>CM076582.1:1491641885-1492338213 GCA_034641835.2 Pinus albicaulis | reverse complement strand
TAGCAGAGGAAGATGCCTGAGAAGGTTTTTAAAGAATGTTTTCATCAAAGATCAGGCTATGAACCTTGATTCAAAACCCTGCAGTGCCATTAAAGCCTATATATGCACCAAAGCAGGTCAAGAGCAGTTTAAAAGTGTATCAGTAAGGAAATTAAAGGATTAAAGCCCATTATTGAGGATTTGAATGCTATAATCCAGTGTTCAAAGGATGAAAACCATAAAGATGATTAAAAGGCTTAATGAAGACTAAAACACATGAAACAAGCCATATCATTGTTTTAATGTCAGAAGAACATTTTTCCTCCAGAAAGGACTAGCTACATAATTTCCTCCATCTTCCATTGAACACCAGAGCAATTATTACACTAACAGAAGCCTTAAAAACTGTCAGGACAACAATTATGGAAGTATGGGAGACCTTGCATACCTTCCAGCTACCTTACTTCTTTCAGAAGGAAAAACAGAGTACCATGCAACCAGAGTACTTCAAAGAACATACCTAAGGTTATTACCAATCTGACAAAGACTTATGAATCAGCCTAAAGGGTACCAAACATGTTAGATGCAGAGCCATTATGCAGAGTGGGCATCGAATAATTCCTCCCCTCTGTCTTAATGAATCAATTAAGTTTACAACTACTACTCCTCCTCTCCATTCACCTATAAATATTCATTGAAAATACATTGTAAAGGTTGTTGGTTGTTGGGATTTCATTGACTGTTAGAACTGTTATTGAGGAAAGTAGCTGAGTAGTTTGTAAAATAGTAGGCTGGGAAGAGAATTTTGGATTGTAAAGCCACTGAGCTCAAAGTATATGACTGGTTTTGCACATCAATTGAACAAGCAGATTCACAGGATCCTGGTCTATATTATTGGTGATGTTTCCCTACTGCAATTGTTTCCTTTCATGTTTTATCATAATGTCCATTTTTCTCTGATAAGAATCAGTAATCTAGCTTAGGATATACTGCTGCAAAGTACCCTAATGTTTCCTGCTCTTCTTATCCTTTATGTTTTTAGCTGATTGTATATCTGAGAACAAATTCAGTATAATTTAACCAGTCAAAGATGTTGGTTTTCCCATGCTTACTGATGTATGAATTTTGAATATGTTTCTTAGATGTTCTTGTTTGGTTTCAACTGGAAGAATTGGGAAACTGGGAGATTAGAGTTAGCCCTGTCTCACTAGGTTCCTTTTCCAACAGTTAGCCTTTCAAGATCCCTTGGAGTTAGTGTCAAAATCATTGAAGGTTAAAGGTCTTTCTCTGATCTTAGGCCTTGCTCTGTGTTTAATCTCAAATGTTTATCTACCTTCTGAAAGTGGTCATGAGGACTGCTGGATTGTCTCCCTTAAGAGTATGCTGAAAGTAGGCTGGGTTAAAAGTCCCTACTTGATCTTAAGCTACCCTTTGTTTCTTATTGAGAGTCTCCTTTAAAGTATGTCAAAAGCAGGATAGGTTCAAAGTCCTTACCTGATCTCAGGCTGCACTTTGGTCTCTTTCTTTCACCCACTCTTAATGTTCCATCTCACCATCTATCTAAAAAGATCCTTTGGTATAGATGACTTTCCCTATGGAAACCCTTGGATCGTTGTTATGCAAGTAATCCCCTTTCATGACTCCATAGCCCAATGGATTGGCACTTCTTTGACCTATCTTCCCATGCTGAAACATCCTTATATTTAGTTCCCTTTTCCTTCCATATAACCTTCTCAGTTAATGGTCTCCAACCAAAAAAACAAACCTCAACCCCTGTGCTTCATACCTAGCCTAATACCTCAATTTGAGCCTTAAAGATATATCACTCTTTGCATTTATAGAGAGATCCCTCTCTGGATCCAGGAGGGCTAGATCCTAGGATCCCAAAGTGGTTTGATGTTGTCTTATCTTTTGGTCTTGCCAATCTGGCCAAAACATAGGAACCACAACACCTACCTCATCCTCAAGGAGGGAGAGGGTTTGAGCTCCATTTCCTCATTCCGACATTTGGCCAAAGCTACCTCCTTCAGTGTAGCGTTTTCCTATTGGGAAGAAAACGTTGTGTTGCTGGGTGCAGCAATAGAGGAAATCATAGAGTCATTCTTTGGCTTGTTCTTCAGTGGAGATCTTGTATATTCTTTGGAGGAGCAGCAAAGGAGAATCCTGGGCATCATTTCAGATCTTTGGCACTAGGCCAATCATTCACCATCTCTCACTGCATAGTCTAGGGCTAAAATTGCGTTATTTTGTGTAGGCAGTGTTGGGAGAGTCCATTGAGCTCATCAGGAGGATTGTTCTTGAGTAGAGGGATCAGCCTTCTAATAAGGAGCATCATTGGAGGAGGGAAATATATATTTCAGATCTACCATAGCCTCATCATATGTATTTAGTGTTGCAGTGACATATTAACCCTATCAGTTAATTGTCACATTGTATTTTATCTAGCATTTCTAGCAATCCCTCCTGGATTGGCTAGAAATCTTGTATTGGGGCCCAACTTTCCATTCTTGGGAATTTCTTTGGTTCCTTCAGCCTCATTATCATTTTGTATGTATTCAATAGTTACTACTCTCATAGAGACTACGTAGTCACTGCTCTTCGGCATTTTGTGCAGTTGCAGCAACTCATGTATTTCATTGCTTGATCATTGGAGATTGGTTCTCATAGCTTGAGTGGCTTGTCCCTCATGATTTTATTGTATATTGTTGCTGATATAATAATATAATGTTGGTTGCATAACATTTCCCTCTTATGGTATATTCAAAATTGGAGAGTTTATGATTGTGTTCATGTATTATTGTAGGCTCTCTCTCTGAGCATTCTCTAAGGGGCCTAGTTTGGGGAGACCTGAATAACCCATCTAGAGACATTTCTTTGGGCTCAACTTCTGGAAGAGAAGTGTTTAATGAGTTAACAAGGGGATCCAAGCCCCCTTTCAAATTATTTTTGCATTAGCTTCCTTATACAGCATCCTTTGGACCCTGTTGCAGCAAATCCTGAAAAGGAGATATTACAAACCCCCCGCCAGGGGGGGGCTCCATAAAGTCGCAGCCACCCCCCCTGGACCCCCAGGCAACGTTTAATTTCGAGCGGCGTTGCCGCCCCATTAAGGTACAGGGGTCCAATGCTGTGATACAAAATAAACAAGATAATCAGGCTCCACACCTAACATGTCATTGGAGAGTCAATCTGCAACCGGTATAATCTATTGCTTCGAACTCCAATTTGTCTTACCTTCTTCCAGCTTCGGTTTTTGACATACACTTTCTTTCCTATGAAGTGAATATCATACCCCTTCTCCTATAACTAGGATTTTGAAATTAGGTTCATACTTAATCCTAGAACATGCAATACATCTATAGCACTAGTGCTTGCTCCTAGCTTCCCTCTGAAATCATATGGTACCTCTCCCTACTGGAGTACATTTCGTTATGTTTCCCATAGTAATCTGGAAATCCATATGATCCTCCTTGTAGCTAGAGAAATATTCTCTAACCCTTGTCATATGAGTTGATGCTCCACTTTCTATATACCAGATACCCTATGAAGTTGATCCTTAAAAGCAAGCAAATTTGTCCACCAACCTGGAAGACAAGTCTACAACCTCCTGAATGTCAATTATGTCAATGGTAATGTTGAATTATTTACAATGTGTTATTCCTTTTTCACCCAACATTGTCTTTGATCTAGAAACTGCTGAAAAAACCCTTTGTGTCCAGCAAGAGATATGCCCAACGAAATGATTGATTTTATCCCTCTTCCTCTAGAATCACTCGATCTGGAAGGATTGAATTTTTATGCCCCTCTCAAAAAAATCGAACTTACTCAAGCAACTTGACCTCCTAGAAAAATCTTGCACTTCCCTTGGGAATTTCGGCTTGCTACCCTTGCTGAGCAGCGAAATTCCTTTCCTTCATTTATGATCTCTCCATCTTATCAACCTAGCTCTGATACGATGTGATATTTTTATCTACTGCAGCAACTAGAAATAATTCTTCTAACTGTAAATTTAATTATGTAGTTTATTTTCTATGGAAAACAATGAATAAAATCTCAACTGCAATTTTCACCATAAAAATACTATGGAAAATAAAATATTGAAAACTGATAAATTCTAGCACACATAATAATTTTGACACAGTTATTTTTGGACAATTTTCCCTGTAAAAACACAATGCAGGAAAACCAATGCAGCAGATGAGGGTTTTATTATTAATATTCAGCAGCAATTTTGAGTACAATAATTTAGATGATCAACTAGAAATCTAATTTGATGAAAATAATGGAAGAATTTGTGATGATTTTCTCTCACCCCATAGCTAATTTCTTCCTCCGAAATTACCTCCCTTGCTTTTGCATTGAGCCTCTTGTGTCACCCTCTACGCAGTGCTTATGCAAGCCCTTCAGGGATTTCAGCGTTCCTTCCTTTTCCTCTTTCCTGAGTTGGAAAGTGTCCTCTCATAATGTTGCTATCCTCCTCTACCACTTGCTACTCAACCTCTGGCTCTATCTTCTCTGTTGAATCACTGCCACTGAGAAAATCAAACTGTGGGAAATTGAGTATCTGCGCTAGTGTATTCTTCATCACCACATCGATCTCCTCTTATAATCCACTCATGGAGCACCAACAGCCAATATTAAAACATGATTGATGGATAGCATCATTTCTGGATCAATCTGTGTGATTTTCTAGATGATTCTCGCCTATTCTCAATTGATACTGATTAATTTACCATAGTCCCTAAGTTTAGACTTAGGAAATATTTAAAAATTGGTTAATAGTATAATTGAGAGACTTCTAGGCTGAATTTCCAGAAACGATTTTTGGGTTCTGTAGATCTCATGTAGTCTAGCCTCTCCACAAAATTTTGTGGCTAAGACACATCCGATGCTACAAAAACTAACACTCCCTCTTAGTGAGGAATGTGTTTTGGTGTTGTTAGTGTCTCGTGATTCAGCAAATTGGTAGACCAAATGCACAGGGTAACATCAGACCAGTCTTTGGAGTCCTAGGACCTAGCCTTCCTAGACTCAGAGAGGGATTTCTCTATTGTATGCAAAGGATGTAAACTTATTTGCTTTAAATGGTTGATTTTAGGCTAGTTGTTAAGTGTAGGATTTGTTGTTTGTTTTGGTTGGGTAAGATGAACAAGTAGAATAGGTTGAGTGAGAGGTCTTCAAATCATTGGGTTATGGAGTCAATGAAAGTCATGTATATCTCAACAATGAGTGAGAGTGCATCACAGGGAAAATCTAGTATGGTCAATGGATCTTTAAGGTTATGTGTGAAGTGAAATGGACATTAAGTTGGTGAACAAGGTAGGGAAAAGGGAAGTGAAGTATCCTTTGTCAAATACCCATAAACAAGAAGGTCTCAAATACTGATAAGCAAAAGATAATAATCATGATATAGGGCAAACCATTAACTCAATGACAATACTTAAACAAATAGACATTCAAGATGAACAATTCAGTGAAACAAAGAAAGCAAGAAAACTTATCTAACTTTAGTGATTTCACCTTCAAGGTTTGAAAACATATAAGATGACAAATAACTTTAATCAAAGAAGAGAGAACTCCTAAGCATAATTTGATCAAGCTACAAAGAAATTTCAGGCAAACTTCTCAAGCATGGACAAAGGGCATGATCAAAACATGGCCTATTTGGCTAAACCTAGCAAGTAACACTTCAAAGAGAGATTCCACAAATAGAGTTTAGATAGCATCAAGTAAGCATGGCTAACCATAAAACATATTTGAAAACTACTTTCTTAAACCATTGATGAAAAAAAAAAGCTTAGGTGGGTCTAAGGAGCAGCTAAGAATTCCTTAAACTAACCCAACTGAGGAAAACATAAAGACAATAGTAAACAGGAAGGACTAAGGTGCCTCAAACAACATTTCTTAGCCTATAATTTTCTGATCTACTGCAACATAGAAGTGTTGGCAATATGATGCAGAGTGTTGTCCCCACTGAATGAAGATGAAGACATGAGACTGTTGACATGTGTTGTCCTTGATGGCAATCCACCTGATGAAGTTAATCTTGACCTGATGGGCTTGGTAAATGATGTAAATCTGATATGAAATGATGTTTGTTAGCAATATGATGCTGAGTGTTGTCCTTGAATGGCAAGATGATGACAACTTACTTGATGAAGTTGTGCTTGATAGAACATGTCTTGATGAACTAAATCCGATGTATCTATAGTGAGTACAGAAGGCAATGATGAAAGGAATTCAGCATGTGATAGATCTATGATGAAAAGATTATGTCTCTAGGAATACGCGGATTTGCCTAGAGGAAGTCACGTATGCACGCGGGAAAGAACGTGCCAAGTCGTATATGGGCAAAAGCGCTCATAAAGTGCAAAACTAGGGGTAGCCACCATGGTATTGACCCATTGTATTGGGTAATGATTCGTCTAAATGACCCCGTCCTGGAATACCATTGGAATTAATGTGGTTTTGGCTCATGGTATTGAAAAAGGGTAAACCTATATAAGGAGAAGAAATTCATTGTGCAAATTATGAGTGAGGGTGCAAGATGTTTGAGCTTGAATAAATACTTCTCTCTGAAGTATATCTGAATGAAAAGGGTTACAGTTGAATGAAATATCTGAATGTATGATGCACCGATGAAGGAGTGATGAAGAAGCGGATCTAGATCTGAAATGCACGTGTATTTGCCAGATCTGTTTATGGAATGATTAGATCTGAGATGAGGCGAACATCTGTCTGAAGTAAAGGGTAAAAATATGTGTGATGTATCTATTCTGAAGAATTGCAATGACCTAAATGTCTGAAGAACCATACGCTAGTTAGCCGAAGAGGAAGCGCGTATATACGCGGCTTCGCTGAAGAGAAAGCGCGTATGCGCAATGAAATTGGCTTTGTAATTTGTACAGAAGTATACGCTGGTTGATATGAACGGAAGCGCGTATATACGCGACATCAGTGAAAGGGAAGCGCGTATGCAAACTAGGGTTTGCTGAAGTCTGTGGTAAGAAATGTCTGATCTGTTTTGCTGGTTTACTGATATCTGTCAGTGAGTTATATGTATATGTTTCATGGTTGACTGTGCTTAAAAGTATGGAAAGGGTCCAGTTTGAAAATATGATGAAATGTGGCCTGTAAGTGGTGTTCTATTGAAGTTGTTGGATCCAGTGTGAAAATTGATGAAACGTGGTCCAAGGTGGTGCTGAGGGTTGTAGCCTTCAGTCAGGGGGTCGTAGCTCCCTTCCAGGTGAGGCTGGTAAACGAGATCAGGGGGTCGTAACTCCCTTCCAGGAGAGGCTGGTAAACGAGTCAGGGGGTTGGAGCTCCCTTCCAGGAGAGGCTGGTAAACGAGCGCAGGTGGGTGCCTGCGTGCTGGTAGAGTCTGCACCGGCACATATGTTGTAAGATGTTTTCTCTATAATAAAATATTGAAGGTTGAGCAACTGCAGCGGTGGTTTTCTCCCGACTTGGGTTTCCACCTAAAAATCCTGGTGTTCATGTGTGATGCTTTGTGTGATGGCTTATTCTGTTCTTACTGCACATGTTTACTGTTTATAGAACATCTAATGAATGAATGATGGAATGATACAAGTGAAGAACTAATGGCTTAATTAGATCTCTGTGTATACGCGAGTTTTATGAAGGATATCCGCGTGTATACGCTAGTTGGCTTCAGCAAAGTAGCGTATGGGTTTTAGAGCATGAAAAAGTAAAAAGTTTCAGTTTGCCCTAAATACTGATTCACCCCCCCCCCTCTCAATGTTTTCCCAGCAATTGGTATCAGAGGAGGTTCTTCTGCAGAAGCTTGATCGCTTGAAGGAGATCCGTCGCAATGGGAAGTCAAGAAGGAGTAATGTCTATAAAGCCACCTCTATTCAATGGAAGCAATCTGATATTCTGGAAGGTACGAACAAAAGCATATCTGCAAAGTCTTGGTGCAGATGTGTGGGCAATCGTGGAAGAAGGTTATCAATACTCAACATTATTCTACTATCAAACGAAGAGGAAGAAGTATAAATCAATACAAAAAATTGATATGTTATTAGAGCATATAAGACCGAGAATTTGCTAAAGTGATGCGACTACATTCGGCAAAAGACATATGGGACAAAATCATTCTAAGCTATGAAGGAGACACAAAGGTAAAAAGTGCAAAACTCCAAACTCTTAGAATTGAATATGAAAATTTGAAGATGCATAGTGATGAGAGTGTTGCCAGTTTCTTTCTTCTTCTAGATGATATTGTAAATCGGATGAGAAATTTGGGTGAAACCATGGCTGATACTACTCTGGTGGAAAAAGAATAGAATCATGAACTAGGTGATTCTAAAAGTTAAATGTGAAGAAGAGGCAAAATCATAGCTCTTACTATTGTTCAATTACATGGTACTTTGACTGCTTTTGAAATGAGACAAGGAGGTCCTTCTCAAATAAGAGAAGCTGCTTTTAAGGCATCTACAAAAGGAAAGGAAAAGAAAGTTGTCAAAGAATCCAGCTATATATCTGATGAAGAAGAAGCGAATTTCGTGAGAAAGCTCCAACTAGGTACTGGAAGATTCAAAGGTAAGCTTCCCTTCAAATGTTTTGAGTGTGGAAAAGTTGGTCACTATGCTGCTAAATGTCCTTATAAAGAAAAACATGGTAAAGGGAAACAATTTGAAAAAAGGAAGAGTTATTATGCAAATGAAGATGATGATGAAGTGTCTAGTGAAGATGAAGAAGATTCTGACCATGATCTGAAAGTGCTCATGGCAAAGAAGCAAAAGAAGAAGGCTACTCAAAGCAAGCAGATACCTTAGAAATCAGGTATAGCAGAAATTGAAGGAGATGAAACAGGTATTAATCGTTGTTCTTGTATTTTACTTAACTGTATATGCAAAGATTATGATAGTGAAAGTGAAGACTCTGACCAAGCTCTACAAGTGCTCACGGCAAAGAGGAAAAAGAAGAAAGCTACTCGAAGCAAGGAGATGTCTCAGAAAACCTGTATAGCAAAAATTGAAGAAGATGAATCTGATAGTGATTGGGGTCCTTTGAATAATCTTTGTACAAACAATAGTGAAGATAGTAAAGTTTTGGATCTAGAGGAAGCTCTCAAGGTTAAAGTTGAAGAACTACAAAGTTCATCTAAGACGCAAGAATCTATCAACAAAGAGATGGTCTCTCAAATGGAAAAACAAATAGAAATGCTAAATGGACAGGTGGACAAGTATCAAAGGTTTCATACTTATGCATCCAATCGAATTAAAGAACTAGAAGCAGAAATCAACGATCTAAATACAGATCTCGAAAAATCAAGCAAGAAGAATGAAGGACTTGAAGCTGCAATCATCTCTCTGCAAGCAGATCTTGAAGCATCAAGTAAGAAGAATGAGGAACCTCTACAAACATTTGAAAAGGAAGGCCTTGAAGCAGAAATCATCTCCCTCAAAGAAGATCTAGAAAAATCAAATAAGAATATTCTGCCAACAAACATGTGAAGAAAACGAAAATTGGTTGGTTAAATTCTGAAGGGATAATTAGAAGACAGGAAGAAGGAAAGAAAGCTTGTGACAATGTCAAGCCTTGGGTGAGAGTAAACATTCTCAAAAAAGGTAAATTAGAAAAGGTTAAACTTTTGAGGTTTCAGAGATAGTACCAACTTTTGGACAATATTACGAGTAATCAAAGGTCTCCTGCTATCATACGAAGGAGTGTCGGGGAGAGTAAGCGCATTAAAAGGGAGAACATAGCTAAGGAAGTGCAAAAAATTCAGAGGATGTCAATGAAAAACCTGAAGTGTTGAAAGAAACAAAATATCAACCAACAATCATGAATTCTCAAAGAAATTCATTCAAGAACGTTGAATGTTTTAAATGTCATAATTATGGGCATGTTGCAGCAAATTGCAGAAGCAGAACAATTCAGCCACAAACAAACAAATTCTACATAGGAAGGTACTCTGGTAGCTTCAAGGGATATTGTTTTTCATGTAACAAGTATGGACATAAAGCAGCTGATTGTAAAAAGAGGAAGATTAGAAATACTCATTATGATTCTTATGCTTATTTCTCTGGACACATGAGATGTTATTCTTGTAACAAGTATGGACATGTAGAAAAGGAATGCAGGTTGAACAGATATGAGAAATTGGATAACTTCCAACACACAAATAGAAAGTTCAAACAAATCTGGAAAAAGATGGAGAACCGATCAGAAACGTAGGGAATATTGACCCTACTGCAGTCATCCGCTTCTGAAGCTTACTTCTCTGATTGACTGCAGGAATGATGTGGGATACATTATGAGTTTTAGTAATGTATCGTCACAGGGGAGCAATGTATGATGTCTCTCATGGTTGATTTGATTATTCTGGTTATATGTATTTCTGACAGAGCATCTGATATGAAGAAGACAGGTACAGGAAGTACAAGTTCAGGGGAAGATGAAGGAATGTGAAAAATTTCTATACTTCACTTTCCATACGCGGGTTCAATGAACAAAAGTCGCGTATACACGCGAGTTCCAACAGACACAGTCGCATATGCATTAATGATAAGAGAATTTATATGATAAATGAAGATCTAGAGCACAAGTTCAGGGGGAGCATCAGTCTGACTGATTGCATTAATCTGGTTGCACTCATGCTAATGAAATGATATATGGTTTCACTTGTTGAAGATTATGGATAAGTCATGTTTTCTTTTTTATGAAGAGTATTCGTTGCTGAGATGAAAGTCTTATAATTTAGAGATAAGGACAGATCATGCAGAAATTGTTGATGATGACTTGGTACATGGTTTATTATGATGAGATTTTGAGCCCTGGTTGCTGATAAGTATCTTTTGTGCTCACACATGGATGAGTTGGATGTCGTTTGATTCAGAAATAAGAATAGATCATGCGGCAGTTTGAGACCTTTTCCCTACATATGGTACATCATGTCAAATCTTGAAGATCTTGATGATATTGGACCACATGAATGATTGATTGACACATATTTGAAGATGTTGTTCTGGTATGATAATCTCTCTTGGAAAGAATGTATTGATGCTGCAAAGAATCTGAAGGCTTGGTTACTAATGTGCTTGGATGATGCTTGAAGACACAACTACACTGTTCTATCTATCTGTATTCCAGGAAAGTATTCAAATATCTCAAAAAGAAGCTGAACACTATCTCTGCCTCACAAAGGATCAGATCTGGTTAAAATATAGAAGATGGTATTGGATACGCGGATTTCATGAAACACAGTCGCGTATATACGCGAGTTCATGCACATAAAACCGCGTATGTCTGAAAACCGTGTATGTCTGATTGCTGACATTTTTCTGTTTGGAGTCAGCTCTCTTCAGCACAGCTGCAGTGCTGTTTGGTATCTCTGATACTGTTTGGTATCTCTGGTGATGTTCCAGTTCTCATAATTCTATTTCTAATACTTTGATAAAGATGCCTTGATGATTTGTTGGTGAAAGTGTTCAGGATGCACAAACTAAGGGGGAGCCTTAGTCATATGGAAAGGTTGCTTGGATGCACAGATTCAGGGGGAGCATTAGCGTTGCTAAGTATAATGCATTGTTGGCATTATGATGGTTCTGAAATATGTTCTTGAGGTCTTTTTGGTATTGGTCATAAAAGTCATATTTGTAATTTGATGAAAAGGTCTTGTTGAGACCCATGATGTAAATTGAAATATTCAGTCATGTAAGGACTAGTCAAATCTTGTAAACCCACTTGGTTGGGTAGCTGAGTCAAATTTGTAAAACCCACTTGGTTGGGTAGTTGAACTGAAATGTGTAAACCCACTTGGTTGGGTATTTGAGTCTCATATGTAAATCCACTTGGTTGGATATTTGATGTAAGTATGAGTCCTTGGTGATAGGAAGTTCATAGAGTCATATACTTCATTGAAAAATATGTTTGAAGATTCAGCATGAACTCAGGGGGAGCTTGGTCACTTCAGTATATATCAGATCTGCAGAACGCTTCTTCCACATGCGGAGAAAAGGGGGAGAATATGTTGGTTTTTGATCCGCCCTTTGCCCTTGATGTCAAAGGGGGAGAGTGACATGGTGTTTGAATGAAGAGAAAGAATGGTGTCAAAAATGGGGAGAGTGACATGGTGTCATTGTATTCTTAATGTACCTATCTGTTGTGGCGACCAAACACCATCGTGGTTGCCATCAAGTCCAAAGGGGGAGATTGTTGGCAATATGATGCAGAGTGTTGTCCCCACTGAATGAAGATGAAGACATGAGACTGTTGACATGTGTTGTCCTTGATGGCAATCCACCTGATGAAGTTAATCTTGACCTGATGGGCTTGGTAAATGATGTAAATCTGATATGAAATTATGTTTGTTAGCAATATGATGCTGAGTGTTGTCCTTGAATGGCAAGATGATGACAACTTACTTGATGAAGTTGTGCTTGATAGAACATGTCTTGATGAACTAAATCTGATGTATCTACAATGAGTACAGAAGGCAATGATGAAAGGAATTCAGCATGCGATAGATCTATGATGAAAAGAGTATGTCTCTAGGAATACGCGGATTTGCCTAGAGGAAGTCGCGTATGCACGCGGGAAAGAACGTGCCAAGTCGCGTATGGGCAAAAGCGCTCATAAAGTGCAAAACCAGGGGTAACCACCATGGTATTGACCCATTGTATTGGGTAATGATTCGTCTAAATGACCCCGTCCAGGAATACCATCGGAAGTAATGTAGTTTTGGGCTCATGGTATTGTTTTGGTTCATGGTATTGAAAAAGGGGCTCATGGTATTGAAAAAGGGTAAACCTATATAAAGAGAAGAAATTCATTGTGCAAATCATGAGTGTGGGAGCAAGATGTCTGAGCTTGAATAAATACTTCTCTATGAAGTATATCTGTATGGAAAGGGTAAAGGTTTGATAATAGATCTGAATCTATGATGCACCTATGAAGAAATGATGAAGCGGAATATCTAGATCTGGAATGTATTTGTATCTGCTAGATCTGTTTATGGAAGTCTTAGATCTGAGATGAGGCGAACATATGTCTGAAGTATAAGGGTAAATCTGAACTGAATATATGATCTGAAGAAGTATGCTGCTCTATAATGGTTGAAGATCTATACGCTAGTTTGCTGAAGAGGAAGCGCGTATATACGCGGCTTCGCCGAAGAAAAAGCGCGTATGCGCAATGAAATTGGCTTTGTAATTTATACAGAAGTATACGCTGGTTTATTTGAACGAGAGCGCGTATATACGCGACATCAGAGAAAGGAAAGCGCGTATGCAAACTAGGGTTTGCTGAAGTCTGTGGTAAGAAATGTCTGATCTGTTCTGCTGGTTTACTGATATCTGTCAGTGAGTTATATGTATTTGTTTCATGGTTGACTGTGCTTAAAAGTATGGAAAGGGTCTAGTCTGAAAATATGATGAAATGTGGCCTGCAAGTGGTGTCCTAAAGGAAGCTTTGGATCCAGTGTGAAAATTGATGAAACGTGGTCCATAGAGGTGCTGAGGGTTGTAGCCTTCAGTCAGGGGGTCGTAGCTCCCTTCCAGGTGAGGCTGATAAACGAGAGCAGGGGGTCGTAGCTCCCTTCCAGGAGAGGCTGGTAAACGAGTCAGGGGGTTGGAGCTCCCTTCCAGGAGAGGCTGGTAAACGAGCGCAGGTGGGTGCCTGCGTGCTGGTAGGAGTCTGCACCAGGACATATGTTGTAAGATGTTTTCTCTATAATAAAATATTGAAGGCTGAGCAACTGCAGCGGTGGTTTTCTCCCGACTTGGGTTTCCACCTAAAAAATCCTGGTGTTCATGTGTGATGCTGATGTGTGATGGTTTATTATGTTCTTACTGCACATGTTTACTGTTTATAGAACATCTAATGAATGAATGATGGAATGATATAAGTGAAGAATTTATGGCTTAATTAGATCTCTATGTATACGCAAGTTTTATGAAGGATATCCGCGTGTATACGCTAGTTGGCTTCAGCAAAGTAGCGTATGGGTTTTAGAGCATGAAAAGTAAAAAGTTTTAGTTTGCCCTAAATACTGATTCACCCCCCCCTCTCAGTATTTTTCCCAACAAGAAGGATGGACATAATGATAAACAAGAAAACATGAACAAATTAGAGACACATCACCATTAACCAAGCTCAGGGATTCTGCAAGCAAGCCTTCATCATCATCAATCAAAGCAAATCATTCACAAGCTCCAGAACACCAAATTGCTCTTGAATCTCAAAAAACCATGTATTGCTCTCAAAACTCATCAAATGCCAACATTTACAATGAAACCCTCATGCTCTATTTAACTCAGCAAAGAAGTGGGAAAACCCTATATAGGGTTGGAAAATGTCAAAATACTCATAAATGTCATGTATGCCTAAGAGACCATGCAAGGCCCAAGGCACAAAATATCTCATGAAATAAATGCTAATAACTTCTTGCATCTAATTTCAAAGCGATTTTCCTCAAAAAACACTAAAATATGATCTTACAATAAATGAGTGTGTTTCATTGATTTTTGGCCAAAAAAGCACTACACAGTCCATAAGCGCATTGCCACCTCAAGCAGAAAATAGGTCTTGTTGCAGCTAAGTTTTGGACCCCTTCCTGAAGTCGGATTTTTCCCTATGATGGCTCGTTGGAAATCTTGATGAGTCTAATTTCCAGATATACCCTTGGTTTCCTGATCCAGCTCCTGTAACCTATTCAAAATGTAAAAATCCCAACACTTCTCTGAGCACAGTGCCAAGCTTGAAAAGGAGGCAGAATGGTGAAAAATGAGATGTTTTTTGACCTTTTGAGGGGTCAAAAAAGCTCCAATTGCTCTGAAATTTGGTGAGCATAGTGTACTAGTGATGAGAAATCCAAAAATGTAGATTTTTCCCTCTAAGGATGCCTGAGGGATAGGCCTTCAATTTCACAAAAAACAAAAACTTGTCCAAATTCCTTCAAAATCGATGGATGTGTGCCTCATGGGGTTTGGGAGACCTATTGAGAAGCTTGTGCCAAAACTCCAAGGTTTTCATGACCTTTTGCTTCCTTTAGTGTTTGGTTTTCAATGAGGGCCTCTTTGAGTTTGGCACAAGCAAGTTTGTTTTTCATTGCATAGTGCTTGGTCATCTTTTTCTAGAGATCAAGGCCCCTTTTTACCTTCTTAAAATACTTGTGTTCATTCTTATAATACTGAATGATGTATTGTGCCATGCCAAAATCTCTCTCCAGCTCCCTAATTTGTGCATCTTTTATTTGGAGCAGTATTCTAGTGGCCACCTCTTCGTCTTCATCATCACTGTCAAGGTCAATGAAGTCAAGATCTTGTTTAAGCTCTTTCTTACCCTTCCTACCTCTCTTCACTTTTTTTTTGCCTTTATCAAGCCTTTGAGTGGAGGAGGATGGCTTGGTCCCTTGCCTTTTTGAGGCAGCAAACACTAGCCTTGGCCCTCTTTGATAAGTTAATGCCAGAGGAGTGATTGTGGTCTTCTTGGTGTTCTCATCATGGTTATTATCCTTGCTACTTTCATCCCTTCTTCATTTTCATCATTAGTATCATCAGTGATTATGTTTCCTTTTTCAGCATTGCAGTCTTTATCCTCAACATCATCATCACTTTCAACCTCCTCACTGAAATCTGCATTGTCATCTTGTTCTTCTTTTGAGCTGCTTACCTCTTTACTGTTGTGATCATCATTAGGATTATCACCCTCTTTATCTTCTACACTGTCATCATTGTCATTATCACTGAGCGGTTGATTGTTGTCATGACTGTCATTACTATTTTCCTCTCTGTTTCCTTGTCCCTTACTGTCTTCACCTTTGTCATTGTCCTCTTCTTCATATTTTGCCTCTGTCTCTTCTTCAAATTCTGCCTCTGTCTCTTCTTACTGCCTTGAATCGCCATCATTCCTTAGACTGTCTCCTCTATCCTCTCGTTCATTTGTTTCATTGTTATCATCCCCCTCGATTTTTGTGTCTTCTTCCTCTTGCTGATTTAACTCATCACCACCTTGTTCATCATCATCACTTTACCCTATTTCCATATCTTCTATCCCTTGTGGGCTTAATTGATCATTTCTTTCATCTTCATCTTGGGCTGATTCATTGGTGCCATTACCCTCACTTCCATCACTTTGTTCATTATTTCCATTGTCATCCTCTTCATTTGATGCATCAAGAGAAGGGGAAGAAAGGAGGTTTCCTTGAGGTGAGGGCACTTGTGTAGATGAGGAGGGAAAGTTTGGTTGATGAGGAGGTTGTGGGCTTGTGAACACTTCATCGGCTATGAACACATCCCAAGGTATGCCCTTCTGTTCCAACTGATGTAATACCACCATCTTGATCAAGGAATGGTGAAATAAACTTTTCATGTTTTGGGTGTTATTCCTCCTACGTACAACAGAAGACATCTTCTCCATACTCCTATAGAGGTAGTAGGGAAATTTGAGCATCTTAACCCTTGTGAAATGCATGAGGAGTCTGACATAGTAGGATTAAAGCCTGGACTATCTCCCTTCACAGGTGAAGTACTTCATGATAACCATCATCAAGGTAGAAAATCTTTGTTTTAGGTGTGAGAAAGGGAAGATAGCCTTGCAGCCTTCTCTGTACCTAGTCTTGATAAATGGCTCAAAATAGTTCTTGTCCAACTTGGCCTTTTTAAACCACTTTTCACCAATAGTAGGAATGTCTGTAGCATCAGAGATGGTATCTGCTAAGATTTCAAAATCTACCCCTGCAAGGTTTGATTGTTTGTTGTGCAGGTTAAGAATGAGAAGTCTTGTAAGCTTTGGGTGGCTTTTCACTTGTTTGACCCTCTCACAAAATTGGAAGCACCCTACATTCTGGAAACATGAGAGGATCATGGGAGATGAGGTGATAGCCACTGTGCTCTGGGGTTCAAATATGTTCACTTTCCCTCCTTTATGATTTGGCCTCATAGGCCCTTGGACTCTTTCACTCCTGCTACTGTCTTCTACTCCTGACATGGTGATGGGAGTTGTTTGTGGACAAACTAGTGTTTGGAGGAGAAAAATGAAAATGGTGGTGAGGGAAACTTCTATGAAGGATTGATGTGGAGGCTAGTTTAAGGACTGGGTGCTTTGGATTTCAAGGGGGTTTTTCTTGAAAATGAACTGCAACTACACTAATTCACTCTCCCTCAAATGACACTTAATTTTTTCAAGGAGGCAAAAAATAGAGGTTTAATATGTATTAAAGACCTAGGGTTTGCACAAATTAGGGTTTAACCATTCCTTTAACCTTCAAACCACTAAAAATACTTGAGAAGGAAAAGAAATAGGCCACCTACTAGCTTTTTTTACTCCTCTGCAGGCTTTAGAGGTGATTTGGAGGTGTCCTTGAACTTTTGGGCAATTTTTTCCTTTGTTCGAGGGCCTTCTACATTAGCGCAATGCTCTGCCCAAACAGTCGGGTCGGCCTGTGGGCACAGCGCCAGTGGGTCCGGCCTCTGTGCTAAGCGCAGCGCTAGCGTTCAAGCCTACCGGTCGGGTTCTGGGCGTGTCTGACCCGTCTACGTGTAGCGCCAATGGATTCACACAGTGCCACCCTGCATTCACACAACGCCGACTTATTTTGAATGGGGAAAAACTGGATTAGGGAAATGCAAGGCCCTATAAGCGCAACGCCACCCGATTCACGTAGCACCAGGGGAATTTTCCCAGAAACAGTCAAAAAAACCCTGAAATTTATCTTGAAGGTTTTCTCTCTTTGCAAAGTGACAATTGAGTTTAAAAATTATAACTGGAGTGCCCTTATACCCTTTGAGAAATAAATAAAATTCAGAAAACCCACTTTTTCTAAGTTTTTTTTTGTTACTTTATGATTTTCACTGATATGTTTTTGGCCTTCTACAGGTGATTTTGAAAACCTTTCAAGGCAATTCTTCTTTGGTGATGACTTGTTGGAGAGATGGAAAAGGTCCCCTTCTGTTGGCTCGAGGGGTCCTGACCTAGGTTCGGTAAGCAAGGTTTGCCAAAAAACCCCTATACTACTGGCCCTTTCGGCAGTGACCTGCTTTCACAGGTCAAAGTCTCACCCAATGTAGTATGGGTGGGTGCTGGAACCAGGTTTTCGCACCCTAAGAAAGGAAGGGTAAGGCAAGCAGTGCTGTGTTCTGTTTCTGTAATTCCCAGATTACCTTGTTCTATGCAAGGTTAATTATGTATCTATTTGCATCCACGTGCACTAGATCTATAATTATATGCTTTCTATAACATCAACACAGTATTATATAAACAGAGTGGAATAGATCTAGATCCAAGCATTCAGTACACAGTTTTTCACAGCGAAAAGACAGAAAATACACAACATAGAAATTATCAGTAATTCGTACAATAGTACTCACAGATTCAGATCTCTAATAATCCTTCGCATTCATTCATTCATCAATCTTTCCTTACAATTCCAATTCCCTTCCCAACCTGCGCACACAGCAGCAGGGTCTTCACACAGCTGGACTAGGATCTCCGCGCACATAGCCAGCAGGAGTTCATTCCCCAAAACCCAAACAGATAGCTTAAACAACAGATCACATCAATAGCTCATCAATTCTTATCCTTTTCGATACAAAATACATCTCTATTTATAACAATCTAGCCTTGACTTTCCTATGATCCACAACCCATGGTTTTCAGACCCCTAGTTTACCCTTTGACCCATTACAATTCATTCAGAGCTTTAACTCGCCCCAAAACCCCTACGCTAGACTAAAAATAATCAAAATGGACCAGTTTCGCAGCTTGTTAGGAGACCCCATTCCAACAGTCCCCCAACACAATCTTGTGACTCGTCCCGAGTCACTGCAGTGGTGCGGCTTCTATTTGTGTGCGCAAAGTAGCCAGAGTGAGGATAAGTGGACAGAGTATGTCCTGATTTTGGGCCGTAGCTTGTTGCGCAATGTTGACCACCGTCAAAGAGGCAGGCCCATCTGTATCTGCAGCAACCCATTCTAACAGTTGGTGGAGGCGTGCGACGGCGGACTGAGCATCGTGTGCGAGCTGGAGTGCGGTGTCAGACCATGGTTTCAACCGTTTTCGAACAACCTATGTGGAGTGGCAAAGGTTCTCAATCTTATCCATGGAGGCTAGGTGCTATGCGGAGACGGGGGAAGGTGTGGAGGCTCGAACTTGATCCAGAACAGCTTATGCCTATTATAATTCTTGTTGGACATGCTGAAGCATGGAATGGTGTTGCACTGCCATCCATAATTATGTAGCTATTTCGACCAATTGGGCTCCCTATGTCAGCTGCTCCTGAATAATACGCATTGCATCAATGACCACAGCAACCTGCTGGGCTCGTACTTCTGGAGGTATGTCATACTGTTGTCGCCTGTCTCGGTCACGGTGGCGAACCTCTCGCAACACTCTGGAAGATAGTCCTTGTAGCTCTGTACTAGATAGTTGCGCTAAGCCTAGTTGAACGTCCCCAGTAGTTGGGTTGGGAGTGCGAACTATGGCAGCACGAGGGAGTGAACATACATTTCTTTTGGTAGGTGACGTTTGGAAGCGGCGAAGAAGTCGCAACACGTCCCTGTATCTTAGTGTTTCTTCTGAGCATGGTTTGCAGACAATCCTTTCCGTCGGAAGCCCGTGCTCACTCCTATAACTGCACTCAGCATTCCCAAGTCCTCTTAACAGTTCCTTCAGCGGGTTAGGGTCCATCTTTCTAGCAGAGAGATGAGCATCACAGAAAATATGGATGAACACAAAAAACCAGAACGTAGATAGCCAGAGCCTGTTGAAGGGTGAATAAATAGCCTGGCACGAAGTTTTCCAGCCATCCACGCCCCCGCTGGAGATATTTAATGGCGACGTAGCTCGTGCGTGGCACGTACCCTCGATTCATCAGACCGTTCTTACCATAAATGGCTGCATTAATGATCTGCCGCCTGTTTTTCATACTTGCAAGGGTATGTTCTAATTAAATCAGGATGTGTTGATGGTCATCCTTCGTGCCCAAGGTCCTGTCCATGGAATGTCAGACCATGGATGACGCTTGTATGTCGTTCGCGTACCTTGAATGAGGGTCGACGCTAGGTGCATCTACAAGTTTTTTCAGCATTCTTTCGAGCCCTTTACTTCGCTCACGGGCAGGACGTCCCTGTGTGAGACGACTGCATCATACGTCCTTATGCTATTTATTACTTGAGACGTTCACAGATTCTCCCGGATATACATGGTTTCAGACAGGTCCGTAGTCCTACGCATGTTTAGGTCAATGGTACCCCGGCAAGTCTATTCGGGCAAGGTTCGATCTCACCCTTGAGTGTTGCACGTCAGCAGGTATCTTCGTATGTCGACTGACCTAGGAGCCCATTTGGCCACTGAGGTCCCTATGCGCAAGATCACCCTACTCCAATACTTCCCCTGAGTAAATAATACCAGTCCTTACGTAGGTGCTTCGCATAGTGTTAGCGGTAGTGCTTCTGGCCTACGTTCCATGGGAATCTTAGGTTCATCAGGCTGTTGATTATCACCTGCGTCCTCTTAGCAAGGCATGGTTCTTTCTGTGGTAGGGATGCGATGGAAATTCCTGATGGTCTGAAGGCTTCGAAGCACCAAGACCTCATGCAACCATCCTTGCCAAATTTTCAGCTCTTCATCGAAGTCGGAAAAACATTCACTATCCTTTTCCCAGCAGAGCATTCCTTCCTCCGTGGGGTTAACCCGATCTTCATCCTGCGCAGTTAATTTATAAATGTGATCTAATTCCTCCTTCGCATAGGCTGGTTCTGTATACCCCGCACCTTCGGCTGGATATAGTGGTACTATGACACGCGTACCTTTGTTTTTTAACACCATGCTGCGTTTCTTGAGATTGATGACACCCCGCATGTCTATTGCCCAGTCTAGCCCAAGGAGCGCAAGGTAGGGGTTCGTGTCTTCAACTATTTCTATTACTTCAAAATCAGCTAGGACCCTTACCCCTGCAATGTCAACCATGACTTTTGGTAACCTACAGAGAGGGATGATTTTCTGTTGATTTTCCATTCGCAGTTGGATAGTGGACCATTCCAATTTAGGCTCTCCCATTTGTTTCCATGTCTGCTTTGGTAAGACGTTTGCATCCAATCCAAGATCTAAGATAACCTAATCCATCTCATAGTCACTGATCTGTGCAGTTAATCGCATCTCTCTTCCGGTGCATTTCTTATAGCTTTATAGTTTGTGTACATCCTTGGTCTCAGGGATCAAACTGGGTCGAGCTGTGCAGGTATTCAGTAATGTTAAGAGATTTCCTACGGCCTGCGGATTCCTTAGCAACTTCAGACATGCCTTCAAGAAGGGCTCAATTCCTTCTTCTATCTGAGGCTACGCAGGGGCTGCCAATGGTGCTTGTTCTTTGAAAGACACTCCTTCCCGAGAGGCAAGCCCTTCCTCAGCTCCCTGGATGACTAGCCCACTACGTGTCATGACTTTTACACTTTGGTTTGCCCTCCTTAGCTCGGCTTTAACTCTATGTACATTCTGTGTAGGGGTGGGTTGTTTTTCCTGCATCTTGGCTATTAATATTGGACAATATTCTACCTCATGGTCCAACTGTCTACAATATTTGCACAATGGCCTAGTGGGATTAGGGCATTCTCTGGAAAAGTGTCTTATTTCTCCACATTTATAACAGATTAGCTATCCACGTCCTCGGCCTGCGCTTCCTCCCTGACCTCCTCTGCCTCGGGCTAGTGATCCTCCAAAGTGTGCAGCAAGTCTTGGCGATGCAGGGTCCGATTGTACCCTATATAAGTTCCCACGATCCATCATTAAGTCATATGTGTGACAGTTCTGCTCATCATGTCCCACTGACCGGTAGAATTGGCACCATTGTTTCTTTAGTTCTAGGACATAGGCACCTAGCCGAGGGCAATTGTAGCAGCGGAATTCGTATATTTGATTATTGTAGCAGCAAGATTGTAGATTTGTAGGCTTAATAGCAAAATTAGCTTTAATTATAAAAATACACAAGGTATTTATAATAATAAATATTTTATTGATATGATATATGACATGATTGAATGATTACAATGAGGTCCCGCTTTTATACCCATGCAGGTACCTTTTCACGAATGGGCATGTCTTTTAGACATGCCTTTTCATTAACCTAGTGACTATTTAACATAATCCTAATTGATTAGCTAGTAATTACATTTATTCTATTTTATTCTATTAATGACTATATTTATTACTTAAGTTATGAATTAGGTTCATAACATTGCCTCCTTCTCGAAAAGCTTTGTCCTCAAAGCTTAATTCTGACAATTTCCTTCTTCTCGTGTTTGTCATCTTGTGTAATTCATCACAGATACCTTGCCTTGTATAATTTGCGGACGATATGGGCCTTGAATTTAGGAACATCTTCTTTTTTTTCTTCTTTTTTTTAATTATAAAATAACTTTATGATTAAATAAAGTTAAATTATAACAGCTTTATAACGTTGTTGGTTTTTTTTTTTTTTTAATTATAATAATTTAACCAACATTTTTTTTATATATATTTGTTTTTGGAAATTATGCCCGTAATAATTCTCGTTCGAATAATACTCATGAAATTACCGGTTTGACCCATTATGGAAATTATTATTTTAATTCGAATGCTGCTAGCAATTTATCTGCTAGAGCCATGTAAGAAACGATGCTATGACTGGGCATGATGTTTCCCTTCAAAATATTAAAGATTTCCCTCAAAAAAAAAAAAAATTCCACCACTTTAAATGTAAACCGCATATACCAACATTGCTCCTGAACAGAAATAGATACGGCAATGGGCATAAGTATGAACATTATAGTTCGGGTATTTCGTATCGGCAACAATCGATGCATTCTGTATTTGACCCATCTTATGGCTGACAAGGGACCTTTTCCGTTTATTTGAATTTCTACTTCTATATATATATATATATATATATATATATATATATATATATATATATATTTTAATTTAATTTAATTAATTAAATAATAATTTTAATTAATTAAATTATTATTATTATTATTATTATATATATATGTGCGTATATATATACATTCTTTATCTGTAACTTATATCGAATATAGTTAATATGAATATTTGAATTGGTTCGAAAGTCAATGGAGAGGTCGTGTTGTTTGACAGCACTAACGACAAAATGGCGTTTAATAGCACCCGTCCGTCCGCAATCCTTTATTTTTCTGACGCCGTCAATGGAGCCATCGGCCAACAGTGGCAGCGACAGGTAGCGGGGGCTATCACGATAGACAGTTAGCTCGACACCTGTGGAAGGCTGCCGGCGTGGACACGGCTGTGCTGGCCCTTCTGTCATCAATAAATCTTTAACAAGAGAGAAACCCTTTTCTAGTGCCTCTGAATTGCACCGTGCCTCTGCTTCGGCTTCCAGGAGTTTCCCCTCGCGGGAACCTATCGTCTCATCTGATCTATTAATTTCTCTAGCAATGCAGATAATTATAGCGTTAACAAGCGATTGAAAGAGAAGTGGATCATGTGAAAATGATGTCGTGACCAACGATCTCTGCAGAATAGTATTCCCGTGATATATGTCTTCACTGTTGATATCAACGGCATTTGGTCAAGACAATGCCTTTGAAGTAATCGAAGGACCCACTGTACAAGGGCTCTGACTGGCACAGTGATATCTGTTTGTGTGATTTTCCTCGTTTCTTTCAAATTTGATATCTGTTTGTTTGTGTATAGCAACAAGACTACGTTCATAGAGATAGTCTTTGTGTATAACAACAACACCAGTTTTTGCTTGAACTTCTTCTTTACTTGACTTTTTTCCTTTGTTCCTAGATTTATGCAAAGCCTTTTCTGATAGTAGCATATGTGGCAATTTGAAGTCTGGTCTGATATTTTGTCCACGTCAAAGAAGACAGTACCAGGAATATGTGAATCCTGAAATTCTTGCAGTGGGTTTCTCCGCTCATTTGGCATGTACCAAGATGCAATGACAACCTGGACATCGGGTTGCTTGAAATTTTGATGAAGCCAATCGGCGGAAACAACACAGTCGTCATTATCGATGCTATCACACAAAGTCGAAGCTGGAGTGTACCAGGCAGAAGTGGTAGCTACAATGGAACAAACCAAAAACAAAGGAAATTGCACGACAGCTGTTGAAATGCAACATTGTTCCACCGAGAAGTTTCCAGAAACTCTCTGCAAGTTCTGGAGAACAACGAAAACAGCTGGCATTAGTGTCCGCCATCGATGGAGCAATTGTGAACATAAATCTGATTTGGATTTCCGATCTGACAGAAGGTGGCCAAAGAACAATGCAGCTTGAGGGGATGCCAACCATTTAAGTAGTTCAATTATTTCATTGTCTGAATCCTTCAGTTCAACACTTTGTTCCATTTGAGACCTTATAACATTCTCATCCACCAGCACTTCAGTAGCACTGAACCCTTGGTCCCCAATAGCAAGCATTTTTATATCCTCCCCCACATGTAACGATCCATTGGAAGAGGAAACTTGGAGTTTGGGACTAGGCCCTTTTCCATTAGCAGCTTGTGTACATATTATCAGTTCTTCATGAAAAACATATTCTTGTTCTTTTTCTCCCTCCAAAATTTCCTTTTTATCATCAACAATGTCTTCAGATTCTTCCGATTTATATTCATTCAGAGAAGAAGAAGGTTTGTTGACAAAAGATAGCATGTTTATTGCACGTTCTGGTAGTGGCTTAATGATAGTAATGCCAGCACTTTGAGAATCTGGCGTTTCAGAAGCACGCAGAATGTGAGCCTTTGACTTGAGGTGTTGAGCATGTGCCTTGACACTTCTACACCCCTTTCCACAAGGTGAGCAGCTATACAACATTTGGTTGCCTCCCAGCCTCTTCTGTTCCTCAGCCAAAGCTTGTTGTCTTGCTTGAAATAAGGCTTCCGATGTACCAGCTCTTTCCCACAGCCAAGATGGATCATTTTGCATCACTGATGAAAATGAAAAATTTATTTCCAAAGACATTGTCATGGAATGGGCCATCGCTGCTGCTACCCCTCTCTCTTGACAGAAATTTATAGGGGCCGGAGTAGATGTTACAGGCTTTACACAATTATCATCTAAAGCATCAGGCTTCAATTGAGCAGCTTCAGAAGTTAAATCTGAAAAAGACTCGTGCCTTTTATCAGCTGTAAGCTCCACTTGAGGATCACAAATTTCTTTCAAAACAAAGGATGAAACACTCTACTGTTCATTACTTTTTCCAGCTTCTTTAATAGTTTTCCGGCTAGCAGAATATTTTTTACATTTAACATCTACATCATCATTATAATCTGCTTCACAGTTATAAAGTTTTTGGATTGCACACTTATGTCCTGTGAAATACTTATCTCCACACTTCCAACAATTCTTTTCCTTTTTTCTTTTATTACGCATTGGTGGGGGGATATATTTACTTGAATTTTCTATGGATGTTTTATTTGATTTCCCTTTAGCATAACCAACTGCCTTCTCATTATTACAGCATTTTTCATTTTTCTGTTTTTCATGATTTTCTTCTTTTCCTTTTCCCACATTTTTTATGAAATTGTTCATCTTCTCTCTTATGGATTACTGCAGAAATTTTTTTTAAACTGTTTTTGACTTTTGCACATGAATTTGTGAATTTTGCACAAGAATTCTCTAATTGTTGAAACTTTTCTTGAACTTTTCTAATCTGCTCAATTATTTTGGGATTTTCACGTAATGACACATAGTGTGGTAGTTTATGTCCATAGGCTTGTAAACTACGTTCGTAGGCTTGTAGAACAATGTTGTGTGCCATTGCTTCAACTTGGCTTCAATATGGCCTCTAATATGGCTCCGATACCACTGTAGCAGCGGAATTCGTAGATTTGATTACTGTAGCAGCAAGATTGTAGATTTGTAGGCTTAATAGCAAAAATAGCTTTAATTATAAAAATACACAAGGTATTTATAATAATAAATATTTTATTGATATGATATATGACATGATTGAATGATTACAATGAGGTCCCACTTTTATACCCATGCAGGTACCTTTTCACGAATGGGCATGTCTTTTAGACATGCCTTTTCATTAACCTAGTGACTATTTAACATAATCCTAATTGATTAGCTAGTAATTACATTTATTCTATTTTATTCTATTAATAACTATATTTATTACTTAAGTTATGAATTAGGTTCATAACAGCAATGGTTCGTATCATGTAGTCTTGCTACCCGACAATCATCACACCATAACGCAGGTCTGCTCGAACCTGATCGTATTAGGACAGGTTCCTTACCTATCCCTAGGCGTATCGGACTAGGTTCTCCTGCTTGCATGAAATCAGTTAGCAGAGAATACTAATCCTTTGTATGGCCAGACACCCGGCATCGTATGCACCAGAGATCTTCGCAGATGTCCTTTCCTCGCTCTTTTCACAGGTTCTGTATCTCCATATGCATAGCCCCAAGTTGTTCCTAGATTTGTTGTACCCCTGCTGATGTATCCTCTTGGGGGGCAACTTCCAGCTTCATAGCGACTTCCACATCTTTCTCCTACGATTCAAAGGTCTGATGACTCATCGACATGCATAGGTGAGGTAACAACATAGCGATGAACCATTCTGTATGTTGTCTATCATCATATTCGAATCCTCCTTCCCTGATTTCTTTATTTAGTCGTTGATTAGCCTCCCATACTGACCCAGACACACCTTGTTTGAAGTCCTTTACTTCTGCTACCAACTGGGAATATGATTTCGGCTTCCTGAACTGGTGCTTCAAAGCGTCCTTGATATCTTGAATAGATGCGCCCCCATTCTCGGAAATATACTGCATATACCAGTCCAAGGCCCTATCCTCTAAGGCCAACGAAAGTTGCGCCCTTTTTACCGTATCACTTGCCACATTCTGCGCAGTCCACACAGAGTCTGCAACGAACCAAAATCAGTCCATTTCCTCATCTCCTACCCCCTTGAAGGTAGGTAGTTTCAAATGCACAGCCATATCACTATCTAGGGAGGGTGGAAGTATAGGAAAATTCTTACCTTTGTGTGGCCTAGGTGGTTATGTAGCTGGGGGATCTTGTGCAACTGGTTCTTGCAACGGATTTTAGGTGAATCTCCCTCCGTCAAGGTTGGTTCAATAGTATTTACCACTGCGTGTCACGCTCCCGTCTAGATCCGAGGTCATTCAGTTAGTATGACTACACATAATGCTCTTTTCACACAGTATTTTCTTGATCAGCGACGGTAACGTCCTCAAAAACTTGCCTCGGAATCCTTTGAAAAGTTGTCATTCGGCCTCAGAGTATGATACAAACTGATCAATGGCAAATTCCGTCACAAATCCTCCCAGCACACTATCCACCCAGTGATCTACCGTGCATGTGATAGTATTATCAGTTTTCTCCAGCTGCTCAAGTAGCTCTGGTGTCCACTGAGTGACTCGCTCGTCCTTCCAGCACTTCTGGAATTCCACAAGCCTAGCCAGCCACTCTTGGAGTTCAATTGCAAAAGTTACAAAGAATATTTCGTAGCTTTCAGTAAGGATGTACCTAGTTTTCCACCTTTCCATCGTTAACTTCTCACTGTGATTTTATTTTACTACGAACTCCTGGATCTGTCTTTCGAACCAGTCCTCAATCTATTTTCTTTCAGGCTTCCAGTATTCTCTTGTCATTACCCAATTCCTCTCTCAAACTTCTTTCAGTCTCGGCAACGGAACCATTTTTTGGCTCGAGGGGTCCTAACCCAGGTTCGGTAAGCAAGGTTTGCCAAAAAACCCCTATACTACTAGCCCTTTCGGCAATGACCTGCTTTCGCAGGTCAAAGTCTCACCCGAAGTAGTATGGGTGGGTGTTGGAACTAGGTTTCCGCACCCTGAGAAAGGAAGGGTAAGGCAAGCAGAGTTGTGTTCTATTTCTGTAATTCCCAGATTACCTTGTTCTGCACAGGGTTAATTATGTATCTATTTGCATCCACGTGCACTAGATCTATAATTATATGCTTTCTATAACATCAACACAATATTATATAAACAAAGTGGAATATATCTAAATCCAAGCATTCAGTACACAGATCTTCGCAACGAAAAGACAGAAAATACACAACATAGCAATTATCAACAATTCATACAATAGTACTCATAGATTCAGATCTCTAATAATCCTTCACATTCATTCATTCATCAATCTTTCCTTACAATTCCAATTCCCTTCCCAACCTGCGCACACAGCAGCAGGGTCCGCACACAGCTGGACTAGGATCTTCGCACACACAGCCAGCAGGAGTTCATTCCCCAAAACCCAAACAGATGGCTTAAATAACAGATTGCATCAATAGCTCATCAATTCTTATCCTTTTCGATAAAAAATAAATCTCTATTTATAACAATCTAGCCTTGACTTTCCTATGGTCCGCAACCCATGGTTTTCGGACCCCTAGTTTACCCTTTGACCCATTACAATGCGTTCGGGGCTTTGACCCCACCCAAAACCCCTACGCTAGACTAAGTATAATCAAAAATAATCAAAATGGACCAGTTTCGCAGCTTGTTAGGAGACCCCATTCCAACACCTTCAATCCTTTGAGGGCCTTGGCACTGTCAACACCTTTTTCTGCTATTGACAGTGATATATCCATTTTTGACAGAGATTGTAAATCATGCCTGCTATGTTTTCCCTTGGCCACTTATGATTTATGTAGGTGCCTATGACACATTTTTTTGGTCTCCTTAGTCATTATTTGGGATTTGACACCTTATTTACTCGACAATAAACTCATGCTCAGCTTGATTTCTCATTTTGATACTTAACATTATGCTTTCATTACTTTGACCACTTTGAGGGAATTTTCCTGCACTTTAGAGATTGATTTCTCTCATGCTGATACTCTTTGTGTTTTCCTCTCTTTGATGTAGTGAAGCATTGTTGCCTTGGTAAACCATGGAGGTCACCTTCTGATATCATTCTTCAAACTTTTGCCTGTTGTCATCATGGAGATTTATGGTCTTCATTTCACTTCTTTTCCTACCTTCTCAAACTTTAGGTTTTAGGGTTGTTAGAGAAAAATAATTAGTGTTATCTTCTAATTTCTCTATAGCCATTTAAATTTCATTCATTTATGTTCAGTTCACCTCACCATTTTCCCTTCTTCATTTAAAATTTCTAAAAATCTTCAATTTATGCTTGGTTGTGTTGATGTGCCTATATCCTTGTGGTCTTTGCACTGGCTCCTTTATTGGCAACACTGTTTTGCCAAATAGTCATGAAAACCCTTATTTTCATTGAACATAGGCCTGCTGCCTCTCCTTTGTTGTGGTTGTCCTTAGTGATGAGCTGGCCTCTTACCTTACCTATTTTTCTGTTGATATCCATCTCAATCATTCCTACAGAAATGTTTAATATGGGCAATTGTCTTTTTGCAAAAGTTGTGCTTTGACCAAGGAGGCCTTCCTTGAAGGATTTTTTATACCTTTTGGACAATCATGTGCTGACCCCTTTCTCTTTGATCCACCTTCTTGGTACATGAAAAATAGTGAATCAGAACACCACAACAATCCTACAACCTATGAAACCCTAAATGACCTAGTGGGAAGCTCTTTAGACTTGACCTTTGACTGAAAACTTGGCTTTGGGTCCTTAAGTATAAAATAGAGTTTTTTGATATTTTGATGTATTGAAGATCCAAAATCCAATGTATTTGATTTATCTAAAGAGTCTACATAGATAGTTTCGAGACCATCAATGCTTGATGTATCCAGGAAACACAAGAGTGAGTAGGTTTTTTGGTGATCCTAGGTGGCAAGTGGAGGAAATAGGCAAGACAAAACAGAGTGATAAGGTCAGGGTGGAAAAACATAGTGAAAATGAGTGGTATGAGCCCATGATGGGTCTTATGGGGGTGATAGGGTGACCCTGACATTATAGGATAGTGAAATAGTGGAAAATTTACCCTAAGGATAATGAAGGCAATGAGATATCTAGAACTCACAATATTCATGAATTTTGTTTCTAGAAATCTAAGATAAACATTTAGTCATCTATAGAAAGAAAAAAATTACTGATGACTAATAGGTGTTGCACATCCTTCCACAACACCCTATTTCTACATCATCTCTTGTCATGCTAATGATGTTTGGTTTTTGCTTCCCACCAACTACTGCGAAACTCTGATATACATTGCATTTGTGTTGTTTTTGACCTTGTTGTACTGCTTCCAACACTACATCTACACTGCAACTCCCTCTCATTTGTTGTTGTTGCAAGTGAGATTCATCCAAGTTAATTTGCTTTTGCCACTGAAACAGATTCTCCACCATACCCATCTGTTCTCTGTAATAGATGAACTTAGCTCTCCCTAGAGCTTTCGTAGGTATATCTGCAACCTACACTTTTGTGGGAACATACTGTAATTGAATTTCTCCATGTTATGTGTTAGGGTCCTATAATTTTATAGGGTCACTTAATTATACAATGATGATTATTATATTTGATATGTTGTGAAATAATATTTCATCCTGAAAATTAATTCCAAAAGGGGTTCAAAGGGTAAAAAAGGGTTGATTTTACATGAAAGGCTTAATAGTGTGTTTTATCCTAAGTTTGAGAAATATTATGAGATATGCGGCATTAGCCTAAGTTTGGGATAAAAATACTTTTATCCTAAGTTTGATCTATAATGTTTTTTATACAAATTCTATGCATATGTAATAAAGGTTCGAATACGAAAAAGGAGTCTGTCACTTTTGGTTAATTCACTTGTTTTTTGCAACCGCCTGATCACCAAACCGCTAGATCAATGTTCTACAAACATTTTCGGCCCCACCTCGCCATTCTACCTTTACTGGCGGGGGGTCCGAAAAGGTGGTTTCATTCCCTTCGGACCCACCTAACATATCAATCCCACGGTTCTTTGCAACCCCCCTTACGAACCATAAACCACCTCAACCCCCCTCTAAAATCCGTCAAACCGCCCTCCTTTCCCACCATCTTTCCCACGTAGCTCCCTCCACTCCCCTACTACCATGTATCTCCTCCCACCTAATCCAACTCCTGCTTACTGTTCCATTCCCCGTGTCTCCCTCCATTCATCACCTGACACCTGGCATAGACCGTAATCCAATTAAATGCATTCTCGGGATAACCATTCAAAATATCAACGGACCCACACCCCTAATGGAAACTACTCTATAACCATAAAAAAAAAAAACCTTTCACCACCATTTTAATTCATTTGGCTTGCAGATCGCTCACTGTTCCTTCATCGCCAAATCTCTATCATTTCATTCAATACAGAAATAAAAGTGGTTAAGTCAGTTAATGAGATTAGGGATATCATTGGTCCACCTGTTTTAGGGGTAGCTCAGAAATCCATTCCAAATGGTTGACATGGTTAAAATAGCTGACCAGTTTTTCCACCTCACTAACACACATCTCACCCTCAAATTATGAATATCAGAGCCTAAAATTTAGCATGAAAGTTTGCCACCTAATCATGGTTGATGCCACCTTAGACAAAGTTGTTTGATTCGATAAGCATCATTAGTATGGGTTATTTAAATTTTGTTGATGAAATTAATAGTGATAGAGTCCTTTTAGGTTACAAACTCTTTCCAACAGAATTATCTCTAATTTATCTCAATGTAATGAATTCCTTTTGGGATTAGAACTCTACATCAGTTTCGAGAGTCTGGCCTAGGTGGCAGACCTATGTAAAAAGGTTTTCACTCTATAAATAGAGAATTTTTAGAGTTAGATATGATTGATGGATGTAAGGGCTTAAACTACTATTGTAATCTTTTTCTCAGATAATAGACAGTTACATAAGACTTTTGTTTCAGACTTGATATTCTATTCGAGTTCTTATGCATTTGTGTCTTTTTAATGTTATCTCAGCTTACCCTTACATGATTACTTGGAATTCATAGATTATTATACTCCAACTTCCTTTATGTATCTTGTTTGATGTCAGAATTGTTTTATAAAAACGCATGTGCCTCAACTTCTAGGAATGAAACTTTTGTGTAATTGAATTCCCATTCTGACTCCATGCCCAATGATAGCCCTTACACATCTTTCACCTGCAAAAATTCATCCAAAAAACATCTGAGAGTTAGCCATCTTTGTTTCAAATTTTGTGTATTGAATATCATATATTTTCTTGAGAGAGACCTCTCTGGTTGGAAGGGCTAACTTCCAACCCTAAGTGGTTAGAAATAGTTACATTGGATTGATTGTTGAGCGGCCCAATTAGTCTCAATTTGGTGACAAAATTTTGGTGCGTCTGTTGGGAGCCTGAAGCTATATATTCCCGAAAATTTGTGCTCAATCAAAGCAACTGAACTCTTGAAGGTAGCAGGAGGTCAGAAAAATTCAAGGCTGCATTCTACCTTGGTGAATCCACTTAGATTCTCAACTTAAAGGTGGCTTCGAAGAAGATTCATACAAGGAGAGATCCAAACCCTAATCCACTTAAGATAGTTGATAATCCAGAAATAATTCTTAGAGGTATTGGAAGCTCATCAAAATCAGGTAATTTATATCTTTCAAGAGTTTCATCGTTTCCCTCTGAATTTGTTCGAAGTTTTGAAGACAAGAAGTTTGATGAAAAGATAGAAGTTCCTTTTAGATATAAATTTGAAAATGAATTGACTGAAATTATATTATATCTGCAAATATTAGGAATTGATACATCATCTCTTGTGTCAAAAGAAGAAAAAAGAAGGGTTTTGTGAAATTGTTACATCAGAATTGTCACTGCAACAAGAGTCATTTGAAAAATAAAAGAGCTTGATCCTTTTGATTTCTTCTTAATAAGGAGATATGGTTTCCATTTGCTTGAGTGGAGTTATTTTGTCTCTAAACTGCAAATTCCCACCTCAAAATCTCCTAGCATCACATCCTCATTCACTAGTGTTTCTCCTAATCAAAATATTACTCCTTCCACTACTTTTTCAAGTAGCACAGTCACTGCCATTATGGCTGGAGCTCCTCCTCCTGCAAGTCCAAATAGGTATGCTCCTCTTGTCTTACCTTCCATACTCCATGACCTTCCAGATGGGTATTCCACTAGAATTAAAACTTTTGGGGGTGAAGAAGATATTACTGTTGAGCACCATGTTGACCAGTTTAATTATTTTGTTGACCTAGAAGAGGTGGATGATGAAGATGTAAAAGTGTGGTTGTTTGTGCAAAGTTTCATAGGTGAGGTGAGAAAATGGTTCAAAGCTTTAGCCCCTAGAATTTTAAATAATTGGGACCGATTAGAAGACAGATTTTTGACAAAGTGAGGAAGTAAAGTTAACCATGTTCAAGCCTTGACTAAATATAATAATTTGAAAAAATCCACAGATGAGTAAGTTCATGAATTTTCTAAAAGGCTCAATAAGGTTTACAATTCTATCCCTGCTCATATTAAACCTCCCCCGAGAGCTTCCTAATTACATTGTGTTGAACCCATTCACTATGATCTCTCAATTTTACTAAGGGAGAGAGAATCTTCCTCTTTAGCTAACATGAAAAATGATTCTGTAAAAGTTGAAGTAAATAGGGTTGCAGCAAAGAGGTCCAAAATGGGAAAATCCATATTAAAAGAAGAAGAAAAACCTTCCTCATCTTCAGATGTAAAATTTGATACCATGATTAAAACTATGTAGAGGCTTATCAATAGGCTTGCTCTTGGTAATAATCCCCTACTTGTTGCACAACAAGAAACACATATTATGAATCCTTAGTTTAGAAGGCCTCAAAATCAGCAGAGACCAAGGGACAATAGAAACCAACCTAATCAACAAGTTAAGCCTCCCTTTCAACAAAATCTAGTGGATGAGGAAGAAACACAACCTGAATTTCAAGAATACATAATTCATTGTTTAGATGACAATGTGTCAGGGATTTTCTTAACCATAGAAGAACATAATGAATCTATCCATGACATAGAGGGAACCATGAAGATGAGAAGCAATATGATTATTTGAAAGGCTACCAACATGCTATATTTGAGATGAAAAAACAATATAACTTTAGGAATAGAAATGTTCCTATTAGAGCTAATAAAATTCAGCCAAAGAAAGATGTTCCAAATCTAGTTGAACAGAAGAAAGACACACCACCCCATGGTAAAGATATTGAAAAAAAACCACCAATTTTCAATCTAGAAAATGGGATTTCTAAGATCAAAATTTTTGTCCCTTTTGGTGTGATCATTAAGGTCATTGAGTATAGAAGTCAAATTATCAAGATGCTTAACACTCAACCTGGACCTTCTGACATTCTAAATCTGCAAGAAGACCATCCTACTATTTTGCTAGGACCAAGAGTGGAAGATGAACAAAATGAAGAAGTTCCACCCTTATATGTGAGTCTAAAAATCCATGACATGACTTTACATAATGCTATGTTAAATTCAGGGGCAACCCATAACTCAATTCCTAAGGTGATCATGGAGAGAATGGGTTTAGACATAACCAGACCTTACACAAAGAATTGTTTTCCTTTGATTCCAAAAGAGTTCAGTGTATTGGTCTCATTAAGGATGTGGTTGTTGGTTTAGCCCAAGTGCTTGCTAAGACAATGTTAATGGATATAGTTTTGGATGAAATCCCTCCAAATTTTTGTATGCTTTTATCTAGATCATGGGTTGCTAAAATTAAAGGAACTATGCAGATGGAAATGACTTATGCCACTATTCCAGCCTTTGGTGAGAAAAGAAAGTTGTAAAGAGAATCTAGGATGGCCTATATGGTTAGTAACAAATATAAACCACAAAACTTTCCAATTTATGTATTAGAGACTGAGTTAGGGTCTTCCATTTTGTTCAATGAGGTCACTAATGAGACAGAAAATCGGAAAATTGAAAAAAATCAGCAAGTCGAAATTCAGCAGTTTGAGGAGGTAAATGAAGAAGGTTGGTGGCATATGCACTTTACTGGTGTTTTTGGAAGAGAAGGAGTTTGCGCAGGTATGCGGATTACCAGCCCTAGCGATGAGAACAAATTTTATTCTTACAAATTGAACTTTCAATGTACAAACAACATGGTTGAATATGAGGCTTTGTTTTTGGGTCTAGAATCCTTGAAAAGTTTAGGCAACAAGAAAATTTAAATTTGTGGTGATTCTGAACTAGTAATAAAGCAAGTAGAAGGATATTATCAAACTAAATATGTCAGAATGAGGGCTTATAGGAATTTGATCCTTGATTTGCTTGAAAATTTCAAAGAACATAGTTTCACCATCAAAGCTAGAAACCAGAATTATGTGGTTGATTCCTTGGTTGTCTCAGCCAACTTGTTTATCATCCCTACTCATCCCAGCAATAGCTATGAAGTTGAGGTCAGGAATAGACCATATATCGTTGATAATATTATCAATTGGAAAGTGTTTGATAGTAATCAAGAGGTCAGAAGTAGACCAGCAGAACCTGTTTGCTGAAACCAAATCCAATCCAAAAGTCCTCCAGTCGAAGAATAATTGCATTCCTAAAGGCTTGATCCCCCTTGAGAATTTGTTTGACCAGAATGATGTGTTTAAGAATCCAAAAATTACAGTTGATGATGAAGAGGTTGAAATTTGTAACCTTGGTACTGCATAAAATCCAAAGTTGATCAAGTTGTCTAAGCTTCTTTCTTCAGAGGTGAGACAAAGGTATGGTTATTTGATCAAAAGTTACATTGATGTTTTTGCATGGAGTTATGCATACCTAAAGAGGTATGATCCTAGCATCATTCAACACACAGTACCAATCAAAGGAAATGAAAATCCATTTATACAGGAATTGAGGAGAATCAATCCATTGCTCATGCCATTGATTGAAAAATAAATTAAGAAGTTGCTTGATTAAAAAAATCATTGTTCCATTGATGTTTTCTAAGTGGCTTGCTAATTTGGTAATTGTGCGAAAGAAGAATGGTGAGATTCGGATATGCATTGATTTCAGAAATTTGAATAAGGCATCTCTTAAAGATAATTATCCTCTTCCAAAAATGGATCAAATTTTGCAAAACATTGTTGGATCTCAAAGGATGTATATGCTTGATGGTTTCTCAAACTATAATCAAATACTAGTGCATCTGGATAACCAAGATAAAACCGCCTTCACTGCGCCATGGGGGACATTTATGTATGCCAAAATGCCTTTTGTTCTCATGAATGCAGGAGAAAATTTCCAAAGGGAGATGGACATTGCATTTTCTGAAGAAAAGGACAGGTCAATGGTGGTTTACTTTGATGATATCACTGTTTTTTCAAATAAGGAAGAAGAGCATCTCAAGAACTTGGAGAAAATTCTGTAAAAATGCAGAAAATTTGGTATTTCTCTCAATCCTAGTAAAAGTATTTTTGCTTTGACTACTGGAAAATTATTGGGACACAAAATATCAAAATAAGGAATGAGAATTGATCCAATTAGGGTCACTGCCATACAGAAGATAGATTTACCAAGAAATAGAAAAGACATTCAATCATTTTTGGGCAAGGTAAATTTCGTTAGGAGATTCATTCCTAATTTTGCAGAAATTGTCAAGCATATTACTAAGATGCTTAGGAAGGATTATGATATTAAATGGACAACAGAGGCAAAAAAGTCTTTTGAAGATATCAAAAAGGCCCTTACCCAATCCCCAGTGCTCATAAGTCCTAATTTTTCTAAGGATTTTATGGTTTTTACTTTTGCATCTAAACATACAATTGTTGGAGTGTTATTGCAGAAGAGGCAGCAAGGTAATGAGAAACCAATTTCTTTCTTCAGTAGTACACTTGCAAATTATGAATCGAAGTACAGTATTATGAAGAAACAAGCCTATGCTTTATTGAAGGCACTTAAATATTTCAAAATTTATATTGTACATTCTCACATTGTGGCTTTTGTGCCTAATGTTGTGGTGAAAGATATATTGACTTAAGTTGATCCGGATGGCAAAAGAGGTAAGTGGATTTCCACTTTGTTGGAATATGATATGAATATTAGGCCTACAAAGCTGGTAAAAGGTTATGGGCTGGTGAAATTGATGGCACAATCAAATTTTGATTGCCTAGATATGAATTTCATTACAGAATTTTCAGAAGTGGTTGAGGAAGAAGAATTGATTCCTATAGAGGAAAAATTCCTTATGTCTGAATGGTATAGGGATGTAATTTTTTCTTTGCAGTAACACAAAGCTCCTCTTGAATTAACCAAGTCCAAATCTAGATTTGTAAAGCTGGAGTCTCTAAGGTATTGCATTCTGAATAAGAATTTATATTGGAGAGATACTGGTGGGATACTTTTCAACTGCATGTTAGAAGATGAAGCTGAGAGGGTAATTGATGAGTTTCATAAGGGTGATTTTGGAGGTCATCATTATTGGAAGGCTAAAGCAAAAAATATAATTAGAGAAGGGTGTTGTTGGCCTTCTATGTTCAAATACATCTACAAAAATATTGTTGCCTAACATGAGTGCCAATTTTTTTATGGAAAAAAGAAGCTAATTCCTTTGCCTATGAAACCCATATATGTAGAAGCTCCTTTCCAGCAATGGGGATTAGATTTTATTGGAGAGATAATCCCTGCATCCTCAGGCCAACATCAGTGGATCTTAACATCCACTGATTACTTCACCAAGTGGATTGAAGTTGTCCCTACAAAGGCAAGCCACTAACTCGGTCATCATTCATTTTCTAGAAAATAATATTTTATCAAGGTTTGGTTGTCCCATGAAAATTATTACTGATAATGCTCAAGCTTTCAAGTCTAATAAATTGATTAGCTTTTGTAATCAATATCATATTACTTTTGGTCACTCCATAGCATATTCCCCTTAAGGTAATGGCTTGGCTGAGTCATCAAATAAAAGAATAGTCAGAATCATTAAGAAGGTTTTGCAAGAAAACAAAAGGTCATGGCATTTGAAGTTAAAATTTGCTTTATGGGATGATATAATTTGTACTAAGAGGTCTATAGGTATATCTCCTTATAAGCTGGTATATGGAACTGAAGCAATCTTTCAAACCTCCCTTGCAATTCTAGTGATGAAGTTACTACAGGGGTTAGAAGAAGAACCAAATGCAATCCAAAGAAGGATAAATAATCTCATTCCTCTACAGAAAAAAAAAAAAAAAAGGGGAGGAAGTGTACACTAATCATCATCAGTCAAAAAATAGAGTCAAAAATACTTTTGATAGTAAGATAAATGAGGAAAACTTCAAATTTCAAGATGTGGTTTTGAAGTGGGAGGCCATGATTGAAGATAAGGGAAGCATGGAAAATTTGAGAATATCTAGAAAGGACCTTTTATGATAGCATCATATCATGGGAACAACACATTCTTACTTCAAGAAATGAATGGGCAGTTGTGAAGGAGGACCTGTCAATGGCAGGTTTCCAAAACACTACTCTTCCTAATTCATTATGCTGAAATACACATCACTGTATATATTCCATTCTCTGTTATTTTTTTTGAAAATAAAGGTGATATTATCATCAAGTTTGAGCCCGAGGAGAAGGCCATAAAATCTTGAAGAAGACTTCATCAAATTCATAATTTTCATTTTCCAAGTAAGGCACTAGAGTTGTTGTTTCTTTATTGCACCACAACAGCGCAGCATCCCCAGCTGGAGACTATGTTACGGTCCTATAATTTTTATAAGGTAACTTGATTATAGTTGATGATAATTATATTTGAGATGTTGTGAAACAATATTTCATCCTAAAAAATTATTTCCAAAAAGGGTTCAAAGGGTAAAAAAGGTTTGATTTTACATTAAAGGCTCAATAGTGTGTTTTATCCTAAGTTTGAGAAATATTATGAGATATGCACCATTAGCCTAAGTTTGGGATAAAATTAATTTTATCCTAAGCTTTTCCTATAATTTTTTTTATACAAAGTTTCCACATATGTAATAAAGGTTCGAATACGAAAAAGGAGTTTGTTGTTTTTGGTTAATTCACTCGTTTTTTCCAACTGCTCGATCACCAAGCCGCTAGATCAACGGTCTACAAATATTTTCATCCCTCCCTTGCCATCCTACATTTACTGGTATGGGAGGGGTCCAAAAAGGTGGTTTCATTCCTGTCGGACCCACCTAACGTGTCAATCACATGGTGCCTTGTACCGCCCCCGCCCCTGCCTTACAAACAATAAACCACCTAGACTCCCCTCCAAAATCCACCAAACCGCCCTCCTTTCACACCATATTTTCCGCGTACCTCCCTCCACTCCCCTATTGCCACGTATCTCCCCCCACCTGATCCATCTCCCACTTATTGTTCCATTCCCCGCACCTTCGTCCATTCATCACCTGACACCTGGCATAGACCATAATCCAATTAAATGCATTCTCGGGATAACCATTCGTAATCTCAACAAACCCGCACCCCTAACGAAAACTACTCTGTAACCATAAAATAATTTTTTTTTTTTTAAAAAAAACTTTCACCACCATTTTATTTCATTTTCTTACAGAGTGCTCACCCTTCCTTCATCACCAAATCTCTATCATTGCACTCAATGCAGAAAGAAAAGTGGTTGAGTCAGTTAATGAGATTATGGATATCATTGGGCCATCCATTTTAGGGGTAGCTCATCAATCCATTCTAAATGGCTGACATGGTTAAAACAACTCAACAATTTTGCCACCTCACCAACACACATCTCATCCTCAAATTCCGAATATGAGAGCCTAAATTTTAGCATGAAAATTTTCCACCTTATTATGGATGATGCCACCTTAGACAAAGTTGTTTGATTCAATAAGCATCATTGGTATGGGTTATTTAAAGTTTGTTGATGAAATTAATAGTGATAGAGTCATTTTAGGTTATAAACTATTTCCAACATAATTATCTCTAATTTCTCTCAATGTAATGAATTCCTTTTGGGATTAGAACTCTACATCAGTTTCGAGAGTCTGGCCCAGGTGGTAGACATATGTAAAATGGTTTTCTCTCTATAAATAGAGAATTTTTAGAGTTAGATAGGATTGATGGATGTAAGGGCATAAGCTACTATTGTAATCATTTTCTCAGATAATAGATAGTTGCAGAAGACTTTTGTTTTAGACCTAAGATTCTATTTGAGTTCTTATGCATTTGTGTCCTTTGTCTTTTTAATGTTATCTCAGCTTACTCTTACATAATTACTTGGAATTCATAGATTATTATGCTCCAACTTCCTTTATGTATCTTTTTTGTTGTCAGAATTGTTTTATAAGAACTCGTGTGCCTCAGCTTCCATGAATGAAATTTTTGTGTAATTGAATTCCCATTCTGACTCCACGCCCAATGGTAGCCCTTACAAATATTTCACTTACAAAAAATAATCCAAAAAACATTTGAGATTTAGCCATCTTTGTTTTAAAGCTTGTTCATTGAATATCATATATTTTTTTGAGAGATCCCTCTCTGCTTGGAAGGGCTAACTTCCAGCCCTAGGTAGTTTGAAATAGTTACACTGGATTGAATGTTGAGCGGCCTAATTAGTCTCAATTTGGTGATAACATTATACATAATATCTGCTGAAATCAAATTGAATATCTATGTGTTTCGACCTGTCATGAAACACTGGAATCTCAGAGAGCTTTATGCAACTCTGATTATCAGAGTAGAAATGGGTGGCCTAAATCATATTCTTAAACAAGCTCACAAGTAGCTTCCGAAGCCATATAGCTTTGCATGTATTATTTCTTGCTACCATACACTCTACCTCTCCAAATTGCAGTGCTATTGACTTATGCTTCTTGCTACACTAAGAAACCATCCATGATCCAACACTGAAGCACTACCCAAAGGTACTTTTCCTGTCCACTGAACTATATGCCCAATATGCATTTGTGAATCCACATAATATTACATCATCTCCTCGAGTATATCTCAACCCATAATCGATTTTTCCACACATATACCTCAGAATGTGCCTTGCTGCTACCTAATGTACAATATTCATCTCTACCATGAACGGACTAAGGGTATTTACTGTGAAGCAAATGTCTCGCCTAGTATTAACCAAATGCATGAGAGATCCAATAAGTTGTCTATACAAGGTGGGGTTGGCATCCTTCTCATCTGATGCATTTATATTCTTCCAGTTGGTAATCATGGGCGTAGACATGGGTCTACAATCCTGCATTTTGAACCTCTTCAGAATATATGTAGCATATCTTCCTTGCCCAAGGAAGATCTCCCCATCCTTCTGCCACACTTCCAATCCTATGAAATAGTGAATCAACCCCAAATCCTTCATGTCAAACTCTGTTTCCAGGTTCCTATTGCAATCCTCTATGAGCCGTGATGACCTTGTAAAAAATAGATCATCCACATACAAAACTAGGATGAGTGGCTCACCCTCTACCATCAAATAGTAAAGGTTGGGATCTGCATCACCCTTGATGAATATCATATGTTACAAGTAGTTTTCAATCCGACCATACCATGCCCTGGGAGCCTGCTTGCTTCCGTATAGATTTTTCTTCAGTCTGCACACATGAGTGCACCTCTCATGAGTCTCGAAGCCCTTTGGTTTTTCTATATGCACTTATTCCTCTATCAACTTGTTCGATAATGTTTTCTTGATGTCCATCTGGTGAATTTTCCATCCCATCTGAGCTGTTAGGTATATAACTGACCAGATAGATGTGTATCTGGAAAACGGGGCGAAGGTATCCTCATAATCTATCCCTTCTTTTTGTGCATACCCCTTTTCCACGAACCTAGCCTTGTACTTTTTCACACTTCCATCTGTTGCATATTTTATCTTGTAGATCCATCTAGAACCTACAATTAACATGTCTTTAGGCGTTGGCACCACCTCCCAAATGCCATTTGTCATGATAGAGTTGTACTTTTCTACCATGGAATCTACCAACACCTAATGATGTGCGGCTTCCTTAAAACTAGAATATTTTGCAACCTAAGACACCAATTCTTAGTTCTTGTCAAGTTGTTTGCGTTGTCTTTTGTTCGTCCTAGGAGTTCCAATAAACTCCTCTACATCTCTCAATGTGTTAAGAACTTAGATTATGGCTCGACCACTAGTGGTGGGAGGTTCAACCAGCTCCTCCGCATCCTGAACCTTCTTCTCCATCTACAAAGAAATTATCAGATTTCCCACCCCTAAGGAAATAATTTTACTAGTCACTGTATTCAATCCATATGATTTTCCTCTTGTCGGTCCCACTGGTTGCCCTTGCTTCTAGACCAAATGAGCTTCTGCTGACTAATTTCGATCACCTGTAGGCATCTTATGAGATCTCCTAAAAGCTAAGTCCTCCATGAACTTTACGTCTCGTCTTACTGCAATCTTCTTACTGCTAGGAATGTAGATTATGTATGCTTTTGAGGTCCCGCTATACCCAATAAGAAACCCCTTCTCTGTAGTTTGATCCAGTCTAGTACGATTTTCATTTGTCACATGGAAATAAGCAACCCTGCCAAAGATCCTGAAGTGACTAACTTCAGACTTCATCCCTATGAAGACTCCTTCTGTCATTTTCTTCCCCAATTCTCTATGAGTCTTGTTATGAATATATAATGTCATGTTACATGCCTCTAACCATAAAAATGTAGACAAATCTTGGTCATAAAACATAGCTTTTGCAGCCCAACAATGGTTCTATTTTTCCTCTCCTCTACCACATGTTGAGATTCAACAAGAAGATTCAGCACCCACGCCTAGTGCATTAAGTACCTGGTTGCATTAACCACCCAAATTAGGGTGGGGCCTGTTAGACTCCTATACCAATAGGTGTCATATATCATGATTGACTTGATGGACTATGTAATATGTTCATACCTTTTCTTGTTGCAAAGGTTTTCCATATTCTCAAAAAATCAAAAAATTTAAAAAATGTAAAGAGGGTATACCCTAAAATAAAAATCAAAGGGTGAAAAAATAAAATGACCAAAAAAGTGAAAGAAAATGAACCCCACCAAAAGAAAGGCCAAGGAAAGTGTGCAATTCTAAATGCCACTACCTTTTTGCTCTTATGTAATAAACAAATTGTGTGCAACTTGTATTTTATGCCACAATTGATGAACAGTCAAACAGTTTAAGCTTGGCTAGTTCATCTTTCAATTTTATGTTTTAGAGATAGAGAATAAAATCTGACCAAACTATTTAATCTTGACAGATAAGTAGATAGGTAGAGTAAATAAAAGGAGCTCAATAGCTTAATCTGAGCCCTTGGATGTAATATGGTTAGAATTAGATAGATTTTCAGATGTAAAAGAAAAAGTGTGATGAGGGTTTGCCAGTCTAAGTGCACCCTAATAAAGAAGAAAAAGGGTAGGGTAAAGTAGGTAGGGTAGGTAGATGTTGTTGCAGAATTACATGTGATGGATGATGACTCTAGATGTGTTAAATCTTTACTTTCATCACAAGTGCAAAGGCAGATACTACACTGGAAGAAATTCAAGCAAAGCAAAGTCAAATTATTAACTTCCCCTTTCATTTTTCCCTAAAAATTTCACTATTTTCCCCTAAGTACTAAGGTATTTAAAGATTAGAGGGGCTCAAGGCATTTCCTTGACTTTTGGAGGGACCGGACCCTCGGCCCAATAATTGGAAAAACCTAAGTACTTAAAATCATTCATCATGACATTCATTCACCTCTAAGAAATCTTTTCCTAAGTAAAATCCCATTTTACTTCGGAAAATCATGCAATATTTCACAAAAACCTTATTCATGCAAGCATAATTTAAATACATTACTTTAATGTTTTACACTTAGCGCTTTAATTCATTTTTTCATATTAATTTCTGATTTATTATTTAAATCCCCATATAAAATTCGCCCTTTTTCCTGTATTATTTTAATAAAATCCCTAATAATTAATATCCCGCCCCTTTGGTTGAAAAATAACCATATAATTGCGTTAATTGTAATTAATTGGTTGAATTCCGATCAATTAAAAACCTGACATCCCCGCCATATCAATAAGGGTTAAAAATAGCGGTCGAACTCGGGCGGTTACAGGTTCTATGGCGGACTCGGCGCCCTGCGAGGGTTTGGTTATCTGTTTAGGGGACCCCTAATTGTTTTTTGGACGCGGCGACCTTTGTATTGCGACGACGACACCGGTTTTACCCCAAGTAACCGGGTTCTCCTGCCGCCATTATCGGGTAATGTGATTTTGTTTTAATTTATGTTCTGGTCTTGAGGCTGTTTGGCCGGGCTCCCTTGAGCTTTTATTGGCTGCTATCGTTTGTGGGGGTTTGTTTTACTTGGTCCGGGGACTGTTACCATTGTCATTTTGTGGGATTTGCGGATGGTTCTATCCGCCTTGGTATTTGAGGCTATATTTGGCCGACCGACTGTTTTTGGGTGGGCCTTTCGGGTCTGTGGACCCTGACCTAGAGGCATCTTGGCGTTTTCATCGGGCCCTCACCACTGCAGGGTCTGCACAAGAACTGACACCCCCTGTCTCGTGCATTGTGGTTCGACCTGACCCTACACCATTTACCGCGAGGTTGGCCCTAACTTGAAGGTAGTTTCACAGTGTTAACCGGGGTCTCACTAACCAGTATGGATCATTATGCTTTTGTGGTGGATTATTCGGAGGATCCCCTGGAGGGGGTCGACATCTGGGGACTTGATGCACAAGATGCGGAGGACTACATGTCTGACTTGGACCTGATTCCTGAGGTGGCGGCACCTGCTCCATCTGAGCTGGCTAATGTGGGAGGCTACTCCTCGCCTCGGGCTGACCTGGCTCTTTTTTCTCTCGACTCGCCCTCAGGTGCAAACTTGGGATTGTTGGATTTTCCCCAGGCTGGACAAGATATAACCTCGAGTGTCGCCATTGGTTGCTCAGCGCAGTTCTCGGAGGCGTTTTTCCATGATATAGGGGTCGTTATAGGATCACTGGCACAACTGAGTATTGGTGGACCTTACTCGCATGGACCTACGGTCCCGGGGGTCGAGACGCCCTTTGACTTGGCACCCACTGCACCAGAGGCGGCATCGGGGTCGTTTACAAATATACCGGAGGATTTCAACTTGCAGGGGGGGATTGGCACACCCCCAGTGACTGAAGACTCTGTGGAGCCGGGGCTGGGATGCTCAAAGGAAAAAAATCTGCACAAGGTCACAAGAAGTAAATTAATCTATACCACAAACTTTGGCTGCGAGAGCGGAATGGTGGACTGGGGCTTTATTGCGACCAAGACTCTTTTGGGGAAGGTCCGTGGCCGAAAATACTCTGCCACTCAGCTTCGGAGGTGGATTCGTGATCTCTGGAGTGACACTCTCCCTATTCTCCCGGAGATCCAGGTCCTCACCAAAGGCTGGTTTTCACTCTCTTTTGATCGCCCTAAACAATCGGACTGGGCTCTCAAGCACTACTGGCATCTTGAGATGCACCCGGTTTATCTCAAAAGATGGGTTCCCCTGTTCGACCCTAAGAAAGAAAACGTCGGTGCAGGCCCCATCTGGATGAGGTTGCCGGGGTTGCCACTGCAGTTTTGGAGTGAACCCGCGCTGAAGAACATCGGAGGACATTTTGGCCACTATCTAGATCATGATCGATCCTATTTGACATCGGGCAGTCGCGCAGTCGCCCGGATCTTGATCTTCTTAGACACTAGGGATGGCCTCTATGAAAGTTTCAACATGATTTTTGATGGGATGACCTGGCAGCAACCTCTGGACTACGAAGGCGTGCCCTTTCGATGCCGGAAGTGTCATGTGGTTGGTCACTTGTATAAGGATTGTCCTATGATGGGCATTGGCAAGCAGACTCCGCAGAAATCCCGCTCAACGGGTACTCAGACTGGGCAGGTGAATAGCAAGGTGTTGGGGGATGAGGCCGTGTGTCGGCCGACCCCGGACGCCCCGAGAGAAACTGAACTGATGCCTACTGCTCTTCCTTCGTGGACCACCTCGCAGCCCAGAACTCGCTCGCTGGCTTCGATGGACACTTCTCAGCGGAACCCTCCTATTCCGGGTAACTCTATTTCCTGTGCTCTTTCGATTATAGATGGCATTCCTGTCCCACCAGTTTGCACTTCATTTCAATTCACATCTGGTATTGGCAATATCTCTCAGCCCTCTCCTATTCATACCTCTGGCACTCATTCGACTAGGCCTGGCAATCCTTTGAAACTCCCTGCGGTTTGTTGCTCTATGGCTTTGATGCACCCGTCATCCACTCCTATTATCCACCACTCCTCTGATGAACTCTGATGCCTCTCATCCTCATCTTCTGAGACTCCCTCATCGCGTCATAACTATTTCCTTAGATCACTCTCCCTACCACAGTCGGGTGAGACTTTTGGGATTGGGCCTAGTCTGGACTGTATTCCCATCAAATCTCGGGGTCGACCATCTGCATTGGCGAAGGCGATCAAAAGAGCTAATCTTGAAGTTGAAGCTGGCACTCAATCCTCTCTTATGCGGGTCCTTAGAGCCAGAAGACCCTCGTTGGCGGTTACATCATGATCTGCCTCTCTTTCAACTGCAGGGGTCTGGCCAACCCTGATAAGAGACTGGCCCTCAAGGATTTGTTATCTCATCGACCTATTGATATTCTATTTCTTCAGGAAACGCTTGGTGCTGGGCCCGATGTGCAGACTCTCTTGACCTCTATCCTACCTCGTTGGACATTCATCACCCTTGATGCATTAGGGCGATCTGGGGGCTGTGCTTTGGGCATTAATGACAGGACTACCCGGATGACCAACTGTTGGGGTCGATCTGGAGTTCTGGCTATGAATGTCCTCTTTGGCAACTCGGAGGTGGAATTTACTCTGATCAACATTTATGGGCCCTGCACCAACAGAGAGCATTTCTGGACTTCTCTGTTGACATGTTCTTTACTCAATGCACCTCATCTTATTATGGGTGGTGATCTTAATTTCTTATTAGGGATCTCTGAATCTTGGGGCCCCAATGCTTCCCCGGATCCATTGGCCAAGTTTTTCATTTCCCTGCTGAATGCCTCGAATCTGATTGATATTCATTCTACCAAGATTCAACCCACCTGGAGGAACAGAAGGACTGGCTTTGCTGCCCTGGCGCGCAGATTAGACAGATTTCTTATTAAGCAGACCCTCCTTACTATTATGTCTCGGGCCCGTCAATGGGTGGGGATGGGTGGTAAATCTGACCACTCTCCTATTTACCTGGATTTCGAGTGTGGTCCTAATAGGGCTCGCTCCCCTTTCAAATTTAATGCTCGATGGCTGAGAGATCCTGATTACACCCTGATGGTTACTCGGGCCTGGCAACACTGCTGCCCTTTGAATGACCGGGACCCGGGCAGGATTATCAATGACAATCTAAATCGAATCAAAAAACTTACTATTAGATGGATTCGGAACAAGAAGAGATCGGAGAGGGAGGCTCTGATCAATATTGAAAATAAGATTGCCAGTCTCAACAATGTTGATTTACTGGGCTATAGATCTGATGACACCAAGGCACAGCTTATTGCTCTTGAATCGGACAGAGCTAAATATCTGAGACAAAAGGAGGAAGACTGGAGACTAAAAAGCCGGGCAATATGGTTACAAGCGGGTGATGAAAATACTAAATTCTTTCAGCAGCATGCTAATGGCAGGAGGGCTGCCAATGGCATTTGGGAACTGTCTGACAACAATGGATTTATAGCAAGAACTCAGTCTCAATTATCTGACCTGGGCACAAGACACTTCACAAACCTTTACAGGGCGTCTAACAGCATTGACCTCCCGGACATCATGTGTATTGCCCAGCATACAAAAATATTTGTTGAACAGGATCAGATGGATGACCTAAATGCACCAATCACCTTAGGTGAGCTGGAGGGTGTATTGAAATGGTTCAAGCGGGACAAAAGCCCTGGGCCTGATGGCTGGCCCATTGAGTTCTTTATTCATTTTTTTTATCTCATTTCAACTGACCTGTTGACTATGATTGAAGACAGCAGAGTGCGAGGTCGAATTTATGATGGTTTCAACACCACTTTCATTGCTCTTATACCAAAAACTGACAATCCAACTAGCTTCAATGAATATAGACCTATATCTCTGTGTAATTGCATTTACAAGATCATATCCAAACTCATTGCTAACCGCATCAAGCCTTTCCTGTCTACACACATTGAAAAAGAACAATTTGCATTTCTGAATCATAGGCAGATCCACGAAGCTATTGGCACGGCCCAGGAAGTTCTTCATACTATTAAGACCCAGCGCCAGAAATCCACCATTCTCAAAATCGATCTCACAAAGGCATTTGATCGAGTCAACTGGAGCTATCTCCATCTCATTTTGATCCATTCTGGTTTCCCTCATCTGTTTATAAACTAGATCATGGGATGCATTTGTCACGCGACCTTCAGTATTCTGATCAATGGCACCGCATCTGATTTCTTTCATGCGGGGAGAGGACTGAGACAGGGATGTCCTCTCTCGCCATTATTATTTGTCTTGGTTATGGAAGGACTCTCGGGGCTTATCAGGAATGCAAAAGACAAAGGAGAACTCCAAGGACTCCGGATTAAAGACACTCTTCATCTCACTCATCTACTATTTGTAGATGATGTTCTCATCTTCCTCAATGGTACTAGACAAGACTCTGTGCATTTTGATATGATTCTACACTGCTTCTGCAGGGCCACTGGCATGGAACCTAATAGTACCAAATCAACCATTATTATGATTGGCTGCTCGGGTATGGAACAAGGTATCTCTCTGCACCTATTCGACTATGTTAGCATTGACATCAATGACGGACTCAAATATCTAGGTTTCCATATTAAACCAAATGACTACAAGATCAAAGACTGGAACTGGTTGATTGCCAAGATTGAACGCAGAATCAACATATGGTATAACAGATGGTTATCCAGGGCTGGACGCCTGATCCTCATCAAATCTGTGTTGGAAGCTATTCCGGTCTATTGGATGACCCTGGCTTGGATTCCAATTGGTATCACTAACAGAATTAAAAAGATCTGCAGGCAATTTCTCTGGCGCAATCAGGGTCAAGTCTCCACCTTTGCCTGGGTTGCCTGGGACCGCATATGCATCCCTAAACATTGGGGAGGCTGGGGATTAAAAGATTTACATCTCTTCTCGAAGGCCCTGGCTGCTAAGATGTGCTGGCATTTAATCACGGGTCAGAGTCTCTGGAAAGAGGTCATTGTGGCTAAATACATTTCGCCTCGGAACCCTCTCGATTGGATTCGAGACAGAATCGGGCTGACCACTGGCTCATCTATTATTTGGAAGGCGATCAACAAGGCGGCGCATATTATACAGCTAGGTTTATCTTGGCAGATTGGCACGGGTTCTATGGTCCGCATAGGCTCTGATTCGTGGTCTGGCAGTGGAGATCATTACAAACTTCCAGTATTTATCACTGATCACCTTGCAAACAGAAATATATTTTACCTTGCACAGATTGCAGACCTGGTGCATACCTCGTGGCGGGGCCAAGCCTGGCTTACCGCAGCGGACCTTGACATACCACTGGCGGGTGCTCGGATCTGGCAGCGGTATATTTGGGCCCTTAAAGCCACAAACATTCGGATTACAGAGCAGGCTGATAGGTTAATTTGGGTTGTATCTCCAAACGGTCGATATGCGCCTAGACTTGGATACCATGCCTTAATTAGGACTAAAGAACCTCCCATCAAAGATTGGTGGTGGCGCTGTCTTTGGAAACTCACTGCCCCACACAAACATAGAACGTTGTTCTGGTGCATTCTCAATAATTGTATACCCACAATGGATTACCTCCACAAAAGAGCGTTCCAAGGGGCTTCACAATGCAGTTACTGTCGGGCCTGCTGTGAGGACGTGAACCACTTATTCCTCCTTTGCAACAGTGTCAAAGATATCTGGGCTCGGATCTGCACAGACCTTAGCTGTAATTTTATTTGGCAGGGAGACAGCATTCTGGCAGCCTGGACAACATGGTGGAGGCACTATGATCATGAACCACGTATGAGGAATCTCCCTTTAATTGTGGCATGGGAGATCTGGATTGGCCGGAATAGACAGATTTTCAGAGATTTTCCCATTGATTGTGATCATATTGGTGCGGCCTCCATTGCTACCTTCAGACTTTTGCCGGTTGACAAGCATCACAGAAAGCCTCCTCTCGACATCCCTGAAATAATAGATCACAGGCGTGCTTGGGCATACTTTGATGGTGCGTCCAATGCTGCGGGATGTGGAGGGGGCGCTATCCTCTACTTAAATGACCACCATTTCTACCATATCAGAATGGGATTGGGACCCGGTACAAATAATTATGCAAAACTGAATTGTCTTCACCTATTGCTGACTTTTGCACAGGACATCCATTGCAACGCCATCCAGATTTTTTGTGACTCACTGCTTGTTATCAATTGGTTCAATAATCTGGTATTATGTCACTCGCACACACTGTCTGCACTGCTGCGGGAGGTTCATTATCTCAAAGGCCTTTTTGATTCTATCTCTGTCACTCATATTTACAGGTCTCGGAACAACATGGCCGACATATTATCCAAAGAAGCATCGAAGCTAGATTGGGGCACCTGGCATTTCACTGAACACTCGGGCGAACAGGTTTACAGATATTTTCATCGGCCATTCATAGAGGAGGCACATCTATAGGTGACTACTTGCAGTACAGGTTTTTTGGGGGAGCTTTTTGTGTATATATCCCGGGATCTTCTACCGACATGTATTTAATTATATAGTTTATACTTTTGCTGTTTTTTGTTAGTAAGCTAAGCATCGAGCTTACTAAGTAACTTTTTAAATTATCCCTGAAAATATGTTTATTTCTGGGACTGGATCATACCTGCTGGATGGCATGTATTTTTTGACTGTTTCTTAGTTTTTGGACTGTTTCAGTTCTTGCACTACACAGCTATATGTAACATGTAATCTCTCTATAATGAAAGTTTACGAATTTTTTCGCTCTGAAAAAAAAATAAGGGTTAATTAATCCTCATGATTAATTAATAACATGTATCCACCAATCAAATCATCCCCGATGCGATTATTTTTAATAAATCACATTGGGCCCTCCCTGTTATCTTTCTGCCATCTTCCTTTCCCGAAGACCGTCCGATCAACTCATCTCAGATCTACAGTTATCGTCCATATTGCTGGCCATCCTCGTCCGAACGATAACACACAATGGCCAAGTGGTTTTCTGAATAGTGCCGCGCCACGCATCGTTCATCGTATGGAATCGCTCGCCCTCCGCTGAAAACCGCCCTTCCTCAAAAGCGATGCGATGGAAACCGCTTACCGCCTGCGTCCCCTGACGAAACCTTCATACTTGCTGACATCATCCATTAAAATAATAAAAAACCTGCCAACCTTTGACTTTGCAAATAAAACAAATGTGTCCGCGTCATTTTCATTATTCTATGTAACGACCAGAGTCTCATGCAGAAAACTCCAAAATCAACTGTCAAACGCCATCAACTGCCACCTTGCTGAGGAAAATTGCAGCCGAGCATTCAGAATTCATCTGCCATAGCTAATACCTGTTCCAATTACTGTTAATTTCCCGGAAAACAGGTGCAGATACCAGGTATTGGTTCTTCTTCTACTGGGACTTCTCAACCAAATTCACAGGAAATCGGTGCATTGGCTACAATTGCATCTAAAGGAAAAGAGAAAGAGGCTGATATCCAAATAACAGAGAAATTTACAATGACAAAACAGCCTCAAACTTCTAAAGAACAGGGTCAAGTACAGATTTCTCCTACTCACACCAATGTAGCAGAAGTGTCAATTTTACAAACTCCTCTTAATTTGGAAAAGGGTAAAAAGAGAGAGGCTGAAGTAGCCACTCCTGTCAGTGGATCTTCTGGACGGCCTAATGTTAAAAGACAAAAATTGAATCCTCTTCCAGAAGTGGAATCTGCTCATGAAATCCCTGATAGTCAAACACAAGAAGAATTGGGTAGTCAGCAAACAGGTTCAATTAGTGGGACATCCACTACTTTACAGAGAAAAGAGCTGCAAAGGCAGCAAAGTGCAGAAGTATCATCTTTCAAACCACCAATGAAATATTCCTGGGACATTAAAAGAACATTCATAAATACAAAGGCCAGAAATGATCCTCTCAGACTTCAAGTGTACAATCAATGTTTAAAAATGGCTCCTAAGAATCAACAAAGATTGATGTCATCTTATGACATTCAACAGGGTAAAATGTTAATGAGTCACTTCAAACCCAAAGTGCAGCAACCTCAAACAGCTGCAGATTATATCAGAACTAATTTTTAAGTCTTAGCAAAGGATATTCATCCTTTAGATCAAATTTAGTTTCATAAACAGACAGGTGAGATGATTTATTCTACTCTGACAGATAAATCAATGATGACCCAGAAATTGCAGGATTCTTTGGAAAAATACTAATGCTCAATTAAGTCTTGAAAAAGCATCTTCTCAGGCTAAGGACAACAGGATTAAGACTTTGGAGGAAATCATTATTGGATTGGTTCATAATCCCAAGGATGTGAAAGGTATAGAAGCTTTGATCAAGAAAAAAGATGATGATATTGCAGCCTTGAGAAAACAATTGAAGTTACCAGCCTCCAGACACCCACAGACTGCAGAAATTATAAAGAAAAATTCTGAAGAAGAATTGATGGACTTGCTCTTGAAATTGAATGAGCAACTTAATGAAACTGAAAAAGAGCTTGAAAAGGCATTGAAAGATAAGCAGCCTAATGTTCCAGCCTCTACAACTGAAATGATTGCAGGTACTACAACAACAAGTCAGCCAACAGAATTGTCACAGGTACATACTTCCAATTTAAGTACAGAAGAGTTAATAAATTCAATGGAGGAATTGAAACTCCAAGTGACAGAGCTACAGAAAACAAAGGTGCAACTCACTACTTTGGAACAGAAATATGATCTCTCGAAGATGAATGTTGCAGATAAAACAAGAGAGGTCAACAGATTAGAAAAGTTGATCAACAAGTTGGAAAAGGATCTCACATTGGAGAAGCCTTTAAAGGAAATAAATGAAATTCTTTGGGACAACATCATCCAGTCAATAAGAGATGTCTGGCCCTCAATTCAAATAATGCATGAACAGAACGATTTAGTCAAATTGGCTCTGGAAGAAATCCTAAGAGCAAGAGAAGAATTGGGAAACATGCCTAAAGAAGCTGATAAACTTATTCGTTTTCTAAATACTCAAAACAAGCATCAACTTGAAGAACTTGGCATTCAAGACAGGACAGGAACCATTTTGGAAATAAAAAGAGTTTTTACCAAAAGAACTCTGATGCAGAATCTAGAACGAAGATGTTCTGATATGCAAGAAGAAATCATTGCCTTTAGAAAAAGATTTGATATTTTGTTGAATAAAGGATTGCCCAGTCCTTTAGTTTCAGAAGATAAATTGATGGACCTTGAAATTTATGTTGAAAAATTGGACAAGCATGCTGACAATCAGGCCAGTGCCTCAACTAGTTCATCAACAGCAGCATTGCCTACAGGAAAAAGTCTTCATGATAGATTGGAAAATTTGTTTTATCTCGAGCATGAGGTAAAGCATTTGTTCCCTGTTCAAACTACTTTCTTTAGGTATATAGAGACTGATGAAACTCTCAAAAAGCTGCAAAGGACCAGGATAGCGGAAGATAAATGGTGGGAAGAAATGTTAGAACTTTTGTAAAAACTATCCTTACATGAATTTTTTATTATGTACTACATTAAATCATGATAAAGAAAGGTCAAAGTGTATCAGAGCAGTCAAAGAGTATCAGTTAAAACGAAGCAGCCAACACAGAATTACTGAAGAGGACAGCAGCAAGCCAAATCATAGGGCCTGCCTCCAGCACATTCTCAAAAGAAGGAAACAGCACAACATCAATTCCCATTTCTCTTATCTACGAGACAATTTGTCTCGATTTTGTTGTAAAATACTTATGAGTCATCCTAGATTATATCTCAAGTTGTTATGAGATATTTTTTATAACTTTTTGTATAAATACTCCCTCAATCGGAGTATTGAGGGTGGATTCTTAGACTTTGCTGTAACATTGAATATTTTGGAATAAAGTGCTATCGGAGAAATCTTGTGTGGCTAGCTCGATGATGAATTGATGCGAAATACTTTTTATAGGATTCATGTGTCAGACTACGGATCAATAAGTCACCTATCTCTTATGTGTTGAAGTCTTTATATTTGTTTACTATATCATTTGTGTTTCATTTCTGAATAATTAATGAAAAGGAATAAATCAGAAAGTGCTTAAATGTAATCTGATTTTAATCATTGTTATTCTAAATGTTTTCTTCTAATCTGGTTTTAAACAGTGAATTCTTAACTGCTCCTGTTTTACTAGTTTATGCATTTTGATTATTTAGTGAAGAATACTTCATTGCTCTTTATTAATAATCACTTAATTTCCCTCTTTCGAATGTGTTGAAGGATTCTTAATTTCCCTTCATCCATTTGAGTTTCATCCCATTCATTTTAAGATCTACAATTGTTCCCTGTTTGATTATCTTGCCCTGTGAAACCATCTTTTGTTAAGAGACTTAATCCAGTTAAGTTATCCTCTTTGACTCCATTAGCCCAATGGACTAAACTACTCAATCTTGCCCTCAGCTATTGAATTCCACCACCCAAATTCAATCAAAACCCTTGGACTTTATAACTAGCCTAATATCTTCTAAAAAAACTAAATTATATAGAGAGAGCCCTCTCTGGGTACAGATTGGCTAGATTATGTACCTAAAAGTTGGTTTGTGGTTACCTCGGACCCCTTTCCTCTTCCCAACAACTTCAAGGAAAATCTGAGTGATAACAGGGCCCATAGTTCTATTTTTTGGTGCATGTCTATTTTTATTATCCCTTAATTTAGATGGACATTAAACTGTAATCTATTCTCAATGTGAACTTGAAATAGTTAACCCAAGTGACAAATTCAGTTAGCTAGTGAATTTTGAGTTAGAGGTTGGTTGGTGGGACATGTAGAGTAATTCTAGTTGTAACAGAGTTCGAAGTGTAGTGGTGCATTAGTTAATGAAAGTTGTAAATAGTTTAACTCAGTTAAGTGAGTTAAACTCAGTTGTGCTAGTTGTAACTGATGATACAAGTAGTGAGAGATCAAGTGAATTAAATATTAATTGATTAACATGCAGTGATCTCACATGAAACTGGGGATTTACTATTATTAGTTGCATGCATGTCAGATCCAGTGGAGACCCAGTTGAGTTCTAGGTGAAAGGGAAGTTGATTATCAGTTGTGACATTATTGGCTTGCACACATGTAGCCAACCACCCATTGGAGTGTCCATGATACTTGCGCAGTCAAGGCAAGAAATAATTCTTGTATTTTAGGGATCTTGACCATCAAGGATTGCACAAGCAAGCCAGGCTGTCAAGAGGTTGGAAATTGACTAAGTATTGTTCAGTTTTCTATGAGGACAGTGTGAGACAGATAGATGAATGATGGAGGCTCTTGTGAGAAGAGAAATAAATTGTATTTGTTTCATGATACATGCTTAATATACAATAAATAGTGGGGTTTTAGCTGTAAGCTTTCCTCAGGAAATTATTTGTGTTATGTGTGATTTGATTCTTCTTCATGTTCATGTGATTAGCAATTGTGTTTTTAATTCCGCAAAATATTTGTAAAAGCGATTCAGTATTTAACTTTAGTACATTGTTAGATTGGGTAAATACAAGATATACATGCTTGTTATATAATTTCTACATGGTATCAGAGCACATGAAATTGCAGAAGTTAAGCACGAGTTGAGTTTGTGACTGGATAGAATTTGAATTTTCACAAAGAATTTCTTGGTGCTACAGCTGATTCAAGATCAAAATGGATTTCAATGGCTTGAGGTTAGAGTATGCACTCGAGGGTAGCTCGGACTACATTTCTTGGAAGGATAGGATGGAGGCAGTACTCAAAGGCAATGGCTTGAAGGAATTCATTAAAAAATATGTTCCTAAGCTAGATGTTGTAGATACTGCCAATATTGATGCATGGAAAAATAAAGTGGCAAAGGCGAGGAGGATCATGTTGGAGGGAGGATGAGACCACATTGTCTCAAGCCTCCATGGGAAAGCCACACCATATTCTATGTGGAAGGATATGACATATCTATTCCAAAGCAGCAGCGACCATAGGAAATTGGTGCTCAAAGATAAACTCAGGAAGATCAAGATTGAAAAGAGCGAAGCCATTCCAAAATATCTCACGAAGTTTGTCCAATGTTGGGATGAACTGGGGAGTGTGGGAATAACAGTCGTTGATTATGATTTGGTGAGCTTGGCTCTCTTAGGACTTCCTAACAGTTGGCACAATTATGAAGACTCTGTCAACGGACGGGAAAAATTTCCAAATTGGGAACTACTGTGGTCGGATTTGGTACAGGAGGATTTTAGACGAAACACCAGAGATGGCTCTTCATCTGAGCATGATGATGAAGAGGATTGTGCTTTGGCTACCAAGGCGAAGAAGGGGAAGGGGAAGAAATTCCATTCTAAATATGATTCCAAAGGCAAGAAGTAGGACATGTCCAAGGTGAAGTGTTTTCATTGTCCTGAACATGGGAATTTTTCTACTAACTGTCCACAAAAGAAGAAGAAAAAGAAGGTTGCTCGATCTGCAACTAGTGATGCCCTTTCCTCGCAATTTGAGCTTGATTTCTCATTGATCGCATGCATGGTGTCAAGTGCATTGGGATCTGTGTGGTATTTGGATAGTGGCGCTTCCTTTCACATGACGGGAGATAAGGAACTTTTCAGTGACTTGGAGGAGAAATATCTCTAGATGCATATTGAGATGGGCGACGATGGACAGTATAGTGCTACCGGGATTGGTACCATTACCTTTCAGAGGGAGTTAGGTAAACCATTTCAATTAAATGATGTAATGCATGTACCAGGTCTGAAGAAAAATTTGGTCTCAAACGCAATGTTGGAGGACTGTATTAGGGGAATTTTGAGGTCTAAAATGGGCCTCCTAAGGAAATTATAAAATAATAGTGGAAATAATAAAATAAGATTTGATTACATCATCAAATTTTAGACGGAAAAAATAAAAAACTACTTTTTCAACTCGTATTTTAAACTTATCTCCCAAATTTTTCACTCAAATTTCGAGCAGGAGTACTCATTGGATACAAAATTTAATTCCTCATCCAATGAGTACCCATGTTGCATTATTTCGATGGATTGTGCTACATGAAAAATTAGAAATACATGAAAAATGTGATTGCAATCATGTTGTTTCACGTATTTCTCATTTTTCGTGTAGCAGGGTCCATCAAAAGTATGCAACATGGGTACTCCTTGGATAAGTAATTAAATTTTGCATCCAACGAGTAATCTCGCTCGAAGTTTGAGTAAAAAATTTAGGAGATAAGTTTAAAATACGAGTTGAAAAATTAGTTTTATTATTTTATTATTTTTTAATATTTTTACCCTTTTACTTAAAAATGGTGAATTATCCCCCATTGTTGACATCATCATCTTGAATCCTATTGGTTCTTATAAAGTTTATTTTTGTTGTACAATTTTCTTAGGAGGCCCAATTTAGACCTCAAAATTCCCCTAATCTGAGAGGCTATGATGTTGTTTTTAGTGATGGAAAAGCTTTCCTGCGACATAAAACAATGGGTCAAACCAAGAGGATAGGGATTCGAGTTAAGAATCTCTACAAGCTAGAGGTAGATGGCCGCGCTGCCATGATGGTCAAGGCGGAAAAATTAGTGACCCAGGATGAGGGCGAATTATGGCATAGGCGATTAGGCCATCTTCATCATGGAGCCTTGAAAGGCATGCAGCAAATATCTACTGTACTTCCAATGGGAACACTTGCTCAATTAAATTAGTCCAAGGTTTGCACCATGGGGAAGTATGTAAAGTCCACCTTTCATGAGAAGGAGAACCGAGCTTCGGGGATCCTTGACAGAGTTCACACAGACGTGTGTGGACCATTCTTGGTTGCTTCAATAGAAAAACATAAGTACTATGTAATCTTTATTGATGATTTTTCTTGTAAATGATGGATCTTCTTCATGCAAAATAAATATCAAACATTCTCTAAGTTCTGTGAGTTTAAGGAATTTGTGGAGAAAGAGTCGGGGAAGAAAGTGAAGGCTCTTAGGAGCGATAATGGTGGAGAATGCATCTCTAACGAATTCAAAAAATTATGCAGCAAAGAAGGAATTCGAAGAGAACTCATAGCACCCCATAACCCACAGTAAAATGGGGTCATGGAGAGGAAGAACAGAATGATCGTGGGTGCAGCACGAGCGATATTGCATGATCAGGGCCTACCAATGCATTTATGGGCGAAAGCATGCAACACTGCGGTTTATGTGCAGAACCATTGTCCTCATAGTGTACTTGGCATCAGTCCACCTGAAGAGGATTTCACTGGTAAGAAACCTGGTGTTTCACACTTTAATATTTTTGGCTCATTTGTTTATGTGCATGTGACCAAGGACGCCAGGAAGAAGCTGGAACCAACAACTGAGGTTGGTATTCTTGTGGGGTACATAGAAACACCCTATAATTATCATGTCTATTTTCCAAATAGCAGAATGATTGTTGTGCAATGGGATATAAAATTTGATGAGGGGAAAGTCATGCGGTTGTCCAGAGAGGGAGTTGGACTTGCATGCAGAGGAGGAATTTCTGGTTCCCAAAGATGAGACTCAAGATGTGGATCAGCCACATGCGGAGGATCATGGAGTGGAGGAAGCCACTCATGCAAGGCCATCCATCAAAAATGGTAGAAGGCGCACCACGGAACTTGATAGGTTGATACTTGATGCTGCATAGAATGTAGGAGCCCCTACTTCACAGTGCAGACAAAGATAGTCTCTTGACTGATTTACTAGATACATGGATCTTATGAGGAAATGTATTGTGACTCAACCATCTTCCTTTCAGGAAGCAGTGCAGCAGCCTACTTGGGTTGATGCAATGGTGGAGGAGTATGACTCATCAAGAACAGTGCATGTGAGATAGTCCCAAGACCAGTCTACAAATCAGTGGTAGGTTCGAGATGTATATACAAGGTAAAGCAAGTTGTTGATGGGAGTGTGAAGAAATACAAGGCCAGATTTGTGGCCTAGGGTTTCTCACAGATCGAGGGGATAGATTATGATGATACCTTTGCACCTGTCACAAGGTACTCTTCCATAAGATCCATTGTTACACTCTCAATGCAAATGGGCTAGCGCATTCATCAGATGGATGTGGAAACTACGTTTCTCAATGCGATCATTGAGGAAGAGGTGTGTATAGAGTAGCCTGAAGGTTTAGAGATCTTCAACAGTGAGTCGTATGTGTGCCGACTCAAAATAGCATTGTATGGGTTGAATCAAGCACCTCGTGCTTGGGACACTCAGATAGACAGCTATTTCATGGGACTGGTCTTCACCAAAAGTGAAGCAGATGCAAACTTGTACCAAATTGTGGTTGAGGGTAAGCTATTGATCATTGTTACTTATGTTGATGATTTAATTTTGACTGGTAATGAGCAGCTGATACACTCATGCAAGGAGGATCTTGCAAGGGAGTTCGAAATGAAGGACATGGGACTCCTTCATTATTTCCTTGGATTAGAAATATGGCAACAGGATGGTGAAATTTTTGTGTCTCAAGGAAATTATGCAAAGGATTACTAGGTAAGTTTAACATGGAGAGATGAAAACCCATGGATACTCTTATTCCAGGAAATTGGAGGAAAGAGGATGCTACTTCTGGAGAGGTAGTGGATGCTACTGTCTATCGAGAGTTAGTGGGTTTGCTAATGTATCTAGTGAACACAAGACATTTGCTACGCAGTTAACCAGCTGATTCAAGCTATGGTTAATCCTAACAAGCTCTTTTGGAAGGCGGGGAATCATATCCTGAGATACCTTAGGGGCACATCAGAGTATGGTCTATGGTATAGACAGACAGATGGAGTGAATTTTCATGGCTTCACGGATGCAGATTGTGTTGGCAGTTCATCAAAAAGAAAGAGCACATCAGGGGGGATCATTAGCATTGGGTCGACAGCAGTTTCTTGGTACAAAAGGAAGTAACGATCCGTGGCACTCAGTTCAGCAGAAGCAGAATACATGGCAGCAAGTGAATTTTCTTGTGAGGCTATCTGGATGAGAAATATCTTGGTTGGTTTGTTTGGTTCTCAGATGGATCCAACAATGATTCATTGTGATCATCAGATTTGCATCAAACTCTCGATTAATCATGTGTTTCATGATAGGTCCAAGCATATATATATGGTACCATCATCTCATAGATTGTGTGCAGAGAAGAATCATGTTGCTACATTAGACTCCCATGGAAGATCAGGATGCAGATATTCTGACGAAGGTGCTCACCAAGAGAAAATTCGAATACCATAAAGACAAGATCGGGGTGAAGGATAATCCCTTTCTTGTTGAGAGGGAGTGATGGGATTCAACACCCATGCCTAGTGCATTAAGCACCTGGTTGCATTTAGCACCCAAAATAGGGTGGGGCCCACAGTGATATTTTTGGGTGCATGTATATTTTTACTATCCCTTAATTTAGATGGACATTAAACTGTAATCTATTCTCAATGTGGACTTGAAATATTTAACTGAAGCGACAAATTTTGTTAGCTAGTGAATTTCTAGTTAGAGGTTGGTTGGTGGGACATGCAGAGTAATTCTAGTTGTAACAGAGTTCGAAGTGCAGTGGTGTATTAGTTAATGCAAGTTGTAAATAGTTTAACTCAATTAAGTGATTTAAACAGTTGTGCTAGTTGTAAATGAAGATACAAGTAGTGAGAGATCAAGTGAATTCAATATTAGTTAATTCACATGTAGTGATCTCACATGCAACTTTGGATTTACTTTTTTTAGCTACATGCATATCAGATCCAATGGAGACCCAGTTGAGTTCTAGGTGAAAGGGAAGTTGATTGTTAGTTGTGACATTATTGGCTTGCACACATGCATCCAACCACCCATTGGAGTGCCCATGATACTTCCGTAGTCAAGGTAGGCAATAATTCCTATCTTTTATGGATCTTGACCATCAGGGATTGCGCAAGCAAGGCAGGCTTTCAGGAGGCTGGAAATTGACTAAGTATTGGTCATTTTTCTGTGAGGACGGTGTGAGATAGATAGTTGAATGTTGGAGGCTCTTGTGAGAAGCGAAATACATTGTATTTGTTTCATGATCCATGCTTAATATACAATATATAGTGGGGCTTTTAGCTGTAATATTTCCCCGGAAAATTATTTGTGTTATGTGTGATTTTATTCTTCTTCATGTTCATGTGATTAGCGCTTTTGTTTTTTATTCTGCAAAAGGTTTGTAGAAGTGATTCAGTATTTAACTTTAGTACATTATTAGATCGGGTGAATCCAAGATATACATGTTTTTTGTATAATTTCTACACGACATTTTGCTTTGGATTATATGGAGTTTTCCATTCTCTTATAATGTCTTCCTTCACGTAGAAATTTGTCAATTTTTTATCAATATATTCTCCACCATTGTTTGAGTGAAGCACCTTTATCTTATTCCCTATCACATTCTCCATGAGTGCCTTAAACTCTCTGAAATGATCGAAGACCTCATCTTTGGTCTTCAAGAAGTAGATCTAGGTTTTCCTGGAATGATCATCAATAAAGGTGACCATTGAGAGCTCTAGGGAAATAGGGCCACAAATATATGAACGTTTACATCCTAGCATGCCATCTTCTCTGATGTCACTCTTGGAAATATTGCCTTAGCATACTTCCCAAGTACGCATCCTTTGCACACGTCATTGTGTTTAATGCTAAGTTCTGGAGCCCCTGTTATTGTTTCTATGAGCATTTTGAGTGTTACATGGTGTAGATGTCCCATTATCCTATGCCATAACTCATTCATCTCCTTCCCACTGCTATTGTCACTGCCTATTAGTTCCATTGGGGAGTCGATCTACAACATGTACAATATTTTTCTTCGAACACCATTCTGTCTTACCTTCTTCCAGCTTGGGTGTTTGACATACACTTTATTCCATACGAAGTGAATATCATACCCCTTATCATGTAACTAGGATACTTAAATAAGGTTCATACCTAATCCTGGCACATGAAATACATTTTTAGCGTCGGTGCTTGCTCTCGACTCCCTCTGAAAATCTATGGTACCTCTCCATAGTGGAGTACATTTCGTTATGTTTCCCATAGTAATATCGAAACCCATATGCTCCTCCTTGTAGCTAGATAAATATTATCTAACCTCTGTCATATTAGTTGATGCTCCACTGTCTATATACCAGACACCCTATGAAGTTGGTTCTGACAAGCAAGAAAATTTGTCCTCCAACCTGGAAGACAAGTCTGAAGCCTCCTGAATGTCAATTTTATCCATGGCTATGTTGAAGAATTTACAGTGTGTTATTCCTTTTCACCCGACGTTTTCTTTTCTCCAGCAATTGCTGCAAAAACCCTTTGCGTTCAGCTTGATATCTTCCCAATGAAATAATTGTGTTGGTCCCTCTGCCTCTTGAATCACTCGATTTGGAAGGATCCAATTTTTTCCCCTCTCAGAAAAATCTAACTTTCTCAAGCAACTCGAACTTGCAAAAATATTGCATTATCCTTGGGAATTTCAGCCTGCTGCCCTTGCTGAGTATTGAAATTCCTTTCCTTTGTTTCTAAGCTCTCCAGTTGATTAACCTACCTGTGATATCATGTGAAATTTTTATCTATTTTAGCAACTGGAAATTATTCTTCTAACTGCAAATTTAACTATGCATTTTATTTGCTACGAAAGGCAATGAATAAAATCTCAACTGCAATCTTCACCATAAAAATATTGTGGAAAATAAAATACTGAAAACCGAGAAATTATAGCACACACAAGAATTTTTACACAGTTATTTTTGGACAATTATCCCCAGAAAAACCCAATATTGGAAAATTGGTGCAGCAGATGAGGGTTTTATTATTAATCTTCAGCATCAATTCTGAGTACAATAATTTAGATGGTCAGCTGGATATCTGATCTAAGGAAAATACTAGCAAAATTAATGTGACAATTTTCTCTCACCCCACAACTAATTTCTTCCTCCAAAATTACCTCCCTTGATTATGTGTTGAGCCTCCTGTGTCACCCTGTGCATAGTGCTTACGCATCCCTTCAGGGATTTCAACCTTCCTTCCTTTCCCTCTTCCTAAAGCTAGAAAACGTCCTCATAGAATTTTGCCACCCTCCACTACCACCTGCTACTCACCCTCTGGCTCTATCTTCTCTATTGAATCACTGCCATTGAGAAAATCGAATTGCCTGGGTAACTGAGTATCTGCATTGGTGTATTCTCCATCACCATATCGATCTCCTCTTATAATCCACTTTTGGAGCACCAACGACCAATATTAAAACATAATCGATGGCTAGGATCATTTCTGGATCGATCCGTGTGATTTTCTAGATGATTCTCGTCTTATCTCAATTTATATTGATTAATTAACCATATTCCCTAATTTTATACCTAGGAAATATTTAAAAGTTGGTTAATAATTTAATTGATACACTTCTAGCGGAATTTCCATAAACGATTTCTGGGTTCTGGAGATCTCATGTATTCTAGCCTCTCAAAAAAAAAGTGTAGCTAGAATATATCTGATGCTACAAAAACTAACTATAAGAGAAAAGGAAAAGATGGTTTCAAGTGTTGGAGAGATGGTTGTTGATAATGAAGGTCAACTGACTGAGTTGTCATCATCTCTATGTCAGATGGCACCTAATAAACGAGTTGATGATAGTGCAATTTATGTGAACAATGATTTATGTTTGGATTTGAGAAGGGAGGTTGTGTGCTTTGTTGGTCAAACTCTGGACATAGGTCGGAAAAGCTTTTGGCAGCTTATCAGAAGTCATATATCAACTTTGTTCTCCTCAAATGCAGTCTATTCAACTAGCATGCATCAGTTTTTACAGTGCCATAAATGTGTAAACTTATTCATTGTGACTGGAGAAGCATTTTGTGGTGTGTGGCATACATTTGTGATCATGGAAGTCATGGTAGCACATTATAGTGTTGGTTATTACTTGGGAAAATTCTTCACATCGGATGATGGAGATAAAGGTCAACCTGTGCATGGAGATAGATAGACAAACAAAGATTGTACCAACTTGTGTGCCAACACTCATAGGCTATAACTTCTGGAAAATTACATGTGGGAATAGTCTTATTGTAGGCTTGGCGACACCATGTAAAGTTTTTACCATAGGAAGTATTGTTTATGGTCAATTTGGAAACCCAAAATATGATGGAAAGCATCCTTTTCTGGTAGAAGGAAATCTAGAAAATCAAATTGTAGAACATATATCTTGTGAAGCATATCATGTAGCAGCTTTGACGTCTAAAAATGAGGTTTATACTTGGAGAAAGGGAGCCAATTGAATATTGGGTCATGGATATGTTATAACTTAGAAGATGCACACCAAGTTTTGGAGACTCTACCCCAGTTATTTTGATTCATCACACACATCTCTCCATGTGAATTATGCAAGCTTCAAGGGTGATGAGTATGATATTATAGTAAAAAATATGGATCCATTGCATACCTTCATGTGTTCTCTAGATAACTCTCAAATGGAGAATTCCTTGATGTCAAAGAGGGGCAGGCGATTATTGCTTTACGAAATCTCAGTAAGGAAGGATATCCTTATTCGATGCAGTGGTGGAAAAGGTGAGATCGGCAGTTGGACCACCTTTGTCACCTAAATTGTTGAGATCTCTTCATGAAGACAGTGATATTGAGATTCTATGCATGCTCAAATTGAGCAATGGATTGAAGAAATAATGTAAGTTCATATTCCGCCAGGAAAGAGGAGCATTAACTATGCAGTTGAACCGTGATCCCAAGTCCATTTTTTACAATGGAGAAAACACAAAATTGTGTTGGCATTTAAAATAGAAGGCCTATATTTCGATTGGTTAATAAGAGTCAAACAAATCAACGATCCACAATCCTTTAGCTCCAAATCAACAGAATCTCGGGAGGAAAAATAACTCGAGAGTGATATGGGTAAGATCCCCTGAGAAGTAGTTTTCCTAGGCCACTTTTTTTCATATCTATGACCATAAATCAATCCCGACAGTACCCTCCTCATCTCCAGAAACTTCCAAGAGGTACCCCCAAGGGAAAGAAATGGTTTTCACCAAACTACTTCCAATCAGCTGACATATGCATGAGTACGACAATCAGACCCACATGCCATCCATGTCCACCATAGTCTCCAACAGAAAATGTGTTGAAGATTTGGTCCCACCCCTATTATTTACTTTCAAGATTTATTTAATGAATTCTGAGTCTAAATTAAATCCCGAAGTAACATAATTGCATAAACATTGTAAAAGTGGGATTTAATAATATTATTTTTATTTGAAACGAACACAATTGTAGCTTGTTGACTTTAAATGAGAAATACATAAATGTATTTTGTAAATAATATTTTATTAATATATATATATATATATATATAATGTACAAGTGGTGATGAATGTTACAATGAGGGCCTACTTATATACCTAGGAAGGTGCCTTTTCATGAATGGGCATGTCCCTTAAGACATGTCTCTTAATTACCTAATCATTAATTAGCTATAACTGTGATTACTATTTATTTATTTATATTCATGTTATTTTTATATAAAATATATTTGTAACATTACCTCTCTTCAATAAGCTTTGTCCTCAAAGCTTAATTTGCTATTAATTTCTTCATTCGTTCATGTCATTTCGGTATGTATAAATCATCGGTAATATTGTTTTGGAATCAAGGTTTTTCGATCTCTCCTTCAAAAAAAAAATTCAAAGATAATTAAATAATAATATTATTATTATTATTTTATTTTAAATTAAATAATAATTATTATATTTTTTTTTAATGAATTAATACACACACACATATATATTTGTAAAAAGTGTTGCCTATACAAAAATTATTATATAAGTTATTATATAAACTTTATAATAAAGATTTACTATATAACCAATATTGACAATTGATATATTGGAAGGTTTCCATGGATGGATAGAATGCTTGACCAGCATGAGACACGATAAATTGATCGGGACTGTTAGCTGGTTGGAAAAGATGCAGGGAAGTGGAGAACAAAGTTTGAATTGCCAGTGGCAGACAAGCGATAAGGAAGTTTAGCGAGGAGTTAATATGGTTCAACCGCATGATAGTGAGGGGTCACGACGATCAGGAACAGGTTTTGGTTGTCGAAAGAAAATGCAGGGGAAGGTAAAAAGACGAAAGGGTGTGACGTTTAATCCAATGGAAAAGGAAACATAACACGAGAAAAATGGACGCAATCAGTGGGGAATGGAAATGGAATGGAATGGTTTTGTTGTATATTGTACAATAGTAACTTAAACAACAAAAATGTTTCTTTGCTTCTCCTTGTGGTGAGGGAAAAAGAGTGCAGACCGAGAGACGCCAAGCAGAAGACTGACGGTTTCCAGAGCCATGAATATGCAGCACGAGCCACGCTACGATAATGTATCATCGCTTCTCCTTACGGCGAAGGTGGTGGTGTAAACTGGGCAACGACAAGCAGAACATAGACATTTTCAAGAGCCACGAATGTGCAGCATGAGCCACTCTACAATACAATCTATGTGGAATATGTGCGAGAAGTATGGAAAATGGTGTCTAGATCCAAAATAACCACCTATGATGGGAACATCGAGATCAGATCCAAGGTTTATATAATTTGGTTTCAACTTAAGCCATTTTCCACTATGGTTGCTAGGTTCCCATTTTGAATCTATATCCTTCAAAATTATGCCTTCATCTTTGTTATCAATTGTTTATGGAGAAAATTTAGCAACTTCTTCAACACTCTTCCAGCTAGCAGGCTCGTATTTATCTTTAAGATCATCTTCATTCTCACTATAATGTGAAATTGACATAAACTCGTCCTGATCTTCTACAGAATGTATTGATTCTTCATCAATAATTTCTGTCGATTTATTTTCATCATTTTTTTCTTCATTTTGATCATCATGATCAATATCAATTTCATCTAGACTATAACTATATCCTACATCATTTTCATCTACAACACTATGATCTTGTGCATCTTGTAGATCTTTATCTTTGTCAATACAATTATCTATTGCTTCACCTTCTTCACCATCTTGATTGATATCATTTTCATAGTCATCATTATCTATTACATCTTCATTATCATTATCATCATTCTAATCAAAATCTTCTTCTCTTGTTTCACCTTGTTTTGTTTCTTCACCATCGCAATCATCTTCCTTATTATGGATTTCTGCATAACTTTTCTTTAGACATGTTGTTACTTATGCACATGATTTGTGTAATTGCTGAAACTTTTCTTGAATTTTACTTAACTTCTCAATAAATTCAAGGCGAAAACTTGACGGCATATTGTGCGGCGGATAATGTTCAAGAACTCACATGGTTCTGATACAACTTAAACAACACAATTGTAGCTTGTTGACTTTAAATGTGAAATACACAAATGTATTTTGTAAATAATATTTTATTAATATATATATGAAATGTACAAGTGATGAATGTTACAATGAGGGCCTTGATCCGGATTTATGCAGGAACGCAATAGAATAAACATATAACCATAAATACAAAGATGCGGCGAAAAAATCACTTCATTTCATTAATATCAAAGAATTGCAATTTGCTTACGGACAGAATGGAAATAAACTAGCTAGGGCACTGGTAGCTATCTCTGAGAAGAGATGTGGCGGCTACAGGCCTCTGAACTGAGTTACAATGAGGCTCGAGGGCCTATTTATTATTTAGAAACAATGGAAAACCCTAAACATCCAAAACCCTAACCATAGGAGATGAAGCACCAAAACTATGGGCCCCGTTTGGGTAAATTGGTGTTTCAACTTCCCGGCAACGTAACTTTGGCATATGATCTCCATTTGACACGAATCATACCTCGTTAGAAAGATCTATCCGAGGACTACAAATTTTGAGTGAGCAACATTGACCCATGTTGCTCCCAGTTTTCCCAAAAAACGTCATTTAGGGACTCAAAATGGCTCCGGAAGTTTAGGACCCGAAAAACTGCTAAAAATAGTAAGTTGTGCCGAAACTGAAAAACTGAAAGAGACAATGGTGGGGCCCCAAGTGGAATAGGCGGGTGACCACCAATATCCACCTGGATCATTCCTCCCCCCTTAGGAAGAAATGGTCCCCATTACGTTAAGTTCCTCCATGAGATGAGGAAACTTCTACTGAATTTGGTCCCTGGTGAACCACTTTCCTTGGTGCAAGAGTTGGCCAGCTTTGACAACCCGATACAGTTGGATCTTCTGTTCGCGAGTGTTCTTAATTTTCATGTCCATGATACAATTTGTGGTGGCTTGTTCCATGCAGTCTGGGTTTAACTCTGTTGGTGTGAGTTGTTCTGCAATGTCAGAGGTGTCCAGTAGAGGTGGGAAGTAAGGACGAAGGTGCTCCACATTGAATACTAGGTGCAGACCAAGGAATGGCGGAATACTGAGCTCGAAGGCATTGTTCCCTACAGCCTTGGTGATGGTGTACGGCCCGTATTAGAGCAGGCGAAGCTTGCGGTGGGGTCCAATGAGGGGCTCCTTCTACAAATGTAGCCACACTTTGTCACCCACTAGGAAGTTGTGTGGCACCGGATGTTGATCATGGCGTTGCTTATACTTAGCATTAGCTCTGTCCAATATGTCATGAACCTGTTGGCAGATGTGTTGAATGCACTCGATGAAGCTATTTTCTTTGTCAACTTCCGACTGGACATGAGCCGAATCAGCCTAAGTAGCCGCAAATGGCATGGCTACGTCAATGGGACATAGTGGCTGGAATCCCAAGCCCACCTGAAAGGGGCTGTGGCCGATTGAGCTGTGGAGAGCCCGGTTATAACTGTGTTGTACATAGGGAAGGCTCTCGTCCCATGTGTGTGGATGCTTGGAATTTTACATGCGCAGAATAATTCTATTGACGACCTCTATCTAGCCATTTTTTTGGGGATGGAAAGCTATGGACTTGGTGAGCTTGGTGTCTAGCATTGACCAAAGGCTGGACCAAAATGTGTTGAGGAACCTGCTATCCCAATCTGATATGATAGACTGTTGGATCCCAAAGTGCATCCACACTCGTTCAAAGAATAGTTTAGCAGTGGCTTCTGTTGTGATATTCTTCTTGCAGGCCGCCATAATGGCCATCTTCGAGAATCTGTCGATGACCACGAAAACATAGTCATTTCCATGCTTAGTAGAAGGCAGGCCTGACCTGTAATCCATGGAGATGGATTCCCAAGGTCAACTAGGGGTAGGTAGCTTAGTATATAGGCCTTACTTCTTGATGGTCGTTTTGGCAATGGCACAAGCAGTGCAGGATCTGATGTGCTTCCCGACATCCTTTCAAAGGTTCAGCCAATAGAAATACTTTTGTAGTACTGCTACTGTTTTCTCGACCCTGAAATGCCCAGCGACTCAACTGTAGTGTGCTTCCCATATCATCTTGGCAGGCTTGCTTGAAGGAACACAAAGGTTTCCCAAGTGACATAAAAGTGCATCTTGGAGGTGAAAATTTGGAATTTGCATACCCCCCAAGAGTGCCTTGTATGTGTGGCCGAATTATGGGTCGCTCTTGTAGAGAAGAGGCCAATCAGAAGTCTTGTGCCCACAAGAGTTGAGAACGGTGGTGAGCGCCACGATCGGTGGTCGGCTGAGACAGTCTGCAAAATTATTGGTGCTACCCTTCTTGTACTTGATGTTCAAATGAAACTGTTGCAGATATGTGGACCACTTCTGATGGCGATCATTTTGCAACTTCCCTTGTGTCTGTATGAACTGCAGGGGGCGGTGGTCTGTGTGCATGATTGTTTTCTTGCCCAAAATGTAATGCTTCCATTGTCGACAAGCTTGGACAATGGAATACATTTCTTTGTCATAAGTGGGGTACTTGCAAACTGTGTCAGACAATGTCTCACTGTGATATGCCATTGGATGTCCCTGTTGATTAAGAACCGCCCCAATAGCATAGTCAGAGGCATCTGTCTCGATCTCAAATGGCTGTTGCAAGTCTGGTAATGTGAAAACTGGGGCAGAACAGAGGTGATTTTTCAATTCCGTAAACGCCTTCTATTGAGATTCCGACCAAAAAAAATTTGCTCTCGCTCCTCCCTTGGTGACTTGACTCAAGGGTCAAGTGATATGAGAGAATCCCAACACGAACCTACAGTAGAAATTAGGAAGACCTAGAAAGCTGCGAAGATCTATTATAGTGGTTGGGGTTGGCCAATCCCGAATGACTTGGATCTTGTTTGGATCCACATGCACCCCCCTTTCATCAATAATGTATCCCAGATATTGAACCTGGGTCATGCCAAAAGTGCACTTCTCCAAATTGGCACACAACTTGTGTTGTCGCAGTGTTTGGAGGACTTGTCAAATGTGGTGGAGGTGCTCTTCCCAAGTCTTGCTGAAGATCAGAATGTCATCCAAGTACACCACTACAAATGAGTTGGTGAATGGCCACAAGATGTCGTCCATCAACCTCATGAAGGTTGCGGGAGAATTCGTCAACCCGAAAGGCATGACCATCCATTCGAAAAGGCCTTCCTTGGCTTTGAAAGAAATCTTCCATACATCGAAGGGTTCAATTGGTACCTGGTGATACCCAGACTTTAATTCGATCTTGCTGAAATATTTTTCCCCTTTGAGTTGGTCTAGAAGGTCATCAATCCGTGGGATCGGGTACCTATTCCGGACAATGATCTTGTTCAGCGCCTGATAGTTAATATAGAATCTCCACGTCCCATCCTTTTTCTGTACCAACACGATCGGGCTCCCATAGGGCGATGAACTTGGTCGGATGTGACCTTTCTGCAGTAGCTCCTGAATCTGCCTCTTGATTTCATCGTTCTCCAGAACAGAGCGCCGATAGATCGGTCCATTGGGTAGCGGCGCACTTGGGGTTAGATCAATCGGGTGCTTGACCTGACAGTGCAGAGGAACCCCTGTGGGTGAGGTGAATATGTCCTCGTACTCCTCCACAACCTTGTCCATTTGTTGTTGTCGTGCAAAGGAGCCCTGTCTAGAGGTCGTGGCCACAGTCTTCTTCTTGCCCTGGGGGTGGATCATCAGGAAAACAAATTTCCTGGTTTGGGAAATGAGCTTACTGCATTGTTTTGCAGTAACCAAAGAGATAGCGGCAGGAGGTGGTACCTCTGGTATCTTGTACAACTGATAGCCCAACTGCTTCATGGCATCTGCTGAAATGAGGTTCCTTTGGCTCCCATTGTCGAAAATGAACTGTACCAGGGAGCCCTTTACCCACATCTGGGAGTGGAAGAGACATTCCTCCTCCTCTGGATCTTTCAGTTCCTCCTTCTGGATCTTCGCAGTGGCAACAGTGGCGTTGGGTTCCGCATCAATAATCTATTTCCCTTTTTCATTCCCCTTGTCAGGTTTTGATTCAGAGTCAGAGCATGCATCTAACTCAGAAGCCCTCATCTTGGCCACTAGCGACTGCTTGGTCCGACAGTCACTTGTGTTGTGAGTGGAGCTCTTATGGAACTCACACCACTTTCTCGTGTCTTTCTTTGGCTTTGCGGTGTTGCTCTTTGCTTGTGGCTTCATCAGGTTGTCTTGAGCCACCATGCCTTGGCTCTGTCCTTTGTTCTGCGGTTTGGGAGCACCTTTTCCTTGCTTTTGATTTGCAGATCCAAAGTCTCGCTTCTTCTGTTTGAATTTCTGCTCAATCTTGCTAGCATACTGATATTTCGTACCAAGCGAGGAGATGTCGAGAAACTCCATTTCCTCCTGAATGTATCTGTGTAGACAACTGCGATACTATAGCACCAGATGTTTCTCTGAATCTTTGATACCCAACTTTGTGCGCAGGGTATGGAACAGATTCGTCAGCTCATGCACATCTTGATCCCTTTGTTATTGCAGCATGGTCCATTGTATGTACTTTTCCTCATAGCTCCCCACGGGATAGTACTATTCCTTGATGTCATCTCAAAAATAATTCCAAGTTGGTACGGTCGAGAACAGAGAGGGTTATGTCTGGTCCTTGTTCTCACAGTAGGTTTCCCACCAGTCCTTGACATGGAGGGGTAGCTTTGAGGAGTGAAAAAATAATCTTCTCCCGGTCGGAAAAGTCATGAACCGAGAAATATACTTCTAATAGATTCAACCATCTATCTACGGCATCTGCATCTATTTGACCCTCAAATATGGGAATGTCAAAATTTACTTGTACCTTAAAAGGAGTCGCACCTCCAAAGTGGTTGCTGGATGCAGATGTGCCGCCGGTGGGTAGCTATTAAAGGAACTGGGCAAAGTTATCCATCATCGCGTTCCTTTGTTTTTTGAGGGCCTCCTCGAGAAATATTTTGATAGGATCTCCTGCTCCCTCGTCTTTCTTTTCGTCCCCCATGGGTGTTCGTCGGGGTTTGCGAGGCTGATCTTGCAAAGGTTCCACCAGATCGAGCCCTAACTCCTTATACCCCGACCTCGTTAGGGACATGCAAAGAAGGATCGAGAAAAATAAGACCGCTCTGATACCACTTATCTGGATTTATGTAGGAACGCAATAGAATAAACATATAACCATAAATACAAAGATGCAGCGGAAAAATCACTTCATTTCATTAATATCAAAGAACTGAAATTTGCTTACATACATAATGGAAATAAACTAGCTAGGGCGCTAGTAGCTATCTCTGAGAAGAGATGTGGCTATACGCTTTTATGCCTGACTCTACCTATGCCCCTATGCTTCAAACGCTGTCATTTGTATCACCTGCTACCCGACTCTGCCTCTTCTCCTTTGTTCTGCGTTACGTCACTTACCCGAGTTTCTCTGTCGCGTTCTGCCTATTTCTTCATTGCCAAGGTGTTTCACTGGTTTCACGTTATAACCCTCTTTTCTTCCTCTGACACGGTTTAACACAAGAAAATGCCTTACTTCTAGATCTAAAAACCTTTGGAAATCACTTTTGAAACCGTGTCGCATCTGCCTACACATCGCGTTTTACTGCTTTTAGCTTGTCTTTTACACTTATCTTCTAAGTTTCACGATGCGCGCTATGCGATCGGGCCCCACTGCATTGTGTATCGCACTTCAGTGAGTATAAAATTTACCTTAGCCCTTAACTGTTAAAAATAGCAATGTGCACTATGCGGTCGGGCCCCAATGGGCATCGCACAATGCACTTCGGCCAGTTTATCATTTACCTCCTGCGCCTGTCTTTTGAAACTTGTGGTTTGCGGCTTGTAATTTACTCTTTGTCGTCCATCTCTCTACTCTGGTTCCGCGCTTTGATCCCAACCGTCTATTTTCCCCTTTGCGCCTCCTCCGGAACTCTTAAATTTTAAGTGAAATGCGCCCTTTCTCTGCCTTTGGGAAATTAGTTCGTTTACTCCACGACGTAACCCTCCCGAACTTATTCGGTGTTCTGCCACGCTAGTCCTTCCTGAGCTTGTGAATGAGCCTGACTCGACCCTATCTAGTGTGCAATGTCTTGAATGCGCCCTTCGGTTTGGCTCTTGAACTGTTCTGCATGTGACCGAGCCCGACTCGACCCACCTTCACATCTCATCATGTGATGTCAAATGTTCCAACATATAAATCAAAATTCTTCTATGACACACAAACTTTTACATTTTCTAACATGTATGTTTTTTTGGTGTTTTGAAAAATATTTCAAAGGTAAAATGCAAATGAGCCACAACATCTGGCTTCACCTGGGGATAGTGCTTTCTTCCACGGAAGCACTAAGAACCGCAGACTAGTACCTTATCCATTGGGCATGGAATCAAATATTTCTTGGTGACATATGAACAATGAGAAATATGGTATTTACAATAGTGGAGTGTTGATTTTAATGCTGGAAGTAATGCTTCAGATACTTCCCATTCACAGGAAGTTGTACTAGCTCTCCATCTAGATCTTCCAAAATGAATGTGTTATTTGACCTTGCGTCAGATATTCTGAATGGACCATACCATAGAGGATAAAATTTACCATGCTTCCCCTTGTCTTCTCGTCTAGTGTCCCATCTCAATACCAGATCTCCTGCTCGAAAGAGAACTTATTTTGCTTTTCTTTCGAATATAGACTTCATCTTTTCCTGATAAGTAATCAAGTTATCCCTGACTTTGTTCCTGTTTTCACCTGATTCAGTTACTTGGTTCAATCTCCTTACCAGAGCATTAGGTTATTCCTGAGCTTATTGAAGGAAAGAAATCAATGGTTTGGCCAGTTGAGTAGGAAACATTTCTTGAGTTCCATAAACCAGTTCATAGGGGGACTTTCCAGTAGATCTCTTGGTAGTGAGCCGAACTTCCCAGAGGGAAAACTTCAACTTCATATCCCAATCCTTCTAATTTTCAGTGATTGTCTTGTTCAAGATCTTAACCAATGTCTTATTTGATTATTCTACCAATATGTTCCCTTGGGGATGATATGTTGTGGAATGTGATAATATTACATTATATGTTTGACAAAATTTAATGAAACGAGCAGAGTTGGATACCTAAGGATATCAGTCACAATTTTGACTGAACATTTGAATCTGCTGAAGATGTTTTCCTCCAGAAACTTCATCACTACTTGGTCATTTTCCTTCTTCGTGGGTATTGCTTCAACCCATTTTGTAAAATAATCAATGGCAGTTAGAATCCACTTGAACTGTCCACTTGATGGTGGATTTATCTCTCCAATAAAATCCAATCCCTGTTGCCTAAAAGGTTCTTCAATAAACACTGGGATGAGAGGTAATGGAGAAAGTTTTTTCTTTTCAACAAACCACTGACACTTCTGACAACTTCTTACCAGTCTAAAAAAATCTGCAAACAGGGTTGGCCAGGAGAAGCCTGACTTGAGAATCTTATGAGCAGTGACCTTCCAGCTATAATTTCCTCCACACAAACTTTCATGATATTGTTTGGTGACTTCAATAAATTCTCCTTCGGTTAAACATAATAGCAAAATACCAATAGGATATTTCCAGTAGAAATTTGCTTCTATGATAACATATGGCTGAGACTTGAGCTTGAGAGCTCTATATTTTGTTCTATTTAGTGAAGTTGGACAGGAAAAGAAACACGGGGAGTGCACAATATCCTTATACCAATCAGAGCACAAAAATTTCTATTGAATACCTGTTTTCGACTTGCTTTGACCTTCTTCATTAACAGCTCCATCCACTGGTGCCAACATATTAATTCCCAAGGCTTGAAAATTTGTCTTTGTCAACAACTTCACTAAACCCTCTCCCTTGACCAGCTTGGTGGGTTTGATGTCCAAATCATACTCTTGGATTTTTGCTATCCACTTCCCCCCTTTTTCTTTCAATATCACTTTGGACCAGCACCTCTTTCACAACAGAATTAGGAACATAAGCAACTATTTGGGACTACAACACATAAGTCCTGGAGGCTTTCAATGCTTTGACCAAAGAATATACTTGTTTCTCCATAATATTGTATTTGAGCTCAGCATCTCTGAGAACTTTACTGAAAAATGCAACTGGTTGCTCCTTACCGTCTTCATTTTTCTGCAGCAAAACAACAGCAATAGCATTGGGGGATGAAAATGAGAATACCTAAAAGGATTTTTGCATTATGGGGAATTTTGAGGTCTAAAATGGGCCTCCTAAGGAAATTATAAAATAATAGTGGAAAAAATCAAATAAGATTTGGTGACATCATCAAATTTTAGAGGGAAAAATGGAAAAACTACTTTTTCAATTTACCTCAAAGTAACAAATTTTCAGCTGGCATTTGTTAGATGCTTAAATTTAATTTATCCATGACTGGCTCCATGCTGCATACTGATGGGTCCTACTCACATGAAAAAATGAGAAATACACAAAAAAAAAACGTGATTATAATTACGTTTTTTATGTATTTCTCATTTTTCGTGTAGTAGAGTTCATCGAAAGTATGCAACATGGGTACTCCTTGGATGAGGAATTAAATTTCGCATCCAACGAGTACTCCCGCTCGAAATTTGAGTAAAAATTTTGGGAGATAAGTTGAAAATACGAGTTGAAAAAATAGTTTTATTATTTTATTATTTTTTAATATTTTTACCCTTTACTTAAAAAATAGTGAATCATCCTCCATGGTTGACATCATCATCTTGAATCCTATTGGTTGTTATAAAGTTTATTTTTGTTGTACATTTTTCTTATGAGGCCCATTTTAGACCTCAAAATTCCCCTAATGGATAGTCTGGACTAATCAGAACTGGAGCTTCCTGTAGTGCTTCCTTTATTCTAAAAAATTTATCTCTTGCTTCCTTATCTTATTTCACTTCTGCATTTTTCTTCAACATATATGTTATACTTCTCACGATCTTAGCATAATTGGGCATAAACCTCCTCAAAAAGTTTATTTCTCCCAGGAATCTTTCGATATCCTTCTTGCTTCTGGGTAAAGGAATAGTTTGAATGGCTTCCACCCTTGTTGGGTCAATATTTACTGCTTGTTTAGAAACTATGTACCCCAATAATTTACCTTATTCTAAGGAAAATAAAGATTTCTTGGGATTTAATGATAGACCAAACCTTCTACACTTTTGAAAGGTTTTTTGCAAATGCTCAAAGTGTTTATCATCTGACCCTAAGAAAATAGTTACATCATCCAGATATATAACTACAAACTTGTCACCAATGAAGGCTATGTCCATGGCCCTCTGAAATGTTGCACATGTGTTCATAAGGCCAAACGGCATCCTTGTGTATATGAAGGTGCCCCAGGGCGTAGTGAAAGCATTCTTCCTCTGATCTTCTTTTTCCACTGCTACCTAATTATACCCAGAAAATCCGTCAACCATAAACAACCTATGAGCTCCCGTCACCCTTTGTAAGACATAATCCATTTTCGACAAAGGATAATTATCTTTTAAAGACACTCGATCCAAGTTCCTGAAGTCTACACATAGTCTTATCTCTCCATTCTTATTTTTTACAGGGACTATATTGGAAACCCGGTCTGAATATCTAAGAGGGACTATAATTTTCACCCGCAACAGTTTCTTCACTTATTTTTCGATTGGAGATAAAAAAAAAAGGGATTGATCTGTCTGAGCTTCTGTTTGTGTGGCTTGAGCCCTTCCTTCAATGGAATCTTATGCTGAATAATGTTTTTTTCATATGTTTTCAGGTCTTCATTCAACCAGGAAAACACATCCATATACTTCTTGAAAAGATCAATGTACCTTTCTTTGTAGTTTTTGGGAACCCCTTTAAACAATTTCACTATTTTCGGCTCATGCTGAGTTCCCAAATTACAATCTTCCATCTCTTATTCTTGATTTGTTTTCTTCGAATCAACAGCAACATTATTAGCATCAAATAATCTTTCAAGGGGAACCAACCCTCTAGGGAGCACATTATCTTTCAATTAGATAATCTTTTGTTCACCTATTGACTGCTTGAGGTTTCTTATTTATGTACTCTGCTATGTTTGTTCTTCCTCTTGATCTATTTCAACATCTTCAAAGTTTCCAACCATTGTCAAGAATTGATTTATATGCTCATCATCATCAAACACCTGCCAATGTTTCACATTGTGAGGGATAGAAGGTCTATGTCTAACTTAAATTTCATACCTTAACCTAGGATTTATGGGAGGTTTGAAGGTGTTGGCTGCAACTGCTAAAGAATCGGCCAATCCATTCTCCTCCCTTGGGATATACTGGAGATTAAAGGCTTCAAAATAGTTTTCTATCAGATCCCAAACTTCATTCCTGTACGATCTTAATCTTGAATGTTTGGTTTGACAATGATTCTTGATATGCCTTATTATCAACTCAGAGTCACCATAAATTGAAATACATTGAACCCACATCTTCTTATCAACTTGAAGGCTTGAGATTAAGGCCTCATATTCAGCCACATTTTTGTCGAATCAAATTATAGTTTAAAAGAGAATGGCATGAGGTTACCTTTTGGTGATATTAGCACGAATCGGGCACCTATGCCTTCCTTGGAGTAAGCGCCATCAAAGTAGTGCTTCCAAATATTCTTTGAGTGCAACTCATTATTTACAACTGCTGAAAAGAGTTGCTTCCCTGTGTCTTCAGCAAATTATGCATCTTCATACAGCATGAAACAAGAAATATCTTATGTTTCTCGACCATAAATGGGGGAATTTCCTGCATCTTTCTTAGAGGTGGTCTTCACAAACCTCGTCTCCCTGTACAATCTCCTTTCTTCCCCATTAAAAAATAGAATGATAGCATAAGTGAAATCTAACTTTAGTAAACCTCCCAACTTAGCTCCCCAGGACCTTGACAGGAGCATTCCAAACCTGGCTGGGATTTCAACAACCACTACATCCATGACTATACTCTTTGTTGGGATTTGTGCCAACGAAACTGCTACATCTTTAATCAACCGAACACATATCCCTATAAGGTTTGGTAATATGTAGGTTAAGCTCCTTCATAACATACAATGGCATGAGGTTATGGGACGCTCCCGAGTCTAGCATGCAATTATGTAGAGTAAAATCATGAAGCAACAAAGAAATATATAAGGGTCTAACAGACGGATCTACTTCTTCTACATGAGGGCCAAAGGTGACCACTGGCTTTTCTTCTTGTAGGTTCACCGTGTCACTTATGTCTTCCACGTGTGTGAGATTAATAAACTCTGAAATTTATTTCTTGTAAGCTGGTATTTTAGCCAATTCTAGAAGATTTACGTGAATTTTAACCTTCTCCAACTCTTTTTCCAAACTGAAGACATGAGTTTGCTTAACAACTTTTTCAGGTTCTTCTTCACTCTTTCTAGAATCTTCCGCTTTTTTGGGTACAGGAACAACTCTCTCCAAAATATTAGTGTCAACTGACTTGTCCTGGGAAGATTCAGCCTGTTGCGCATTTGTTCTCTTAAGTGATTTTGTAGGTTGCCTCCCATTACTGACCTATTTCACACGGTCCTTTTTTTGTGGAGTCGCCATTGGAGGAGGAATGGAACCTTGTTGTTCACCTGCATTATCTTGCACTCTAGATCTCTTTCTAGACCTTAAATCATACTTTTTATGTAACTCATCTTGCATGAAGTCTGTGAATTGTCTACAGTATTCATCCATCTCATCTTGATCAAAAGGTACTTCGGCTTCAGCATATTCTCCCTCATAACCTTCCTCTTCATCCTCTTCTATTGCGTACATAGTAGATACCTTATCCTCGGCCTCCCTTTGGTCATCTTATGTTGGCTCTACAGGTGTTTCTTCTATATACAACGGTGCTTGAACCTGGTCTTGATCTCTTCTTTCCCACTGCAAAATTTGCAGGGGATTTCTTCTGAATTGAGGGTTGAACCCCCCTCAGTTTTGTTGTACGTGCCTTTCGGAGTTTTTATTTTCCAATTCTATCTTAGATAGCTTATTTCTCATATTTTTTATCACCCTTGCCATATCTTCTATCCTCAGATCTTGCGATGATTCTTCTTTTCCTTTCCCCTTCTCTTTGACTCGTTGTTTCCCTTTCGCCTTTCCAGTTGCAGCCATATTAGCTTCAATCTCTAAAGCGTTTGTTTGTATCTGCTCAAGAGTAGGGGCTCTTCTTTCTCTCAATGTAAAGCTAAAATTAGCTTCAAAAGCCCCAGCAAAAACTACGTTTGCTACTATAGGGGGGGCTTCATCTCTATGGGTAAACTATTGTACAATTTGTTGAATCTTTTTACAAGCTCAGAAATGTCTTCATTAGGCCACCTTTTAATTGGATTAAACTCTTTCAATGAGTAACCATGATCTCTCTTTTCTCCCATCTCTGAGTGAATCTATTTTCCAACTCTTCCCAGTTATTTATTGAACTATTTGGTAACCTTTGAACCATTTTCTAGCCTCTCCATCTAGAGACTGCACAAACAGTCTCATCACAACATCCAGGTGTTCTACATTCAAATTCTCAGCGAAAGTGCAAAACGAAGGTAAATGTTGTTCTACAGTTACTTCATTTTCTCCAGTGAAACGAGGAAGTAATTTGAGGTATTATTGAGGCATGGCGTTCATTGGTTGTGCAAGATTTAGTGGAGCATATCTGTTCGTTAAGAAAGTTGGTACTGACATATTAACAAATTGGTTAACTGCTCCTTGGGCAGTTGAGGCCGATGAACCTACTGTGAAAGAGGATGAAGGTGGAGGTAAAACTGATATGGGAGTGGGTTGATGAACAATGGCAGAAGAACCAGCAACTATATTTGGTTGAGTTTGAGTGAAGGTAAAAGAAACAAACTCGAAATAATGTTCTTCTGACTCATGTCCTTGAAAATAAAATGGGTGTGGAAGGAGAATCTTGTTCTAAGAAAGAGAATTCCTCATAAATATCTTCAAACAAAGGGTTATGAGAATTACTGCCAGAAGCAGAAAATGTAGGATCAAGTGTTGAAGGAGTTTGAGGTTTCTGAGCCCTTTTGGAAACCAATCTTTCTGGATCTGGAAAAGTAGGGACTATCTGTTGTGAGGTATCTGACCTCGTCTGAGGTTGTTTGAAATCCAGAATTTTGAAAACAACAAATACAACCCAATATTTCCTCCTCACTAAAAAAACAGAGGAAATAATGTGAAACACCCACGGAAAAATAAACTTTGTTTCTTCATCCCCAGCAACGGCGCCAGAAAATGTTGTATCTCAAGAAACAATCCCTTGGTTGTGGTAAGGAATCAGTGCTTAAGACATTTTATAAATGTATGTCATGATTACCATATCAAATGGCCTTTTTTTACCACCCTTGGAATTCAGTTACTTAATACCCTCAATAATCTGAAATAATGAAAGCCTTCACAATGCCATAAACTGTTGATATTTGAATGGAATGAAAAGAAGAACTGTAACAGAAACTGAAAATGATATGCTCAAAACACAGAATCTACCACTTTTAAGTTTCAAAGGAAATTCGTGGAGGAAAAGAGAACTTAAAATAATATGTTGTAAACACAGAATCTATCACTTTAAAGTTATATCAAGAGTTTGTGAAGAGAGAAGATGAGGTCAAGGAGCACAAATTAAGGTCATTTAACTCTTACTCACAAATGTAATTAACAGACCGGCTGCTAGATTACTTCACTTCATTCAAAGAGGAATAGCCACAGAGCGAAACAAGAAAGACGTATCAACATCAACAGGTGTAGGAAAGTTGATCTTATTTCATTAATTTCTAAGAGAATTCAGTCAGAAACTAACAGTCATCCAAAGGTCCAAAACTCAGAACCCCTTTTCTTTATTTCTATCTACTTAAATACATCACAGTGGTTCGTAAATGTTGAACTTCTTGAAACTATTTGACTACCTAAACTGTTAAGATAACTTGTGCAATCATACTTGAGAGAGTAAATTCAAACTGGAAATATTGTTTGTTTTTTGAATCTGATGTTGCTAATGCATCTTCCCAAAGTGTCAAGGTGGCCTTTTTGGTCATGATGCAGTCGCTGCACAGCTCTGTAATGAGCTTTTGCGCCGGACTTGACCAAGTTGTCGTGCTCCTAACTATGCCGCTATACGCTTTTCTGCCCGACTCTGCCTATGCCGCTATCCTTCAAACGTTGTCACTCGTATCACCTGCTACCCGACTCTACCTCTTCTCCTTTGTTCTGCATCGGGTCACTTACCCGAGTTTCTCTGTCACGTTCTGTCTCTTTCTTCATTTCCAAGGCGTTTCACTAGTTTCACATTATAACCCTATTTTCTTCCTCTGACACGGTTTAACACGTGAAAATGCATTACTTCCAGATCTAAAAACCTTTGGAATTCACTTTTGAAATCGCATCGCATCCACATGCACATTGCATTTGGCTGCTTTTAGCTTGTATGTTACACTTATCTTCTAAGTTTCGCAATGCGCGCTATGCGATCATGCCCCACCACATCGTGCATCGCACTTCAGCGAGTATAACATTTACCTTAGCCCTTAACTATTAAAACTAGCGATGTGCGCTATGCGGTCGGGCCCCACCAGGCATCGCACATCGCACTTCAGCCAGTTCATCATTTACCTCCCGCGCCCATCTTTTGAAACTTGTTATTTGCGGCTTGCGATTTAATCTCCGTCGTCCATCTCTCCGCTCTGGTTCCGCGCTTTGATCCTGGCCGTGTGTTTTCCCCTTTGCGCCTCCTCCGGAACTCTTAAGTTTTTAAGGGAAATGTGCCCTTTCTCTACCTTTGGAAAATTAGTTCGTTTACTCCATGGCATAACCCTCCTGAACTTATTCGGTGTTCTGTCGCACTAGTCCCTCCTAAGCTTGTGAATGGGCCCGACTCGACCTTGTCCGATGTGCAATGTCCTAAACACACCCTTCGGTCTGGCTCTTGAACTATTTTGTACATGACCGAGCCTGACTCGACTGTTGGCTAGATAAATCGATCTTGCAGACAAGACCGGTCTCCCTAGTATCAGAAGATAGTCTAGCAACAAACAGACAATTAAATCTATCTTTCTCTAGATATATAACGATTTATAAGTAAATGCTACAAAGGTGTTACGATCCTACCTCGATCCAATGCTTGTTTGAAGCAGACGGCCTTCGTTCAAAAGATTTATCCTTGAATACCTGCAATCACAAACAAGCAAACATTAATAGCACCTACATAGTATATATTTATCAATCATATCTATTATGGTGATCAAGGAATCCATAAAATAAACAATCAAATGACAGTTTATTGAGAAAAACAAACTTATTTGTATTAACTTTGAAATAGTAAAAGAACCTTACAACCTTTTCAGCCTTGATGTTGAACAGGTCTTCCCGCGGTCCGAAGCAGGAATTTCCCCTACTTTGACAGGTCTTGCACTCTTCTAACCGAGATATTTACAGGTATGTAATCTTCCCTCATAAAATCTCAGTTAAAGGAGTCTAAATTACAACAGCACTTTACCTCAAACAATACTAAAGCTTGAACCCCCTTTGAGGCTGCCCAATGCCTCTTGTTATAGTGCAAAAGAGGAGGTTACAGTTCCAATTATGAAGGGATAGAGTCCTCCTTCAAAGAGATAAGCTCCTCACATCAAGGGGTTAGCTCCTTAAGGCATGGGATACATGAACCTGAAAGGAGAAAACTTGCCACCACAAGATTCCTTCCAGAAGCTTCTAGAAATGACTGAGAGTGATATTTTTGAGTTTACTTGCACCCTTTTAATCTTTTACAGGGGTCCGCACTCTTAACAAAAAGAAAGTGCGTTCAGGTACGCAAGAGACATGACCATTAGGTGCGGGACCGCAGGTAAGACAAAGAGAAAGTGTGATACCAGAGTTTTAGATACTTTTGAGAGTTTTTCTCTTATTTTTAAGGCTTGACATGAGGAACTGATATTTTAGACTTGCAAAGGAGGAATGTGATAATGAGCTCATACAGATAGCAAAATGTCAAAGTGACAATTTTCAGTGCAACAAATTGCCCCCTAAAGTGCGAAGTTTGTAATAGATGAAGATAGAGTCTATCATGTACGAAGAGTGAAGTACTTTATCATTTCAAGGATCTTCCTGTGGACACCCCAGTTGGAACCTGTAAAAACATCCAAAGCAAAATATATATATGTAGATATATCATCGCCGAGGTAGGCATTCCAATACTCAGATCAAAACTAACTAGAAAAATGATTTAAACTGTTCTGATACAGGAATGATTTTTCAATACATCAACAGTATAGACATGTGTAGACACAGTATGGACGCAGCCATCTGTTTATGAATAGTCCACTGTATAAATGAATAACAAAATTCCTCGCAGCTTGGATGGTAGAAACTAGATCTAGGGTCTTGATTTCCGCCTCTCGAACTAGTACGATTCTATCCATGTGAATGAATGTGTCGAAATCGAACATGGTAGAAACCACTTGATTACCAGCCAATAATGTGAACTGTTAACAAGTGTGAGAGTAACCACCAGTAATGTCAATGGCTCTCAAAGTACTCAGTACAATCCATGAAATGTGAATGAATGAGCTGAAGTCGAACATGTCACGGAATCATTCGATCGAAGGTCAATGATGCAACCTGTCGTCGAAGGCGAGAAACCTACCATTGAGGCATGCAGATTTCAAGTTACTGACGATTTCTAGATCAACTTCCTAGATAATGAACTTTTGTCAATAGAAAGTGATCTGTCGTAGGCAAGCCCACAACACGAAATCATAGATCAAGTTTTGAAGAAATATATTGGGAAGGACTGACTCAGGGATGGTCAAAATGGAAGACAAATATTTTGCAGATGAATGGTTTGTTTGAACTGTCCTCTTGAACACATAACGACATTGTAGATGGCTTGATGATAATTGACCCAAAGGTAATACCCAGAAATCAGCTGAAGACTTTCAATATGGTTTGATTAACTGTTAGGCAAAGGATTTTCCCAACCCAAGTGAATAAAAGTGTCGTGTTCAAGAGTGGTTAATGGCTTTTCGAATAGCCAAAATGTAATAAACAGGTTCGTTTTTTTCTCTTTTCCCCCACCATTTATGGCAAGTACCTATTTATTTTTGACAAGCTTGAGGAGGATGACATTTGTTTGTTTATAAGCTCATCCTTCGAATGAGTCCAACTTAGTTTAAGATTTGAACCCTAAGAAGCAGTGGTTCGTTCCTGTTTAAAATTGAACAGGTCCTTTACTGTTAAATTTTAACGAGTCCAGCATAGGAGAAACTCGGTGTTTTTCAATTTTATGGAGTCAGAAGAAAAAACTCAAGAAAACTCCATGGGTGTATTTTTTCGTAAATTTAGTCTCTCGAGCCCGAAAAAGGATAAAATAATGCGGGAGAGAACTCTATTGACCATAATTAGTCAACGTATACCTTTTTCGTAAATAGTCCATTTCAGTCCGTAAAAGGAGTAAAATTACACTGAAAGGACGATCATTCATTTACTTTAACGAGTTCGAATAATCAAGTGCTCGACAATCTTTTCAATTTTCGAGAGTATGAAAAGGGCTTAAAAGAGGACTCCAGGGTTTCTCTTTTTCATAAATTTTTGAAACAGTCCGAAAAAGTGATAAAAGTATGCTCTTCGTCGAAAAATGATCAATTTTCCCCAAAAATCCAATTTTCTGCACAAAAACTCGAAACATTACACATACATATTTAAGATAAATAAAAATGTTTTCAAAAATTACCTTTTTAAAGTGAAAAATAAACAAATTAAAAATTCATTTATTCGAAAAAAACTTATAAAAAGGACTTTTCATTTTTACCATTTGAGTTTAGAGTGAAAAGTGAGAGCTTTTGGGTAAAAAAGTTCCTATGAAGATTCTGAAAAATCCGTCCATTGGAATCGAAAACCGTCAGCTCCAGGTAATCCACATCCTCCTTATCTTGTATTTCATCCATTTACATTTTGATTTTAGGCTTTAAAATTCATTTTTTAAAGAAAAATAGGTTCAAAAAATCACCTGCGGGGGTCCGCAGGTGTGTTGTGTAACCAGCTCCAAAAAGAGAAGAAAAGAGATATCAACGCCTTAGAAATGAGCCACTTCGAGGGGGCAACCTCCAATACATTACATAAATGAACAATTCTTGGATGATACAATTTACAAAACCTCCTTTCTATATATAGGAGTCCATGGGGCCATAATGCAATCCTAGTGGGCCACAATGTAATCCTAGCCGACCTAACAATAATAATTTAAGGGCACAATAATAACAAACTAGGGGTTACAAGGGTACAATAATAACAATAAGGGGGGCTACACTAACATACTAAGGGGCTACACTATTAATATAGGGACTTAACATGCCCCTCTCCTTCAACAAGTGTTGTCCTCAACGCTTGATTATTTCTTGATGCTTCTGTATAAAATTCTCATCCTCCCATGTGAAATATTCTACAGGAAAGTTCTTCCACTTACTGAGATACTCTGAAATTGATTGTACTTTTCGAGTTCTCGTTTCTATGACTGCTTCATAACTTCTTTCGATGTGATGTTGATCTTCATGTTGTTTCATTAGATTCTGCACCAAAGTTGGGTTATCCTTTGAGAGTTGGAGAACTTGTTGTTGATGCTCGATGTGATCTTCCATTAATTTATCATCCATATTTGCTATTATTTGATCCTTCAAACCATCCAACTTAGCCTCCATTTCCGCTTTTAAACCATCTATTTCATCTTCAATTGCTCTTCGTAAGATTGAAACTTGTTGCACTTGGTACCGTAATTTTGATATCTCATACTGCAACTCTTCCTCTTCATGCGTCATAGTATAGCTTTTTGAGGGATTAATGGGTATGGAATTATTTTTAGGAGGCATTTCAGAACCCAATACTGAAATATATGCTCAATAGGCCCTTGGAATCACTTCAAACTGATTTTTCAAACAAGATTTATGCAATTCGGAAAAAAACAATACACACCTTTTTCTTGCTTTTGAGGAGCTCGATATTGAAATTGGATTATATCTGTGATTGTGGCCCTTAAATATTTGAAATGCAGCACTGAAGTAGCCCTCTAAATTCTCTTTTGAATGCCACAGGTCTGACCTGATTTGGATTCTCCAAGACAAAGTTGTGTCCAATCTCCCACAATGACCTAATTCTGGACTGGTTCAGTAGAGCGAACTTGTACGACTTGCCACGTGTCACCGTTTTGTCCTTTGTCTCTAAAATTGATAGCAAATAAACTACAGGCCGTGCAATTGCGAATAATTTTGACGACACTCCAATCCAATCTCCAAAGAGAGAGTTATTGAACTTTTCCTACGATCACCTCTTTAAGATGAAATTCAGGAGCCTGAAAAAGCACTACCTTCCACAGAGTATGAAACTAAAATATTGCGAACCAAGCTTCCGAAATTTTTTGAAGAATTTTAGGATTTTAGTCAATCATATGAATTTTAGATTCCGAACTCTCGTAGAAAAAAAGTTAGAGCGAAATGCCACGAGATGAACTGTTTAGGAGCTCCCAAAAAAGACTCAACTTCCATTTATGATAATTCAAAAATGTTACAACCAGTCTAAATTTTTAGGAAATCTTTCTCAGATTTTCAAGCCGCAATCTTAAAGATTCTAGCCCGAAACTTCAGAAAAAAAGCAGAAGAAATGCCACGATGACCTCGTTTGAGCAATGTAAAAACCCTAGAATCCAAAGCTCAGATACCAAATGTTGTGTAACCAGCTCCAAAAATAGAAGAAAAGAGATATCAACGCCTTAGAAATAAGCCACTTCGAGGGGGAAACCTCCAATACATTACATAAATGAATAATTCTTGGATGATACAATTTACAAACCTCCTTTCTATATATAGGAGTCCATGGGGCCATAATGTAATCCTAGTGGGCCACAATGTAATCCTAGCCGACCTAACAATAATAATTTAAGGGCACAATAATAACAAACTAGGGGTTACAAGGGTACAATAATAACAATAAGGGGGGCTACACTATTAATATAGGGACTTAACAAGGTGCAACACGGGGGACCTGTGGACCCCGACTTTTTTCTACAACAAAAAAAGTCGTGGGTCCGCACCTTTTGCACAGCGCCCGTGCGTACCTACACATTCTGTGTAAACAAAGGGTGCGGACCCCGCACAATGATTTTAAAAACTTAAATTTCTCAATTTCCGCCCAAAAATTTTCAAACAAGTTTGTTCTAATATGTCTTTTTGTGTATTGTAGGACATTCAAAATGCTTATTTGGCGAGAACGCGAGCACGAGGATGTAGATGAAGCCGCAATACTTCATATTCCCACAATGCACGCATTGAGCGCATGCGGATTATACAAGTTCTGGGCCATACAGGGCATGAGGGCCCAAGTAGACCTCCTGACATGGCTGGTAAACAAATGGAATACTCGGGACCAGTGTTTTGTTATTGGCAGCCACCGGCTCGAAATTGAGCTAGAGGATATATACTTTTTGACTGGTTTGCCCAAGAGGGTGAACAAATATCTCTGTTTGGGACTAGGCCAGGTGGCCAGTCTGTTGCTAGTCTTCGACTAGAGTTTTGCGATTATCGAGCAGACCCCAAGGATAAACGGATTGATATAAAAACTATCACCCGACCTAAACTTATAGTTATTGCATTCACTATTACCAGACTGTGCAGGAGTGCAGCATTGCATGTGGCTACTGGATCCCAGATGCGGATTGCAGTAGATTGTTTCTGAGGCACCATATTCAACTGGTGCGAAGCAGTATTGGCCAATGTGAAAGGCCAACTGACCAGAGTAAAGAATGGAAATTTAAACAACTTTGGTTACGGATCCATTGTGGTTTCATTTGCTTTGGAGAGGATTCCCTTACTGGCTCCACAGCTCATTCCAGTTGATCCAGGCAATGCCCGGCAACCTAGGATGGTTCGATGGATAGCTTTGATGGCCCGTCACACTGAGGGCGTAGAAGTTGTTCGATTTAAATTTTCATATTTTCATTGGTTGAACAACCAAATTTTTGTTATTGAGGACTTTCCATATGCCGGGATGGACTTCCACAGTGACCGAGACATGGCTCTTCTAGCAGGAAAACAGTGGGATGATTCAGGTAAAAACCATTTTCAACATTTTCTAAGTTCTAAATATTTTTGTATTTTTAATCATCCAAAACTAATAATCAAAAGTTTAAATGCAAATGTGGGCCCACGACGACCAGCCACTCTCCAGCCTTATGAGAGGAGACACCCAGCTGCAGCAGTACCAGCCCCACAGGGCCAATCAGCAGAGATCCTGACCGACTTGGAACATCATCTAGAGCGCTTGACACTAGATATTTCAGAGACTGATATAGATGATATTCCACTTAGGTTACAAAGATATGTGATTGGGGTTCCAGAACCTTTTAGGAGGTTCATGTGTAGGGTGGCCTGAGCAGTAGTTTCTTATCGTGATCATCACCAGGGTTAGGATGATCAATTTTGTAGACTCATAACATTTTTGACTTTTTGTATTATTATTTTTTCCGATCATAAGGTGTTTTCAACCTATAATCGAAGACGATGTATATTTTTGAAACACACTTCTATGCTATGATATATCATTATTACCGGCTATCTTGTGTAACATGTTATCGAATGTTGTGTAATTTACTATTTTGATTATTGCAAATGTCTATTTATCATACTAGAAGCAATTGCATCTGCTAATGTATTTAAACATCTTGGAATATGCTGATATTCAATGTAATCAAATTCACATTCCAAGAGACGAACTCTCAAAAATAACCATAATAATACTGGATTTCTAATAGCATAAACCCTGTTAAGTTGTAATACAACGAGTTCAGAATCCAACCTAACAATCAAACTCCAAATTCCAAATGATATGGACTCAGATAATAATTCAATCACTGCACTATACTCTACAATGTTATTCGTTGTTTGACTAAGGCTAACCCCATGCATGGATGCTAACTCATCAGAGGGTGAATAGATAACCCAAGCTACAGAAGAAATTTTCTGTGTACTACGACAAGCACCATCAGCAAAACCAATGTACGTTTGAATAAATGTCGACATCTGCAATATCAAGAGTAAAACCTAGATACGCAGGAATAATGATAAGAGCACACTCTAAACTAGGCATGCTTTTCTAATCTAAGACACACCAGCTGTAAAGAAACTAGTCTAACAAAAAATCTCCACATAGAATTTAAGCATAATATCTCTTCAGATAAAGCCCATTTATGGGTTTATCCCAATGTTATCGGAACCGAACCGATCATCGAATCAGAAAACCTTGTGGACCGGGAACCGATCGGAACCAAAAAAAAACGGGGAAAAAAAAAAACCGGTTTACCAAAAACACATAAAATATTTATATTTTAAAGAAAAAATATATATATTCATGTGCATCCATATGAATCCAAACCATTTATACACAAATATGCAAAAGTTCTCATTTATATAGCAAGTAATAGTGCATACAACCAAAATAGCACTTAGTGCAAAACATCGTTGAACTTAAAATGTTACAAACATCAAGAATCAGGCTCTAAAAAGCCTTTATAGTCCAAAATAACATCATAGATCATATTAATATATTACAATCTACAATACTACAAGCTACAGCTACAACAAATCAATGATCAAATCATCAATCATCAATCATCATCTTGATCATCCTCCTTATCCTCATCTGAAGAATGAGTAGCATCCAAGTCTATAATGGGATTATGGCTTGATTCCCATGGCCCTTGATTACCCTCTGAAATTTTGGAGAAAATCAGCTCAAAATTTTTTGAAATCAACTATGTAGCAACCCCAACAAAATAAAAAAAATCTTCCACCAATTGTAAAAACCACTGAAGAAAACCCAAATATCTTTGGGAAAAAAAAATCTTTGAAGTATCTCAAAAAGCTGTCGACCCAACAACTCTGCAAGACTCCAATCAGCTCTTCAAATCTGCAAAAAAATTGTCTTAGATCAACCCTACAAAAAACTCTTTGAATTCTCCTCACCGAACTCAGCTCAAGAATTGCAAGAGACTTGAATGAATAGCATGAGTGAAATAGAGGAGGTGGGGGTGTTTAAGTAGCTTTAGGGGGGGTCTAGGGTAGCATTAGTAACTAGTAAAAAAAAAAATTTTAAAAAAAATTTAAAAAAAAAAAAAATTAGTGCCCAGCCTTGTGAACTGGTGGAACCGGTCTCTGAATCGGTCTGAACCAGCCGATTCCGTCATGTACCGAACCGGTCATTTCCGGTTCGGAGGGCCGGTTCGGACCAGTTTTGCCTCCAAACCGGTCGGACCGGCCGGTTTTTCAGAACCAGTTCGGTTCTGATAACACTGGTTTATCCAAAGGGACTCCATCAAAATCTATCAATTCATAGGCCCCTTTTGCCAGCTTTCGCTTAACAATGTAAGGACCATGCCACATAGGTATAAATTTTCCAGCCCCTAACTTATCGTTTGCTTGATCATATACTAAAACTAGGTCTCCTTCTGAAAATTTGCGAGGTGTAACATTTATGTCGTACTGAGCTTTCATTCGTTTTGCATGAGCCTCGTTTGCTAATGCAGCAGTGCGTCGATTCTCATCTAGCTGAGCTAAGTACAATAAACGTTTCTCTTCTTCAGAAGTAGCTGGGAGTAATTCTATGGCTAATTTTAATGACGGAATTTCGCATTCAATAGGTAACACAGCTTCCAAACTATAAACCATTTGAAAATGAGTGAAACCAATTAATGTTTTTACTGAGGTCCAATATGCCCAAAGTGCTGAAAATAGCATGGTATGCCAATTCGACTTATGAATACCAATGATTCGTTTGATCATAGTGACTAAAACTTTATTGATAACTTCAACCAGACCATTAGCCTGCGAGTAATATGAAGTAGAACTATCGTGGCGCAAGCCAAGTTGATCTGTCAGTTCATTCATCATGATATTGCGAAAATGACTTCCATGATCTGTAATAATAGCTTGAGGAACACATAATCTAGCAATTATATGATTAAACACAAAATTTGCAGCAGTCTTGCTGTCTGCCGAAAATGTAGGCATCGCCTCAGCCCACTTAGTAAAATAATCTACCGCTAGGATAATATACGCATGTCCCCCCCGGCCAAGTAAGGGTTACATGTAATAAAGTCAATACCCCACTTTGCGAAAGGACCGACAACAATTATAGGGTGAAGAGGAGCGGGTGGTGCATGCATTTTACGATCAAAGATTTGACAATTGTGGAATTTCCGGACTGCATAGATACTATCTTTGAATAAAGACGGCCAGAAATAACCAGCGCGCAATATCTTTTGGGCTATGGCATACCCATACATATGACCTCCACATGCTCCAAAATGACAGTCATTGAGAAATTTCTCAGCTTCTTCATGAGTAAGACAACGTCGGAAAACAGAATCTGCTCCACGATGATAGAGTGTATCACCAATAATATTATATGGTTGGGATTGGAAACGTATTTTCCGTCGCTGATATCGTGAGATTTCAGGCCGAAAAGATTGAGTTTGGAGATAAACAATTATATCCCCATACCAAGGATCAAGAGTACTAATAAGAAACAAGGATTCGTCTGCAATGGGCTGCTCTGCCACAGTTTCAGTATCAGTATGCGGGAAATCACACATCAGTTCAGCAAAAACCAAAGACTTTTTTGCCTTGGATTTTTCAAATTCCAAGTCAAATTCCTGCAAGATAACTATCCATTTGGAATACTTGCCCCCTAGCAACTGTTTAGTCAAGATATACATCATGGGGTTGCAGTCAGAAATTACTGTGGTTTTGCATAATAACATGTAGTGATGAAATCTTTGGATAGCTTGGACAGCTGCCAAGGCCAATTTCTCCACATGCGAGTATTTGATCTCAGTCGGATGCAGATTTCGACTAAGATAGTAAATCACATGTTCATTGTTGAATTCATCTTCCTGAACTAAAACCATCCCAATGGTGGAATGAGAAGCGGCGAGGTACAAAAAATAATCCTGGTTGTAATTGGGACAATGCAGTAATGGTGCATGGGTCAACGCATGTTTGAGTGCATCGAAATATCGATCAGCGATCTCATCCCAAAAGAATGGAACGTTTTATTTTAACAACCTGGTGAAATCTTTTGTTAACTCGGCGTAGTTAGGAATGAAACGGCGTAAAAAGTTTGTTTTCCCTTGCAAACTTTGGAGTTGGCGAAGAGTCGAAGGAGGAGGTAGATTTACGATGGCTTCCACCTTCGATGGATTGACACGAATGCCTGCTTTTGAAACGACAAATCCCAGTAAGCGACCCGATTCTACACAGAAAACACATTTGTGTGGATTCAGCCGAATTCGATAACGCCTACATCTCATAAAGATAGCTCGCAACTGAGTGATATGATCGGCTCTACGCGATGAATGGGCAGGTAAATCATCGAGATAATGCTGCACAATGTGCTTGATGTCATGAAATGCGTAAGACATAGCCCTTTGAAAATTTTCCCTAGCGTTCTTCAATCCAAAGGGTAGTTTACAATAAGCAAATTTCCCCAACGGACAAATGAAAGTTGTTTTAGGTTGATCAGCAGGGAGTATATTGATTTGATTGTAACCTGAAAAACCATCCACAAAGGAGAACATTTCACTACTGGCACAATCATCAATAATTTAATCGATATAAGGGGTTGGATAATTGTCTTTAGGACAAGCTCGATTAATATCCCTATAGTCGATACATACTCTTATCGTCCCTTGTTTTTTGTTGACAGGAACAATATTCAATACCCAATCGGTTAAAGGAATTGGATAAATGAACCCTGCATGAAGTAATTTCTCAACTTCGACTTTGATAGCAGCAGCTTTTCACGGATGTATTTGACGTAAGCGTTATCGGACAGGTTTTGGCATCCGAGTAAGTCTTAATTTCATGGACAAAAATTGACGGATCGATTCGTGGCATTTCTTCATATGACCAAGCAAACATGTCACAGAATTCTTGAAATAAGGCTTTATAAGTTTGGATTTCATCATCCGTACAAAAAGCACCTATATGAATGTTTTCAATAATTCCTGGCTTAACTGAAATGTCAATAGGAACCGTCGAGAGATATTTTCCAAATTTAACTCAGAATCAGAATGTTGTAATGGATTTTTTGGTTCTTTGACATAATCAGTAGTAAAAATAGAAGAGAAATCATTTTCAAAATGATCAATCTCAAGTAAAAATGAAGATCGGTGATGTAGATCTTCCCATGGTAAATCATCAACAGACAAGAGTTCACGAATCTGCTCATCAATATGAACAAGAACAGAGAATGTTGTTGTAGCTGAGCTAGATATAGAAAGTGATTCCTCATGGATCACATTCATTGGATCATGTTCGGTTGAAGAAGGATCAGAAAACGACTGTACAGCTTGATATGCAAGTTCAAAGGGACTCCAAGGCATCGCACCATCAAATGAATCCACCTCGGAATCGAAAGGTACAATCCAAGGATCATCAAAAGTAATAGTATTCGATGAAATCATATGAATATTTGTGATATGAGGCGATACGTTAGGAGGAGGAAAGGAAAAAGTTCCCAGCAAACTGGAATCTTTAATCAAACCTACACCGACATCTTTGTAAGGGATAGTCGTTTTATCGATGTGTTGAATACTATCTGTAGACGCTGGATCGGATGAAAAATAAGTTAGCTAGTCAACTGTAACGATCTTTCCTTTATTTGGAAACTTGATAAGCCAAAAAACCGATGAAACAACAACAGTCATAGCATAAAACCAACTGCGACCCAGAAGAAGGTTGTAATCAGGAGGGGCATCAACCACTTCCACATCAAGATTTACAGTTTTTCCTTCTACCTCTATAGGTAAATTCTGCAAAATACCAAAAGGATGGAACCCTCGGCCATCAAAAGCCTTGATAATCATCGGAGATTGATTGAGTGTGGGAGAACCAAGCGATTTCCAACACTGGATTGACATAATACACATAGAATCCCCTTCATCAATCACAGTCCGAAAGCAAGGTCTGTTTTTGACTAATACTGGAATCTAGAAAGCCATTTGATGGGGTAGGCGAGGTGTACTATTCTCTAAATCGAAGATTATTAGGTTCGAATCCTGAATATCGACAGCTCCTATGGCAGAAAATAGTAATTTACGCCATGCTAGGCACAATTGCAAAACTTCCAAAGCTGACACTGTTGAAGGGGAAATAGCTAAGTCCTCAACAATGTTGTAATTCTGAGCAGCTCTCGCATGTGGATTGAAAGCTGATTTACGAAGTACACCTTTAGCAGACGGTTTGATTACTAAGTCTGAAATGGGTTTCTCGATCTATAGCGGATCAAAAACAGGAGGAGTAGTTGATGTGTTTGAATTAGAAGATTTTGCTTCTTTACCATCAACAGGATTTTTACTACCATAATCTTGCAATCGTGTCGCAATCCTAACATGAGACATCATCAAAATGGGCTCTTCTGAGGCATTCGAGGAAGAACCAATCATCTTACTATCTTGAGTCGGAAAAGGATCCTTCAAGACAGCAGGCGTTTAAGAACCTTTAACGAATTTCGAAACCTCTGCTTGATGTGGGCATTCTTTGATAAAATGATCCTCATCGCAAATGAAACAAGGATAGTGAGGTTTGCGTTTTTCGTAAGTAGATTCATTTTTATCTGTTTTATCTTTTGAATTTTGTTTGTTTTTATTCTTCCCCTTCTTTTTACTGCCAGATTTAGATTTGGTCATAGATGACTCCACGACATGGATGTCGGCAAAAACTTCAGCGGAAGAATCTCCTTTTGGGGAATCAGGGAAAGTTATTATATGATAAGAATTCTTTGAATATTTCTTCTTGCTTTTAGTACTAACTGAACCAATCATACCATCAGCGGCATGAGACCCTAAAGGAGCTGCAGTTATTTGACCGTGTTTTGGAAGATCAGGGATTTTTTCATGTAAAGTACATGACTGCGTATAAACGAGGTCTAGGTACTGAGCCTGAGCAATGACTTGCTCTTCAATAACAACTCCTCCCTTAGCTACATCTTCAGTGATTTTGGGTAATAATGATTTAATAAACCATTCCGCCAAAATTTGATCCAGAATAAAAACTTTCACTAAACGCATTCTACGTTGTCATTCGTGAATATGATCAGAAATATACGTGGACATTGATTGTTTTAGTGAAGTCAAGAGTTCCGTGCCATTGTCATATCTGACAGGCAACTGAAAATGAGTTAAGAAAGTAGTCGCTAATTGATTGAAATTATTAAAAGAGCCTTGTGGTAACTCAATGTACCATTTGGCAGCAAGACCAATAAGAGTTCGTTGAAAAAGGCGTAAGCGAATTGAATCATCAATTATCGAATTAGATGCACACCAGAGGTGATAAGTCATAACGTGATTTGACGAACCCTCTCCTGACTTACCCTCGAATTTCGGTATATCACTGGGCAACTTATTAGGCATTGGCGGCCAGTACGAAAGATAGTAAATCGGATCATTCGTAAGGCGCAACAAGTTGGGTAAATCCAAAGTTGCAATAAATGGTAACTGATGGTTAGGGTCACGAAAACCTTGAGTAATGAGACCAGTTCCAGGAGGAGGATATCCAAGATAACCTGGAATCGGATTTGCATTAGGAATGGTATAACCTCCCGGAAAACCAGGATTAACCGGACCAAACTGGGGTTGTTGAGGCTGTTGATATGTATAGCCAAGATACGGTTGATACTGATAAACTGGGTTTTGTGCAATGGGACCGAATTGATATTGTCCCTGGTACGGTTGACTTGTGGAAATTGTGGCAATCGTACTTGTACCAGCTTATCCTGCAGGCATCTGGTCCGAAGTCTAAACTGTAGGTCCTGACTGGGGCACAGAGAGTTGAGGAATTTGCGTGGTAGCAGGGATAGAAGAAACTGGAGATACAGATACTCCAGAAACAGGTGTTATAGGTTGAACAGACGTTGTAGTAGTTGCAGCAGTTTGAGGCGGAGTCTAAGGTGTACTAGGCCCAAGCCACTGAACAGAACCAGGTGCAGGAATTTGAACAGTAGGCTGGACAGGTTGTTGGATTGGACCAAAAACCAAAGGCTATCCAGATTGATTAGGTAACTGCACATTAGGTTGCATATTCTGTTGAATTTGAGATGGATTCCACACCATGTTCATTCCGGGGTATTTTCCCATAGAAGGTTGTGCGTATGAAGGACCATAGCCTGGTTGAACGTAGGGTTGATAATTAAATGGTAAATTTCCAATTCCTTGTACAAATGATTGACCAGAAGGTGGTTGGCAACCTTGAGTTGGGTATTGACCTTGAGGTTGATAACCCTGAGGCGCGTACTGAATCTGGGGTTGATAAGGACCCTGAGAAATATACTGAGTCTGGGGTTGACCTTGGGGTATGTATTGTCCTCAAGGTTGATAACCTTGAGGTATGTACTGTCCTTGAGGTTGTTTTCCAAAATAATATTGTCCTACAGTTTTTCCTGGGAAGAAATTACCTTGAGGTTGCCCCCCGGGCAATAACTGACTTCCTTGAGGTTGATAACCCTGAGGCGATAACTGACTACCTTGAGGTTGCCCCCCAGGCGGTAACTGACTTCCCTGAGGTTGCCCCCCAGGCAGTAACTGACTACCTTGAGGTTGAGGATTGGGAATATTACCAAACATCATAAAGATATGTTGATGTTTCAGTTTTAGTTCCATTAATACCATATGATAACACTTGTTCAATTGGTCGAGGAGTTGCTTCTGAGAAAGTACCAGAAAAAGCCTGGTACCTCGAAGGAACAGAAGGACCACCGTGTAAAAATGTTTCCCGTGTTTGGGAAAACATAGATGACTCTCCAGCCATGACGAATGAAGGATAATAACCTCTAGGTGTATGATGAAAAGGAATTCGAGGTGGTGAAAAACTAAGACCCGGGTTTTCTAAAAAAAAATTCAAAGATAAATACCAAGCATCACTCCTAATAGGACTGTAGAAAATGGATTCACACTCTCTAAGATTCAAAGATTGTGGGGATTCAGGAAGAGTTACTTCTTCGTCTGGACTAACAAGTTCTTCAATAGAAATGAGGCCAGTAGAAAGATCTTCAGTAACGATATTTCTTACCCTAGGTGAACCAGGATCACTAGAAGTTGCAATAATAAATCTTGAGGATGGTTCCAAAACAGTAGGTTCGGTGTCAGGCTCGGAAATTTCAGGTTCTTCAGCTAGTTCACTGGAAGGAGAAATACTACCAGTAACTTTGGAAACTGAAATTGGCTCTTGAATATGCTCTGTTGTTGGTATTTGATGATCAGGATGAACAACTATAGATGAACTTCCGACTTCTGTTGATCTAATTCTACTGCCACTAGATGATACTAGAGCATGCAGTCCTTCACGTTGACTTGGTGTATACTCAAGGGGCTTCCCTTGAAGTCTCCGGGACTGTCTCGGTAATTCTGCCACAATTGAATATCAATTAATCACACGCAAACAAAGAAATTTCAATAAAAACACCTAAAGTCTCTAAAGGAACAAACCGCTGAATCAGACGCCTAAAAAATCTAAGAGTTCAAACCACACACAAACAGTAACTTCCCGTACTAAAAACACTAATTGGTGATGAAATCCAACTAAGTAGAATTTTAATACAGAAAGGGCGGTTGGAACAGTTACCCCGACAACGTGCTTAATGATACAGACTGGCACAAGTTTCTTCACAAAACCATCTCGAGTGAAGAGAACCCCCCAGAGAGTCCAAGTGAGTCTAGTCGACGTCTACTCCAGGTACAGTGAGATCTTTCCTTCACCGTCACCTTAGGAAATAATCTTAAGTTTATGGACACTAAGGTTACCAACAGCAACAAATACAACTGGGGGAACAATCTACAATCCGATTCTACGCGCAAGGGCAGAGAAACAAAGCTCAATCCTCTTAAAGGCTCCTCGACATGGTTAATCCGAGGTTTACCAACAAGTGACCCCAGGCTCCTCAACAATGGTTAATCCGAGGTTTACCGTTTGTAATGCGCGCAGGTCTTCTATCTTTCCCAATGAAACAGAATTGATTGTCTGAAAGGTTCGGACATGATCTCGTGGTTAACTCCTTTAAGAGAATATTCCCAGAATGTATCAATTACAATTGGATTTATTTCCTACCGCAAGATTTATCTACTTGTTTGTTTTTACTATCTTGGAGAGTTAATTACTCCCTACTCCAAGATACTAGCCTAAGCTATATTGGTAATAAGAGCCCTAGAAATAGAAAAAATTACTAGATCAATTTTAATTAAGCGTTATTTTTATGGGTTGTTCTTTAAGTCAATAGGTATGGAAATGAAACTTTGATGGTGTGAAGACTCGACTCCAAACACACTAAAAAAATGCACCTAAAATGATAAGCAATTTGTTTTTCTTTCAATGAAGTCTAGTTAAAGAGTTCGAGAAATGCAATTTCTTAAGAGAATTCTTTCTTTCAACATGAAGAATAAATGAAAAGAAAATATTTTTGTTTTTTCAATAAGAACTCAAAACGAGACAAACAATCAATGCTCACAATAAATCCCTTTCACTTCAAGACTCAAAACTACAAAAAACAACTTTTCTTTCAAAAGAAATCTACAAGTTCTAGAAAAGCATTCAAAACTATGAAAAACTAATTTTGAAATCTAAAAACTTTGAAAATCTAATTGAATAAAAGCTTCAATTTTTTTTTTAGAATGTTTTGCTTAATTATTCAGTAAACTAAGGATTCATTTGCACAGAATAACAAACAAATCAAAAAACATGCAAATATTTTTTTCTTTTGTAAAAATGAAATTCAGAACTTATAACAAAGTTTGTTCAAAGATTTGCAAAGAGAAAACTAGATCTATTCCTCAAAAAAAATGGATTTCGCAACCAAGTCAGACTCATCAAGAAGACAAAAAGACACCAGTGTGATCTAAGGTATTTCAAGCTTCTGATCTTTGAGTCACTATAAAGACAAAGTGAAAACCACTCCAAATATGCAAAACTTCTAGAAAATCACCCAAAAAAAAATACTATTGGAACTCACTCACAAGAAATTCTTGACAGAAAAAATACAGATCTAGGTAGACACTAAGAAACCTAAATCAAACTTAAACTTAATCTGGAAGAAGAAATCTGGAAATTTCAAAAAATTTAACAGGATCTGCAGGCCCCAGAAGCAACAGGTGCGGTCCCGCACTGGTTACTTAAGGAAAGTGCAAACATGCCCGCACTGTGTATAAAGATAAAGTGCGGTCCCCAGAAAAATTCAAGAAAAACACAAAAGACTTAAAAAAATTTCAAAGCAAAGTAAACCTAAGCTACTCAAGCGAGTATTCATCAATCAAAAACCAGAAAAATCATTTTCACAAGTCAAAACAAAGGAAAACCAAAAATCCAAAATATTTCCCCAACGGAGTCGCCAATTTGTTGGCCTGATAAATCGATCTTGTGGACAAGACCAATCTCCCTAGTATCAGAAGATAGTCTAGCAACAAACAGACAATTAAATCTATCTTTCTCTAGATATATAACGATTTATAGGTAAATGTTACAAAGGTGTTACGATCCTACCTCGATCCAACGCTTGTTTGAAGCAGACGGCCTTTATCCGAAAGAGTTATCCTTGAAGACCTGCAATCACAAACAAGCAAACATTAATAGCACCTACATAGCATATATTTATCAATCATATCTATTATGGTGATCAAGGAATCCATAAAATAAACACTCAAATGACAGTTTATTGAGAAAAACAAACTTATTTGTATTAACTTTGAAATAGTAGAAGAACCTTACAACCTTTTCAGCCTTGATGTTGAACAGGTCCTCCCGGGGTCTGAAGCAGGAATTTCCTCTACTTTGACAAGTCTTGCACTCTTCTAATCAATATATACATAGGTATGTAATCTTCTCTCATAAAATCTCAGTTAAAGGAGTCTAAATTCCAACAACACTTTACCTCAAACAATACTAAAGCTTGAACCCCCTTTGAGGTTGCCTAATGCCTCTTTTTATAGTGCAAAATAAGAGGTCACAGTTCCAATTATGAAGGGATAGAGTCCTCATTCAAAGGGATAAGCTCCTCACATCAAGGGGTTAGCTCCTTAAAGCATGGGATACATGAACCTGAAAGGAGCGGACTTGCCACCGCAAGATTCCTTCCAGAAGCTTCTAGAAATGACTGAGAGTGATCTTTTTGAGTTTACTTGCGCCCTTTTAATCTTTTACAGGGGTCCGCACTCTTAACACAAAGAAATTGCAGTGAAGCATGCAGGAGACATGACCATTAGGTGCGGGACCGCAGGTAAGACAAAGAGAAAGTGCAATACCAGAGTTTTAGATACTTTTGAGAGTTTTTCTCTTATTTTTAAGGCTTGACATGAGGAACTGATATTTTAGACTTGCAAAGGAGGAATGTATGAGTGATAATGAGCTCATACATATAGCAGAATGTCAAAGTGACAATTTTCAATGCAACATCGACCCACCTCCACATCTCATCACGTAATCTCAAATGTTCCAACATATAAATCAAAATTCTTCTATGCCACAAACTTTAACATTTTCTAACATGTATGTTTTTTTGGTGTTTTCAAAAATATTTCAAAGGTAAATGCAAATGAGTCACAACGGACTTCAAGGGATAAATCCCCTTAAGAGCTATACTTGGTACTAGGATGCCTTACAATATAAAGGTTGCATCATTATGATGTAAAATTCTAGTTTAAACAAAGGATGTTATAGGAGTTACTTTCATCCCCTACACCTAGTCACTATGGCTTTAAGAATACCTATGAACGTGCTAAGCACTATTTCTTTTAGGAAGATATGAAAAAGGGCATCCATACTTTTCTAGCTAAATGTGATGCTTATCAAAGGAAAAAGGGTGAGATGGTGAAGACTCGTAGGGAAATAGTCACTATCAATACTAACTACTCTATGAACTGGAATTTCCATGGATTTTATAGTAGGCCTCCCAAAAGTAATCAACAAATTTATCATCATGGTGGAAATGAATCATCATCCCAAATATGTTCATTTTGTGCCTTACTACACCCTTTTACACCTCCCACAATTGCTCAAGTTTTATTGGATCAAATATTTAAGGTAGAAAGCATGCCCGCCTCCATTGTATCAAATCATGCTCTAACATTCACAAGCAAATGTTGGTATGCATTGTTAAACTACAAGGCACACAATTGAAAATGAACATAGATTATCTTTCGAAAAATAATGGTCAAACTCAAGTGGTCAACAAGTTCCTCAAAACTTACTTGTGATATTTTTCCTCTCATTAATAACACCAATGTGCATGGTAGCTACCCCTCAGAGAATGGTGGTACAATACCACTTATCATGGCACCACCAAAGTCTCATCATATGAAGTTGTCTATGGAAAAAATAACTAACCTTAGTGAATTCATATTTACCAAGAAAACCAAAGGTTCAATAAATGGATCGCACACTTAACACCAATGATGCCATTATTTTCCCACTTAAGGATAATGTATCTTTGAATCAAAATAGAGTGAAATAGTGGGCTCACATGTTTCTTCAAATTTAACCCTATAAGAAAACATTATTTATAGACCAGTGACTAGTTTCAAAGTTATGCAACCTTTTCCAATCCTCCATTGCATTGGACAAGTTGCTTATAGATTGGCTCTTTGTGCCCACTCCAAGATCCATCCAATCTTTTGTGGGTATTGTTTGAAGAATGTCATGGGGAAAAAATATTGAGTTTAGACTAACCTTCCAAATGTTAATGAAGAAGGACCCACTTGGTTATAATTAAAAGAAATACTAGCCACCAACGAACATCAACTATAGAGTATGTTATTCTATTTAAGAAGTCCTGATATAATGGAAGGACATGCCTCCTAAATATCCCACCTAGGAACCAACCATGATTTTACAATAGTTTCAACACCTCTATGCCTGCGGAAATTGTTTTTTTTTAAGGGTGGCATGTTTGGTACCTACCCCAGCCTCCCTACTTAATGGTACTTAAGAGTTGGTCAATTTGTGTGCAAGGTCCTCTTTTGAGTAAGGATCATTAGATCGTTAGTGAGTAGTTACTTTAGGTGGCATCCTCATTAAACAAGGCCCACTAAGTTGTTGGTCTTCATCAATGATGGTACCACAAATAGTTAGGGTTTTGCTTGTAAGAAATTATATATAAAGCTAGAGGGTTATGTAATGTTTTGTGAAGATTTATTATTATATTGGAACTCTGCCTAAAGGAGATTGCTCCCTCTAAGAGGCTTGTGAAAAGTGCTCCCATTTGGAATTATCAATACAATTTTTTTTATTGTGTAGGTTTAATCTCATTGGTCTTGTGTTTTCTTCTTTTGTGTTTATAGTTCTCTAAATACTACTATTCTATCTTTTATGATAGTTAAGTGCATTATAGAAGGCACCCAATCCATGAACCCATGCATTTGTTCATTGAGCCTTCCCTATAGGGAATCCATCTATGGCTTGAGGTTGTTGATGATGTTTTCACACCATGTTGCCATGCTTGTCATTGTGAAAACCCTCGCGTCTTGTAAGACCCCATTTGTCACTTAGTCATCTACCTCTTATTGTTCCATTTTGGAAAGTACAACCTAACCAAGAAACAAAAGAAGATTGAGCTATAAAAAAAGTGAGAAAAAGTAGGGTTTTAATACGTTAACTACAAAGGATGTGTTAATCTCTCAACCTAGAGTACAATTAGCTAAAATTGTACATAAATATTCACCTTTATTTCTTCTTTGAAGGTGTTTCTAGATCATCTAAATTGTGCATACCAATCAAAGTGTTACCCAATTTAAGTTGACATACTGCTCTATACCCTTCCATCATGTACTAGTATATAGGCCAACCTTGTTCTAGCAATATTTTTGTGATTTCTACTCCAAATTCTATAAAACAATTATAATATTGAAACATGTTCTCCTTAATGAAACCTGTCTCATCTAATTTGGTCCTACCAAATAACTGTTATGCCCAAAATAAGAAACCTTATTATTTTTAGTGATTCCTCATAGAGAAACCTTGTAAATATCATATCATTGATTTGTGTGTCAATTAGCCTAAAATATAAACCTATAACAACCTATATTGTCAACTTCCAAACAAAGCAAGTTACACTAGTTTCTGATATGGAAATCAAATTATCTACACAATTCACTACACCCTACTATTTTTAGTGAGTCTTTAGCATTAGATGTGAACCATAATTTGTAAATGGATTATCTCACAGAATTTTATCAATTTCATTGCATTCTTGACCAAAAACACTTTCAAATGTCTTTTTTCCATAATAAATAACATTTCATTTGAACATTACCATAAAATATTACAATTGTTAAAGCAAAAGTATGCCTTGAAGGTGTAGATAAAAGACTTATTTGTTGTAATACCACTTGTTTTTATCCAACTTATCCAAAACAACATAACCACCTTGAATATGACAATTTTTCTCCAATCATATACAATATCGTGAATGGATATTATTAAAAGGCTAAGTTGAGGAGGCAAAACTACTAATCACAATAGACAAATATGTAACATAATACAAGGGAGTAATCCCCGAGTCTCCCTACCTTATATTCAAGACAATAACTAAGGTTGTGTGGTCCCAAGCTACCCCTCTTGGTAAATGTACCTAATATTAATGAAAAAACCCTAAGTGTCTTAATCCTAACCAAAAAACCTTGAGCAAGCCCATTAATCCTAAAGAGTGAACCCTAAGTAAAAGAATGAGAGAAGAGGGAGGAAGAAGATATACTATGAAAGAGTAATTATAATAATAAGATGAACAAGGGGTGGGTACATTATAGAGGACCAAAAAACGAGAGAAGAGGGAGGAAGAAGATATACTATGAAAGAGTAATTATAATAATAAGATGAACAAGGGGCGGGTACATTATAGAGGACCAAAAACTAGCTCTTTGATAACTCTATTTGTTTCGACAGCAAAAGGGCTTATATTCCATGCACATGCATATCATATAACTAACCATTCTTTCCTTGGGGCTTTTCCATTTTGTAATTGCTTCTTGCATAACCAAAATGAATTCATAACTTGCCTTTTTCTTGAGGTTGAGCCATCAAGCTCAATTATGACTTGGAAATTTAGTAAAACATTTTACTAAAATATGTGTGCCAAGCTACTTGAGCCAAGTTGAAAAACCTTTCTATCAATTTGTTTATGATTATTTTCAATGATTTCTTTTGTTTTCTCCAACTCTTTCACACCTAAGACATTTTCATTCCATGTTATACATTGGTATTCCAATCTAACTATGCAATTATTTTATTTTCATATTTTTCATGCCCTTTCCCACCAATAGTTAGGCAGCATTTCCCTCATTATGTCATCTAGGCTTCCCATTTTTCCATGGTATTTTTCTAGTGAATCCATAATTTTGTTTGTAATCCTAAGATCAGTGATGAAAGTTTATAACAAATAATATTCTAAGACAAACAAACAAAAATGGAAAAAAAAGGACACCCAAAAAATTGAAGTTGCTTTCTCTTATTCCAAATTGTGGCGATTTCTTCTTCACTAAAAAAATTTCTAGAGCTAAGTGTCAATTTTTTTAATTTTGCATTTTCCTTGATTATTGTTGAAGCATATTATATTATTCCTTTATGACTAATTCTTAATCTATATTATAAATCAAACCAAATCATGCCTAAATGAAATATACCAATGAAAAGTTCATTCCAACTGAAAATAGAGCTTTGAAATTGAAAGTGCTTCAAGGACCTTTTGGAAGGGAAACTTGTAAGGATTGTAAATTTCTTGAGAATGTTAGTTTTAGAAAAGGTCTTTGAAACTAATTTTTAATGCCATAACTAGCACCCCAATATAATGATCCACTATAATGTTACGGTCTCTAAAATGCCTCTACGCAAGGATAAAATTTGACAGAAAAAATGCCCATCAAGGGGCATTTACGTTGAAGACAGTCCAAAATTCAAACAACCCATCATAAAATATAAAATTGCAGATATGGCTAAAGTTCATTTTTCAACCTTTCATTTGGGCCAATAGACTATTTGAACTCCCAACCTTGCCTTTATGTTTATAGCATTTGTGCCTTTATTAGAAATTAGGTGTTTACAACATCAAGGTCTTATATAACGAAAAACTCCATACAACTTGGTGCATGGTTCATGAATATACTCTTATGAACAAATATTCAAAAAATTCATGGTGACAAATACAATGGGTACAAGTCCTATTTATATAATGTGATATTGAAGAGTCATAACAATTTGATCATCCCCTTTTACTCCTACCATATCAATATTAATAAAGATAATATAACTTGACAAAAATCATGATTATTAAGCACTAAGCTTCACTTGGAGGCAAGGAAGAAACTATACTATAACCCCGCAGCCCCCCTCCCCCAAATAACTACTTCAATTATCCCAATGTGTAATTTAATAGGAATATTAGATGAATTAAACAAAAACTAAAAACTAGGTGTTTAGAAGATTAGGATCATATATGATGACTCCATTGAGCATTATAGGGAAAATTAGGTGTTTAGAAGATTATGATGATTCCACTAAGCATAATAGAAACATTTGATGCCTTGATACAATATTGAAAATTAGGGGTGTTTCGGAGATTAGGATCTTACATCATAAATGACTCCATATGTTCTTATAGGGAAAATTAGGTGTTTAGAAGATTATGATGATTCCACTAAGCATAATAGAAACATTTGATGCCTTGATACAATATTGAAAATTAGGGGTGTTTCGGAGATTAGGATCTTACATCATAAATGACTCCATATGTTCTTCTAAGAAAACATGATAGAGATGTGACATTTAAATGCGGATAATTCACACCATAATGTTTACTACATTAATAATATAAATAGTATTAACGATAATAACTTACACAAGTCAAAATTATCCGCATTGACTATCTTCTTATAAGCCAAATGGAAATTAAAGCCAATCATAATACATTGTAAGTCGATGGAATAGATCTCAATCAATAGATAAAAGAGAACAATTATAAATATGAAGGGATATACACTAATGAATTATTCGATTGTTTTAACTCAAGATAAATAAGGTAGGCTTCCTTGAAAAATCATTATCACGTGGCTTAATATTTCTTTTGGAAATAAAGAAAATACACATCCTTTAGTAAATGTTGCATCATTGATTTTTTTTTAACTATGAAAAGATAAATTGTAAGATGATTTTTTTTTTTAACTGTGTGAAGTTAGTTTGTTTGACAATTTGGGTAGACACTCCACCGATCATCAGGGACATAAAAGGTTTTGAGATGGTGTGAAAGAGTGTTGTGAGGAGAATAAATAGAACAAAGAGGAAACTATCCATTATGAAAATATTGAATTAATTATTAAAAATGAGTCAATTTTTTTGAAAAGGGGAAACAAAATCAAAGGAAGGGGAAGAAGGAATCAGTCCATCATTAAGGACATAAAAGTTTTGAGATGATATAAACTGGTGTTGCCGGGAGAATAAATAGAATGGCAAGACCGATTCCTTCCTCCCCTTCATTTGATTTTGTTTCCTATTTTCAAGAAATTTCACTCATTTTTAATAGTTTTTAATAATTCAGTGAATCTTTGCATCTAATTTGGCATTACAAGTTCTTCTTGGAAATGACAATATACATTTTTCTGTAGGTGAACTTACCTTATTGCGCTGGGGAGAAAAGGCAAGTGACCTTATCTACCTAATAAGTAGGCTGGCTAGAAAGGTAAGGCAAGTGACCTTATCTACCTAATAAGTAGGCTGGCTAGAAAGGTCGGTCCTGCTTTTATGGTCTCACGTGACTTACCTCTTCTCAGGGAAGTGTTATGCCAACCTTTCAAGTACAGGTATGGGTTATATCAACCAGCCTAGCTCAGGGTTACCATGGCACCAAACCTTCTAATTAAGGGGTGCGATAACCATAACTTACTTTCACTCTGCTCGGGTAATATATTTACTTACCTTCGTCTGAAATAGGATATCTAACTCTTCTACTAAAGCAGGAAGGTAAGGGTTACCATGGCACCAAACCTTCTAATTAATGGGTGCGATAACCATAACTTACTTTCACTCTGCTCGGGTAATATATTTACTTACCTTCGTCTGAAATAGGATATCTAACCCTTCTACTCAAGCAGGAAGGTAAGGGTTATATCAACCAGCCTAGCTCAGGGTTACCATGGCACCAAACCTTCTAATGAAGGGGTGCGATAACCATAACTTAATTTCACTCTGCTCGGGTAATATATTTACTTACCTTCTACTCAAGCAGATGAATTTGGCACATAAAGTAATTCAACGCACAAAAATGACATAATATAAAGCTACCATTACGATCTAATATGTGATCTGAAAAGAGGGGGCTTCCCACTCTTAATCAAAGAATTAATAAAACTCTAAACTTGTATCTAGTAATAATCTGTAGTAATCCACCTGAACTGAGGTTTGGTATCCCAATGGTGACCACGAACTCGAAGTTCACAATGTTCGCATAAAATTGACGTCTGTACAGCAGCAAAAATATATATCAATTATACATAATATACAGGAGGTAATTGTATGGTCTTTGCACAATTATTATGCAAATTTACACGTCCACAGCTCGGCTACAATGCTTGCTTGGGAAATTCAAACCAGTAATTATTTCAAAGCAAGCATTCACTCAATTATGAACTTTTCAATTTGTTTACCAATAGGGCAATAATCCAGTGATATGCCCTCTGCAGCTTGATGGCACCTTAGACAGGAGGTACTGATGACGTAGCTGCCAAACGGAGTAACATCCGCCAGTGATAGAGTGTGCGCAGACTTCTGTAGTTCTGAATAAATTCCGTTAACTCAATTTCTCCAGCCAGGAGGAGATGCTGTAAATTTTCCGATTCTTCATCCGTTCCATTAGCAGCATCTGATACAGTATTATATAAAGTCAAACTGTAAGCCAGACTATACAAGATCATATCAAACAGCTAAACAGGATTCATAGAATTAGCAGACCTTAAAACCTAAACAGGTTGTTTATCAAATTACCTTTCAGTTTTTCTAACAGAGATGCTGGTGCAAGTCTGGCCAACTCCTTTTCTTTCTTCTCAAGTTCGTCAATTTTTTCCTGAGCAACTGCTAACTCTGTTGTCCTTATAATTGTACACTGCATTTATAAAAAGATAAATCTCATTAAAAAAAATTGATAGATAAGGCCGTCCGTTGGTGTATAGAAAAACCTCAAAAATAATGTAGTTTAGCATGAGGGATAATCCGATAATATAATTTGGCCATCCCTGAGACAATTTTGTTATCATGGCATATGTTATATACCATGCCTTGTAAGTACAAATGTGGACTGACAGATCTTCAGTACCCAATGCTTCACCAAGACTCCGGGATGGGGGATGCGGGTGTGGGGAGACGCACAGGAGGGTGTGTGGGAGTACCTTCAAATTTTGGGGAATGAAGGATGTCGGTATGTATATATATATATATATATATATATATATATATATATTTAAAATTCATATTCAACAATGAAAGCAAAAATATATTGATTTGTACATGATCGTATTAAATAATAAATACACTGATCCATACTCATCATTCTTACTAGTACATACATCATTCATCCGTAGACCACGAGATTCAATAATCATTCATCATTCATCCATATTCATCATTTTAGAATCTACATTGATTTAAAAAATAAATTCATCATTCTAGATTCTAAATTGATTTAAAATTAGAATTCATCATTCATTGTTCTGGAATCTAATAAGTACTAAGCAAAATTGAATATGGTAAATAGTGAAATCTAAAGACTGGAATATTAAATTGATGTAACTAAAACTAAAAAATAGTAGAGTGATGAGTCAAAGAGTCAGTTTAATGGACATAGAGGGATTGGTGCTCTTGATTAAAAGCTAATTTCATACCCTTGTACATGACAAAATCCAAAGAAAACATTGCAATCCCCCTAAACCTGAAATCCTAAAAAACTGTTAAAGTCTGCTGGATTTTGAGTGAGATCTAAAATTCTACTTTCTCCATATGAAATTCAATGAGGTTAAAACCACTCTCAAACATCCTGAGTCATTTCATAGTAATGTTAAAAATTTAAGTAAAAATATGAAAATGAAAGGTAAAGGAGAATGTCAGTTTTACCATTAATTACGTAGCATTAGTAGGGCCTAGGGTTGAATATTAAGCTTCTGCACTCATAAATCATTGTTTTGAAACAAAATTAAGGGGGGATGCCTAGCCCATTCTTAGGGGGGACACCCACAAGCACCCCTTTTGAGGAAATGTGTCCCCCAACATTTCCCCTTGCATCTCCCCATGTCTCCCCAAAAGGGGGATGTGGGGAAATGTTTCCCCAGGTACTCCCTGTCCCAAGTGCGTGGGAAGCGTGAGGTGCATGCACCATGTTGATGCTTTTGCAGCATCGGGCAGACATTCTTCCACAGGGTCATGCTGATTTGACTAGTGGGAAAATGATAGTCTGATATTCCCAAATTTTGTGCATGCAAAAATCACTTAGGAGTTTTGCAAAATTTTGGAAATTTTAAAAAGGGAATGTTATTTTGAGAGAGAATGGAGAAATTATTACTTTAATGGGATGGTGGCAAACTAATATTTATTGGGGAGTGAAGGAAATTTATTATTTTATTGTAGAATGGCAGAAAAATAATATTTTATTGGGAAAAGAAACAAATTTCTATTTTATTTAAAATGGCAGCAAAAAGTCTCCTAGTGGAAAATGGGCCTCACCAATAAAATAACAGGGAAAAATGGAGAATCTAGAAGCTAGAAGGAGGTTCAATGGAGAAGTATAAATAGAGGATTGAGCTCAATTGGAAGGATTTTATCCCTATCTATTTTATTGATAATTGAAAGGAGCTCAAGAGTTTCAAGCGAAACTCAAGCTAATTTCGTTGGACTTCCAGTGCCACCCTAGTTAGTTCTTGGGGAAGATCACATCAGATCTTTTAGTTAGTTCTTGGGGAAGATCACATCAGATCTTTTATTGTGCTTATCGTTGAGAATCTTCAGATCTAATTATTGTTGTTTGTAGACAGCTCCAACATTGGGTTTAATTTCATTGCAAGATCATTCCCTCTCCAGGGAAGACGAGTTACCATTCTTAAGGAGATCGAATTATTCTCAAATAGTCGCCAAACTAGAGGCTGAATCACTGTTGTATTCCTACCAGGCTTAAGAAGGAGTTCCTGCACTACAGCTTGTTCTATTCGCATCAGATCCTGCACTGTAATCTTCAGATTCATTTTCTTTGCCACAGTGCCAAGGGAAGGAGTCCAATCAGCCTATAGGAAGGCCAAGTATATGGTCTTTCACCAGCATTAGGAGAGCTGAGCTATTTGTCATAGGAGTACTAGTTCCAAGGAGAATTGTTGCCATTATCAACTAATATCAGATTCATTATATCTGGGAGTTAAGGAGCTTGCAGAAATTGGGATTAAATTGTCATTTCCAAACCCAAGGACGAGTAAAGAAAGGGTCTGTTCCAGATTTGTTTATGCCCAGAATTGCAAGGAGTCAAGGCCACATTGATTTGGGAGTCGAAGTGATTGAAGTACCAAGGCACTGAGGGCCGAATTCTCATTATTTCCAGGGCTGTTATATGCATTATTTTTCAGAGAATACAAGACTGAACTAGGTGCGAAAGGGAGCTCGTTATCAGCCAGGAGGAGAGTAGAATTACATGACTGATTTGCATCTTCTTCAAGGTATATGGAGGCCAAAGTTTATATGCCAAGAGTGCTCGATCTCTCCCTAAAAAAGGGAGCTGAATTACTTTCCAAAGAGAGGATGAATCTCTGATATTTTTAAGGAGGCCGAGCAGAGCACTTGCACAGTGGTCATAGTTCCAAACCAAATGAAGGGGATGGAGTTCTGGTATGAAGGAGGCCACTGTCATATATATATACTCGCATGCACCAGATTTTGAGTATTTTGCCATAATCCTGTAGCAGACTGCCTATGCAGAAATTGAGCTTTTCCAGTGGCATATACAAGCAGCTTGTTCAATTTCTTAACAGAAGAAGTGCATTCCAGGTGTTTAATTTCCAGTGGCATTGTAATTTCATATATCTGCTCTCAAATAAAGATTAAGTTTAGCTTCGGATACTCTCTCCCAGTTTGCATATAAATTATTTGGAAAAATTTCTGTGTTATATATTGGAGTGAATTTTCTGAGTTGGCATTTGAATTGTTTGTAAAAAGGTTGACAAAGAAAATGTGGTATACATTCTGAGTTTTAATTAAAGAATATGTGTTGCACTGAGTGTACTTTCATGTCCATGAATTGATGGGATGTTGTTCATTCAAACCACAAATTTAAGGAGGACACCAACAGCAGTCATTCACCAACTGTTTGACGAAAACAAACACTGAAAACTCAACCATGTTTTGAAAACTTAGTAGTATTTTGGATCAGTTCCTAGTTGGAATATTACACATTCACCCATGGGGCCATGCTGATTTGGCAAGGGTTGAATGGCCCAGGGGCAGACATTCTCCCTAGGGTTGAATATTAAGCTTCCCAATGTTGCATGAAGCGGGTACGCTTTTTGGATGCAAAGCATTGGAAGCGTAATTTTCCAAAAGACTAGGAAGCGAAGCGTCTCGGAAGCATCTATTATATATACATAATTTATTATATTTTTTTGCATTTATATTCAAAAAAAAACATCCAAAATACCAAATTAGTTGTAAAAGATATGAAAACATGCATATTTGTATATAAATCAAGAGAGATATGGCATCCATTGTACATCAATGATTAATTATTTGAGCATCAACCATCTAGAATCTAGACTCTTCTCCCCTTGTTTATTCTTTGCCTCTACTTTGATTCTCTAGGGCTATTAGTCAACATTGCCCAATTTTGATCAAATGGCCTAATCCAAGCCTTATAATATGGTACAGAAAGCTTAACATGCTTGATCAATGATTTTGACTTGAGTGAAGGGTACATTTTTGCTAAGGCCATGTCAAAGGAGTTCAACAATCAACACCACCAACACTGGGGTACATATAGGGTTTGGTGCTCTTGATAAAATGTCAATCACATACCCTCATACATGTTATAAAATGATGAAATATCACAATCCCATTGATCCTGAAATCCTGAAAACTATTAAGTCTGCTGAATTTTGCATGGAATATGAAATTCTATTTTCTCCATATGAAGTCTGATGAGGTTGGAACCACTCTCAAACAGAAGTCATTTCATGGTAATGTTAAAAATTTAAGTAAAAGGATGAAAATGAAAGATAAAGGAGAATGTCCCATGCACATCAAAATCTAAGGTGCATCAACAGGGCAACTTGGTAGTGTTCGGGAAGCATAATTCTTTACATAACAAGTCGAAAATCCAAGTAAAGTCCAAATACAAAATAAATAAATAAACCAAGTCCGTTGAACCATCCACCTTTCTTCTGGATTTGCTCGTGATCCACGGACAATCCGCAGCCAATCTATTCTAGAACCGTGGATCGGGCCACCACAGGGTCACTTTTCCATGAACCAAAAAAAGGTGGAATTGCGGATCTGATTTTCGAACCCACGGTTTCGCCTAAGGATCGGTGGCAAATCCGTTCGGGATGTGAATCTGCATCTAGATTCTTTGAGGGAGGGGGCGGGGGGTGGGGGGGAGGGAAGATCCTACAACATTATGTTAAGAAATCTAGGGCATGCCAATTAAGTGATTTCTCTTCAATTAGTAGTTGCTTATTAGTTCTTTTTAATTCTTTAGATTAGGATGTTCTTTTACTTAGGTTATTAGTGGTCTTCTTCATCAAACAACTACCAATGCATAAACCATAAAGAGACAAGAGACACAAAATACAGGCTATCAACCAGGGCCAAAACCTTTCTCTTTGAGAGGAATCCCCACAAATTCTTCTATGATTCCAATTGACGAATACCAAGACAAAGACCCTTGACCTATTTGCCACCCCAAGGCCAAGACACAAGTCCTCTTCTACTTCGATCTTCTTTAGCTTCAAACCTTCAGCCTTCCTTCTAGACTTATGTAGTTGCCTCTTTGAATATGAACCTTCCTTATCTCGGCCACTCTTCAGTTGCAACTAAGCTTCAGACTTCTCAGTTTTTTCTTTTGCACCTAAACTTCAAACTTTGCACTTACTCGACTACCCTATCTCGGTTCTTTCTTCTGCTGTAAACTTCAGACATTGTGCTTCCTCGGCTACCCTATCTCGGTTGCTTCTTCGCTATAAATTTCAAAACTTGTACTTCAGACTTAGTGACCAAAATTCTATCTAAATGAAATCCAGATGGCTCTATTTATAGTGGTTTGCCACTGTAATAAGCCGACTTGAGTAAGGAGAGTCGACATCACTGTTTCGAGGAGTTAATTAATTGATTTGAACCCAACTTGAAGAGGGATGACTTGTGCTTGTCTAGGAGGGCTACTTGACAATTCTATTGACTCATACATAATTGTAATATGCCCAAGAAGGGTCCATACATGACATAAATTCAAATTGATTTTATGACCATTACTAAGGACTCACAATGGGAGTCATACTAAAATAAAATTCCTTGCTCATGAAACCCATGAGACAATCATAATAACAATTTTATTTTTCTTACTTTCATCAATTACATAAAATCACAATTACACATGTCATTATGAAGGCCGACCCTAGTTACTTTTCAACACTCCCTCTTAACTAGGGAGGTATTCATAATGGTACTTGGTCATTCTCAATCTGAAGAATTTCTCATAAGAAGAATCGGATTGGTAAACCCATCTGTATGGGATCATATCAACCAGCATTGTCACATACCACCAAGACCTTGACTAACAACTCTTATCTCTCCAGAAGATCAAAGCACAATGTTGGCGAGACCAATGATGTATAGACAGCCTCATCGTTGTCTCTCTTGGAACATACCCCACTTGGGTTCTTAAGGTGTGTTCCAGCAGGACTATTCTTATCTTGGATTCCCAGTCCTCAAGGAATATCAGTCCTCTAACACTACTCTTATCTTGGATGCCCTAACTCATCCTCAAAGAGTATCGGATGCCAAATGTTTACCCAATCCTCCATTCTGTCTTCCCAAGTGACGACAAGAATGATGTGTTTATCTCTCCCTCTTAATTAGAGAGGATATATCTATTCCAATAAAGGAATGTACTCATTCCTATAGAAGTAATGTACCCAAGCTCCCTCTTAGCTTAGGAATTTCCAAGTTTCTTCCAAGTAAGAAACTTGTTTCCAGGCTCCCTCTTAATTAGGGAACTACAGTAGCTCCTCAGGTGGAGATAATGGGACAACCAGTTGCTTGAAGAACTCCTCTTCATGATGTCATGAACCTTTTTTTTTCGTTATCTAGGAGTTTTCATGTTTGAGACTTCTACATAGGGCACCGACCATCCGTCACTTTCATCCATGAGTCAGCCATGTCATCATTTGAAAAGTGATCTATCATTCCATATCTGACCTTCCTTCATGCCATGATGCTTTCTTCATGCCATGTTTACTTAAGGATCTTTCATCCTACTACATGTGCATCAGTGGTAGAAGACATACATAAATCTTCCCTTGGCAGCCTTGCATAAATTCATCTAGATATTCAAAAATAGAGGAATGAACATTAAAATCAACATTACCTTTGTGACGGTCTTTTATCATGACATCTTTTAGTTTGCATCAACATCCTGCATACATATCGACACATCTCCCAAAGATAATATATATTGTCAAGGGTCTCTTTCTTTTTCAAACTTCATCAGAGTCTTCATATCTTCCATGCAGATATCCTAGTCATATCTTCTTTGTTTTTCAGATGTTGATTGCCTTTACCATGGTTTCATATTCCATGATCTCTTCCTTCCTTTCTGTCACACATCTCATTTCCAAGAGCTTCCATTCAAAGTTCCTCAATTGTTGTCAACCACCCCTTACTTCATATGAAAACATATCATGTTGATTACATCTAGTGAATATGTGACCCATGCGTTCCAACATTCCTATGAGGGAGGAGATCCTTTCTTTTGATTATGCTCTCAAGATAGAACATTGATCCATGTTACCTGCAACCATATGACATGACTTCCGTAAAAAACAAATGTAAGCATACATATCTCATTTTCCTTTCAGGTCATCCAGACTTCCTGCAGTAGCTTCCTTGATTGAAAGAGCTTCAATCCCTTGATTTGCTTCTTTATGTCATTATACCATCATCCCATGAAATCCACAAGTTTGTAATTCTTGATGAAACACTTGCTTTTCCTCGTGATCGATGAACCTTTCAATGAAGATTCCATTAGAGAATCTTGAGGATCTAAAGTATCCCTCTCAGCAGATGTTTCCTTTTGACATATGTCTGATGGACCTAGTACTAGATAACCTTGCCACTTACGTTCCCAATGAGATTCCCAAGAACTATATCCTAGACTTCATAGATTCTAACCATCTTTGATGATGTCCCGAGCTCTTTCTTCCAATGCTTCTATGATGCCTAGATGCATCCCATTTAGTGAATCATGATAGATATATCTTACAACACAATATTTAGGAATATGAAAAGAACTTAGGTGAAGAAGACTATCTCAGTAATAGAGATCTCTTACTTCCTCTTTCTCAGACTTCATTTCAGCTTCCTCTACTTCTATGGTGATCTTCCTCTTTTGTTGTCCTTCTTGATCTTAGGACAATCCCTTTTGTAGTGTCCATATTCTTGACACCCATAGCATTGAATTTTAGACATGTCCCTTTTCTTTTTCGAAGAACCAGTCTTTCCAAATTTTCCTTTCTTCTTGTTATTGCAGCATAAGCTTGACTTTGCTCATCTGTTCCCACATCATAGTTAGTCTAGATTCTTCAATCTTGCATAGTGACTATAGATCCTGGAATGGAGTAGCTTCTTTCTTCCCATAAATACTTGAAGTAAAGTTACCCCACTCCTCTGGTAGTGCATTTAATACCACTGTAGTCATTTCACTATCAGACATGACTTCTCCCAATTCTTGTAGTTGATCTCGGATTTCAAATATCCTCATAAAGTATGAGGTTATTCCATCTTCCTTAGACATCTTCAACTTGTAGAGCTCTTGCCTTAATGATATGACTTCTCCAGCAGTGCTTAAGGAGTATAGCTCTACCAGTTTTGTCATAGATTTCTTTTGAAGTTGCAAGTTTAGATACATATGGGATGAAGGGATCCTTGATGGATTCTATGAGAATCCTTTGAGCCCTAACTTCCCCTTTCATATACTTAGCAAGAGCTTGAGCATCTTCTTCTCTTGGTTTGTTGATAGATCCTTTGACATGTTCCATAACCTCATTTTCAATGAGATTCAGATATGTCCTTTTCTTCCATGCAAGATAGTTTGAAGCTTTCCTTGCAAAAAGAGATTTTGACAAATTCATATATGGACATAAATATACTTACTTGATAGGATGCACCTTCTTCTTGCTGCTTCCTTGATGTTTATGATGATATAGAGGATAGAAAACTTCTCCTTCATGAAGGTCATTTTCTTCAAAAATGATCCTTGATCACAGAGATGATACCGCCTTTTGATCTAGCTTCCTTTAGATGAATAGCCTTCAAAACACTTTAACTTGAGTAGATGTAGGGTTTTGGATTTCTCCTTCTTGATGATGATCCCAATACTTCTTTGTAAACTTCTTTGATCTAGGGTTATGATGCTTCTTTTGACTTCAAGATGATCTTCGCTTTGATGCCTTCCTTGAGATTTGATCCTTGAGTGTCCCTTGAAAAGATGCCCTTCCTTGACTTGGTCACCTTAACTCTAATACCATGTTGAGAAATCTAGGACATAGCAATTAAGTGATTTCTCTTCAATCAGTAACTACTTGTGAGTGCTTTTTACTTCTTTAGATTAAGATCTTCTTTTACTTAGGTTATTAGTGTTCTTCTTCATCAAATAGCTACCAATGCAAAAACCACAAAGAGACAAGAGACACAAAATATAGGCTATCAGCCAACGCCAAAACCTCTCACTCTTTGAGAGGAAAACCTGCACAAATTCTTCTTATAGAGATTCCAACTGACAAATACCAAGACCAAGACCCTTGACCTATTTTCCACTCCAAGACCAAAACACAAGTCCTCTTCTACTTCGATCTTCTTTAGCTTCAAACCTTCGACCTTCCTTCTAGAATTTTGTTGCTAGATGGTTTAAGGCTAACCACCAACCAAAGGCATGCTCATGGGCATTCGTGTCTCTGGCTACAACTCTGAATCTGGAATGACAGGTTGTGGCTCAAGCTTGCCTGAACTATTGTGTATCTGGCTACAACTCTGAATCTGAAACGACAAGTTGTGGCTCAGGCTCGCTTGAAGTGGCTTTGAAGCTTGTAGATGACCATCATTTTCCCCCCCATCAGATACAAGGTGAGATGATGGCGAAAACTCAATTGCAAGATTGTTCAATATTCTAGAACAAGTTCTGACATATGACTTAAACATCTTCTTGGTTGTTGATGCCCATTGCCATGAAGCGATCCATCCAAGATGAATCTTTGTTCTTGTAGGAAGCTTGTTTCTGAAGCATCTGTGTGAAGAATGGGTGTGCCGACCACAAAGCTTGCATCGGTGAAGATCGAAACAATGATCTTTCATACGACCAACTCGATCATAGTGTTGGCATTTTACAATCTGTTGTTGTTGCTGTGGAAGAGGAGCAAAATCTAGAACAGCTGTAGGTGAGCTATCATGAAGAAATCCGGCACTCCGAAATTTTATGGGCTTGGAGTAGTCCGGAATATGAAAGGACAACTCCTTGTCATATCCAAGACCAATTTTGTGCTTGTTATGGACAAGCTCTTCCCAAGGTTTGATGATGGGCTTGGGAAGTGCAGGTTGGATGTTTACTTCTGCATGCAAATCTTCTCTTGTACTGGGCTCAATGATCTGAATAGTTTCTTGTTGCTGATGAGAGTTTGTCTCCGTGTTCTGAACAAAGACAAGTTCAGAATGACAACTCTTTTGTTGAAGTTCATCTTGTTGAAGCTCTGACTCAAGCTGCAAAAATTCAATTTTGTCGAATGTATCATGTAAACAAGTTCTAATATCAGATAGACAATTCTTGATTATTTTCACTGTATCATAATCAGTGGAATGTATTAGAGTTTTAAGGAACTCTAATACCTCAGTAATTCTCGTCATTTTCTCTATCAAATAAGACTTCTCTATGGACAAAAGTTTCCCATAACAAGCTTAATACAGAAGGGAAGTGCTCTAGTATACTTTTTGATTTTGAACTTTTGAATAACATGCGTTGCTCACCAAATCCAACCATGTTGCTCCAAAGCTCAATGTTGCGCCACTCATGCACAAAACACTTTAATACATGCAAAAAGGAAATGTCCCAATTTAAAACCAGCCAAATCAGGCACTATCAGTAACTCTTTTTTTTTTTTTAAAGCTTCACTTATGAGCCATTAAACATTCCACCACTTATAATCCTCTTTAAAAAACTCAACTCATATATTATATGCTCCAGACCAACATGACCAACATCCCACCATACAAACATAATACCATCATGCTCATATCACTCCATTCAAATTTCATGTTCTTGAAAAAGGCACAAAGCATATACCACACTGAGCTCAAAGCATCAATGCACTCACTTAGCTCAAAGCATCAATACACTCACTTAGCTTAAAGCATCAATGCACTTTATATATGTGCCAACCGTAGAAAAGGGGCTTCATCGAATTTTAAAAGCATACCTCAACACTCATATTTATGCCATGGACCATTGCATACATGACCTTCATAACTCAACATATATATGATCATATACCATAAAATGATCAGCGCACAATGTTATACATGAATGCATAACTTTTTTCTTTTTTGAATGGAGCACATTTACCAATTCAACACAGATTCAACGTTGTTGCAGTCTACGCAGAATTAATGTGGGGGTGGGAGTAGAGTCGGTCGTGAGGGAGAAGTCTATGCAAAATTAACACAGGGGTGAGAGTAGAACCGGTCGTGAGGGAGGGGTCACGAGGGCAGGCGTGAGAGAGATGAAGCGATGGAGGAGGTGAAAGGTCGTGAGTATGAGGGGAAGGGAGAATTTGTGGGAGGGGGGAGGGGCCACGCGAGAGGAGGTAGAGATGGGGATGTGGGGGTGAGCGCAGAGCAAGAGTCTGGGTCTAGAGGGGAGGTGAGGAGTCGTCTAGTGAGGAGGGGGGGAGATGGGAAGCGGAGAGGGATATGGGAAGCGAGCAAGAGTGTGAGGCTGCGGGAACAGGGAGAGCGGTGAGGGGAAGGGGGGAGTGTGAGGGTGAGCGATGATGGGGAGGGGGAGGAGGAGCATAGGGAGGGAGGTAGCCGACGGGGAGGGAAGGAGCGTAGAGCGAAGGGAGGTCGACGGAGCGCAAAGCAGAGGGAGGGGGCCTTTGGGAGGCTGAGAAATATGGAGGACGAGAGCCACGGTATAACGAAGGGTAGGTCATTAGGGGTTTCTCGGTCCAAGAAGAAGGCATTTGGAAACGGTTTAATGGGTATGGGGTATGTAGAGCCACGATTTAATGGGTTTAATGGGTATGGTGTTAAATGGCAATCAAATGAGACCCCCCGCAGGCGATACCACAAGTCGTCGATTGAAAGCAGTGCTCCACAATTTAAGACACATTTAACACAAGCTTTGATGCAGAATGAAGATTGTAGTCTTACCGTCCAACGCAACACTTACAAGTTTTGACCAAGCTCACCCACTGTTTGCAGGTACAGCATTTCAACACTTCCACACCACGCAAAAGCAGAGCTTCTATGAAATTTATTCAGCTAGATGTTAACTCAGAAATTCTTGCAATCATCGCAGAGATAATTCGAGTGCGCATTGAATGCAAAGGATGATCTGTCCAAATGGAGAGATTTGACAGAGAATAGAGGTAGAAGGGAGTTACAAGGACAGAAAACTAAAAATAGAGGCTAGCATAATTTGAAAATGCCAGGGCCTCACCTGTTGCTCTGATACCATGTTGAACTCAGCTATGGTGAACACACACAAATAGGAAAGAATAGACAGCAATGGAAAAGATATCCATGAGTTGCATTATAATTCACAAAGATGCATATATATAATACAGTTGGGGACCCTTGGTTTCACATTCCAAGTGGTCTCTTGGACTGCTTTTGTCCATTCGCCTTCCACACCTACCCATTGAGGATTAGGTATCTAATAGCCTCTTTGAATATGAACCTTCTATATCTCGGCCTCTCTTCAACTGCAACTAAGCTTCAAACTTCTCGGTTTCTTCTTTTGCACTTAAACTTCAAACTTTGCACTTACTCGGCTACCCTATCTCGTCTCTTTCTTTTGTTGTAAACTTCATACCTTGTGCTTCCTTGGCTACCCTATCTCGACTCTTTTTTCTGTTGTAAACTTCAAACCTTTTGCTTCCTTGGCTACCCTATCTCGGCGCATTCTTCTAGATACAAACTTCAGACCTTATGCTTCCTATCCCGGCTACTTCTTCACTGTAAATTTTAGACCTTGTACTTTAGACTTAGTGACTAAAATTCTCTGTCTAAATGAAATTCAAATGGCCCTATTTATAGTGGTTTTCCACTGTAACAAGCCGACTTGAGTAAGGTGAGTCGGCATGATTGTTTGGAGGAGTTAATTAATTCATTTGAAGCCGACTTGAAGAGGGATGACTTCTGTTTGTCTTGGAGGGCTACTTGACAATTCTATTGACTCATACATAAGTGTAATATGCTCGGGTCTTTCATACATGACATAGAGTCAAATTGATTTTATGACCAATCCTAATGACTCACAATGGGAATCATACTAAAATAAAATTCCTTGTTCATGAAACCCATGAGACAAGCAGAATAATAATTTTCTTTTTCTCATTTTCATCAATTACATAAAATCACAATTACACATGTCATTATGAAGACCGAAACTAGTTACTTTTCAACACATTGAAGCTTCCCCACTCATAAATCATTGTTTCGAAGCAAAATTAAGGGGGGGCACATAGCCCTTTCTGAGGATGGTTGCCCACAAGCACCCCTTTAGAGGAAATATGTCCCCCACACTAGGAAAATGTTTCCCCTTGCGTCTCCCGAAAAGGGGGATGTGGGGAAATGTTTCTCCAAGCGTCCCTCTGTCCCAAGTGTGTGGGAAGCATATGGTGCGTGCACCTCGTTGATGTTTTTGTAGTATCGGGCAGACATTCTCCCATGGGGTCATCCTTATTTGACTAGAGGGGGAATGATACATTCACCCATGGGACCGCGCTGAATTGGCTAGGAGTGAATGGCCCAGGGGCAGACATTCTCCCATGGAGTCATGTGATTTGGCTAGGGTATAATGATACATTCACCCATGGAGCCATGCTGATTTGGTCGAGGTGTGAATGGCCCACGATTACCACATTGGCTCTAGGATGGAGTGATCTATTTTTTATAGAGTGGATTTGAATTGTTTACTGATTATGGTTTTTCACCCAATAGTGGGGTAAAGAATTCTAGTCTAATGTCGAGTTGTGATGTAAGCTCCATTAGTGAAGGGGTTTCTTGTGATGAGGTGCCCCTTGATGGGTCTTCACTTAACATTAGAGCTCTATATAAATAGACAAGCATGTGAGAGACAAATTATCAACATAGCAAACTCATTAACTAGTGGAGGAGAAATTCGATTAAGGAGAAATCTTTTGCCAGAGCTCATCTTTATCTTTTCCTCGTCATTCTCTCTATCGCTCTGTTGGAAGCCACACATGTGAGGGGGTTGACGAATTTAACCAATCGAATTGACTGCAGGTTGACCGAGTTTTGACCAGTCGCACGTGTGATCCGTACAGCCACAGTTTGACTAGAAATGACCGCATGTGCAAACTGACCACAGCAAAAGTTTACCGCAGCCGCACGTGCGGGTTGACCACAAGGCCGAGTTTGACAATGTTGATGTTTGACTGCAAAGTTGATTTATGATTGGTTTGAGTACCGTTTGACCAGCATTGACTAAACAACAGTTTGGCTAGGTTTCACTGGTATTTGACTTAGATTATTGGCCCAAATTTTTGGTTTGTAAAACTTGTTGAAAGACAAATTCTCCTCCATTAAATATTGTTCGGTTTTCTCCAAAGGTTGGGTTTCGCAGGGTAAAAATTTTGGGTCTATTGTGCATGGCGATCTTTCCATGATATTTATTGTTTCCGCTATATTTACTGTTGCTTTTTCTAATTATAATTATTCAATGATAGCAATGGCATAAAACATATTGTTTGAAAATCATTAGGAAGTAACTATTGTTGATTTTTTGTAGCATCAGGAGGTATTCAAGTCGACCTTGAAGCAAAATTAAAATTAATTGTTTTTGGAATGATAAGTCAGCCCAAAAAGGTCAAGTTAGCTTGCCATGAAGAGATGTGTCTTTTGTGTTGTCATACCCTCATTCAACAAGTATAAATAAGATGAATTGATGTTTCATTTGACCACCAATGAAGGAAAATTTATCATCTCTCTTCATCATTCTTGGACAGTCACACGGGTGATCAAGGAGGATGAATTTGATTGCTTTAACCGAGTTGATTGGATCGTTGTTTGACCAAGTTTGGTTGGGTGTTGACCAAAGTTGTTCGACCATAGACCGCAAAGTGTTGACCGCAATTGACCGTAGGATTTTGACCGCAAATCCAAAGTTTGGCCGTAGGGACGAAGTTGACCACAAGCCTATTTGACCAAGCTAAGTTGACTAGTGTTGATTTCTAGTTATTTTGGTTGGTTTGACTAGAGTTGACTTCTTGTTATTTTGACCAAGTTTGATTGGTATTTGGACTTGTATATTGGCACAAAAGACAAATTGGTGATTTGTAAATCTAGCTAAAGAAAAATTTCTCCTAAAGAAAAGTTGTTGGGTTTTCTCCCAAGGTTGGGTTTCCCAAGGTAAAATTATTGTCTCTATTGTGCATGGTTATCTTTCTATGCTCTTCACTGTTTCTGTTGCATTTATTGTTGAGATTTTCTGAAGTGTAATTATTCAATGATACCAGTGGCATTAAATACTCATTGAAAATCATTAGGAAGTAATTACCTGCCAAAAAATTGTATTCAATTGCACTAGCCTTAGAATTTCAACATGGTATCAAAGCTTTGTTGAAAGAGCAGTCATTGAAGTAACCTACAAGACAGTAATCAACAGCTTGATTGGTTTTTAGATCTCTTGTCAAAATGGTGCCAAGTCTCAAAGTAGAAGACAGGTTGGATGGTGCTACAAATTTCAAATCTTGGAAGACCAGGATACTTCTAATCTTGGAAGAAAATGACCTTCAAGATCATGTGAAGGAAGTCATTCCAGAGCCAAAGGGATTTGAGGAGAAAGCCAAGCATAAGAACAATGAAGCCAAGGCTACGAGAATCTCTATAAATTCTATAAAGGAAAATTTGATTCCACATGTTGTTGAGTTGAAGATTGCCAAAGAAGTGTATGATGCTTTGGTGGGATTGTTCCAGGGTGACAACACTAGCAGGAAGTTAACCTTGAGGAATTAGCTTCGTAGTATCATGATTTCCAGATCAGATTATGTTGTCTCTTATCTTAAGAGAGTCTGTCAGTTGAGAGATGAACTTCGAGCTATAAGAGATACCATTGATGATGCAGAGCTTGTTACAGTGACTCTCAATGGATTTCCTTCCTCATGGAATCCATTTTTCCAGGGAATTTGTGCACGAGAAAAGTTGCCCAAGTTTGATAAGCTATGGGTTGATTGTGTCCAAGAGGAGGCCAGATTGTTGTCCAAGGACAACTTATAGAAACCTTGGGATGAAGAAACCCAAGCACTGGCAGTTCATGTAAAGATAGGAAAAAGAAGAAGAAATGTTGGAAAGTTTGATAAGAAGAATTCACGTAGAAGACTAGCTCCAATTCAAGATTAGAAGGATATGTCAAAGATTAGGTGCTTCAATTGTCATGATTTGGACACTATGCCCCCTAGTGTCCTCAGAAGAAAAGTAAGGAAAAGCAGGATGCATCAACAGTCGATGTTGACGATGATGATGTTGAACATCAACTTATAAAGAAGACAAAGGACTCTAAACTTGATGGGATTGCAGATGGACTTTGGAAAGAATACTTCTTTTGACATTCATTAATGATTTTTTCCATGAAGGCTAAGGATGAGGTCTTCAGAAGGTTCCAAAAGTTTACGACTCAAATGGAAAACTTGACAGAGAAGAAGATCAAGGTTTTTGAGGTCAAATAATGGAGGAGAGTATACTTCCAAGTACTTCAATGATTGTTCTCAAGGAGGTAAGGATCAAGAGGGAGTTGACAGTTCCCTTCAACCCTCGGCAAATTTCTTCCTTGACCAAGAGATAAATACTTCCAATCATATTTTTTCTCCTTTTGATATTTTCGATCTGCCTCTTGTCCTTTTATTTTGTATGCTTTGGATATCAAAAAGTGATTGATTGGTTATCATTTTTCCTTTTCCGTGGCCTCCTAAATGGGGTTTGCGAAAAGGAAGAATACATCCCTAGCGGAGGCTGCAAAGACGATAATTCATGTCGTAGATGGCATCATCGAGAAGTACAAATCAATGTTTGTGGCAAGAGGTTTATCCCAAAAAGGGGTAGTGGACTACGAGGAAACTTTTGTTCCATTTGCCAGGTGGTCAAGTTCTTGTATGGCCTAAGGGCTCGAGCATAAACTCAACATGTGTGATTGGTGTTCGGGAGGAAGGACGATATAGATTGTTAGGAGATCCAAGATCATGCCAGATGACCGAAAAAGCATTCAAGTTCAAAGGGAGCAGACAATCAGGAGGAGTGGAAGGAGGAGCCTTCTAAGAGGATGTCATGGGTTGGGATTATCAGACTAGATGCTCAGAGACGAGAGGTCTCTAGGAGCAGTACGTATTTTATAAGGGATGCCAGACAGCAGGGTATGCTTCAGTAACAGAGGGAGCAGCAATGGAAAAACTATTTGCCTCTGTGACAAAGGGAATAGCCATGATTTCCACAGGAAGATTTGCTTCAGTGTCAGAGGGAGCACCTAGTCAGGGTGACCAGAAAGCAGATGTGATGATGGATCCAATGAAGGAATCTTACCAATTTAATGTTGAAACGAGGCATGCGGCAAAGCATGTGTTGAAGTACCTACGTGGTACAACTAAACATGGTGCAAAAAGGAGAAGTGAAGCTCTAGTACATATCCACATACGAGCAAATCGTGGAATTCTCACCAAGCCTCTGTCTAGAGCGAAGTTTGTATACTTCAGAGACAAGCTTAGTGTGATGCAGAATGTCTCCTGTTAGTTTTTGTAGCATCGAATGTCTTGTAGCCATGAAATTTGGTGGAGAGGCTAAAATACAAGAGATCTCCAAAACCCAGAAATTGTATCTAGAAATTCCACCTAAAGATGACTTAATTAGATTATTAACCTATTTTTTAATGTTTCCCAAGTCTAAACCTAGGAAAACTGGTTAATTAATCAGAATTAACTAATTTAAGGTGAGAATTCTCTAGAAACTCACACGAATCGACTTCATGATGCTCCTAGCCATTGATTAAGATTCAAGCTTGGTCGTTGGAGCCCCAACAGAGGATTATAAGAAGAAGTCGATGGGAACTTGGAGAATACACGCCAGCAGTTCGATTTCCTTGGCAGATCAATTTCCAAAGAGTAGCAGCAATTGCCAGAGAGTCAGAGATAGAAGCAGAGACAGTGAGGAGCAAGGACAGTGATCTGGAGGAAGTTTTCCAAATTTGGAGAGGCAGCAGCAAGTGACAGAAGTGATCCACGCAGAAGTAGCACAAGGTCTGCACAGTAGCTGAAGCACAACAGTGCGATATAGCTGAGGAAGTCGATTCCTCTTCCAGACGCTAGGAAAGTCTTCCAGAGGGTCGAAGAGTCAATTCCAGCAGTAGAGCCAGGCTAGATGACTTATTCAGAGGCAGAATCAAGCCACACATGTGAGAAGCAGCAGAGGGACTACATAGAGGGCCTACGTTGGGGTTTGGATGGCCAGTTTTTCTGTACAAACTGGGGCCAATATTGTTTGTGTTGTGAGAGAATATTCTCTCTAATTATTTCTGTCAGATACCTATTGATTGGATTTCCATTTGTGCATCCATAGATTGTACTCAGTTTTCACTGTTGCTATATAATAATAGCCCTCATCTGTTGCACCGGTTTTCCGATGTAGGAATTTTTCCGGGGACATTTCTTCAAAAACGATGATGTCAATTTTATGTGTGTGTGGGCTAGTATTTTCTCAGTTTGCAACGCTATTATTTTTCCGCAGTTTTATTTTTGAATGTTGCAATGTGTTTATTTCGATGTTGTCTTAGCAATAAATTGAATAATTAATTTACCGATTAAAAGAAATAATACCAGATGCTGCAATAGGATTTCAATTTTGAAATTTTCAAATGGTATCAGAACATGAGTGATCAGCCGGGAAGCTCATGAGCGAAGAAGAAAATTTTGCTGCTCAGAGGAAGCAGCAGGCCAAAATTTTCTAGTGCAGCACAGTACCCAGACAGGCAGGTCGAATTGCTGGGGCAAAAATTCAATTTTCAGTTGCAGGGTTGCTAAAATCTCGAGTTTCCCAGATTAGTGATTCTGGCAGTCAGAGGGAGCAGTAGGAGCTCAAATTTGTGTTGAGATGATTTTTGGTTGGACGCAGAGGGTTTTGTAGCAACAGAACCAAAGTCAAGTGAAAGAGAAAAACACACACATCAGAGGGAAAATTTCTCTCAAGGAACTTCGAGTCTCAGAAGTTCGACTTTTCCAAGAAGACTGGCAGTATCAACTATCATATCCACGCATTCCAAAAGGGACTGCGGGTAGTAGAGCAGCAGCCAAGCAAAAGGAAAGAGAGAGTTTTTTGACTTGATCTGAGATGGCCCACTTGATCAGGTATTCTTTGATTACTCTAGGTGACAAAATCTCTTCCCTAATGGAGATGATACCTTTTGGTTCTAAAATGACCCTCCATTTGTCATCTAAAGTCAGAAGTGTTGCTTGTGTTGATTGATGTTCACCAAGTGCCTTTTTAAGGCAGGATACATGGAAAACGTTGTGAACACGACTTTTATCAAGAAGGCTTAAATTGTATGCTACTTGGCTGATCTTTATGTTGATCTGGTATGGTCCATAACCTTGGTGCTAATTTGTTTTTTCCCTTATGTTTTAAGGACAATTGCTTGTAAGTTTGAAGCTTAACAAATACCCATTCTCCAACTTCAAATTCCCTCTCTGTTCTATTTCGGTCAGCTTGCTACTTTATACGATTTCTTGCATTATTTAGATTTTCTTTAAGAGTTTGGATGAATTTTGGGTTTCTTCTAACTAATTTTTAACAGATGGAAGTTTCGTCTCGATGATAGCAAGGTCCTTCCATTTCGGAGGTTCGTAAGCGTACAGAGCTTGAAATGGAGTCATTTTCACTGACATGTGATAAGTAGAATTATACCACCATTCAACGAGATGTAACCACTGAACCCACTTATTTTGTTTGTCTATGGCATAAAAACGTAGGTAGACTTATAAACATTTATTGACAACCTCTGTTTGGCCACCTATTTGAGGATGGTAGGTTGAACTCATGTTGAGGTAGGTTCCTATATGATTGAAAATTTCCTTCCAAAAATTACCCTTAAATTTGGCATCTCTATCGCTCACAATGAGCTTGGGAAATCCATGTAATTTGTAAACATTTTTGCAAAATATCTCAGCGATTTGTTTTACCAAGTCTGATTTCTTTATTCCAATAAAGTGAGCATACTTAGTGAGTTTGTCGACTACTACAAGAATTTTATCCTTACCATCAGACACAAGTAAACCTTCGATAAAGTCCATTGATATTTCTTCCGATTTCTGATTCCGAAATATTCAAAGGATGAAGTAGCCTAGGTGTCATAATATTTTCATTTTTATTCCTCTGGCATTTATCACATTCTGCTACATATTTCTAAAATATCGTCACTCATTCCCTTCCAAAAGAATGACTGGCGTCCATTGTAGTAGGTTTTAAAGAATCCTACATGCCCAGCTCACAATGAATCATGTGACTCCTTGAGAATCTTCACTTTAAATTTGGAATTTGAATTTAGATAAATTCTTCCATTGTACCATAGAATATCATTCTTCCATTCAAACTTTGAATTCTGAGGAAGGCTATTGATTAGAGCGTTTGTTTCTGTATCTTTTGCATATTCCCTTCAAATCTCATCAAGCCATTCGGGAACAACGACCGAAACTGCAAGTAATGATGGTTCTTCGTCCTTTCTAGACAGAGCATCTGCTACTACATTGTCCTTTCCCCTTTTATGTAATATCTCCATGTCAAAAGAAGCTTTTTTTCTATCGACTTTTGTTGTTCTTCAGAGAGCATTTTTTGTTGGAGGAGATACTAGAGACTGTTATGGTTTGTTCGTATGGCAAACTTACTTCCCAAAATATATTGCCTCTGCTTGGCTAGTGTGTGCATAATAGCGAGCATTTTGTTGTTGTATGTAGATTTAAGACGTTCTCGCTTATTGAGTTTCCTGCTTTGAGAAATCTGGAGTTGCCAATACAACGGCTTTAGACATAACTTCCTTCAAGTCTTCAAAGCACTTTTCCGCTTCATCATACCATCGAAACCAGTTCTTCTTTAGAAGATTTGTTAGGGGTGCAGTTATATGGGCATAGTTTTTAATAAATCTTCGATAATACCCTGTCAATCCTAAGAATCCTCTTAGCTTGGAGATATTAACTAGTTTGGGCCATTCCCTTATGGCCTTGATCTTATTAGGATCTACTTATACGCCTTCCTTGGGTATTATATGGTCGAGATACTCTACTTCTTCTTTCCCAAAAGTGCATTTGGACTTCTTGGCATAGAACTGATGCTCTTCTAATGCAGTAAGAACTTGCTCCAAATGTTGTAGGTGTTCCTTCCATGTTTTACTATAAATTAAAATGTCATCAAAGAACACTAACACAAAATTCCCTAGATATGGATGGAATAGCTCATTCATAGTAGCTTGGAATGTCGTTGGTGCATTGGTTAATCCAAAAGGCATTACTTCAAACTCATAATGACCTTCATGTATTCGGAACGTCGTTTTTTCTATGTCTTCCAACCTTATTCTAATTTGGTAATACCCTGACCTTAAGTCCAATTTTGAGAAGTATTTAGCTCCATGTAGTTCATCCAACATTTCATCGATAAAAGGGATTGGAAACTTGTTTTTAATTGTTATTTTGTTTAGTCCTCGATAATCGATGCATAATCTAAACGATCCATCATTCTTTAGAACTAATACAACTGGAGCAGCATACAGACTTTTGCTTTTTGTGATGATGCTACACTTTAAAAGATCTTGGACTAATCTCTCAATTTAAGTTTTTTGATGATGTGGATATCGATATGGTTTGATGTTGATGGCATTTGATCTTGCATTGACTTCTATTATAAGCTCGATTTCTCTTTTAGGAGGCATCTTCATTGGAAGGTCTTGGAATACCTTTTCGTGCTTTTGAATTAGCTCCTCAACTTCTGGTGCTTCTTCGTTGACCAAATTTGATGTTAACATTTCTAATTGATGACACTGTACTACATTAGTTGGTGCTCCCTTCTGAATCATTTTCATCATCTGTGATGATGATACAATTTGATTCTCAAGTGGCTAGAATCCATATAACTTTACTTCTGCCCTTCCCATTTAAATCTTATAAATTGCTTTTGATGGTTGGCAGAGTAAGTGCATAGGGTTTGTAGCCATTGGAGACCTAAGACCACATCCAGTCCTCCTAATGGTACAGTGTTGAACAGAGATTCTAGATTATTGTCTTGAATCTGCAATTTGAATTTATGGCATTTCCCTACCTTTTAGATTTTCTTATCGTCAGCTACCATAACCTTCATGTTAGGCATGGGAAATGTGAAAATGTTGAATTTTTTCACCATGGTGGAGTCCAAAAAATTGTGAGTGCTACCCGTATTGATCATAACTATTACATTGTTCTTCTTGATATGTCCTTTTAATTTTAATGTCTAGGGTTGTGATATACATGTCATGGCCGATAATACTTGTGGACTGCTCTCATCATTTGGTTCTGGAGAAAATTGTGGAGAATCGTCAATTTCTTCATCCTCTCATTCTTCATTGTCTAAATCATTGGTTGCTTCACATGTATACAGGTTCTTGGTTTCTTTCCCTTTAGCACATTTGTGTCGCGGTCCCATTTTTTACCACAACGTCTACACTTACCTTCTTTCATTCTTTGCATTTCCAAATTAGTTGTCTCCTTCACGAAGGTGTGGTGGAACATATTTTGTATTATTCGTGTTCGTAGCCTGGGGAAATCTTTGTCTCAAATATCCTCTTTCAACCTTTGGCCATTGCATCTTTTCATGTTTCCTTTCAGTAGCTTTTGTTTTTTGTCTTGCTTCTTCTATCGAAGTAATGTCATGAAGCTCAAGTTTTGCCTGTAGATGGGATTCAAGTCTTGTGATGTATGCTCGAATCAGACGAGTTTCAGATATTCCATATACATCGCCTTTTTGTTGCAATCTGGTGAGTGTTGACAAGAACTCTTCCTCCTTGACACCTTGGAACCTCTTAAAGAATGCATTTTTTAATTTCTTCGAACTAATGGCAAGTGTCATCTTCTTCCGCCACAAATACCAGTTATATGCTTTGCCTTCCATTTGCGTGGATGCATGCCTAATCTTTTCATCATCATTATCAATATTGTAAATCTTGAAATAGTCTTCTGCCTTATTGAACCAAGCAATGCTGCATTTTTTGTTACTGTCAAATTTGAAGAGCTCAAGTTTTACTCTTCGTTGATATGTAGTTATCGGCGAAGCGAATAAGGGTATTGATTTGAGAGCAACATATTTGTGTATGAATTCCAAAGCTGCCTATTTTGAAAATTTGTGTTACTATTTTCTTGATTAGGCATGGAAGATGCCTCTGCAAATTCAGGGTTCAGATGTGAGTCTGATGCGTTAATGTATCTATAGAGTCTGGATGTTGAGTAGCTTCATTACTCTGGTATGTGAGAGACAGCAGAGGGACTGTGCAGAGGGCCTACGTTGGGGATTGGATGGCCAGTTTTTCTGTACAAGCCAGTGCCAAGATTGTTTGTGTTGTGAGAGAATTTTCTCTCTACTTATTTCTATCAGATACTTGTTGATTGGATTTCTATTTGTGCATCCATAGATTATACTCAGATTTCACTGTTGCTATAAAATAATAACCCTCATCTGTTGCACCGGTTTTCCGATGTAGGAATTTTTTCGGGGACATTTGTCCAAAAATAATGATGTCATTTTTATGTGTGGGGGCTAGTATTTTCTCAGTTTGCAACGCTATTATTTTTCCGCTGTTTTATTTTTGAAGGTTGCAGTGTGCTTATTTCGATGTTGTCTTAGCAATAAATTGAATAATTAATTTACCGGTTAAAAGAAATAATACCAGTTGCTGCAACAGGATTTCAATTTTGAAATTTTCACATGGTATCAGATCGTGAGTGATCAGTCGGGAAGCTCATGAGCGAAGAAGAAAATTTCGCTGCTCAGAGGGTGCAGCAGGTCAAAATTTTCTAGTGCAGCACAGTACCCAGACAGGCAGGTCGAATTGCTGGGGCAAAAATTCAATTTTCAATTGCAGGGTTGCTAAAATCTCGAGTTTCCCAGATTAGTGATTCTGGCAGTCAAAGGGAGTAGCAGGAGCTCAGATTTTTCTTGAGATGATTTCTGGTTGGACGCAGAGGGTTTTGCAGCAACAGAACCAGAGTCAAGTGGAAGAGAAAAGCACACACATCAGAGGGAAAATTTCTCTCAGGGAACTTCAAGTCTCAGAAGTTCGACTTTTCCAGGAAGATTGGCAGTAGCAGCAATCATATCCACGCATTCCAAAAGGGAGTGCAGGTAGTAGAGAAGCAGCAAAGCAAAAGGAAAGAGGGAGTTTTTTTACTTGATCTAAGAGGGCCCACTTGATCAGGTATTCTTTGATTACTCTAGACCACAAAATCTTTTCCCTAATGGAGATGATACCTTTTGGTTTTAGAATGACCCTTCATTCGTCATCTAAAGTCGGAAGTGTTGTTTGTGCTGATTGATGTTCACCAACTGCCTTTTTAAGGCAGGATACATGGAAAATGTTGTGAACACAACTTTTATCAAGAAGGCTTAAATTGTATGCTACTTCGCTGATCTTTATGTTGATCTGGAATGGTCCATAAAACCTTGGTGCTAATTTGTTTTTTCCTTTATGTTTTAAGGACATTTGCTTGTAAGTTTGAAGCTTAACAAATACCCATTCTCCAACTTCAAATTCCCTCTCTGTTCTATTTCGGTCAGCTTGCTACTTTATACGATTTCTTGCATTATTTAGATTTTCTTTAAGAGTTTGGATGACTTTTTGGATTTCTTCTAACTGGTTTTTAACAATTGGAAGTTTCGTCTCGATGATAGCAAGGTCCTTCCATTTCTGAGGTTCGTAACCGTATAGAGCTTGAAATGGAGTCATTTTCACTGACATGTGCTAAGTAGAATTGTACTACCATTCAGCGAGATGTAACCACTGAACCCACTTATTTTGATTGTCTGTGGCATAAAAACGTAGGTAGACTTCTAAACATTTATTGACAACCTTTGTTTGGCCATCTATTTGAAGATGGTAGGTTGAACTCATGTTGAGGTAGGTTCCTATATGATTGAAAAATTCCTTCCAAAAATCGCCCTTAAATTTGGCATCTCTATCGCTCACAATGACCTTGGGAAATCCATATAATTTGTAAACATTTTTGCAAAATATCTTAGCGATTGGTTTTACTAAGTTTGATTTCTTCATTCCAATAAAGTGAGCATACTTTGTGAGTTTGTCGACTACTATAAGAATTTTATCCTTACCATCAAACACAGGTAAACCTTCGATAAAGTCCATTGATATTTCTTCCCATTTCTGATTCGGAATATTCAAAGGATGAAGTAGCCTAGGTGTCATAATATTTTCATTTTTATTCCTCCGGCATTTATCACATTTTGCTACATATTTCTAAAATATCGTCACTCATTCCCTTCCAAAAGAATGACTGACGTCCATTGCAGTAGGTTTTAAAGAATCCTACATGCCCAGCTGATAGTGAATCATGTGACTCCTTGAGAATCTTGGATTTAAATTTGGAATTTGAATTTAGATAAATTCTTCCCTTGTACCATAGAATATCATTCTTCCATTCAAATTTTCAATTCTGAGGAAGGTTATTGATTAGAGCACTTGTTTCTGTATCTTTTGCATATTCCCTTCAAATCTCATAAAGCCATTCGGGAAAAACGACCGAAACTGCAAGTAATGATGGTTCTTCGTCCTTTCTAGACAGAGCATCTGCTACTACATTGTCCTTTCCCCTTTTATGTAATATCACCATGTCAAAAGCAGCATTTTTTCTATCCACTATTTTTGTTCTTCAGAGAGCGTTTTTTGTTGGAGGAGATACTAGAGACTGTTATGGTTTGTTTGTATGGCAAACTTACTTCCCAAAATATATTTCCTCTGCTTGGCTAGTGTGTGCATAATAGCGAGCATTTTGTTGTTGTATGTAGATTTAAGACGTTCTCGCTTATTGAGCTTCCTGCTTTGAGAAATCTGGAGTTGCCAATACAAGGGCTTTAAACACAACTTCCTTCAAGTCTTCAAAGCACTTTTCTGCTTCATCATACCATAGAAATGAATTCTTCTTTAGAAGATTTGTTAGGGGTGCGGTTATATGGGCATAGTTTTTAATAAATCTTCGATAATACCACGTCAATCCTAATAATCTTCTTAGCTTGGAGATATTAACTGGTTTGGGCCATTCCCTTATGGCCTTGATCTTATTAGGATCTACTTATACGCCTTCCTTGGATATTATATGGTCGAGATACTCTACTTCTTCTTTCCCAAAAGTGCATTTGGACTTCTTGGCATAGAACTGATGCTCTTCTAATGTAGTAATAACTTGCTCCAAATGTTGTAGGTGCTCCTTCCATGTTTTACTATAAATTAAAATGTCATCAAAGAACACTAACACAAAATCCCTTAGATATGGATGGAATATCTCATTCATAGTAGCTTGGAATGTCGTTGGTGCATTGGTTAATCCAAAAGGCATTACTTCAAACTCGTAATGTCCTTCATGTATTCGGAACGTCGTTTTTTCTATGTCTTCCAACCTTATTCTGATTTGGTAATACCCTGACCTTAAGTCCAATTTTGAGAAGTATTTAGCTCCATGTAGTTCATCCAACATTTCATCGATAAAAGGGATTGGAAACTTGTTTTTAATTGTTATTTTGTTTAGTCCTCGATAATCGATGCATAATCTAAACGATCCATCATTCTTTAGAACTAATACAACTAGAGCAACATACGGACTTTTGCTTTTTGTGATGATGCTACACTTTAAAAGATCTTGGACTAATCTCTCAATTTAAGTTTTTTGATGATGTGGATATCGATATGGTTTGATGTTGATGGCATTTGATCTTGCATTGACTTCTATTATATGCTCGATTTCTCTTTTAGGAGGCATCTTCATTGGAAGGTCTTGGAATACCTTTTCTTGATTTTGAATTAGCTCCTCGACTTCTGGTGCTTCTTCATTGACCAAATTTGAAGTTAAAATTTCTATTTGATGACACTGTACTACCTTAGCTGGTGCTCCCTTCCGACTCATTTTCATCATCTATGATGATGATACAATTTGATTCTCAAGTGGCTAGAATCCATATAACTTGTACTTCTGCCCTTCCCATTTAAATCTTATAAATTGTTTTTGATGGTTGGCAGAGTAAGTGCATAGGGTTTGTAGCCATTGGAGACCTAAGACCACATCCAGTCCTCCTAATGGTACAGTGTTGAACGGAGATTCTAGATTATTGTCTTGAATATGCAATTTGAATTTATGGCATTTCCCTTCCTTTTAGATTTTCTTATCGTCAGCTACCATAACCTTCATGTTGGGCATGGGAAATGTGAAAATGTGGAATTTTTTCGCCATGGTGGAGTCCAAAAAATTGTGAGTGCTACCCGTATTGATCATAACTATTACATTGTTCTTCTTGATATGTCCTTTTAATTTTAATGCCTAGGGTTGTGATATACATGTCATGGCCGATAATACTTGTGGACTTCTCTCATCATTTGGTTCTGGAGAAAATTGTGGAGAATCTTCAATTTCTTTATCCTCTGATTCTTCATTGTCTAAATCATTGGTTGCTTCACATGTATACAGGTTCTTGGTTTCTTTCCCTTTAGCACATTTGTGTCTCGGGTCCCATTTTTTACACGTCTACACTTACCTTCTTTCATTCTTTGCATTTCCAAATTAGTTGTCTCCTTCACGAAGGTGTGGTGGAACATATTTTGTATTATTCGTGTTCGCAGCCTAGGGAAATCTTTGTCTCGAATATCCTCTTTCAACCTTTGGCCATTGCATCTTTTCATGTTTCTTTTCAGCAGCTTTTGTTTTTTTGTCTTGCTTCTTCTATCGAAGTAATGTCATGAAGCTCAAGTTTTGCCTGTAGATGGGATTCAAGTCTTGTGATGTATGCCCGAATTAAACGAGTTTCAGATATTCCATATACTAGTGTGGCTAAAGTTTCCCATTCCCGGGTGTATTTGTCTACATCGCCTTTTTGTTGCAATCTAGTGAGTGTTGAGAAGAACTCTTCCTCCTTGACACCTTGGAACCTCTTAAAGAATGCATTTTTTAATTTCTTCGAACTAATGGCAAGTGTCATCTTCTTCCGCCACATATACCAGTTATATGCTTCGCCTTCCATTTGCGTGGATGCATGCCTAATCTTTTCACCATTATTATCAATACTATAAATCTTGAAATATTCTTCTGCCTTATTGAACCAAGCAACGCTGCATTTTTTGTTACCGTCAAATTTGAAGAGCTCAAGTTTTACTCTTCGTTGATATGTAGTTATCGGCAAAGCGAAGTAGGGTATTGATTTGAGAGCGGCATATTTGTGTATGAAATCCAAAGCTGCCTATTTTGAAAATTTGTGTTACTATTTTCTTGATTAGGCATGGAATATGCCTTTGCAAATTCAAGGTTCAGATGTGAGTCTGATGCGTTTGATGTATCTACAGAGTCTGGATGTTGAGTAGCTTCATTACTCTGGAGTATTTGATCGGGTGTAACCTTCAACTAATCATAAATACAGGTCAACAATACCATCGCTTGATTGTGATTTTAATCCACCTTACTTGAAAGGACTGCCTGATCCTTTTTAAAATTGGTTCTGGTTCTGCTCGAGCTTACTCTCTATCCTCTTTTTTGTATCCTGGATCGCCTCGATTTTTTCGCCATGTCCAATCACCTAAGTCTCAAGATCTAGCAATTTTTTACTAAAAGCAGTCATTGTCATTGATGACGAAATCGAACGGGTCTGTGGTGGTGTATATTTATCTAGTTTAACATTTTCCTTAACTTATCCTAATTTTTATTTTATATATATTTTTTAATTAAAGTTAATTAAGTTAATTATATTAATTATATCTATATAATAGTTAGTTAAATAATAAATTATTATATAACTTATTATAATGAATTATATAAATTATATAATAACAACTATATAAAAAATATTATAAGCACCTATTCCAAACTACATCAGTAAATGATGCGTCGTTTGAGTTTGAATTGGCACGAAGCCCAAAACCTTAGCTTGGTTGAGCGGACGAAGATGTCGAACTTAGGGAAGCCTAAAACCTTAGCTTTGGCTGAGCGGATAGAGATGTCAAACTTAGGACAACGGCGGACGGAACAAGGGTGTGTGTAGAGATGTGTGGGTTGGTGACAAGGGCAGGTCGGGATGCAGCGGCAACAAGGAGTAGACAATCGATGGTTTTGGGTGGTGAGCAAGAGGACAATAATGTGGGGGCATTGGTGAGGCGTTGGAAGGGGTCGAGGAAGAACAAGACGGCAGATGGATAACACGCAAGACGCGGAGTGGAGATAGGTGATGGCGGGGGAGGAATCAACAGTTAGTTGCGGAGAAGGGAGCAGAGAGTGTTAAGCAAAGATTTGTCGACGGTGGATAAGCGAGTAGACAATTGATGGATTTGGTTGGTGAGCGAGATGGATAGGAAGGGGTCGGGCAAGAACAAGACAGTGGATGGATAACACACAGAACGCAGAGTGGAGACAGGTTATGGTGGGGTTGGAATGAACAGTTAATTGCGGAGAAGAGGGCAGAGAGCATTAGGCAAAGATTTGTCGACGGTGGGTACAGTCAGCTTGACGGTAGACTGGTAGGGATGGCACTGAAGAATACGGCAGAAAAAGTTGAGAACACGCACATCGGTGGCTCTCTGATACCAAATGGAGCATTAAAAATCAGAAATAGATATAAATATATATTAATTGAATGAATGATAATACAATTGTGAGAGGCCCCAAGCTTAAACACTGCCTCGGGATGCCCTTTGCCTAATTAAACTAATAATTACAGAACTAATTAGCTTCTACATAATAGACTTCTTGATTTGTTCAAATAATTTTTTATTATGGTCCCTTAGGCGCAAGATTTCCTCATCCTTTTCTTTCGATTTATTATAAAACATGTCTTCGAGATTCTTTATATTTATTATAAAACATGTCCTCTAATATTTTCATGTGTCCCTGTATTACCTTTATGTTCTTCGATACTAAAAAATCTTCCACATGTTGGACAACATAGATTGCAATTATTTTGAATATATATCATAGTATTAAAAACCGGAACCGCTGACCAGACCGGTGGACCTAATGAATTGGGTTTCAGACCGGAACCGGTCTAATCGATACTGGTCAAGTCTAAGTGAATCAGCTTTTAAAAAATACATTAAATAATTAATTTTTAATAAAAAAAAAAACTATTTTAAAGATTTGCAACCATGATTCCAAGCCAATAGAGACAAAATATGCAAATTTTGCTCATTTATATACCATGTAAAGGTGAATATATCAAAATGGCACCAAGTGCAATACATATCATCAAAAAAATACATAAGCAATGAGGCTCCAAATGGCCCATAAAGTCCAAAATCAATGCTACAAGCTATTAGGCCACTGGCCTACTAGAAATCTACATATATGATATTAGCTAAGTCACCTAACACGGGGACACGAGACACGATCGACACGTGGATACCAGTGTCAGATCTGGGCCACAGTGACCCCCGGAACAGGACACGTCTGGACACGTTATATATCATTTTATTAATATATATATATATATATATATATATATATATATATATATATATATATATATTAAAAATTAGATATTTCTTACACAAATTCATACAAATTCATTGATTCAAACATAGATCTTAATCTAGCTGTAAGTTTTACAAAGATTTAAGATACATGATACATTGATACACATGGGACCACGTGTCCCAAATACAATGAAGACTTTTCTTCTGCTTAATGACGTGCAATAGGTATTCTACTAACTCCAACCTCTGTCTATGTTTAAAAGACTAATAGTACTCTATTCAGAGGGTTTATTTTTCTCATTGAAAATAGAGACAACTGAATGTACTTTTGCAGGTGCAGATTCTCAAAGTGACACACCCCATGTGTGAGTGAGGTGTTGTATAGGTTGGGACTTTGTTTTTAGTTCACACATTTCACTGATGCAAGTTTGAAATTTTTTTGTTGTAGATTTGTTAATGTATCTAGAGCATTTTTGTTCCCTGTTTATGGCCAAGCAAAGCTGCCTCAAGCATGCACAAAGTGAGAAATGAGAGGCCGAATACAAAGGCATGCATGCACAAACTGAGAAATGAGAGGCCAAACGGCCTTTTTAAAAGTTGTGGAGGGCTTTTCTCTGTCTATCATGTCCGTTGGATCGGGACACGACGTGTCCTGTAAGGACACGAATCCGGCAGAATCGTGTCTGATTCGCTGGATTCGAGACACGATGGCCCAGACCAGCGAATCCGATTTCTTAGGATATTAGTGATCAACATTATCAATTGAAACTTCTCATCACGATCATGCTCTGTTGGTTGAGTCTCGACTACCAAACTTTGCAACTGCTCGAGTCACAAACTTCTCTATTGGTTCAGTGACTTGAGTCTCAAACTTCTGAAGGTATTTTTCCCTAATATGCCCTATTACTTCATTTATTGCTCCACATGGCTTTACATGGCCTCCTATCCTAGCCAAGTGTTGCTTGAACCTGTAAATACCCCCTCCTACAATAGATTTTTGGCAATATTTGCAGATGATTTTTCCATCAATCATATCAAAATGAGACTGTTGGCCTCTGACCACACACAAGGTGGAGAAGTGGGCCCCTTCTTTAATCGTTGATCGCATATTGCAAAACTCCATACGTTTACCATTGCACTCTTTCGCAAAACCCCCGATGCGATTAAACCTTAGCCCTTTTCACCTTTCTGCATGAACCTTTATCATCAATTATTCACTCCTCTCCGCTCTAAACCTTTATTGGCACCCATATACCTTTTCGCATCGCGTTTTGCATTTCGCAGATCGAAACCATTTACCCTCCGTCGCTCATATGTTAAACATTGTGATTTGCGATGTGCGGGCAGCCCCACCTCCGCCTTGACACATCACCTCTCCACCATCACAATCGCACATCGCAAATCATAGAACTTACCCTCCGCTTCTTATCACAAAACACTTCCGATTGCGATTTGCGGGTGGACCCCACTTCCATCATACCACGTCATCTCCCACTCATCGCTCATCGCAAGGTATAACCCTTACCCTCCGCTTCTTATCACAAAACACTTCCGATTGCGATTTGCGGGCAGGCCCCACCTCCTCGCCACATCATCAAAGCCCTTCCACAGCCTACGTCCCGCTCTTTTTAGTGTTAATCATCTCGCTAACTCCAACATTACTTCTGCCATCTCCCCTTCATCTCCACTCCCTATCATACATCCGACGGCTCATGATCTGTTTCGGCCCCCCTCTCACCTTCTGAAGGATAACATCAGGGGGGGGTCCGAAATGGCTGGTTTTGGAAATCGCCTCCTGTGCTACGTGTCAGCCCACAGTGATTTCGCACCCCCCTATCCAGTACCATAAACCGGACAGGCCCCCCTCCGAAATCCGGTCTCCATTTTCGCAAGTCCTGCACAGCATGGCTTGTTGGGTGGAACAAGCGCAGTTATGGTTTATTCAATCGCCCAAGAACTCCCTGTCAAAGAGTGAGGCACACGTAGCATGACTAGCCATTCCGTAATGGCTAGTGGAAATCATGAGAACAAGGGAGTGAAGACTCTCAACAGCAGGTGGAATCAATTGATGGAAGTCAAACTGGCCACCTGTTCATGGCCATTCCTCGTTGCCCCATTTTGAAGATTCCGGAATTTGGCCTCCGTGGCCAACTATGCAGTTTTTGTTTACTGTTTGATTGTGATGTTCTGCTGGTGAAATCTCGATTTCACTCGATTCTGTTTTGATTTTCTGTTTACAGGAGTGATTGCTTGATGCACGCTCTGTAAGTTAGTTAGGATATTTTTATTTTACATGTGTGGGTCGATCATGGGAATTTGATTCGATCGTAAACCCTCAAAGGAACTCTATATGTGGAGGGTTCAGAGATGAAACAAGGGTTCTGAATTTTGGAGAAGTTTTGTTGTAGTTTTGTGCGACTGTGCTCTTTATGCTCTAAGATACATATTTGGGAGAGTTGTTTTGAATATAATTTGATATACAGCGTTGTTTATTTGTATTCCAGATGGAGCAATGAGTAGCATGTATTTGTATTCTTTTGTTTATCAGTAATCTCCTATTTATGTATAATCATCTTTCAATGTTTTGCTACTTGGATGATTCGTGTCATGTAGTAGCCGGTGGTGTGCATTTTTATTCATGAATTCATGTATGTATGACGCTCATGTGTTAAATTTGCTTCGCTCCCTTAATTCGCCCACGAATCTCTATTGTTGGTCATATCCCACTTGCATCCACTTCCTCTGAGTTCATGGGACACAAATTCTTAAGACTTTTAAGCCTGTCTCTCGCAAGTTCCTCCTCCTCCGTTCCTTCTCAACACCTTTGCATATTTTGAAAGCCTCTGCTCATTGTTTCATACTTGGACCATTTGAAAGCCATCTAGCCATACAGCTTCCTGAGCCCTCTCGCAGTATAGGGTAATTCACATGAACCAAACTCCAAAGTCTTTATCATTTCTGAACCACCACAACAGTTACTCTCTTAATCCATATTCTGTCAGAGGCACCCTGGAAATTGTCTACATTTAACCTTTGATTTTAAGATGTCCTAGGCATTGGTCTTTTGCAACTCAAGGTTGTCTCTAGGAGCAACAACATCTTTTTGGTGTCGTTATCGGGGAAAAAAATGAAGAAATATTTTCCCTAGGAGACAACATAAATTCCACCCTTCAGACAGGTGAGCAGGAAGGGTTGGGAATTGCGTATTCCTCACCTTGATGACTCCACTGTAAAATAGTCCTAATCGGAAGTAATCTTGGCTTTCACCAGGCCTCACACTAGATCCAGATCCACCATCTACCCCCACCTCTAAATCAGATGGATGTGTCGGGTTTCCTTTTGAATAAGTATGCCTCTTGGCCCTCCCTTAGCCTCTAAATGATATGCTGCAAGACTATCTAGAGCGGTTGCCTCGATTCCCCGGGGAAGATAATACTTTTGCGCAGAGACATATTGAAACCTTCTGCACCTTCGCTAAGAATGTGAATGTAGAGCACTTAGATGTGGTATTAAGGCTTTTCGTCCAATCCTTGGAGGGAGAAGCCCAAAAATGGTTCAATTCTCTAACCAACAACACAATCCACACTTGGGAAGAAATGGAAAATTTCTTCACATTAAAATGGGGAGAAAAGAGGGACCATCGATACGTTCTCACTTAGTTCAATGCTCTAAAGAAGAGACACAATGAGGATGTAACAGAATTCATAAAGAGGTTCAATAAGCTCTATAATAATCTTCTGGCTGAAATAAAGCCTCCCCAAGCAGCCGCTAAGGTGGTCTTTGCATGAGCTTTCGAATCAGAGTTTGGGTTCACCCTAAGAGAAAGAAAATCCACATCTCTGGATCAGATCCAGACTAATGCATTGGGGGTAGAAGCAAACTTTGCTTCTACTAGTAAATCCAAGGGGAAGGCAGAATATGAAGCCAAAAGAAAGAATAGGGAGGAGGCTTCTACTTCTAATCAAGACAGAGAATCACAAGAGTATAGAATTGAAGAGATGAATAAGCTGATCAAGAACCTCTCAAATAAGTTGGTTAAGATTGAATTGGAGGCCCAGGATTCCCCTCCTAGTCCCAACCAAATGATTCATAACCAAGGGTTTAATCCTCAATATCGGAAGCCCCCTCTGTAGCTATTGCAGCGAGAGAGGAAGGAACAGTGGAGGGGCAGGCCAAGGAAGTCACAGACAGCCAAGAAGATCAATTCCTCGCTTACTCTGATGATGAGGAGGGTGAACTCATCCTACAAGCAGAGTAAGAAGAGAAAGAAATCCCTCCAGAAGATCAAGATATTGACAATTACTGCAGACAATTCATGGATTTCATGCGGGCTCAACTCCACAAGAAGTATGACCTCAGGTCCTTCAGAAAGAGAACCCGAGGGCAAGAACAAAATGAAGGGTCAATATCAAGAGAACAAACCCCTCCTAGTCCTCCTAGTAAAGGGACGAAGCCATTAGAAGAGTCAGCCCCTCATAAGGCCACTGCATCCACTTTCATAAAGCAAGAAGTTGATCCTCCCAAAAATGAGAATTCCACATCTATATCTTTGAATCTGCCCGACCCTCCTAAAGAGCAGTTCAAAGAAGCCATTACAAAAAAGGGCCCACAACCTTTAATCTCCAAGAAGAACGTCCCATGGTGGTTTTTGGACCGCATGTAGAAAACCAGTTCCTAGCCTATTTTGAAGAAGAGGGAGGCGAGTTTACCCTCGATGAAGGAAGGGAAGAGCTGGAGTGTTTCCCAAAGGACAGCACTAAAAATCAACAGTGGTCTGGTGATCCGGAAATAGAGGCAGCAAAGCTTAATTGTCTAGATCCACAAGAGCATCCTCAACAAGCAGTGTTTCCTTCAGAGATTAAAGACCAGTCAGATTTGCATGATGAAGACCATCTCTCAAAATTCTCTTTCAGTAGTACAACAGATTGTTACAAATCATGTTCCTTCACCAGAAATTAACGAGGGTTTGCAGCTCCCTTGCAAGCTTCTGTGGGACAAAGAGAAAGATAAAAAACACTCAGATCACTTGACTACCGTGGATAGTGAGGAAAGACAATTGGTTCCCTTGTTGTTTGAAGAGAACCACTTTCAACACACAAGCAAAGCAGTAGTTTGGAACGAGGTTTGTTTTCCTGTTACAAATCTTCTAGAAGATCTTATGTTCGATGTTTACCATGATCCTTTAGTCAGTTTATTGCAGTTATTAGTAAAGGAAGAAGATGATGTATGTATCAGGATGTTTGTCCTACCATGGCAAGGTAAAGCAAAAAATTGGTTTGAGAATCTTCCAGTTGATAGCATGAGCAATTTTCATCAATTCATGCAAGTTTTCCTAGGTCGATGAGTAACCATGGGAAATGTATTTCTTATTATAGAAGAATATGGACATTTAAAAAGGCAATCGAGGGAGACAGTACAGTATTTTTCAACCAGGTTCAATAAGGTGTATCATTCAATGCCTGATGATATAAGGCCATCCCTAGGAGTAGCTCTTTGGCACTACCCAAATGCCTTTAATCCAAGGATGGCATTCCAAATAAGAGAAAGGGACACTGCAACCCTTGAAGAAATGCAAAATGTTGCAGTTGATGTGGAAGTAAACCTGCTGAACAGAGAGGCAAAGTTTAAAACAAAGGAAGAATTGATCTAGTTTGATTCTTTACCTTTATGCCTTAACTCATCAGATAAAATGCAAACATGTTCCGAGTTGTTTGAAGACATGGAGAACACATGTGCAATACCAAGTTGTGAAGTTGGATCAATTGGGTCAAAATATTCAGAAATAGGTCGCGTGTATCTTGATCCAGTGGCTATCTATATTGAGCAATTATTCATCAAAAGGCCACCATACCTTTCCAGTATTTTTGTTGTTGTTCAGGTTTACCAAGCTCCTTGCAAGGAAGATCAGGTTGGGAATTCCTATCAAATACCATTAAAAGGTTTGTTCCTAAGTTTGGTGAAAAACAGTGAAAGAACAAAGTTATTAGAGCAGTTGCTTGCCTTGTTACACTAGCATTATTGTATCATTTAGAATAGCAGTAATTCCAACAGATTAGGGTAGGTAGGTGTTACACAGTAATTTGTCACCATCCCTGCAATCCTCATCTCGCCCATTGGAGGGTCGTTTCTGTGACCAATAAGCAGTGTCATGCCTTGCAAATACCATCATTGCATCCCTTTCCATGAGGACAACATTTCTTTTGTTGATCATTTCCTGAGCAGACCCCTAAAAACACCTGTTTTTGCCTTGGCTCTGGTAGCCCGTTATGTCCTCGCGCCAATGAGGAAAATTAACACTGAGCCCGCGCCAATTGGTGCTCTGTCCCAGTTAAGCACCCGCGCCAATCTACTTTTGGAAAGTTTTTTAAAAAAAGAGGCGAAGTTTCGATTACAACAACTTCGTGGATGAGTCATCAGGAGTGGTTTCGACTGAATAACCACGGCCTTCCTCCTTTGGGCTCTTGTTTCCACCATATGGGGAACCTCCAAAAGGATAAGGCCTCCCTTCCACTATTGTAGGGATCCCAACCTCCTCCTCTCCTCTATTAATATAGCCTTCATCCATTGATGAAGGGGCTGAATGGTTGAATGGTTGAATAGCGAGTCTCCAAGTACCCAAGAGCCATCAGAGCCTTATGCTGCAAGAGCCTTGATTCATTCCCTTAAGGCCAAATCTAAGCAAGGAGATCATTGTCAAGATATCCAAAGAGAGAGGTTTGTCCCATCCCCGACAGGCTTTGTCGAGACGTGTTCCGCTGGCGACCCTCCGAAGGAGAATTCAGCGTCAGAGCTATGGTTGTATTCTTCTTTGATTGATTAATGATAAGCGACTATTGGTTATGGTTCCACTCTTGTTGCTGATTATAATGTTGAGTTATGTCTTCTCTGACTGACATATAATTGCATATACTGGATTTTACGCTTGCGTTTGTTTTGTTTCTTGCGTGTGCAGGTGTCCGATCACGGAGATCGTGAGGATTGTGATCTGTCGGAGCTAAGGAACGGGAGCGCTACTTTCTCTACAAGCGACAGAGTTGGATTCCAGGTAAGCCTTCATCGCCAGTTGGTTTATTTGCAATTAGGAACCTGCACTATAGCGTGAACGATTGTTGCTAGACCCGGTCTGGGCTAGTAGGGATCGCCTCTGTCCGCAGAGGGGATTTACCTCCACAACAGTAGGTGTGCAAATAAGCTTAGTGCTATGACCATCTTTCCAGTTTAGTTTCAGATTGCTTTGCAGTTTCCAATTCAAGTGTGTTTCAGTTTCTAGTTTCAGCATAGTTCAGATTTCAGCATTCAATATTTTCAGGGTGCGGAAGTGATTTCCGTTTTCATAGTTGGCAATGCACAGCTCAGTTGCAGTTTCAGCTCAGATTTACAGTATGCATTTGCGACTCCATGCGCCCAATAAAGCACAGCCATTCAGGTATACAGGTTCTCAACGCAGTTAGAATAGCACGTTGTCCCCACATGGAGCCAATGTTGACCTGTGACCACACACAAGGTGGAGAAGTAGGCCCCTTCTTTAATCGTTGATCGCATATCGCAAAACTCCATACATTTACCATTGCACTCCTTCGCAAAACCCCCAATGTGATTAAACCTTAGCCCTTTTCACCTTTCTGCATGAACCTTTATCATCAATAATTCACTCCTCTCCGCTCTAAACCTTTATCGACACCCATATACCTTTTCGCATCGCATTTCGCAAATCACAACCATTTACCCTCAGTCGCTCATATGTTAAACCTTGCGATTCGCGATGTGTGGGCGACCCCACCTCCGCCTTGACACGTCACCTCTCTGCCATTGCAATCGCACATCGCAAATCATAGAACTTACCCTCCGCTTCTTATCACAAAACACTTCAGATTGCGATTTGCAGGCAGGCCCCACTTCCATTATACCACGTCATCTCCCACTCACTGCACATCGCTCATCGCAGGGTATAACCCTTACCCTCCGCTTCCTATCACAAAACACTTCCGATTGCGATTTGCAGGCGGGCCCCACCTCCTCGCCACGTCATTAAAGCCCTTCCACAGCCTTTGTCCTGCTCTTTTCAGTTTTAATCATGCCACTAACTCCACCATTACTTCTGCCATCTCCCCTTCATCTCTGCTCCCTATCATACATCCGACGACTCATGATCTATTTCGGCCCCCCTCTCACCTTCCGAAGGATAACACCGAGGGGGGGTCTGAAAACCACCTCCTGTGCTATGTGTCAACCCACAGTGATCCTCACTTGCCCATCCAATACCATAAACCGGACATGCCCCCCTCCGAAATCCAGTCTCCATTCTCGCAAGTCCTGCATAGCATGGGTTGTTAGGTGGAACAAGCACAGTTATGGTTTATTCAATCGCCCAAGAACTCCCTGTCAAAGAGTGAGGCACGCGCAGCATGAATGGTCATTCCGTAACGGTTAGTAGAAATCATGAGAATAAGGGAGTGGATGCTTTCAACAGCAGGTGGAATCAAGCGATAGAATTCAGACTGCTCACCTATTCATGGCCATTCCTCGCTGCCCCATTTTGAAGATTCCGGAATTTGGCCTCCGTGGCCAACTATGCAGTTTCTTTTTACTGTTTGATTGTGATGTTTTGCTGGTGAAATCTCGATTTCACCCGATTTTGTTTTAATTTTCTGATTACAGGAGTGATTGCTTGATGCACGGTCTGTAAGTTAAGATATTTTGATTTTACATGTGTGGGTCGATCATGGGAATTTGATTCGATCGTAAACCCTCAGAAGAACTCTATATGTAGAGGGTTCAAAGATGAAACAAGGGTTTTGAATTTTGGAGAAATTGTGTTGTAGTTATGTGCGACTGTGCTCTTTATGCTCTAAGATACATATTTGGGAGAGTTGTTTTGAATATAATCTGATATACAGCGTTGTTTATTTGGATTCCAGATGGAGCAAGGAGTAGTATGTATCTGTATTCTTTTGTTTATCAGTAATCTCCTGTTTATGTATAATCATCTTTCAATGTTCTGCTGCTTGGATGATTCGTGTAAAGTAGCTGTCGGTGGTATGCATTTTTATCCATGAATTCGTGTATGTATAACGCTCATGTGTTAAATTTGCTTCGCTCCCTTAATTCACGCTCCACGAATCTCTATTGTTGGTCATATCCCGCTTGCATCCACTTCCTCTGAGTTCATGGGAAACATATTCTTAGGGCTTTTAAGCCTGTCTCACGCAGGTTCCTCCTCCTCCTCCGTTCCTTCTCAACACCTCTACATATTTTGAAAGCCTTTGCTGATCGTTTCATACTTGGCCCATTTGAAAGCCATCCAATCATACAGCTTCCTGAGCCCTCTCGCAGTATAGGGTAATTCACATGAACCAGACTCCAAAGTATTTATCATTTTTGAACCACCACAACCATTACTCTCTTAATCCATATTCTGTCAAAGGCACCCTGGAAATTGTCTACATTTAACCTCTAATTTTAAGATGTCCTAGGCACTGGTCTTTTGCAACTCAAGGCTGTCTCTAGGAGCAACAACAGAGCCCATGAAGTATCCTTGGCTTTTGGAGGCATGATGGCTACTACTTAGCTCAAACTCTATGTTGTTCCACTACTCCAGAAAAAACTCAACACTCTCCAAGCTCTCAATCAAATTCACAAAAGCTCAAAATGAGATGTGTGAGACAAATGAGGGCGTACCCCTGCCTTTAAAGGATTGGGGAGGGTGTTTTTGGCGTGAATAAACCCTCCTTTTCCCTCCAAAACCACCCATTACTGGCCAAATCAACTTTTGTGGGTCCCTTTTGCGGTCGTGGCAGCGAACTAGTCGGTTTATCCATAAATCGACCACTTTATTGATAAATTGGTCAGTTTATCAATAAATCAGTTGGTTAGCACCGGTTTGACCGGAAAAAAATGCGAAATGGGGTGGCTGACCAGGTTTTTTGACCAGTTAGACTCTTGACCAGCCGATTTGACAGGTTACCAGTTCAAACCGATCAATTTTGAATACTATGATATATATATATATATATATATATATATATATATATATATATATATATATATATATTGTAACAAATAAAATTTGTATAAAATAGGATAAATAGAATAAATGTGATTACTAAATAATCAAATATTGATTATGTTAAGTAGTCATTAGTTAATTGAAAAGGCATGTCTAAAAGACATACCTAGTCATGAAAGGTCACCTGCATAGGTATAAAAGCAGGGCTTCATTGTAACATTTTATCTTATCTTATCATATACATTTTTATTAAAATATTATTATTTAAATACCTCTTGCGTATTTTTGCTATTAAGCCAACAAACCTACTAGTTTTGTTGCTACAGTGGTATCGGAGCCATCAAAACCATGTCGCACAACATCGTCTTACAAGCCTATGAACGTAGTTTACGAGCCTATGAACATTGTTTACCATACAATGTGCCATTATGTGAAGAACCTGAAGAAAGTAAGAAGAGAAAAAATTCAAGTATTTCAGTAATTAGAAAATTCATGTGCAAAAGTTACATCCCGTCTTAAGAAAATTTATGAAAAAGTCCTTGATAAGGAAGAAAAAGATGTTGATCAAGGTAAGGATCCAGATGAAGTTGGTCCTGATATGGATGAGAATTATGTAGATCAAGATGATCCCGGTTTCCAACAAGGTCCTTGGCTCTGTGCGATGGAGTATATGCAGACTCAAACTGTTGGTTGTTCTAAGGCAAAATTTTCTTTGAAATCAACAATAGATTCAGTTAGAAAGCGTGGAAACATAGATAGAATACCTCAGGTTGTAGGAATAATTAAGACGTGTATGCCAAACAAGTTAGGCAGCATGTTGATTACTCTAAAGGATCCTACTGGAACAATTGGTGGTAGCATAAATCATAAAGTCATGGAAGAATCTGAATTTGGCAGGAACATTTCAGCTGGTACAGTGCTACTTCTTCAACAGGTAGTTGTCTTTTCTCCCACTCCATCGGCGCATTATCTGAATATTACTCTCAACAATGTTGTGAAGGTTTTCAAAAAGGGAAGTTTCCAACCTGAGAGGCAGAAGGGTGCTTCATTTAGTGAAAAATGGAGAACATTTAACACAGATTTGTTCATGGAAGATGGAACAGCAAGAGTATCAAAGGATAGATCTCCATCCAAGAACAACTTTGTGAACCCAAAAACCAAAATGACAATAAATCATATGCAAAACTGTTTAAGTGATACAAGTGCAACCAATGATCAGAATTGTGCCTTTCGTAAATCTCACTCTGTTTCCATTAATAAAGATTGGGACAGGGATGGTTCAGAAACACATCAAGTTATGGAAGCAAGCTTAAGTGGTGATGTCTCCATGCAACCTGTGCAAAGTTGTCGTGTTGGCAGGAAGCATCAAGTTGTCGTAGATGACAGTTTTTCAAATTGTTCAACAGACTCCCTTGCATCAGTTGATTTAGAAGCAATGGACAATAATAATACAAGCTTATCTCTGCATGTAAGTTCATTAGTTCAATTCAATATCCAATTCTTGGGTTCAATTTCCAAAGGGGTTTTCTTCAAAATGGCACAGTCTTCCAGTGCCAATCCTAATGGTAATGGAGAACTCAGCGCAGAAGAAGGTGAATCGTCAAACGAGCATGTAATTATAATTAGTGAGCCATACGTGCCCGTGCCTTTGAATGACAATAGTAAGAAGGAAGGGTTGAACTTCGTTTTACCTCCCATATCTAGAGACAATCCCAATAAAAAAACACTGGTGTTAGACTTGGACGAAACTCTGATTCATACTAATTTTACACCAGTGGCAACTGGCTATGATTTTACCGTATATCTTGAAGGCTGCGAACCCATGTATGTGTCGAAAAGGCCTAGCGTGGATGAGTTGTTGCAGCAATTAGGCAGCACAGGGTTGTATGAGATTGTCATCTTCACGGCAGGAAATGTTGTGGTCGACAAGATCTTGGATTTATTACCTCCCTCCCAACACGCCATCACAAACATAAATATAATTCCCTGCACCCACCACCTTGACAGACGCCATTGCAACAAAGTTGAAGGAGTCACCTTTGACGTGAAGGACCTATCTATTCTGGGACGAGATCTAAAAAACGTCATAATCGTTGATGACCACCGAAGCTCATATGCCATCGAGATCAATTCCTGGACTGCCGGCAACACTGACGACAAATCCCTCTTTCGGCTCCTCTCCTTCTTCCTCCAAATCCAAGATCCAAAATTTCCTTACTCCACCACAGACGACGTGAGAGAAGTGCTCAAGTTAATGAAGCCAGCATATACCATTCTTGCTACTGTTGTCGTTACTGTGGGTCAACTAGAAACAGTCGAGACCTCTAAATTTAAACCAATTCAATTATGACGACTAAATCTATTACATTTCTACACAACCCCGTTACCTGGCATATATCCATTTTTCCCGCAGCTAACCGAAAATTTCATTGAAGCTTAGGAAATAAAATAAAATAAAAAATTGTGGCCAAGTGCATCGTAGGGTCACACCGTTTGTGATACGGTCCCACACGTGGAAAATAATTGATATTTGACTATCACTACCATAGTATACCGACCATAAGGTTCTAAAATAATCATAAATTAATTATTAATATAAATTTTAATTATATAATTTATATAATTAATTTAAAAGAAAATTTATTATATATAGTTGTATATTAATATTAAAAATAAAAATAAAATAAAAAACCGTTGAAATTGGTTATGCGACCATCCGGCATAGTGTTAAAAATAAAAAATATATATATTTATAAATAAATAAAAAAATTTAAAAAAAAAAAGATGAAAAGATAAAAACAGAGAACACAGTTTCAAGACAACATTACTGGAGAATTATTCATGCCAAGGTATCAGTGATGAATTACATAACCCAAGATGATGAACGCCAGATGAAGGAAATTGTCAGAAATTAAGCTTTGAGGACAAAGCTTCTGAAGGAAGAGGCAATGTAACAAATAAAACTTGTATAAAATAGGATAAATAGAATAAATGTAATTACTAAATAATCAAATATTGATTATGTTAAGTAGTCATTAGTTAACTGAAAAGGCATGTCTAAAAGACATGCCTAGTCATGAAAGGTCACCTGCATAGGTATAAAAGCAGGGCCTCATTGTAACATTTTATCTTATCTTATCATATACATTTTTATTAAAATATTATTATTTAAATACCTCTTGCATATTTTTGCTATTAAGCCAACAAACCTACTAGTTTTTTTGCTACATATATATATATATATATATATATATATATATATATATATATATATATACAATTTATGTTGAACAAAATGGACATTTAGTCGAAAATGTCAAGTTGTTGGTTGAACTCATCTTTCCTTATAATTTTTTTTTTAATCGCTTTTTCTTTTTTTTCTCTTAAATACCTTGAAAATAAAAATTAAAATCCTTTTATTTATAAAAGATCTTCTAATCACTTTTTTAATATTAATAATTTTTCTTTTACATGGATTATTATATCTCTCTGGGTATTTTATATATATTATACTCTTCAAAACTTATTTTTGATATATATATATATAGTCCTTAATACTTATATATGAACCTTGAGAATTTCTCTTGTTACTTTTCCCAAAGAGTCTTTGTATAAAACAGTGTGGAAAAAATCCCGATTTTATCCCGACTTTTTAAAAAAATCCTGATTTTTTGCAGGCGCCGATAAAATCCCCCGATTTTTTCCCGATTTTTTGAAAGTTGAAAAAGTCGGGATTTAATCGTTATAATCCCGACTTTTTGCCGACTTTTTCCAAAAAATCGTGAGGGAGGTAGTTTTTTTAATAATTTTTATTTTTATTTTTTGAAAAAATCGTGATTTTTTCGAAAAAATCGGGATTTTTTCCAAAAAGTCGGGATTTTTTCAAAATATGAATATTTTTGTATTTTTTTAGTTTTGCCGATTTTTTGCCTATTTTTTCGAAAAAATCCCGACTTTGCCGATTTAATCCCGACTTGAAGCCCTGCCGATTTAATCCCGACTCCGACTTTTTCCACATTGGTATAAAAACAACTTTTAGTGATATATTTTACTCTTCAAAACTTCTTTTTCCTATATATATATATATATATATATATATATATATATAATGTCCTTAATAGTTATATATGAACCTTGAGAATTTCTCTTGTTACTTTTCCCAACGAGTCTTTTTATAAAAACAACTTTTCTCACTAAAAGTATTTCTTTTTGAGATGGCCCCTTATTCTTAAGTTAATTCCAAATATAGGTTTTTTCTTTATAATTAATTTAACCTACAGAGAGGTTTGTTCGCCTATGGTTGTACAGATATCGTAGGAACAAGGATTGTTTAGCCAAAAACAAATTAAACTTCATGCAGTTCATATCAACGCAACTTGTGATTGTACGGGCGTGACAGATGGACTATTAGGCAAGTGATTATACGGATGTATGTGATTTTTTCAACTTGTATGACAATCTGTACGGATGAATTGACAAAAAAATGAAAATTGTAGTGTTTGTATAGTTGGAACTGTGGACAGGCAGTGGCTGGCAATGGATAGGATTCTGGTCAGCAATGAGTAGTCTGGCAGATGTGGTGGAGCAAAGGTGAGACTCCTCGACATGCTTAGTGGTTGCGTGAAGCGAGTGGTAGTGGCTAATGACCGTTGTCACTAAGGTGGTGATGGCTTGTCGTTGTAGCAACTATCACTGCATTTGTGACGACAGGGAAGAAGAGAGTAGGACAGTGGACAGTAGAAGGCAACAGTAAATGGTCCTCTGGTAGCTGGTTATTCGAATGTCGAGTGGTAAGGAGATGACCCGGACGGTGACTATTCAGATGTCGGGCAGTGTTGCGATTGTGCAGGTGGGGAAATGTGATGGCTATGCGCGGCGACTTTTGCGGTATGTCAGGGTTTGGCCAGGGATAATGGCAGTTGCGGTATGCAGAGGCAGGAGTGTGGTTGCTACGGACAGCAGAGGAAGATGCGAGAGTATATATATATTTGACTCCTTTTTTTAATATATTTATTCTCTTTTTTTTTTTTTATTTTTCACTTTTTTATTATATATATATATATATATATATAATTTTTTTATTTTTTTATTGGCCAAATGTTTTTTTATTTTACTTTTTTTGTTTAAATGGCCAAGGGCCTCTGACAAATCAGCAAATGGAGAAACTCCAAAAACTTCTATAGCGAAATGCTTTCAATTTCACGACAACAAAGTTGACGCAAGGTTGATGGCCAAAGAACGGATCAGACTGGCTAAGTGCAGCAGTTGAGCAGCCAGAGGATCAAACAACTCTGATACCAATGTAACGAACAAAGTTTGTATATGCAGCAATAATCTTCAGAATACTTCGAAGACCAAGACATCCATTATAGGACAAGTAATTGTATATTGAATATTATATAAAAAATTGATGAGATGATGATTACAAATAAGGGTGAGGATCTGCTTATATAACTAGGCAGATACCTATTCACCAACGGTCATGTTCTTATGGACATACCTCTTCATTAACTAATTACTAGTTAATTAATCATTATTTAGTATTATTATTGTTTACATTATGTGTACTATTTTTTATATATTTTATGCATAACAGTGACAATGTTCAGACTGGGGTACCTTGAATAACCCAAGAGGCAACTAAACCATACATGAGTTACCATATATCTAGGCAGATACCTATTCACCAACGGTCATGTTCTTATGGACATACCTCTTCATTAACTAATTATTAGTTAATTAATCATTATTTATTATTATTATTGTTTACATTATGTGTACTATTTTTTATATATTTTATTCATAACAGTGACAATGTTCAGACTGGGGTACTTTGAATAACCCAAGAGGCAACTAAACCATACATGAGTTACCATATACACGTATGGCTACGTATACAGAGACAATACAATCTGGGAAAATCAGTGTTTGGAAAAAAAAAATACATATACAAACAAAAGCAGTAGCATATATCCAAAAAATGGCTGAATATGCTCAATGTACAACCAAAATACAGCTGAATACAGCCAAATACAGATGAAATACAACATATTTGTGCCCAAAATATGATCAAAATACATCAAATATATTTTAGCATATGCGGCCAGATAAGACGAAATTCATAGATGGACTGTATAGTCAAATTTCAAATGATAATACGGCCATACACAGTAAATATGAACCATACTAACAACAAAGTTAGTTCCATTAGCATGTTTGTTTCCTGACAACAGATTAGGTACTAAATGCTAAGCTTGTACGTGAGTACAAGAGCCAACTGCTTTTGTCAGTTGACAAGTGAGATATTACAATAAAACTATACAATATAACTCTGTTGCATATAATGTTGTTACAAAGACCAAAGTCGGATGAAGATAGAATATCGAGAAAGAATGGGTACAGCTAGCAAATTACAAATTTTGGAGACGAGGAAGTTGTATTCTGAATAATACAAACTGTGGCAGGCTCAAACTTACAAAATAAAATATTTAAAATACAGAAAGCAAAATATTGAGAAAATTTATGCTGGAAGTGTGATTGGAGGAGGAAGGAGGGAGTGAGAATATTAAGGTGGAATCAAATTCCAACATGGAGATATGCCACTATAGTAGTAAAACTTTAAACTATTATGGACATCTCATACATTACAATCAAAAGCCAAAGAGGGCCCACAAGAGATGACACTGAAATTGTTGGTGTTATAGTACCAGAGTGGGGATAGCATACCATCACATCAACCTGGGAACTTGCATCCCAAAGGAAAAAACCATACTTTTTCATTTCAAGAAGAAACATATAGGTACATTCTGAATGTGCATGAGGGCACTTCAAAAATGTCACTCTGCTGTTAAAAACAGAGAATTGGCTTCCCAAAACTCAAAAAAGACGACAGTAGAAAGACATGAGTCTTTCTTATATATCATTTTCAACAGAAATGGGCTTGTAAGTCTCCAATGAGTTCACAATTCTATCAAAGGCTCACCTGATTTCTTAGCTCTCCAATTTGGCTGGCCTTTTCTAAATTTTTTCCTGAAATATGAAACAAGAAAAACCTCACAAGTTAAAGGGAACATAATCCAGAGCAATTTGAACACAAATTAATCAGTAAAAACAATTGAAGAACCATTCACTAAGCCCTAAAGGCTAATTCACTCTAAGTTTATTTAGGCAACGTCCCTATGTTTAATTTGTCACTGGCCATCCATGCTTCCTTTCATTTTCCTCCATCTTTAACTACAGTCATGTTACTTCCCCATCCAATATTGTGGCTTGCCTTGTAAGATCTGCCTCTCCATCCACAATACAAAAAGTAAGACAACGCAAAAGTACAGAAATCTTACTTGCTAGTTGGATCGTTTTCATGCGAAGGTCATCCCGCAGCTGAAACATTCATTCAATAAAAGAAATGTTTATAGTGCAAATAAATTACCTTGAAAATCAAAAATATCCTTTGACCATGTGATTTTCAAAAAATAGGCATAATTCAATAGAATTTATGTAGAGACCCTCATAACTGCAAACATCTGTAACTCTTGAACCAAGTAAATGGGACTTCACCAAATCATACAAAGATACTCTGGATTTCACGAAGACAAAAGACCTATCTTTTAGGTCAGTAAGAATGACATCATATTAATGCAAGAGATTCAAAAAGTGGTAAATAGGAGTGCATCATATGGTATTTCCCGCTATATCTGGATGGTACAGGAGAATACATAGAAATAAAGAGAGAGACGGGAAAAAATACATCAACATATGTAAATTACCAAAAGCGGTCGATAGAATAGTTAGGTGCACCATGATAGAGACAACATAAGGGATTGCATGTTAAAATTTTCAATCCAAATCATAGGTGAAGAATTTTCTTATAATCTCAAGCACAATTACTTGCCGATTTTTATTTTTAAACAGAAAAATTCTGATTATAGAATTAATCCCACAATGGCCGGAAAATAAATCATTGATATCAAAATAAAGTTCAAATACACTGATAATTATTCCTACCCTTCAAAACAGCTTTTTATTAAAAAAAATTCCAAACTTACAAGGGCTTCTCACACTGGGAAAACTGAAGCTACAGAAAAACCTGGCTGCTGTATGGCCTTGTACAGCTCACTTGTACAGCCTTGAAATGATCAAAATTGTACAGCCTACTCCCAGAATGCTGCGTCCAACTCATACAGCCCCCTACACTGTCAGATCGCATGGCCTCCACAAGTTGGCTGAAGGAGATTACCCTCTTGCTATTCTGTTTCCATTTGTCCTCCTGGCTTCCACACTAAGCAAAAACCTGTGTCACTCTGTGCAACTCAGTTACTATTTCTTATCCTATCACTTTGCTCTTCCATTATAATTTTAAGTTGATGACCGAATCTTCCTAACCCTAATCTCACTATGAGATCAATGGCTGAGATTAAGTCTCAGTCTCATTTGAAATCAATGGTTAAGATTCATATAAATCACTAATGTAATTAACTTAAATTTTATTAGGCTTTTCAAATCTTAAAATTAAAAGGCCCTTCACTTTCATAATTTACTTTAATAAAGTAAATTACAAAATAGAAAGGACTTCAAATGACTTCACGCACATTTGACACAAAACCTATGCGGAAGTTCTTGTTCGAGCTACAGTCATCAACACTACTCCCTCTTAGCGAGGAAGGAACTATGCACCAATCCAAGTTTGTCACTAAGGACCTCAAACATCACTTTGGGTAAGGGCATGGTCAAAATATCTAAAACTAGTTGATATGTGGAGATATATTGGAGCTTCATTGTTCCCTTTTGAATCCTATCTCGAATGAAGTGGTACCTGATCCCTTTGTGCTTAGACCTGTCATGTAACACCAGATTCTCAAAGAAATTAATAAAACTCTGATTACCATTTAAGATTACCATAGGATCCAACTCCTGATAAAGCAACCCTACAAGTAACTTGCAAATCCAAATGGCCTCACAACTTGTTATATTCGTTGGTGCCTGATCTCTATGTGCTTAGACCTGTCATGTAACACCGGATTCTCAAAGAGTTTAGTACAACTCTAACTACCATAAAAGATTACCATAGGATCCAACTCCTAATCAAACAACCCTGCAAGTAACTTGCAAATCCAAATGGCCTCACAACTCGTTATGCTCATTGTCGTATACTCTGCCTTTGCTGAACTAAGTTCCTCTGCTTCCTGCTAAACCAAGATATCATTGTTGATCCCAAACTAAAGGAACACCCTGGGGTGCTCTTCCTATCTGTTCCACTAACTACCCAATCTGAGTTTGTATACCCCTGCAACTTCATTTCACCATCTCAAAAATACCTCTAACCATACTCCACTATGTCCCTCACATATCTAAGAACATGCTTTGCAACTACCCAATGCTCTTGCCTCAGCTCCACCATGAAATGACTCAGGGTGTTCACTGCAAAACATATATCTAGCCTAGTGTTGACCAAATATGTCAAAGAACCAATCAATTTCCTATACAATGTGGGATCCACCAAATCTAAACCTGAAGTCGTTACCTTATTCAAATCGGTGATCATAGGTGTGGCTATAGGCTTGCAGTACTCCATCCAAAATCTGTTTAGGATCTCAACTACATACATCCCCTGTCCAATGAAGAGCTCCCCTGGTCTCTGCCAAACCTCTAACCCCAAGAAGTAATGCACTAAATCGATGTCCTTCATCTCAAAATTCATCTTCCAAATCTACTTTGCACCCAGTTATGAGCTTCTCTACAACTATGAGAAACAAATCATCTACGTACAACACCAAAATAAGCAGATTAGTCCAAACAATTATGAAGTACAAGTTAACATCTGCTTCACTTTTAATGAATCCCATGTTTAGCAAATGTTTGTCAATCCTGGAGTATTGTGCTCTTGGTGCTTGCTTGAGTTGACACAAGGCTTTCTTAAGCCTTCACATATGAGATTCCTTCCCATGCACGTCAAAGCCCCGAGGTTGTTCTATGTGCACTTTTTCCTTAATGGCCTCATTAAGAAATGTTGTCTTCCCATGATGAAGAAAATAGACATCACAGATCTAATAGAAGTGTACCTAGTGACTAGAACAAATGTCTCCTCATAGTCCACTCCCTCTTTTTGGGAGAATCCTCTCACCACAAACCACACCATGAACTTCACAATATTGCCATCTACAACATGCTTGTTCTTAAAGAGCCACCTGGAACAATTGACTTCCACTCTCATCTCAACATAATGTGCCACACATCATTCTTCATGACAGAGTTGTACTCCACCACGGCATCATTCCATACTTGCTAGTTTGCTACCTCCTAAAAATTAAAGGGGCTCGTAATCAATGATGCCACTCATCAGTGCCATATAAGTTGGAAACTTCTTTGGAGGCCTACTCTCCCTGAATGTGCTCTTAGGAGACTCAACATTCTCCCAAGCATCCCTAAATTTCTTTGTAAACCATTGAGGTCTCCTGACAAAACTAGAAGGACCTACTAACTCCTCCTACTCACCTAAAGGTTGAACTACTAAACTGGAAGTTGTCGATGTCATGGATGAACTAGTCTCAATCTTCGAATCCTACTCCTCATCCTCTGTCACTATAATGTGCTCATGCAATTTCCTAGATGCAACAACCTCCTCAAATTTCACATCCCTGCTCACCACTATTTTCCTCTGTGCTAGAATATAAACCCTATAATCCTTGGAATTCTCAATTTATCCCATAACCAAACTGTTAAAATTCACAACTAGGGCCAAACTCCACTTTGGACAGTTGATATGATGGAGATGATATTTTTGTTGGATTCCTCTTTCCGAGAGGTGCAAGATTGATCTAAAGATCATCTTGTTTGGATGAGCAGAAGTTGGATTTTGAATTTATTTTCTCACACATGTGCAAATTGTCAAGGTCGGCCTGAAATGTAATGTAGGCTCATAAGGCCAAATAGATGTGTCTACACCCCTCATTGAAGTGGATATAAATAAGAGAGACTCACTCCTCATTTTGGACATCATTTCATCACATCATCTCCTCTCTCATTGGTTTGTACAACCTCAAGGAGTCTCTCTCTCTCTCTCTCTCTCTCTCTCTCCTTGCACGTGTGAAAGGAAGGACAAAAATTTCAGAGTATTCTAGGAAAGCAGATCAGGGCGTTGACTAAGGGTCAAACTTCAACTTTTGACTTCGATTTTTGGTCAGAATTCCGATCTCTTGAGGCCGCAGCTATTGGCACAAAATCCGAGAAATTCTGGGCAGTTTGACCGTAGCATTAACCGCTAACCAATCGAATTCTTCTTATGAGATTCTTCAAATTGAAAGTGACCATGTACCATTGTGAATACATCCCTAGTTAAGAGGGAGTGTTGGAAAGTGTAACTAGGTTTGGTCTTAATAAATGACTATGTAATTAGGGAGTGTTGGAAAGTGTAACTAGGTTTGGTCTTCATAAATGACTATCTAATTATGAATTTATGTAATGGAGAAGACAAAGATAATAAAATGTATTTTGTAATGCTTGCATCATGAGTTCCATGAGCAAGGAATTTTTATTATAGGTCAAAGACTTCTTCTTGATGTCCTTAGGGATTTGTCATCTTGTCATAAATGTATAATTTAGAGTCATGTAAATGAAGTGTTATTACACTTGTGAAAGGACACACTGTTGAAAAAAATAGTATGCTCCAAGACCTTGTCACTAGGTCCCTTGATATCGGCTCAAAGTATGTTGAGAATCCTCCCTTGAAGAAGTCGTCTTACCTACTTGTTATCATGTCGGCCTAGAACAGAGAGACAGTCCATATATATAAGAGGATTGCAGCCTCATTTGTCACCACCAATTTTCGGATTAGATCTGCAATTCGATACGAAGAAAAATGCGAGAAGAGGAGTCTGAGCAAGGAGAAGTTCTATGATAGGGTCAAGCAAGGGACGTGTGCCATCTTTGTTTAAGGGTCTGATCCCTCCTCGCATAACTCAGAAAAGACCAAGGGTACTTACAGCGTGAAGGAAGGTCATCAAAGTGTATGCACAATTTCGGTCTTGGGCTAAAGGAGAGTCATACACATCTCGGATTTGGATCAGCTTGTCTCTAGTATATCTCTGTTGGAAATACTGAGAGGGGGGTGAATCAGTATTTCTTTTCAATTGTTAGTTTTACCAATTAGATCACTTATGTTTAGAACACAAAACGGACAATGATGGAATGAATACTTTTACTAAATTCCTCTTTACAATAAATCAAGTATAATAATAGTATAGGGCTCCAACCCTAGTTGAAGACTCCAATCTTCCAGGCACCAACCTCTAGGGCTCCAACCCTATCTCTAGTACAAGCTCCAACCTAGTTTCTTGAGGACTCCAATCCTCTAGGGCTACAACCCTTCTTCCAAGGCACCGACCTTGTCTCTATGAAGCTCCAACCTCTTGGGCACCAACCCTCAACTTCACTTTGTCAAAAATTTGTTTTAGTCATTCTTCACGACTCCCAATGTCTTCTTCAACGAGCCTTGACAATCTTCAATTTTCCCATCACTTAGTCTCTGCGTCACATCATCAATGACAACCTTGTCTACTCATGAAGGTGTCTTCACAGCTCTTCATGTTACCCAAACAATTTCTCCAAGGTTACCTCATGATGGCTTCATCAATGCATCATCGCCTCCAATGAACCCCACAAATATTCAATGTGTCTTCAATAGAATTCTCCAAGAGTGCTTCAAAAGGTACTCCAAATTTCTGCTCCTTCAATCAACGTTCCAAGAGTCTGTCCCAAAACTGCTCCTATAGCCTAGGCCTCAAAACTGCTTTCAAAGTATTCCTCCAAGATCAATCTTCAAATTACACTTTGAGGAGGTCTTATGCCTTAGGTTTGAGCTATCTCTAAAAGCATGAAAGCATGAATGACTGTCCACGGTTCCTCAATTTATTAGGCCTCCACCACTGACTGCATATGCCTTTATATGCTGACTGCATATAGCTATAGGACAAACCCTTTAGACCTTCTTTCCTGATAGTCCAAGCTCTCCACAGAAATGACTACAAGATTGTCCTTCATTTATCTGAGCCTGAGGTGGAGACAATATTTATATATCTGAGCCTTGTGATGCTTGAGGTGTTGTTTGTGTCTAGGTCCGAGGTTACAAGGTATCCGAATCCTAAACAGATCTATGGTTTCTTGATTTGAGGTAAGGAAGATGTATCAACACTTACGAGGAGGTGTTAACCTAAACAGATCCGAGTTCTGTAGCTGCATCAGAAGACGGTCCACGCAGTGCTGAGGGTTATTGTTGAAGTAATAAGCCACAGGTACGAAGAGTATTACAGTTGTTACCACTGTAGTATGACCGCAGATATACCCACTGAGAAAGGTCTGAACTCTGTAAATACTCTTCAAAATTTCAGAGATATCGAAATTCTAAACTTTACAACAACTATACCATGCTCTCTAACACAGATCCAAGCTCAGAAAGCAAACACGAGCTCCTTTAATCCATAATCTGTGCCTCCTTCTAATTCTGGTTCACTGTAACAAGGGTCCCAGTTCCTTATATGCCTTTCAGGGATTTAAACAGTGATCTGATCTTAAAAAAATTGCCCAAACAATGTTTTCCTATCCTCTTCGGCCTCCTTTATCCTTTTGTTCTTATTCTCTGATATCTTGACCGAAATGGATGACCAAAATGAGAAGATCCGACTTGTATTTATACTGGTTTTGCGTTTAAGGTGAGGAGACACGTCACTAAGGTAGGCCGACATGAGAACTAGGACAGGTCGGCTCCAAAACAGGAATAATTATTGCACAACTTTAAAAATCAATATCTTCCTAACGACGGGGAGTTTTGGGGCATATGAGGGCTCATTGGAAAGAGGAAGGAGTCCTCTTTAAGATGGTGAAGGAGCCATTTTGAAATGATGTCTTCAAGATGTCAAAAAATAATTTTCTTTAAGACTGTTTGGAATTTTTAGTGCAGAAGGTGATTAGGACAGTAGGAGGTCATTAATGGCTTCCCCATTGTCATGTATCCAACAATGTCATTATATGTGATCAAGTATGGTGAGGTCATTCATGTCATATCTCCCATCATTGTCCATGTCATCATTATGTATGTCCTTATGTGTGATAGTGTATCATCAATCATGTTACCAACCATGTCATAGTGCAGCATCCATTAATTTCAATCCAGAGAGCTCATCACGAGATTTATATTTCATCAATGTAAGGTCATTCATGTATAGTCCTCCATATGTCATCAAGGGCTTGTATATTAGATACATCATTGGCACTTAAAGGCTAGATCCCTATGAGCATCAATCATAGGCACATGATTGACATGGCATCTTTAGACTTCCTTATTAAGGGGAAGGACATCATCCGGGATCTAGGGCATCTTCACGGTTAGTTCAAGGACATCATCATTAGGGTATTATGATCATTGGACATTTAGGCAACATCACACATCATAAGAATTTGCCATCACGAACAATGCGATATTGACATCAATGACAACCCTGACCAACAATCTCAACAAGGAGGCGAAGGTGATTGCGGTACTAAGGAGGATTATCACAACAAGAAACAGATCTCGGTCTTGAGTATCAAGGGCGCAGAAAGGAGGCCGAGAAGGAGTCTCTAGGAGGCCAAGGCAAGATCAAAGGAGGGAAGAAAGGAAGCATATTGTTTAGGGCTAGGGACCGAGCTTCCCTAGTGCTGGTGCAATGAAGTGTAGAAAGGAAGGATCAACTAGAGAAGCCAAGAAGAGCAGCAAGGAGTAGTGACAAGGGCCTTGGAGGCATACTGGTGTCAAGGGTCTATGTCATGGTCATGGTACTTGTCAATTGAAGATAGAAACGAAGAATTACTTTCGGGTTTTCCTCTCCAAGAGGGAGAGGTTTTGGCCCTGGCTTGAAGAGCCTAAATTTGTGTCTCTTGAGTTTTTGATATTTGACTTGATAAGCTAATGAAGATAAGATCTAAGTAATAGAAGCATAACAAGTATAACACAAGCAGTTATCAAGAAGAGAATTGAATTAAACACTACCCTATCGAATTCTCAACAAGATGAGCAGGAAGCAGAAATCAGTTGATTTGAGCATAGTCGAGGTCGAATACATTGCAACAAGTATGGCCTATTGTGAAACTATTTGGTTGAAGAAGCTCTTCAGTGAGTTGTTTGGGCATGTGTTGGATACCACCGTGATCCATTACGACAACCAAAGTGGGATTCGACTTTCTAAGAATCCTGTGTTCCACGACCGCTCCAAGCATATTGATATCAGGTACCACTTCATCCGAGATATGGTACAACGAGGCGCCGTAAGGCTCCATCACATTGGAACTGATGAGCAGGTCACAGATATTCTCAAGAAGCCCCTAGGGAAGGCCAAATTCTTAAAATTCTGTGATACTTGGAATCGTGGACGTACCCTCTTATGAGGGTCCCGCTTGAGTTGGACTTTGAGCTCTGGGAGCTCCAGGGGGCTTGGGGATAGCTTCTTGGAGCTATAAGCAACCATAGGGTGAGGTTCGCCTCTCCTTATTGGTGTGTTATTCCCCACTGTTATGATATTGAGTTGGTTCACCCTCTCTTGATCTATGCCCCACATACATCCTACCCATGTAGTTTGGGACTCATGGGAAGTACTTCTTATCTGCGCAATGAGTTGGGAAACGAGGATAGAGACCATAGCACTACCGATGGACACGTCATGTATTGTCGTATTCTTTATGCTAGGATGGGTTGTGTCCAACAACTTGATTTGGGATCAAGTCTGGTGGAGGTTTTTACCTCTAGACTGACTTCGAGTCAGTGGAGAGCGGCAAGGTCTTATGACTCACCCTCGATCAAATCTTCTTCATTATTTCTTCATGGTTCAGCAAAGCAGAGCAGAGCAGAGTACAGGGATGGCAGGATGACACAGGATGATAGGATGGTACAGGATGACAGGGTTACATAGGTTGTCAGATGGATTGATGGGTGGAGTTCTCCCTAGTTGAGAGGGAGTATTAAAATTTCCAACTAGGGCCAAACTCTACTTTGGACAGCTCATATGATGGAGATGATCTTTTTGTTGGATTCCTCTTTCCGAGAGGTGCAAATTTGATCTAAAGATCATCTTGTTTGGATGAACAAAAGTTGGATTTTGAATTTATTTTCTCACATCGGCAAATTGTTAAGGTCGACCTGAAATGTAAGGTAGGCTCATAAGCCCCAATAGATGCATCTCCATCCCTCATTGAAGACTCACCCAAATGTAGACTCACTCCTCGTTTTGGACATCATCTCCTCTCTCATTGGTTCGTACAACCTCAAGGAGTCTCTCTCTCTCTCCTCGCATATGTGAAAGGAAGGACAGAAATTTCGAATTGTTCTAGGGCAACAAATCAGAGCATTGACCAAGGATCAAACTTCATCTTTTGACTTCGATTTTTGGACAGAATTCCAATCTCTTGAGGCAACAGCTATTGGCACGAAATCCGAGGAATTCTGGCCAGTTTGACCAGAACGCTAACTTTTCATGTTGACCGAGCTTGACTGTGATTTTTGGATCTTTTTTGGGCTGATTTGGTTCACTGTTGGAGGTTGCCTTGACTAAGGTTGACCAAGCACATTTTGGTGAAGTCAACTTGTTGATTGGACCAGCATTGACTTTCTGGTAAGGGCATCCTGTTGACTTCTGTTTGACTGAAATTTTGGGCAAGTGAATTTTGTATATTGTACTCTGTCTTTGTTGAACTTTTGAAGAATAATAAGAAGATTTGATCAAAGGGTTTTCCCCACATTAGGGTTTTTCCCTGACATCCACCAAAATATTGTGCCCTCGTCTTGGCTTGTCTTATGTTATTTGTTTATGTTCTATCAGCATTTACTGTCAATGTTAATGTTATTGCTACTCTAGAATTGAAATTGGGCTAATAAGAAAAGATTGAAGTAAATTTCTCTAAACATAGAACATACCATTGTTATCTAAAATTAACACAAACCCTTCATACTGGAGGGTTCTAATTTGGCCCTCTTCCCTATAGATACATTTATGTACACTAGACAACCAACGATGTGAAAATGGCTCACCTCTAGCTTCACACCAGCGAATGCCTCCTATGGTGTCGTGTCCCTCAAGATCCTGTGAGGACTCTTGTTTTGGATGTAGACTAGTGTGTTACATATTTCTACCCAAAGAAACATGGGCAAATCCTAATCAGACCTTAGCAGCCCCTCTGATAGACTGATTCTTCCTTTTTGCAACCCCATTATGTTGTGGGTTGTATATTACTATCAACTCATTCTTAATTCTTGCCTTCTGTTGAAATATGTAAGTAGGTTCAGTCTTCATAATGAAATATGTAATCATGATTTTATGTATTTATTGTAAAGAGAAAAATTAATTTATTATTGTCATTCTCGAGGCATGGGTTTCATGCTCAAGGGAAATTTATTTTTAGGTCAAGCACCCATTGAGTGCTTCTAGGGCTTGTCTTTGAGTCAACAAGTCAATTGAGTCATTGTAATGTATGGAAGACCCTTTTAGGCATGTTACATATTGTAAAGAAAATTTATTGGAGTCAAAAATAGAGTCAAAGACCCTCCAAGACCTTGTCAAACAAGTAACAACAAGCCGGCCTACATGAAGGGACAAGTCAGCCTAAAGACAACAATTCGTACCCTCAAAATCCTATATATAAGAAGGAACACGACCTTATTTGGAGACACAATCAAGAAATTTCCATCTCCTGAAGATAGAAATTGGAGAAGAACAAAAATAAGAAAAATAGCAAGATCAAAGTTTTGGGCCTCTCTCTCTCTCTCTCGTGTTAGGGTTTCTACAGATGTTGGGCAAGTCGAAGTGCTAGAAAGTTGTTGGGCAAGTTGAAGTGTTGGAAAGTTGTTGGGAAAATCCAAGTGTTGGAAAGTTGTTGGGCAAGTCGAAGTCAAACAAGTAGCAACAAGTCGACCTAAATACAGGAATTCCTACCCTCAAAAGCCTATATATAACAAGGAACTCGACCTCATTTGGAGACACACTCAAGCAAGTTCGATCTCCTCAAGATAGAAGTTGGAAAAGGATGAAAAAGAAGAAAAAGTGCAAGATCGAAGTTTTGGGCCTCTTTCTCTCTCGTGTTAGGGTTTCTACAGTTGTTATGCAATTGAAGATCAATAGGGATTCTATTCACAAACATTTGGTTTCTTATATCTCCGAGTTGGGCACATCTAAGGAGATGTATGACAAATTGGTTGGCATGTTCAGGGCTAGCAACGCAAACCAACTTCTCTTTCTGAAGAACAAGTTAAAGGACATCAAGATGGATAAGGGAGAATCCATCCAATCCAACTTTAAGAGGATTACCAAAATCAAAAATGATCTCTTATCTATTGGAGAGGTCATAGCTGACCGAGAGCTCACTCTCATTGCTCTTGGAGGTCTTCCTTGGGCATGGTATGTATTCAATACCACTATTCTCAATAACAACATAATTCCTGATTTTGATGAATTGTTGACGAGATGCACTCAAGAGGAGACAAGGATGATGGAGAGAGACAAACCTTCTCATGGAAATGAACCTACTGCTTTCTCCGCTCATGCAAAGAAGAAGAAGAATGTTAGTCCAAGAAATCAAGGTCAAGGAAGAGCAGAACCCAAAAGAAGGAAGGGTAGATGTTACAATTGTAACAGGTTTGGCCATTATGCTAGAGAGTGTCCCAATAAAAGGGATACACCCCGAGATGATGACAAAAACAACAGCAACTTCAAGGGAAATGGAAATCAAAGGAACAACAGGTTCAACAAAAAAGGAAAGAGAAAGGCTCCCACTACACGAAATGAAAATGGTCAACCTTCCAAGAGGTCAAGAAACTCCAGGTATGATGAATCTAATGTTGTAGATAACAAGCAAAAAGAATTTATTCTTATATCTGCCCTCTTTGTTGCATCTCCTCCTGACACCCTGGATAATTGGTTGATTGATAGTGAAATTAAGCTGCAATAAAATTTTTATAGATGTTCTATGCTTGATGCTTTACTTTTCTCACAATGATCATACAAATAGTTAAGTAAAATGCGGATAGAACATATAATTAGATCTTATAGAACTAAAATCGGAAACGGGGAAAAAGATAACTGCGCGGGTGGTGCGTTACGGCGGTCAACGGGATGCTTCGCTTGACAAAGACTCCTTGAGTGACAACCCAGAATGTGTCTCGCCAGTCCTCCAATCAGCAAACGAGTCAACCCAAGTCAACTCCAAAAAATCAACGTTGTCCGGAAAAAGTCAACGCGGGCAGCGAAGCTAAAAAGTCAACGCAGCAGCAGATTGGTCATTCTGTGCCAAATAGTACGGCCTTCCAAAATCGAACTTCACACAAGTTTTCAGCCCAATTGGACCATGCGTTGACCAAAGTCAACGCTGGTCAAACTTTCTGCAAAACCCTAACTGCAGAAAATCGTCCTTCAACTCAGCCGTACTGTTTTTGTCCTTCTTCTCCTTCACACGTGTGGCTGAACTCGTCCTCCAAGTAGCTCGTACTATCTCAGATGAGAGAAGAAGATGTGAGTTGTGTTGTGATGAAATGCTCTCCAACTTTGCCTGTATTTATATCCATCATTGGGGCGTGTGACACATCTGCTGGGGGTGTGAAACCTTAAGGCCGACCTACACATATAATTTATTATGAATAATAAATTCAAAATAAATGTTCTGCTCATCGGATTAAGACATATTATATATGGATTTTACACCTCTCCGAAAGAGGAATCCAACAAAAATATTAGCCTCTTAATCTGAGCATCATAACATGGAGCTTGGACCTAGTTGTCCAAATTTAACACTCCCTCTCAACTAGGGAGAACTCCATCCATCAGTGCAATCAAACATCGTGCGTCATCCCGCCGTAACTTGCTTTGCTGGCCTCTTTATTTCAGAACAGAAGTGGGTCAGTCACAAAGACATCATCCCCCGACTGACATAATCAGTCCAGAGGTTCGAAACCTCTATCAAACTCATAAAGAGCATCCAACCAACCCAAAGTTGGTTCATCTGACCCGAAGTCAGGCAGAGGTCCCAGACCTCACTAAACTTGATCCCAGATCAAGTGGTTGGACCGTGCCATCCTAGATAGAGAGTACGGCAATCTCTGATGCGTCCATCAGTCTTTGCTAATAGTCTCTAGCTTTTCCACACCTCATTGGCCAAATGAGAGGTACTTCCCATGAGCCCTGAACTCAATGGGTAGGATGCATACGGGTCACAGATAAATGAGTGGCGAACCAGCTCAATAATCACAAGGGTGGGGCAGAAGCATTATGAGTGCTTATAGCTCCGAGAAGCTATCCCCAAAGCCCCCCAGAGCTCCCAGAGCTCATCGTCCAACAGGACCCACATCATAGGGTCTTTCCACGACACTAAGACTCTCACGGAAGGTTAGGAACTTGACCTTCCCCAGGGGCTTAGTGAGAATATCCGCGACCTGCTCATCAGTTCCTATATGATCGAGCCTTACGGCGCCTCGCTGTACCATATCCCTGATAAAGTGGTACCTGATATCAATATGCTTGGATCGGTCGTGGAACACAGGATTCTCAGTCATACGAATCCCACTCTGATTATCACAGAGTATCACAGTGGTATCTAGCACATGTCCAAACAACTCACTAAAGAGCTTTCGCAACCAAACTGCTTCACAACAGGCCATACTAGCAGCAATGTATTCGGCCTCCGCGGTGCTCAAAGCCACCGACTTCTGCTTCCTGCTCATCCATGAGATCGAAGCAGAACCAAGATTGAAGAAGCATCCCGATGTGCTCTTACGATCCACCACACTGCCAGCCCAATCGGCATCAGTATATCCACGGAGTATCACACTCCCGGCAGTGTATCTCAGCCCATGGTTTATCGTGCCCCGAAGATATCTCAAAAGATTCTTGGCACCAACCCAGTGAAAATGATGAGGCTCAACCATCTGTTGACTCAAAGTGTTCACCGCAAAACATATGTCCGGACGGGTGTTCACTAAGAACATCAAAGCTCCTATGAGTTGACGATACTCAGTAGGATTGGCCAAGATAGGCCCAGCAGCGCTGCCACTCAACTACTTAAAGTTGAGTTCCACTAAGAAATGACACGGACTTACAATTTCACCATCCCAAATCTTTCCAGAGCTTCACAATGTATTTTCCTTGAGAAAGGAAAATCTTCTCCGTGCGCTCCTTCGCTGCACTCTCAGCTCTGTAATAGTGCATCGCTCCTAGGTCCTTCATCTCAACTCAAGAAACAGCTCCCTCTTACACGATGAATGAGAGGGTCAGCACCTGTCAGGAAGAGGTCGTCCACATACAGCACTAGAATGAGAGGCTTCTCCTGCACAACCTTGAAGTAAAGGTTCTGATCAGCATTACTTCGAGTGAAGCCCAGCTTCATCAAGTAACTATCCATCCTCTCGTACCAAGCTCTGGGTGCTTGCTTTAACCCATAGAGGGCTTTCTTCAACCTGCAGACATGAGTGTCTCGATCCCGAACTTCAAATCCCAGAGGTTGTTCCACATACACCTCTTCCTTTATTGCACCATGCAGAAAAGCGGTCTTGACATCCATCTGATGAAGACTCCATCCTTGCGTAGCAGCAAGGGTTATGATTGATCGAATGGTGGTATATCGTGCCACAGGTGCAAATATGTCATCATAGTCAATTCCTTCCTTTTGAGAGAAGCCACGTGCAACAAACCTTGCCTTGAACTTTTCAGCACTTCCATCAGATCCATGTTTGATCTTGTAGAGCCATTTTGCGGTGACAACAGATTTGTCCTTCGGTCTCGTGACCACATCCCAGACATCATTCTTCATTATGGACTCATATTCTTCGTGCATAGCATCCTTCCAAACTTGATGCTTTACGGCTCCCTCAAAAGATCCAGGTTCAGATTGTACAATAGTACTCATGGCAACTAGATACCCTTGGTATCTACACGGCTTCTTGCTTTCTCGGAATGTCCCCCTTGGGGCAGCATGACCCTCAGCATCTTCGAGGGTATCCCTGAGCCATGATGGTCTCTTTCCCAGTGAAGGAGATGGATCAATAGGGTCCATTGGTCCTTCAATATCAGGCATTGTCTCATCCTGCGGTTCATCCAGATTTCCAGGCCTTTCTTCATGATTTTCTCCAGATCTTGGAAGATCTACTACTTTCTTCAGGGAAGCATCTTCGTCAAAAGTGACATCATGGCTTATCTCTACTTCCCTTTGACCAGGTACATAGACTCTATAGGCCTTAGAAGTCTCACTGTATCCCACAAACATTCCTTTCTTCCCAGTAGCATCCAGCTTACTTCTCTTTTCTTTCGGCACATGAAAATAGACAGGACATCCAAAAATTCTAAAATGTGAGACATCAGGTTTCTTACCAGAGAAAACCTCTTCGGGAGTTTTGGAGTCCAGAGCGGAATGCGGGCATCGGTTTTGAATATACACAGCAGTATTTGCAGCTTCTCCCCACAGAAACTTCGGTAGACCCTGGTCACATAGCATGGCACGGGCAGCTTCCACAATAGTCCTATTCTTGCGTTCAACAACACCATTCTGCTCAGGAGTATATGCAGTGGTAGTCTCCCTCTTAATGCCAGCTTCTCTGCAAAAGTCTTTGAACTCATTTGACTCATATTCAATGCCATTGTCGGTCCTCAAAATCTTGATCTTCTTTCCGGTCATATTTTCCACAAAGGCTTTGAAGGTACAGAACCACATGAAAGCCTCATCCTTCTTCTTCAAGAAGTATATCCAGGTTTTGCGAGAGAAGTCATCAGTAAATGTCATGTAGTAAGAACATCCCCCCAGGGATGTCATGGGCAACATACCAGATAGATCAGAATGGACTAGTTGCAATATATCAGATGTCTTTGTGACACTAGAGGGGAAAGGTCCCCTTGTATGTTTTCCTTCAGCACAGCCCTTACATACACCTTCGTGATTATTTCCAAAATCAGGCATCCCTGTCACCACCTTCCTTGCTTCGGGAAGGGCTTTGTAATGAAGGTGTCCAAATCTTCGGTGCCATAGTTCGGTTTGTCAGATAGTATCACAAGTCATAGCTCCCAACGGACTCCCTCCAACCTGGTAGAGTGTACCAACTCTAAAACCAATTGAGATAGCTTCATTGAAGCTCTCCTTCCACATGAGCACCTTTCCATCAGAGAAAGTTACATTGAATCCTTTGTCTTCCATGGCAGATACAGACACAAGGTTCTTCTTCAATTTAGGTACATAGAGTACATCTTGCAAACGTAGGACTTGTCCTCGAGACAAGTGGAGGGTCACAGTCCCTGTCCCTTTCACGGGATATGTGGCATTATCCCCAAGGATAATTTCTAGATTAGTATCCCTTTCAACCATGTCAGAGAGTGCTTCCTTGAATCCAGTGATGTGTTTTGAGGCACCACTATCGATTAGCCAGACATAAATAGTGTCCGGCGGAGATGTAGCAGAGAGAGCAGATACAATAATATACTCATTTCTTTTATCAACAACATTAGACTCCTCATACCTGGTATTTCTAGACCTTTTAAAAGGTTGATTGTTTCCACCAAAGTGAGCCTTCCTCTTTCCTTTGGATTTGTCATTTCTTTGATTCCCATTCCTTCGGTTGTTGTTGTTATCATCACTATCGGGAGAATCCTTCTTGAAGGGGCATTCTCTAGCATAGTGACCAGGCCTATGGCAAGTGAAACACTTGCCCTTTTTTTCTTGAGCCTTCGTTCTTCCTTTGTCCTTAGGACCACTAGAGTTCTTCTTTCGAGAATGAGCACCATAGGCAGCATTTCTGTCATTATCGAATTCCTTCATCCTTGTTTCTTCTTGCATACATCTAGACAGAAGCTCATCAAAGTTAAGAATGGTATTATTGTTGAGAATGGTAGTTGTGAATACTTGCCATTCATATGGAAGTCCTCCAAGTGCGGTGAGAACCATCTCACGATCAGCTATTGTCTCCCCAATGGCTAGCAGATTGTTCCTTGTTTCGGTCAATTTCAGAAAGTAAGTTTGAATAGACTCATCCCGGCCCTTCTTCATATTCTTCAACTTGTTCTTGAGGAATAGCACTTGGTTCACATTGTTTACTTTGAACATAAGGATCAATTTGTCATACATCTCCCTGGATGTGCCTAGTTCAGATATATAGGCAACCAGGCTCTTATGTATGGATTCCCTGATCAACAGCTTTGCTTTGATCTCTCCCTTCTTATACTTGTTTCTAACAGCAACGGTAGCATTGGATGGAGGTTCTTGAATTTTACCCAGCACATGATCCAAGAGATCATGGTCCTCCAATTTGAGATCTAATATCATCTTCCAGGCATGGAAGTCATCCCTTCCAGTCAGCTTGTCATTCTCCTTGAATTCAAGACTTGTGGAACCCATTTCTTCCGGTGGTGATTGCTAAAGATAGAGTTTGTCTTCACCTCACCTCCGATACCATGTAAATTTTTGTAGATGTTCTATGCTTGGAGCAACTTTACTTTTCTCACAGCAATCATACAAATAGTTAAGTAAAATGCAGATAGAACATATAAGTGGATCTTATAGAAGACAAATCAGAAACAGGAAAAATGTGGTGGTGCGTTACGGCGGTCAACAGGATGCTTCAACCAGCAAACTCTCCTTGGTCAGCCAACCCAGAATGTGTCACAACAGTCCTCCAATCAGCAAACGAGTCAACCCAAGTCAACTCCAAAAAGTCAACGCTGTCCTAAAAAAGTCAATGCAGGGCAGCAAGCTAAAAGTCAACGCAGCAGCAGATTGGTCAACCCTTTGACCTCGATTTCTGTGCCAAACAGTACGGCCTTCCAAAATCGAACTTCTCACCAAATTTCAGCCCAATTGGACCATGCGTTGACCAAAGTCAACGCTGGTCAAACTTTCTGGAAAACCCTAACTGCAGAAATTCGTCCTTCAGCTCAGCCGTACAGATTTGTCCTTCTTCTCCTTCACACGTGTGGGCTGAACTCGTCCTCCAAGGAGCTCGTACTATCTCAGATGAGAGAAGAAGATGTGAGTTGTGTTGTAATGAAATGCTCTCCAACTTTGCCTGTATTTATATCCATCATTGGGGTGTGTGACACATCTGCTGGGGGTGTGAAACCTTAAGGCCGACCTGCACATATAATTTATTATGAATAATAAATTCAAAATAAATGTTCTGCTCATCGGATTAAGACATATTATATATGGATTTTACACCTCTCCGAAAGAGGAATCCAACAAAAATATTAGCCTCTTAATCTGAGCATCATAACATGGAGTTTGGACCTAGTTGTCCAAATTTAACAGGTGCCTCAAGGCACTTCACTGGATATAAAGAGGCCCTCTCACATTTTATTGAAAAGGAAACCAATTTGGAAATTATACTTGGAGACAACGCCACCTATCCCGTGAAAGGGACAAGGACTGTTACTCTTCATCTAAATCAAGGTCAAATCCTTCATCTACAAGATATGTTATATATACCTGACTTGAAGAAGAATTTGGTGTCTATTTCAGCGATGGAAGATAAAGGATTCAAAGTAGCATTCATTGATGGAAAGGTACGCACTTGGAAAAGGAATTTTAAAGAAGCATTCACTCTTGGTTTCAGGGTTGATACACTTTAACAGGTTGGAGGAAGTCCATTGGGAGCCATGACATGCAACACTACTCTTCAATCTGAACTATGGCGTCAGAGGATTTCCCACCTTCATTATAAAGCTCTTCTCGAAGCAAGGAAGATGGTCACAGGTATGCCCGATTTCAAAGTTGATCATGAAGGTGTATGTCAAGGTTATGTCGAAGGGAAACATACAAGAGGACCATTCCCCTCAAGTGATACCAAGACTACCGACATTCTACAATTGATTTATTTTGATCTATCTGGAATGTTGCCCATAACATCCTTGGGAGGATGCTTATATTATGTCACTTTCATAGATGACTTCTCCCGCAAAACTTGCATATACTTCTTGAAGAAAAAGGACGAAGTATTCAAATGGTTCCACACCTTTAAGGCCTTGGTTGAAAATCAAACAGGGAAGAAGATCAAAATTTTGAGGACCGATAATGGAACCAAATATGAATCAAATGAGTTCAATGACTATTGTAGGGAAGCTAGCATTAAGAGGAAGACCACTACTACATATACCCCCGAACAAAATGAAGTTGTTGAAAGAAAGAATAGAACCATCATTGAAGCGACTTGTGCCATGCTACAGGACCAAGGTCTTCCAAAGTTCCTATGGGGAAAAGTTGCCAACACTGTCGTGTATGTTCAAAATAGATGCCCACATCAAGCATTGGACTCCAAAACTCCTGAAGAAATTTTCACTAGTAAGAAACCTGATGTTTCTCATTTTAGAATTTTTGGAAGTCCCATATATTTTCATGTGTCGAAAGAAAAGAGGAGCAAGTTGGATGCTTCTGGAAAGAAAGGACCATTTGTGGGCTACAATGAAACCTCGAAGGCATATAGATTCTAAGTGTCTGGTCAAATGGAAGTGGAGATATTTCATGATGTCACCTTCCACAAAGATGCTACCCTTGGGAAGGTTAGAGATCTTCCCATCTCAAAGGAAGACAAAGAGGAAGATCCAGGAAAGCAGGAAGAACCGAAGGATGAACAAATGCCCAATGTTGAAGAACCGATGGATCCTATTGGTCCACCTCGTAGTGAGCCCACTTCTTCAAAAAGAAGACCCTCATGGCTTAGAGATACTCTCGAAGATGCCGAGAGACATATTGCACCAAGGGGAACATTCCGTGAAAGTAAGAAGTAGAATAGGTACCAAGGGTACTTAGTAGCCATGAGCCCCATTATCCAATCTGAGCCTGGAACATTTGAACAAGCCATGAAGCACCAAGTTTGGAAGGATGCAATGAACGAAGAATATGAGTCAATCATGAAAAATGATGTATGGGATGTGGTCCCTAGACCAAAGGACAAGTCTGTTGTCACCTCGAAATGGCTCTACAAAATCAAACATGGAGTCGATGGAAGGGGTGAAAAGTTCAAGGCCAGATTTGTTGCCCGAGGCTTCTCGCAGAAAGAAGGTATACACTATGATGAAATATTTGTGCCTGTTGCTCGATATACCACCATTCATTCGATTATTGCCCTTGCTGCCTCACAGGGATGGAGTCTACATCAAATGGATGTCAAGACTGCCTTTTTGCATGGTTCACTTAAGGAAGCGGTCTATGTGGAACAACCTTTGGGGTTCGAAGTTCAAGATCGAGATACACATGTATGCAGATTGAAGAAAGCCCTCTATGGGTTGAAGCAAGCCCCCAGGTTTTGGTATGAAAAGATCGATATCTATCTGATGAAGTTGGGCTTTCCTCAAAGTGAAGCTAATCCAAACCTTTACTTCAAGGTTGATAATGACAAGCCTCTCATCTTGGTACTCTATGTGGACGATCTCTTCCTAACAGTTGCAGACCCTCATTCATCAATGTAAAAGGGTGTTGGCTTCTGAATTCGAGATGAAGGACCTAGGACTGATGCACTACATCTTAAGCTTGGAGGTCTAGCAAAAGCCAAGTGAGATTTTCCTTTCTCAAGGAAAATATATTATGAAATTGCTAGAAAGATTTGGGATGGTGGATTGCAAGCCCGTGACTACTCCAATGGAACTCAACTTTAAGAAGTTATGTGGAAGTGTTGTTGTGCCTGATTTGGGAAATCCTATCGAGTATCGTCAACTCGTGGGGACCCTAATGTTCTTAGTAAACTCTCGTCCGAACATATGTTTTGTAGTGAACACTTTGAGTCAATATATGGTCGCGCCTCATCACATACACTAGATTACTGCCAAGAATCTCTTGAGATATCTTCGAGGCACAATTAATCATGGACTGAGATACACTGTCGGGAATGTGAGACTCCATGGATATATTGATGCTCACTGGGCTAGCAGTGTGGTGGAACGTAAGAGCACATATGGATGTTGCTTCACTCTAGGTTCTGCTTCAATCTCCTGGATGTGTTGGAAAGTGTAACTAGGTAATGGAGAAGAACAAAGATAACAAAATGTACTTTGTAATGCTTGCATCATGGGTTTCATGAGCAAGGAGTTTTTATTATAGGTCAAAGACTTCTTCTTGATGTCTTTAGGGATTTGTCATCTTGTCATAAATGTATAATTTAGAGTCATGTAAATGAAGTGTTGTTACACTAGTGAAAGGACACATTATTGATGTAAATAGTATGCTCCAAGAAGAAGACATTCAACCTTATTCAAAGAATCCACACATCGAGGGGGTAATCTTTGACATCAAAGATTCTTGATATTGATGACAACGTTGGAAGACACATCATCAAGCAACACCCAACACTATTGAAGACATCATCATTCTGAAGTAATCCTTGATCATCAAGGATCCAAGATCAATCAATCTAAGAGGGAGTTCCTGCCATCATCATCAACAAGGAAGTTGATAAAAGAAGAAAAGCATCTATTCAAGTAAGTATCTTTATGACTTCATATGAATCTATCAAAATGTCTTATTTGCAAAGAAAACAACGAACTAGTTAGGGTTTCAAACTTTCTTGCATGGAAGAAAAGGACAATTAAGTCATGCCAAATACATGAAGGGAGACATAAGAGCCCAAAGGATTCTTAGAATCCATAAAAGACTCTCATCTCCGATGTATCAAAACTAGAACCTTCAAAAGGAAGTATATGACAAATTGGTGGAGCTATTCTCGGAATTAGGAGAAGTAATGTCTAATAGAGAAATTACTACAGTGGTACTGAATGCTCTTCTCTGCAGAGACTCAGCAGAGAAGATAAAGCCAGAGGGTGAGTAGCAGGTGGTAGAGGAGGCTAGCATCATTCCAAGTGGAAGTATTCCAGTCCTGGGAAGAGGCAGTGAGAGGAAGGCCGAAATCCCCAGAGTTTCTGCGCAAGCACTACGTAGAGGGTGGCGCCAAAGGTTTAGCGTGTGGATAGGGATGCAATTTCGGTGACAGAAATTAGCTGTGGGGTGAGAGAAAATTCTACCAATAATTTTGTCAGAATTTCCTCATATTAGATCGCTAGTAGAGCATCTAAATTATTGTACTCATAATTGTTGTTGAAGAATAATAATAAAACCATCATTTGTTTCACTGGTTTTCCCACATTGAGTTTTTCCGGGGACAGTTATCCAAAAATAACTGCGTCAAAATTCTTGTGTGTGCTATAATTTCTCAGTTTCCAGTATTTTATTTTCTATGGTATTTTTATGGTCAAAATTGCAATTCTGATTCTATTCATTGTTCCCCGTAGCAAATAAACTGCATAATTAAATCTACAGTTAGAAGAATAATTTCAAGTTGTTGCAATAGATGAAATTTTCACATGGTATCAGAGCGTAATTGATCAGTCGAGAAGCTCAGAAGCGAAGAGGAAAATTTTGTTGTTAAGTGAGAGCAGCAGACCGAAATTTTCAGAGGCAGCGTAGTCCATTGACAGGGAAGTAAAGTTGTTGGGGCAACAATTCAATTTCAGGTGCAGGGTGGCAGAAAAATCGAGTTGCCCAGATTTGTGATTATAGCAGTCAGGGGGAGCAGTTGTAGCTCAAATTTTCGCTGAGCAGACTTCTTGGTTGGACGTAGAGGATTTTGCAGCAGTTTGAAATTGTAGAATCAACATCGGGAGGAAAGAGGAATAGCACACTGTAAATTCTTCAACATGACCATAGACATAATTGACATTCAGGAAGCTTCATATTTGTCTTCCAAGTTGGAGGACAAATTTTCTTGCTTGTTAGGATCAGCTTCACCAGGTGTCTGTTATATAGACAGTGGAGCATCAACTCATGTGACAGGGGTTAGAAAACATTTCTCTAGCTACAAGGAGCAGATGGACTTCTAGATTATTATGGGATATAGAGCAAAATGTACTCCAGTAGGGAGAGGTAGATTTTCAAAGGGAGTCAGCAGCAAGCACCAGCACTACAGATGTATTGCATGTGCCAAGATTGGGTATGAACCTAATTTTAGTATCCCAGTTACAGGATAAGGGGTATGATATCCACTTTGTAGGGAAGAGAGTGTATGTCAAACACTCAAGTTGGAAAAAGGTAAGATAGATTGGAGTTCAAAGCAACAAATTGTACATGTTGCAGCTCATCAACTCTCCAATGGCACTAATAGGCAATGACAGTGGTAGTGGCGAGGAGCTAAATGAGTTATGGCATAGGAGAATGGGACATCTACACCATGGAGCACTCAAGATGCTCAGAGAAACAGTAACAGGGATTCTAGAACTTGGCACGGAACATGATGATGTATGTAGAAGATGAGTACTTTGGAAGTAAGTTAAGGCAGCATTCCCAAGAAGTGACTGCAGAGCAGATGGCGTGTTAGGACTTATGTATCCAATTATTTGTGGCCCAATGTCCACTAGAGCTCTAAGTGGTGTCGAATACTTCCTCACCTTTATTGATGACCATTCCAGGAAAACCTGGAACTACATCCTGAAGACCAAACATGAGGTATTCGATCGTTTCAGGGAGTTTAAGGCTCTCATGGAGAATGTGACAAGGAAGAAGATCAAGGTGCTTCGCTCAGATACTGGGGGAGAATATATTGATAAAGACTTGACATATTTTTGCGCGAAGGAAGGCATCAGAAGAGAACGGACAGCTCCATATAATCCACAACAGAATGGGGAAGCGGAGCGGAAAAACATAACCATAGTTGGGGTTGCAAAAGTTATGTCATATGACCAGGATTTGCCTATATTTTTATGGGCAGAGGCATGTAACAAGACAGTGCATATTCAGAACATGACTCCTCATAGAGCACTGGGGAAGAAAACACCAGAAGGAGTCTTCACAAGGAAGAAGCCAGAAGTTAGTCACTTCAGGATCTTTGGCAGCGTTGCTTATTGCCACGTGCCAGATGAGAAAAATACCAAATTGGATCAGACTGCAAAGGAGGAGTTTCTTGTTGGGTATAGTGAAACCTCAAAGGCATACAGGATCTACATTCCTAGAAATAAGAAGATTGTGGTGAGACGAGATGTGAAGTTCATGGAGTACCGAGCTATCAGGAGATCTCGTGAGATGCCTGCAGTTGATCAGACAGCAGAAGGTCATTTGGTCCAGCAACAGGGGCAACCAGTGGGACCCATAGGAGGACAGTCACAAGGATCAAGGACAGTGACTAGTACCAGTATTTCCTCAAGTGCAGGAAATCTGTGGAGTTCTCAGCAGATGGAGCAGTAGAGGTAGGATGAGGAGGAGCTAGTTGAACCTCCCACCACTAGTGGTCGAGCAGGTTCATCAGACATTGAGAGATGCAGAAGAGTTTATTTGAACTCCTAGGATGAACAAAAGACAGTGCAGATTGAGGTTATAGAACCTTCCAGCTTTCAGGAGGCCGCACAGCATTAGGTATGGATAGACGCCATGGTAGAAGAGTATAGCTCTATCATGATGAATGATGTTTGGGAGGTGGAGCCAAGACCTGAAGACAAGTCAGTTGTAGGTTCTAGATGGATCTACAAGATCAAGTATGTTGCAGATGGCAGTGTGGGAAAGTACAAGGCAAGGTTCGTGGCAAAGGGGTATGCACAGAAACGATAGATTATGAGGAGACCTTCGCTCCAGTTGCCGCCAGATACACCTCTATCCGGCCATTTTATCCCTAGCAGCTCAGATGGTATGGCAGATTCACAAGATACACGTCAAGAATTCTTGAACGGGGTGATAAAGGAAGAGGTGTACATAGCACAGCCAGAGGGCCTCAAGACTCATTAGAGTCGCACTCGTGTGCAGACTGAAGAAAGCTCTATACAGACCAAGCAAGCTCTCAGGGCATGGTATGGTCGGATTGACAACTACTTGCAGCAGATGGGATTCATCAAGAGTGACACAGATCCCAACCTTTACTATTTGATGGTAGAGGGTGAGCCATTCATCCTAGTTTTGTATGTGGATGATCTCTTTTTGACGGGATCATCAGGGCTCATAAAAGACTGCAAAAGGAACCTAGATATGAAGGATTTGGGGTTGATGCACTATTTCTTAGGAATGGAAGTGTGGCAGAAATATGGGGAGATCTTCCTTGGGCAACGAAGATACGCTACAGATATTCTGAAGAGGTTCAGAATGCAGGATTATAGACCCATGTCTACGCCCATGATCACCAACTGGAAGAATATAGATGGATCAGATGACAAGGATGTCAACCCTACCTTGTATAGGCAGCTTATTGGGTCTCTCATGTATCTGGTCAACAGTAGGCCAGATATTTGCTTCGCAGTCAATACCCTCAGTTAGTCCATGGTAGAGTTGAAGAGGGTACATTGGGCAGTAGCGAGGCATATTCTGAGGTATGTGCGCTGCACAGTCAAGTATGGGTTGAGATATACTCGAGGGGATGATGTTAGACTATGTAGGTTCACAGATGCAGATTGGGCAGACAGTTCAGTAGACAAGAAAAGTACCTCTGGATACTACTTCAGCGTTGAATTAGGGATGGATTCGTGGTGCAACGGGAAGCAGAAGTCGGTAGAGTTGAGCTCTGCAGAAGCAGAGTACATGGCAGCAAGAAGCAATATGGCTTCAGAAGTTGCTAGTAAGCTTTTTCACGCAGAGGATGGAGGGGACCAGAGTCTATTGTGATAATCAAAGTTGCATTAACCTCTCTAAGAATCCAGTATTTCATGACAGGTCAAAACACATAGATATTCGATGTCATTTCATCGGAGATTGTGTACGGCCTGGGGCAGTCCAGCTACAATGTTTTCCCATAGAAGAGCAGGTTGCAGACATACTCACAAAAGCTCTAGGGAGAGCTAAGTTCGTTTATTTCAAACAACAAATGGGTATGGTGGAGAACCTGTTTCAGTAACAGGGTTAGATTTTCAGTTGCAGTAGCAACAAGTGAGAGGGATTTGCAGTGCAGATGCAGTGTTGGCAGCAGTACAGCAAGATCAGCAGCAGCACAGATGCAGCATCAGAGTTACGCAGTGGTTGGTGGGCCCTTCAAAATCCATGAAGAATATGCCAACATTCGATGGGGATCCGCATTCCGCAGCCACTCACGTGGTAAGGTTCATGAAAAGAAAAATATAACTCAATCTTGTGACCAAATGGAATTGTTTGTCCTATCCATTGCCCCTAATACCGATTGGCTTGACTCATGTAAACCTAAAAGCATTCCTTCTCTTCCGATGTTGACAACGCAATTCTTGTTGCATGAAAGGTCGAGTTTCCAATCTCAGGAAGACATATGCCAAAGATTGGATGTGGCCCTTCAAGAGGAGGAGGTTATTGAATATGGTTTTGTGCTTAAGGGAGAATGTCTTGATCCTTCTCCAAAACTTTGTGATCAAGTGATTGATGTGTACCTTGAGGATAGTGTCGAAAAAGAGACAAGAATTGGAAAGCATGTCCTCTAAGGATAATGATGACAAAGATCTAGACCCCGAGAGTCCCTCGATGTTGGAAGAATGGATGACGAAGTATGAGAAGTCTTGCAGGCAATTAGTGGCTACATATAACTCCCAAGAGATTTTCTCCTACTATTGTGAGAAATCGGAAAGACTCTATAACATGAAGAGTGAATATAAAAAGATTCGTACCGATGACCTTCTTGAAACATTCCATCAAAATCATTTAGTAAATACCTTGGATCTCATTCTTTGAGAACAAATTAAGGAGGAAAAGTCTTCCATGTCTAAAGAAGAGAATGAATGGCATCCTACCCAACACCAAATATGTAATGACGAATGGGATGATTCTAAGGAAGATCAAGATAGTCAAATAAATGAAGAATCTATGAATGACTATTGGGTTGTTGATTGGGGAATTGGGTATGACTATAACAATGAAGACCCCATAGTCTCTCAAATCCATGAGAATGAACTCAGGAAGGAAGAAGATACTCCTCCCCTTTGGAACAACATTGTTCGCCCTTACAAACCCCTCCTTGGTGATTGGAAGGGTCTCTTTTTTATGTTCCAAGATGATTCAATCAAAGAAGAGCCTTCCGAAATTGTGGGAAGTTCCACTGACTCTAATATGAAGAAACTAAGGAAGAAGCTTCATTAAGCCATGCCGCTGATACGGGGTTTTGCTTCATTTTTAAGCATTCATCCCCTTGTTATGTCCCTGCCACTGAGATGGATGTTTGTGACAAGGTTTGCCCCCCTAGTTTTGATGAAGAGGTAGTTTCCCTTACCAGAAAACAAGAATTATGGTTTCTCCCCAAATCCAATGATAAGTCCACTTCTTGTTTTCCCAATGACCAAAATAGTATCATTCTAAATATGTATGAGTCATTTACCCCTTCTTACCCTAAATAGTATCATCCTAAAAATGAATGAGTCATTTACCCCTTCTTACCCTAAGGATGATAGGCCCGAGATAGTTCTTCATCGAAAATTCATATACTTGGTCATTGGCATGTCCATCTCCTGGTTGGAGGATCAAATCAAATCCTCTCGATTGATGTTTAATCCTTCTTCCAATTTTCCTTTCTATGACATATGGGTCTTTTGTTTTTCCATTTCCCACCCTCTCAACCCCTCATATCATCATTCTCACTTGTACTGTCAGGTTCATTGCAAGGATAATCATGGAAGCTTGTGTTATTATATTGATCAATTGACATGTTGGTTGCATTCGGTCTACGATTATACCTAGTACTTGACAATGTATGTTATGCATGTTAAGAGTAGGATGCATTGCATGATGATTTTTGCATTAGAACTAACCGCGTATGATATTTCTCACGATAGATTAGATGCATTTAGATTAAAATTTGCATATTTTATTATTTGTTGGTTTTATGGGCTAACATTAAGCATGGGTGATCATAAGACACCGTCAAAAACATGTTGCCCCGTGGTTTGATCTTTGACGTGTGTAGATAACAGGTCTCGTGACCTCCCGTTCAAGTAGCCTTACCCACTTCTTCAAGAGATCACATCCCAGTTGGAGCTAGATGTTACCCACCACTTCGTGGGTAATACCCTAGGAGAAAAATTTCCTTCGTGATGGACCTCAGCCAACAGCCTCTTACTAGCTCGTTGTGCCATTTCTCTGCCACTTGAGTCAACCATGTGCTCCCTCACCCATCTATATTGATCGTATGTTTGAAGGTGGGCCTCCTGAATATAAAGGTATGCCTTGTCATTTGGTAATTGAGTATTGGGTTTAATTATCATGGATACTTGTGGGCATGGATTGATGGGGGGATTTGGCGGAAAGAGCGGGCTTAGCCTATGCTCCTGTCCCCTTGATCTCTTTTGGGTGTTACCCCTGAATTTTAGTCCCGTGGGATCTCCTTTATTGACCATTTGGATCTAGGGTGGTACTACTTCGGAAATCCTAACTTTGGGTGTGTGGTCCTGCTCCTTTATCCGTATGTATTACTCCCTTTCTACTCATTATACTCCCATTGATCATTTCTCCCACCTAGGTCCACATAGGGCCAGCCTCCCTATCCCCTTTTCCCACCTGGGGTCAGGTTTGGAATGATGCCCCGGAGGTTGAAGCAGCTAAAAGAAAAAGAAAAAGCATAATTGGCCACACTTAACAAGGAATTGTACCACAAAATGCAAAAGATGGTTAGGACAAAAATAATTAGCACGTGGGAAAAATCCAATGCATGAGCTCTGCCCTTTACCCATGGCCATCACCCTTGTTCCATAGGCCCTAGATGAGCTTCCTTTGTCATACAGGAACCCATGATTTTCCCACCCCCTGGAGGGCAATGAACCGCCCTACCTTTAAAGGGGTAATCACTGCTACAACTGACACATCATGCTCTCATCCTTGAGCCCCAAGCAATTAATTAAAGAAAATTCATAAAAGGCAAAAGGCATTTAAATAAGGTTGGAAAAATCAAGGTCAGGACACCTCATGTACCACGATTGCTCCCTCCTACACATTAGATACCCCGGTGTGGGCTTCCCCATATCTGGCTACCCCTATGCCCCGATATGTGGCCCATAATTGTCCCTCTCACTCCCTACTCCATTTCACTTATTTGTCACTTGCCACCCTCGTTCAAAGGATGTAACTTGGACCTACTATCCCCTTTAAGGGTTGAAACCACTTAATAAGGTACATGGCTAACCCCCTTTGGAGTATGGAGACACTAGCAAATGCCAAAGCCCACTACGGAAGGGCATGCCATTGTGAAGTGCCCACTTTGTTATCCATGATTTGTAAGCTCTTTGACACGATTATTCTAATGGTTGGTTGTACTATAAGCCTAAGGGACACATTGGATCTTATACAGGATTGCAGGTGGTTTCCATTTGGGTTTGGTCTCCCTATACAGGATCCTAACCCCCAGACGACTACATTGGCACATATAAGGTGTGCATAGAAAGCCATAGTCCTCCACAGCAGCAGACAGCACTCCACGGATCCTCATCGACCTTCAAAGACTACTAGTGATCCACTTTTGGGATGATGGTGATGTGCACTGCATGTATGATAGGATGCATTAGATTAGGAGATGGCATCATATTAGAAGCATACAATTAAAGCAAGAGCCCATGACATCATTATAGAAATTTGAAAGGATAGTTGAAGTAGAAGTCTACATGGATGTAGTAGTCATTGTAAGAAGGAAGTAGCTCTTGGGAACCTCATTGAAAACATAAGTAGAAAGTCATATAGCATGATAGAATATAGAAAGAACTCATCATACATCATCATCATTAGAAAGGAGCATTTGCAGAATGAGGATAATCAAGATCCTTCATTGGAATCTTCATTAGAAGGTCCACCTCTACTTGGAAAAAGCGAGTGTCTCGTTGATCATTCCACCTTGTGTGGGATCCATTGTTTACAACGATGATGGTATGGTGACAAAAGAGCGCAGCGTGTCAAGATGTTTGAAGTACTTCAGTCAAGGAAAGGGAGTTGCTGAAGGAAGTCTAGATGACCGAAAGGAGAAAATAGGTATGCATGTATTTGATAGATTAAGCCATGGCATCATATAGTTGTAGATAACACAGGTGAATGCTCTACCTCATGAACATGATCAAAGAAAAGGGATCCCTTCCTTTGGAAAGATGCATGAAGGAATGGTTCACATATTGACAAGATAAAATCAACATAATATGTTCTCATAGTTGACAAAGATAAAGGAACTATGGATGAAAGTTCCTGGGGAGCAATATGTGAAGAAAGAAAGAAGAGATCATGAAAGATGTAACTATGGTCACATGAGAAAAGGAAATCAACATCCGATGACTATAAGTATTGGCTATGATGTCTCCATAGAAAGGATATGACGACTTTGACAAATCTGTAAAGAAAAGAGACCCTTGACATTGAAAGCCTTGGAGATATATTTATGTGCAGGATGTTGATGTTGCAAGAAGCAGATGTCATGATGAAAGACCATCAAGAAAGGTAACTTTGAATTGATGTTCATTTTTTATTTTCAAAAACATTTGGATGGGTTAATATAGGGCTACCGAAAGAGAGTTGTAGATGTCACCTACAACTAGCATTCATGTGGTTGGATTGAAGATCCTGAAGGAAATATGACTTGGAAGAGATAGTTGTATGAAGTAAAGCCAGATATGGACTGGAAGATAACTTTCCGAAGAAAAGAAGGATGACATGACTATTGGTTCAATCCTATGGTTCGTTGAAGGGAAGTGATAGATGGTCGATGCCCCACGAAGAAGAACTAGAAGATGAAGGCTCCAAAATAATGAAGATAAAATTCATGACATCAAAAGGAGGAGCTCTTCAAGCAGCGAATGGCACCATAATCTCCACCAAAGAACAAATAGTTGTTGTTGGAAACAAGTCCCTAGTTAAGAGGGAACTTGGACAAGTCCCTAGATAAGAGGGAGCTTGGGTACATTCCTTTTATAGGAATGGGTATATCTTCACTAGTTGAGAGGGAGAGATAGACACATCATTCTTGTTTTCACTTCGTGAAGAAAGAATGGAGGATTGGGTAATCATATGGCATCCGATACTCTTTGAGGATGAGATAGCGCGTCCAAGATGAGAGTAGTCATATAAGAAATTTCTCGAGGATGCATCATTCCAAGATAAGAATTGTTCTAGAAGGATGTTAAAATTTGGGTACCAGAGGACAAGTGGTTCCCCATGGCTTTGATCTTTGACCTAGGGAAAGGTGTCCACTTTATTGTACTTCTCCTAAAGTGACTTTATAAGTGGTAAAGTCAGTGTAATATTAAAGTGACCTTATAAGTGATAAAGTTACAATCTAATTTTAAAGTGACTTTATTAAAGTCAATGAAGAATTAGAAAGTGAAAAAGTGACTATGGAAATAAAAGGCTAAGTGGGTCTTTATTTAAGTGGGTGAGTTAAAAAAATAGAAGGTGAGAGTTAAATGCACATTTATTCTCATCCCTAGATCTAAATGAATCTAAGCCATTAGATCTTAGGGTTACCCAAAAATTCATTTAGGGTAAAAGGAGAGAAGAAGAAGAAAAGATCAATTCAGTCTTTCATAAGCATTTGAGAGAAAGAGAAGAGAGAGCAAGGAGAAAATTTCTGAGCAGGGAGGAAGTGAAGGAGAGCAGCAAACCTTGGCACGCATCCCAAGGAGGCATTTTAGCAATCCGTACAGCAACATTTATTGGCACACATCCCAAGGCATAAATTTGTACAGTAGAGTTTGGGCACGCATCCCAAGGAGTACAATAGAGATTTCGAGGGAGAAAAGATAGCACGCGGAGGCACAATTTTCGAGGCAGATTTGGGCACAAAAATCGAATAGGATTTTATGTTGTACTTTTTCGTACAATCTGTACAATCGTACAATGAATTCTAGGCACGAATCCCGAGGTTGTCGTACAGCATTAAATGTTGTTATTTATTGCTGTAAATTTTTTTGTTTGGACAGTTTTGCTGGGGCACAATTTTCGTGGCGGAGTTCAAGCACAAAAATTGAGATAAGTTATACTTTGTGAACGCTGGAATTTTCTATGTATTTCAGTTTCTCTGTAAAAGATTTTTCAAAAATCAAGAAGAGCTCTCAAACTGGTTTTCCCCAAGAGTTGTAAGGGTTTTTTCCATGGCCACATTGACCAAAAATCACTGTCATTTTCTGTGTGTGACTGTTATATTTTTACTGTGTTTTATTTCTACATTTTCCAGCAGTGGTGAAATTTCCAAATTTGTGTTTTCAGAAATAATTTTCATTTCCAGATTTTAGTGTTTTTATCATGTTTAGATTTAACATTAAATGCATGGAGTGATAAGGGTAAACTAATAACCGAAGTGGGGACTGAAATTTTACATGGTATCAAAGCTTTGTTGGCTGGAAATTGCATTTTGGGACAGCAATTTTGAAAATTACAGCAAGTTGATTTTCACACACAAAACAGAAAACCTTTACCCAGATTTGAAATTTCAGTTTGATAGGACAGTGAAACATGTCTCTGGGATTGAGGGTTGAAGGCAAGTTAGATGGGCAGAGTAACTACAGTGCATGGATGGAGAGAATCCAAAGTATCTTTGAGGAAGCAAAGGTCTGGGGCATTATGATACATACCACACAGCACCCAGTAGCAGTATCTGCTGACCCAGTACAGTTAGCAGAGTTCAATAAAAATAATGCTAAGGCCAAAAGTTTGATTTTGGATGCAGTCAAAGATCATGTCATTCCTCATGTGAGAGGAAAGACTTATGCACATGAAATGTGGACAGCCTTTATCGGTCTTTACCAAAGCTCAAATGAGAACAGAAAGATGGTCCTAAAAGAGAAACCGAAGGCCATAAAAATGGCTAAGACTGACAGTGCTACAGCATACCTCACCAAGATCACTTCGGTGAGAGATGAGTTGGCAGTCGTAGGAGAGACCATTGCACCCACTAAGTTGGTGAGGATAGCTTTGAATGGTCTTCACAAGGCTTGGGAGAGTTTTGTAGATGGTATTGTTGCATGTGAGAACCTTCCTGGATGGAAAAGTTTGTGGGATGATTGCATTCAAAATGAAACCAGGAAGAACCATCTTGGGGCAGCCAAACAAAGGGAGGACGATGACAATGTGGCATTGTTGGCAAAAGGCAAGAAGGGCAAAGCAAAGAAGCAAGCTTCCACCAGTGGAGGCAAAGGCAAAGGTAAAGGAAAACAGCAGAACAAAGAGAAGGACTATTCCAAAATCAAATGTTGGAATTGTCAAAAGATGGGACACTATGCTGCTGTGTGTCCAGAGAAGAAGAACAAGAAGGGGAAAGAGAAAACCATGACAGCTTCTGCAGAGATAGAGGGCTTCTCAGAGAGCTTTGATCGAGAGTTTGGATTCATAGCTCGTGAGTCCTCCAATGCAGTATCACCTGCCTTACAGGTTCAAAAGGAGTGTGCACTCTCCTCTACTAGCAGAGCATCTTCTAGCATTTGGTATGTTGACAGCGGCACTTCACGCCATATGACAGGAGTCAGAGAGTACTTCTCAGAGCTTTTAGAGAGTGATACTGATATGGAGGTAGTACTTGGTGATGACAGCATTGTTAGAGCAGTCGGTGTGGGAACATTGACATTTGATAGGGAACCCAAACCTCCCTTGAAAGTGTCAGATGTTCTATATGTGCCTGGAATGAAGAAGAACCTGAAATCCGTTTCAGCACTTGAGGACAGAGGGTATGAGGTGTTGTTCAGGAGTGCTATTTCAGCTAGAGTGATTGGTGTGCGCCATGCTAAGGTGTACAAGTTCTCATTCCAGCCCCTGCTAGCATTGAGTAGTTGTACCAGAGACAGGACCGACAGCAGATCTAGCAATTCAGAGTTGTGTGAGATTTGGCATCGCAGGATGGGTCACATGTATCATGGGGCCTTGAGGACATTGCGGGAGATCACCATTGGTGTGCCAGATTTCAGTTTTGATCACCTTGACGTATGCAGAGGATGTGCTATGGGGAAGTTTGCAAAAACCCCTTTTCTCGGCAGTGACAACAGAGCGACAGGGATCCTTGACTTGATTCATTCCGATGTGAGTGGTTGGATGTCTCATGTATCCCTGAGTGGCTATGAATATTATGTTTAATTCATTGATGACCAGTCCAGGAAGACCTGGATTTATTTCTTGAAGACTAAGAGTGAGGTCTTCAAGCGGTTTCAAGAGTTCAAAGCTCTTGTGGAGACCCAAACAGATAGGAAGATCAAGGTACTCAGGTCGGACAATTGAGGTGCGTACACTCTTGGTGAGTTTGTGGATTTTTGTGTTGAGGAAGGCCTTAAGAGGGAATTCACTGTTCCTTACAACCCCCAGTAGAACGAGGTGTCAAAGAGGAAGAACAGATCAATTGTAGGGATTGCCAAAGCCATGCTTCACGATCAAGGGTTACCTTTATTTTTGTGGGCAGAGGCCTGCAATATTGTTGCTTACTTGCAAAACAGGAGTCCACATCGTGCCTTGGGGAATGCAACTCCTGAGGAGGCTTTCTCTGGGAAGAAGCCTGATGTTGGGCACTTTCGTATCTTTGGGTGCCTTACATATTCCTCTGTCCCCAAGGAGAAGAGGCATCTTTGTGGGTTATAGCGAGACCTCGAAATCTTACCAGATTTACATTCATGCAAAGAGGAAAGTGGTAGTCAGGCGGGATGTAAAGTTCGAGGAAGAGAGAGCTTTCAAGAGGTCACGGCAGTTACATTATCTAGAGTCACCAGACCCTCAGCAGCAGCTGAGTCACTCACAAGGATCCAGTGCACAAGGTACAAGAGGTCAGGGATCAGGAGGTACATCTATTACAATGTCAAGTCCATCAGTGAGCAATGGCTCTCAGAGTCAGGTGAGTGGCTCTTAGGGCAGCATGCAGGGCAGTCCGCAGAGCAGTTCACAGAGTAGTCCACTGATGGACAGCTCGCATGGTACTTCCGCATCTATAGGCAGAGGTATAGGTATGAGGTCAGTCAGCGGGCCTTCAGGAGTTCAGGCTTCTAATGATGATGAGGATTCTTTCACTCCGGTGGAAGTAGGCTCAGGGAAGAGGAAGCCCAAGTGGCTTCAAGACACCTTGCGCGAGGTCACAACAGTTGTTGGACCAAAGAAACAAGTCAGAGAGAGTAGACCACCTGAGCGGTTCTGTAGTTACATGGAATTGGTAACAAGCATTATTGACTCTGAGCCTTCTAGTTATGAGGAGGCAACCAGCCAGCAGGTCTGGAGAGAGGCCATGATGGAGGAGTATTTTTCTATTATGAAGAACGATGTTTGGGACGTAGTGCCAAGGCCTGAAGGTAAATCAGTTGTTACTTCCAGATGGCTCTACAAGATAAAGCATGCTACAGATGGCAGCGTAGAGAAGTTCAAGGCTCGATTTGTGGCGAGAGGGTTCTCACAGGTAGAGGGAGTTGACTATGAGTAGACCTTCACTCCCGTGGCTCGATATACATCTATTCGCTCCATTTTATCGATTGTAGCAAAGATAGGTTGGAAGATCCACCAAATGGATGTGAAGACTGCCTTTCTCAATGGCTTCATTCAGGAGGAAGTTTATATTGAGCAGTCGCAGGGCTTTGAGGTGCATGGGAAGGAGACCCATGTATGCAGATTGAAAAAGGCACTCTATGGCCTGAAGCAAGCTCCTAGAGCTTGGTACTCTCAGATTGATACATACTTGCAGCAGTTGGGTTTCACTAACAGTGAGGTTGATCCAAACCTATACTTAATTGTGGTAGGTGAGGAGCCTCTCATCTTGGTGTTGTATGTTGATGACTTGGTCATCACTGGTGTAAAGAGACTCATTGAGGGTTGCAAGAGAGATCTTGCTTCAGAGTTTGAGATGAAGGATATCGACTTGATGCATTATTTTCTGGGATTGGAGGTGTGGCAGGAGGAGGGGCATATATTCCTGGGACAGGGGAAGTACACCATGGATATTCTTAGCAGACTTCACATGGAGGACTGCAAACCCATGTCTACACATATGATCACTAACTGGAAGACGCTTCACGCTTCAGATTCCGAGTTGGTGGATCCTACTCTATACAGGTAGTTGATTGGTTCATTCATGTATTTGGTCAACACTAGACCAGATATATGTATTGCATTTAACACTATGAGTCAGTTCATGTGTGAGAGTGCATTGGGTGGCTGCAAAACACATTCTTCGTTACTTGCAGGGTATTGTGGATAATGGTTTGGATTATAGACAGGGTGATGGAGTGAGACTGGCAGGGTACACAGATTCAGATTGGGCAGGTTGTGCTTCAGACAGGAAGAGTACTTCAGGGTGTTGTTTTGGGTTGGGTTCGGTAGTTGTGTTGTGATTCAGTCGGAAACAACAGTCAGTTGCATTAAGCTCAGCTGAGGCAGAGTATATGGCTGCTAGTTTGGCTAGTTGTGAGGCCATATGGCTACGCAAGATGTTTGGTCTATTTGGTCAGGCATTGAGACCTTCTGTGATTTACTGCGATAATCAGAGTAGCATAAAACTCATGGAGAATCCAGTTTTTCATGACAGGTCAAAGCATATTGAGACCAAGTATCACTTCATTCGAGACTATATCCAAAAAGGAGCAGTCAAGCTTGAGTACATCTCCACAGATGAGCAGGTAGCGGACATTTTCACCAAAGCCTAACCACGGGGCAAACATGTCTACTTCAAAGACAAGATGGGAGTGGTGAGGAACACTTTCCTCGGTAAGAGGGAGTGTTAAAATTTGGGTACCAGAGGACAAGTGGTTCTCCATGGCTTTGATCTTGGGCCTAGGGAAAAGTGTCCACTTTATTGTACTTCTTCTCCTAAAGTGACTTAAGTGGTAAAGCCGGTCTAATATTAAAGTGACCTTATAAGTGATAAAGTTACATTCTAATTTTAAAGTGACTTTATTAAAATCAATAAAGAATTAGAAAGTGAAAAAGTGACTATGGAAATAAAAGGCTAAATGGGTCTTTATTTAAGTGGGTGAGTTAAAAAATAGAAGTGAGAATTAAATGCACATTTATTCTCATCCCTAGATCTAAATGAATCTGAGCAATTAGATCTTAGGGTTACCCAAAAAGTCATTTAGGGTAAAAGGAGAGGAAGAAGAAAAGATCAATTCAGTTTTTCATGAGCATTTCGGAGAAAGAGAAGAGAGAGCAGGGAGAAAATTTCTGAGCAGGGAGGAAGTGAAAGAGAGCAGCAAACCTTGGCATGCATCCCAAGGAGGCATTTCAGCAGTCCATACAGCATCATTTATTGGCACGCATCCCAAGGCAAAAATCTGTACTGCAAACTTTAGGCACGCATCCCAAGGAGTACGGCACAGATTTCGAGGGAGAAAAGACAGCAGGCAGAGGCACAGTTTTTGAGATAGATTTGGGCATGAAAATCGAGGAGGATTTTCTATTGTACTTTTCTGTATAGTCTGTACATTTTGTACGGCATAAACAATGAATTTTGGGCATGAATCCCGAGGCAATCGTACAACATTGAATGTTGTTATTTATTGCTGTAAAAAATTTTGTTTTGACAGTTTTGTTGTGGCACGATTTTTGAGGCAGAGTTCAAGCACGAAAATCGAGATAAGTTGTAACTTGTGAATGTTGGAATTTTCTATGTATTTCAGTTTCTCTGTAAAATAATTTTCAAAAATAAAGAAGAGCTCTCAAACTGGTTTTCCCCAAGAGTTGTAGGGGGTTTTTCCAGAGTCACATTGACCAAAAATCACTGTGTCATTTTCTGTGTGTGGCTGTTATATTTTCACTGTGTTTTATTTCTACATTTTCCGGCAGTGGTGAAATTTCCAAATTTGTGTTTTCAGAAATAATTGTCATTTCCAAATTTTAGTGTTTTTATCATGTTTGGATTTAACATTAAATGCATGGGGTGATAAGGGAAAACTGATAACCGGAGTGGGGACTGAAATTTTACAATGGACATACCCTGTGAACACCCGAGTAGGGTATGTACCTTGAGAGACAATGATGATGGTGTCTGTCAGTCATTGGTCTCACTAACATTGTGCTATGATCTTGTGGAGAGATAGATTTGTTAGTCAAAGCCTTGCTATGTGACAATGTTGGTTGGTATGATGCAAAGAGATGGCTTACCAATCTGACTCTTCTTATGAGAATTCTTCAGATTGAGAATGTCCAAGTACCTCGTATGAATTATGAATACCTCCCTAGTTAAGAGGGAGTGTCGAAATATGGAACTAGGTTCGGTCTTCATAATGACATATGTAATCATGATTTTATGTATTTATTGTAAAGAGAAAAATAAATTTATTATGTCATTCTCGAGGCATGGGTTTCATGCTCGAGGGAAATTTATTTTTAGGTCAAGCACCCATTGAGTGCTTCTCGAAGTTGCAAAAGAAGTTGAAATTGCAGAAGTTGCTAATGAATTGTTAGAAGGAAAGCTTGTCAAGAAGGAAAGATTTGACTTGTTCTTGGAGGGTCTTGGTCAAAGGTCATAGGTCTTGGAATTCGTCAATTGAAGTTCTATAAGAAGAGAAGAATTCTTGTGGGTTTTCCTCTCATGTGGAGAGGTTTTGGCTCTGGTTGATCGCCTATATCTTGTGTCCTCTTGTCTTATTGTTCTTTATGATTTGGTAGTTTTTTTATGAAAAGAACACTAAATATAATCAAGTGAAAAAAGAAGCTAATTAAGTTAAGTAAAATGCATTACAAGCAATTATCAAAGTAAGAGAAATCACCTAATCTAGCTGCCCTAGATTTCTCAATACCTTCTTATAGAAATCTTTGAAGTTGTCAGAGGTATACTCACCCCCATCGTCTGACCTCAGTTTCTTGATCTTCTTTCCTATCCAGTTCTCCACAAAAGCCTTGAACTCTTGAAACTTGTTGAATACTTCAAACTTTGTCTTCAGGAAATAGGTCCATGACTTACCAGAGAAATCATCAACAAATGAGACATAATACATGTCTCCTTACACTGATGCTACTGACATCAATCCACACACATACGAATGAATCAAGTCCAAAATCTCCTTAGACATTTGCCCACTGCTTGGGAATGTAGCCTTGACATACTTTCCAAGTGTGCACCCTCTACATACACCCTATTGCTCAATGTTGAAATCTGGAAGACCTGTGACCATCTCCCTTAGAAAAGACAATGCTCTATCATGCAAGTGCACAAGTTGTGAGTCCTATGAACCAAAGATCTTGTTCTCACGCTGTAAGTTGTACAAATTTCCTTCTCTCATTCTAATCATCTAAGCTGAGTCTATCAAAGATCCTTCCAACCTAATCAATACTTGCTCCTTCTTGAATTTCACAACAAGACACTTATCCTCGATGACTGCAAAATGAAAGCAAATTCTTTTTGAGCCCTAGAACATAGAACAGGTCCTTCAAGTCTAAAGAGATGTTTGACTCAAGTTGCAAAAGAAATTGTACCAACTCCAGCTACTGAATACTTGGCATCATCACCAAGCTCCACTTATACTCTAAGTCCTACTCTGTGATACTTGTCAACGATTGACGAGCTAATGCCATATGATGAGATGCCCTGCTATACACATACCATGCATTCCATGGAACTGTGCTTATAGAAAGGCAAGAAACTAATAAGAAATTCTTCTCAAACTTTGCAACAAACTCGATCATCGAAGTTCTAGTGAGCTTACCACTTGCTTTGGTGTTGTTTAACTTTGCCCTTCTTTTTCTCTGGACATTGTGATGCATAATGTCCATGCTTCTGATATATGAAGCAATTGATTTTACGTGAGTACTTGTTCTATGGTTGTGACATTGACTCCTCACTTTACATTTATTGGAACCCTTTCCTTTCCCCTACCTTGTTTGATCGATTACATCCAAGTTCTCGTCAACTACCTTTTTGTTGGCTTTGGACTACATCTAAGTCTCCTCCTAGACACAGTCGTCCCACAACCTCTAGAAGTTTGCGAGCTTCTCGCTAACGGAAACCCACTGGACAGATGATTCCCAAGAACTTGGGAAACCATTCAATGCCATGTTAATTACCTCAACACCCTACACCTTCTCCCCGACTACTACAAGTTGATCAACGATCTAAGTGATCTTCGTGAGGTAACTAGTAAACCCACTTTGCTTTAACCTCCTTTCTCTGGCTACCAACTACTGTGGATCTATAGACAATAGAATTGTATTCTCAGTAATATCACAGAGATCGTTTTCCTTCAACATCAATGTAATCATAGCTTTCCATGACACGAAATTTTAGGATCCATCTAATCTATCCTCAAATGTAAGACTTGTTGTTGCCATCTTCCCCAATATAAACAAATTGCCCAACAAAAGTTCTTAGTTCTTCAAGCACCAAGAAAACCAACTATTAGACCTTGGATCTAATAGATCTATTGTTGTAAATACTTGGAAATCCCTCCAAATAGAGAGACAACTCTAATACCATGTTAAAACTTTCTATCCAAACCCTAGGTGAAGAATTTCCTTATGATCTCAAGCATAATTACTTACATATTTTTATTTTAAACAGAAAAAATTTGACCATAGAATTAATCATTGAATGGCTAGAAAATAAATCAGTGGAAGCAAAATATATGTCCAAACACAATTAATTTTTCCTACCCTTCAAACCAGCATTTTATTAAAAATTATTGCAAGTTTACATGGGCTTCCCACACTAGGAAAGCTCGCCCAATGAGAAAGAAAAGCTATAGAAAAATGTGGTCACCGTACGACCCTATATGGCTCACTCATACAGCCTCCTATTCCTCTGAACCATATGACCTCCTCCCAAAAATCGTACAGCTAAATTCTTGCTTAATCATATGGTCAAATTGTCGGGTCGAACTTTTGTTGTTGCTTTAGCTATGCCCAATCCGTATGACCCCCTTCACTGTTAGATAGTACGACCTCCAAAAGTTATCTGAAGTCAATTTCCTTGTTATTTTGTTTCCCTTTCTCCTCCTAGCTTGCATACGAAGTAGAAACCTTTGTCATAACTAAGTTGCTATGGCCTTGATTGTATTGTTTCCTTTAACTTTTCTCTTCCTTTATAATGTTGCGTTGATGATCGAATCTTCGTAACCCTAACATCACTTTGAGATCAATAGTTGAGAGTAAGCCTCAATATCACTTGAGATCAATAGCTCGAATTCATCTAAATCACTACTGTGATTAATTACACCTTATTAGACTTTTCACAACTTAGAATTAAAAGGTCCTTCAATTTAAAATTACTTTAATAAAAAGAACTATAAAATAGAAAGGACTTTGAATGACTTCGAGGACGTTTGACTCAAAACTTGTGCAAAAGTTGCAAAAGAAAAAAGGTTGCAGGTAAAATTCAATTTAATTTAATTTAATATAAAGGTCAACTAGTGGGCCATCATTGGCTAATAAGATTGTAAGAAGTAAAAATATGAATGAAGATTGGGAGTGCTAAAGCAACTTCAGGATAATTGCAAAAGAAACAAAAGAGCATATACTGAGGGGAAAAAGAGACATAATGAAACATTACGACCTACTACCCTACTACCCCTATTTTAGCAAGGGAACCTATATTCTATTCCAACGAGTACCACTAGGTCAAAAGTACATTGACTCAACATGACCATGGACAATCCCATTGAGTTCATATCGGGATACTCTCATCATGAATAGGATTGGAGGGTCTTAGATGGGCTTATATGAGAACTCATGGCTTTATGGGAGCCTTGCTTGTGCAAGGGTTATCACCAATGCAGGATCCAGTGCAACCCATGTGAAGTGCAACTATGTCATTCCATATGATTATGAATCTATAGAGTTTGTAGGTGGCCTTGGCCTTAGTGTCGTATCCCTCAAATGCTTTTCAGACGTGGCAGTCTCACAGTTAGAGACATTCCACAATTTCCAATGCAATTCATGTTTCTCAATGAAAGTGGTCCCAAAAGTAGAAAAGTCAACATGGTCTCATATTGTTCATTTTGATGAGAGGATAACATACCACATGGAATTCTTCCAATCAAAGAAGGTATGCCCAACTTATGGTTGGTCAAAGCTTGTCAATAAGTGATAGGTTTTCCAAGACTTAACAAGGGGGTGATGGGTAGATTTTCATATGCATTACATCAAATGTCATCGACTCAAAGAGAGGAACAAAACCCATGTTTCCAATTTTCCAAATCCTCAAGGGAATTAAGTATCATCCACTTGGGCATGATGAGGTGGAAGGACACATTTCTAGGTGCCATAACATGGGCATATCTTGACAGAATTTGACATGCAATACATCAAATTCTCAGATTCTCCAAATTCCCAAGGGCGTTAGAGATCCAGCACAGGGCCTAATGACGTGGCAAGTAATGATGATGGAACAACGCAGGGCATAATTCGGTCAAATGAACCAAGACACACATGAAATCAGAACATGTTACAAAAAACCCAAGTAGTAAAATTGGAATTCATCAAGGAATTAGAGAAGTTGGAAAAGATGGTCGAGTTCAAGTTACTATGCATGGAAAAGTCAAGTCAAAAAGTGAGAAGTTGTTGGAATGGTCAAGGAAAACAATGGAGCACAAAAGGCTACTATTCATCATCTTGTTGACTTTCAGATCCTTTGCAAATGGAACATTGGAATCCCATTGGTTTTGTGTGAGTCAATTCGACCCCTTAGTGGGCAAAGTCATGAATTTAATGTAATATTTTCTTAAAAAATTATTAAGTCTCCAACATGTGGATGACGAATAAATATTATTATCTACAAGGAGTCAAACTAATCGTTATCATGGCTTAGAAAAAAAATTATAAAATGCTAGCCTCTCCTCTAGTAATTGTTGTTGACTATGAGATCATTTGATGCCATAATACAAAGAAACCAATTTGCAGAAAATATTCTATTGTATATTGCAAAACATATTCTATTGCATTCGCACTTAATATATTATGTCATGCATACAGGACAAAGGTGCCCAATGGAGAGACATTCATGGTGATGTGTGCTTGAAGCTCTGTCATTCCGCTTATCTACTCCTTTGAAGATATTTTTAGCAAAGCTCAGGGACACCATGATTATCAAATATCTAATGAAACTAAGGGATGAGCCCCTTTGATCTGATGTGTTAGCTCAAGGCCTAGATTGGAGAGGTTTTACCTCTAGTAGATTCCCTGAAGGCTGAAACCTTGCTCCTGACAATACGAACATATAAAAAAAGCTATTATGGCTATAATATACCTAAATCTACAATAGAGAAAGTCTGTACCCTCACATATTTGACGAGCAAAACAAAGATTGGTCAGTAACATTGGCACGTCTACGAGTATTATCTCTTAGCCAACTGAGATTGAATTGTTCTTTTGGATTTTAGCTTTTAAAACAAAACAAAACAAAAAACAAAAGATCTATGAAAAGGAGGGTAAACCACACACAAATAAAGACTATGGAAAATACAGAAAGGCAAGAAAAGGTTGCTGCACAAAGGCCTCCCGAAAACAGATGAAAAAGTGATAAGTCTTCAAGAAACTAGCAAAGATTATGAAAATTTTAAAGAACAGAGCACGGCAAGAAGATTTCCCCTGCTGATTGGATATTGTCTGATTTTTTGTTTTTGTCCCTGTCATCCAGAAGTAAAACTTTATTTTCTACTTTCTCAAGCTAGTATCTATCTTGAATTTTACCATTTTGCTTTGCAGAAAACATGCTAAATTGAAAATGTATTCAATTTTCAACGACATCATTGACATATCAATGCAGATCATAGATGCATGCATGATTGCAGGTATATTTTGATTAAAAATTTACACACATATCAAGGACATTTAGGTCAGAATATTTACAGAGACAAGATGCTTCACTTCGCCTATTGAATGCAGGACCTTATTGTAGGCTTCTTTGTCTGTCAAAATTGCCTGTAGTTCATCCACACTAAATATAAAGAACAAATATTAGAACTTTAAAGACAGACTACTCCCAAATATGTTTTAAGATATTCTCTACAAATCCTAAATTCTAACGAATAATCCAACCAAACTGCCAGCAAAAGTTCCTTGAATATAAGAAACTCTACTTCTCAATAAAAAAGCTCTTCTCATTATCATATACTAGTGCATAGAATCTTTAAACCCAAAAAAGTAAAAAAAAATGTAATTATTCTCCCATCATGTCATGAAACTATGTAACCATTCCTTAATCATGCTATGAAGCAACGGAGAAAGCTGAAACTAAATAGCTTTTAGCATTCTCAAAAGAAGTTTAAAGTTCAAGTAAAGCATTATCATTACTACAATGATCAGCCAACAAAAACATTATTTCACTGCAGCTATACAGCACTGGAATATAGCTTTAATTCAAAGATTTATGAATTATTGTTAAGACTATATTAGAAATGCTTACTCATTATTAAATTTGGTATTTTATCTATAAAGAAATATAATTGTTCTAGATGACCATTGCTTGTACTAGATGAGTAATGCATGCAATAGATCATCTAGATAGCCTTCAATAAATTTTCAACAAATTATGGCACAATAGAAAAACCTAGATTCGACATTATTCATACATTAGACATGTAGAAAGAAACAATATTCAACACTAGGCACACTTACAAGATAACATGCAGATGATTCCATCCATCAATCCAATGAATAGCTCCAAAGACAAATGATTTAGCTCCAAATGTCAAAATGCATTGATTCCAAATCCTCCACAAGAAAAGAAGTCGAATTTCTCAAGAAGGTTGAAAGTGGTGATGATTTACAAGAATGAATGATTCGTCTACTTATATGAGGAATTCAAGTTCTAATTTTAGCCTAATGCCCCTAAAAATCATAAAATAATATTCTAATAACAAGCTAGGCTAATAATATAAAATAATAGTATTATTTATTAATAAAATAATATATAACGTGTACTACATGTCTTGTTCCGAGGGGTCTACGTGCCCCGCGTTGAACGCTCAAATTTGCTTGTCTTGTGTGTCATGTGTTCCAGTGTCGGGTGACTTAGCTACTAGGACTTTCTCACACAGCTTTGTGATGCAGGCCTATGGCTTAATTCCACTCTGAACGTACCGATCAAATTCTGAATTCAGATCCTCAAGTCCATTACAGAACCACCACAACCGAAGAATCCCTTCATATCCATTTCCAATCATAAACTGTAGTTTGGCTTCGGGAATCTAAAGGCCTTTTTTGGGCCACAAGAGAACTGCGAGTTCACGCATTTTAACCTTTCCTCCGAAATCAAATTTAGGGAATTGAATGATAGTTAGGGAAGATTGTCCTAGATGTCTATCAACCAAGCTTATGCTTGGAGATTAATTTTAGAGAGATCTAAAAGGCAAATTAGATGCTAAATTATCACAAGTGCTCCAAGTGACATTTGATAATTAAAACCAAAATGCTTCAAAGTGAAATATCATAAGATTTATCAATAGAAAATACCATTTCACTTATATGATCAAATTAATTGATTAGTAAAGAATGCTTTCAGAGTGTTAAATGACCAATAAGAAAAATGAAGCAAATGACAATCAGATCAAGTAGCTAAAAACTACTTCAATGAAAATACCAATTAGATCAAGTGAATTATGAGCGATTAAAACTACTTGCACAACGAAAATTGGAGGCTAGATCTAGAAATTAATTGATGCAATTAACAAGAAAATGATCTAAGCTACCAATGCAAAAATGAAGAAGATAGTGATTTATACCTAATGACTAAGCTAGCAAAAGAAAATGAAATGAGTCAGTGACTAGCTATCCAAGAGGTCCTCCTTCCAAATGAGGAGGTGGGATACCAAGGGGAGAAAACCCCAAACTCCCTCAAAGAAAATTATCTTTTATTATTATTACAAATTGAAACCCTCTTAGAGAGAAGAGAGGGCTTAGATCTAGAGGAGGGTTTACAAAAAATCAGCTTCAATGAGTTAATACACTTCCTCAAAGAACCCATAAAAATAAGAAAATTATTTACATATTTATGGTGAAATTTATGAATGAGAAAATTCCTCCAAAGGAATTTGATAATCCTCCAAAAAATAATTCGCTTTCTCTTCAAGATATTTCACTTAAGCTTTGACGTCCAAGAGAAATGGAATTTTCGCTCAAGAGGAAGAGAGATACTCTCCTATGCTTGCGGCCAAGAGAAAATGGCCTCAAAAATGTGGATGGCTTCCCTAAAATTTTGATCTATGGATTTCTAAGCCAAATACCTCTTCAAATTTGCCTTAAACCCTAGCTGTCTAACAGATCTACAAGAAAAAATTTGCAAAGTTTCCAAGCCATAACCTTGATCCTCCTTTAGATTTTGCACAAGCATAGAAGAGAGAATCCAAATATATACAAGGGAAATTGATTTATACACAAAAGGGGTTAGAATATATACAAAAAAATTTACAGATTTGCTAGCCCAAAGAGTACGAGGACACCTCTACTCTTGGGTAACAAAAAGCAAACTCTAAAATAGCTAGATATCGCATATAAAGTGCATAATTAAATAGATCTGAAGATTTAATGATAATATTCACGAGCTATGGCAAGGAAACTCCCTTTAAAATAGATCGTATGATAGGCCTTTGAGCGAAATCAATGTGGGTTCTTCCACTTCGATTCCTTGAGATTTGGTTGGTTGAAACAAAAACTACCCCAAACACTCAAGATCTGATTCAGAAAATAGATCTCTACACACTTTCAAAAATATTGTTAGATCCACAAGGGATTAGATAGCACAACGAAAAAGAAAACTAGGGGTTCAACTGAAAACCCACAAGTGCTTCTAGATCTAGAATGTTTCTCTAATCCAAATATCAATGCAAGATCATTGTACATCAATAGATGCAAATCGTGGCAAATGGAAATAAAAAATTTATTAACACCAGTAGAGCATTCACATAAATCAGAAAAATTTTACCATAGACGTAGAAGAATAACACCACAAAGTATTAACCCCCAAAATATTTTCTTTATTATTCAAAAAAAATCCAGTACGAAGTTCCAGCAGAGCTTCGATAGACAAGATCTTGATTCCCCTTATGATACAAGTGAGGTGTGAGAGACTCAATTTATAGAAAAATATGAGAGGAAATCCCCTCTAAGTGAAAATGTCTAGCTCCAAGAGGAAAACGGATAGATCCATGTCCATCAAATCGTGTCCCTTGATGCCCCTGCACAAATCTCCATGAGAGAGTGATGTTTGCCTTGAAGAAGGAGTTGGGTGGAATAAAAATTGATTGCTAGAGTGGTTTTGGACCATTGAAAAAAATTTCCCATCTTTTTCCTCGAAAATCTCTCATTCAATTCAACCATCATGGACCACCTTCTTTAAAAAATCGATCTGTTGGGACATGGGCTTCTTTTCTGGACCATCGAATTTTTCCCTGAGCCATCTTTTCTTGGTAAATGGAATTCCCATCATTTTTTTATTTGACTTTAATATTTGGGAATTTCCATCTCATTCTTTATCATTTTCACTTGGAGCGACTTTTATTTTCTTCCCATTTTTATTTTCCGGCTAATTATTTGCCATTTTTTGCTATAAAATAGAAAAAATGGTTTTGAGGGGTAAATACATATTTTTCCACCCCTTAAAGTGTGTCCAGATAGAAAGTTGAGGTGTAGGGCTCTAATTTTGATTACTCATACCCCATACAACTTCTATAGACAACACTTATTACATTTTACATCAAATAATTACTAAAAATCTCAACAAGTGGGAAAATTTTTAATAATTAAAAAGTGACACTTAGACTCATCCAAATTCTGTGAAACTTTAGAGATGATCTAGTATGGTAATATACATTAATTCTAGACACTGGGACTCACCTAAGACTCTACCATCAAGTCGCACTCTAGCTTTGGGGTATAACTAGGAGAAAAACTCAATTGATTACAAGTGTTGAAAAACACAAATAATGGGTTGAGGAAAAAAAACTCCCTAGAGTGAACTCACTTGTTAGTAAAGTCCTAAGCTACCTACGCCTTTTACATGACTCCTTTTCATCATACTAGAATCATTTTACATAATCCCCTCTGGGTTGCAAAATTTGGAATACAAAGTTGATGAACTCTGCAATTTGGGAAGTCTAGAATTTTGGTATCTTGGCATGCTCTGATGATGATGGAATGCTTTTGAATGTGCTTTGCCCATGGAACCTTTGACAAGTCTTCAAATGCAATTTGAGTGGTTAAAAGGTCCCAACTCCTCTGTTTTATTGGCTTGCACGCGTCAGCCCGGGCTTACGTCACCCCGACTGTCCCAAAATGTGCACAAAGGAAATGTTCTGGGAGACAGACTCTGGGATATTTTAGTTAAGTGTTGATCTCGGCCTCTGCTAGTTGTCGTTCTCGAGCCTTTTTCAAAGCACGCTCGCACTACTCTCCCGGGTGGAGTTAGTAATACTAGCAAGTCTCCTTGTTGGTCTCATTTTCCAATGAACATACTCTGCGTCGTACCAACTCTTTACACCTTGGTTCAACTCCACGTCAACCCAATCCTAGTCAACCCGATTGTTCTCGTATGCACTTCTCTCTCAAATTTTTGGGATGGAACCTCTGGGACGGCGTTGTCTCTTGACGGGACCATTATGACAGAAATTTAAGTATTGTCTCTCGGGGTTGTCAAGTGACGGACTCTCGTCGGCTCTGTTAAGGATTTTAATGCAGGATTTATCTCGCATTGTTATATCAATGCGGCGCCTCAGCCTCTATCAAATGACCAACTTCTATCGCTTTTAAAAACATTAAGGAATATATGGCTCCTTTGCCTGTGTACTCCGACCCTACTAAAGCCCTTAATGCAAGACTTTACGAAGACTATTACATCAATGAGCATGCCTCTATTTCTCATTATGGAATGAAACAAAGCCTTAACACATTACTCTCCAATATTAATAATATACAAGCTTGTATTCAAACATAAATATATGTGATTGCAGAAGCACTGGTTTGAGGCATAAATCAATTTCTATTCAAATTGTACTCGCGATCCACTCAGCTTGTTTTATTAAATTCAAAGCATAAATATATACATGAGTGGCATCCTTCCAGATCCATGAATAGTGAATCAGATAGCCCAATATTGGCTTCAAAATACAACTTCCAGAACTTCTTCAATCCTCTCTTAATAAATTCCTAATAATAAATAAATTTCATGCCAAACAAAGAATTTTCCTACTCTAATCAATCCACAATTTGACGAACCAACTCCTCTAGTAAAAGGGATTGACCTTCTTGATCAATTGGGTTTTACGATGCTCCTACATCACCTTCTTCACCCAAATCCAATACCTCAGAGGTATTTTAAATGGGTAAACAAGAATAGACGTTTAAATAGTTTAAACCTTGACCACATAATTGAAGACCTTATGCTCTTGTTTGAAGACTTAGAGTCACTTAACATACTTGCACCTGGATTGAAGGAAATTTACAAAACCCTTGACCTTTGACAAATAAATACCTTACTAGGACTTCTTCACAAGGCCTTGTCACCTAAATCGAGAACATAAGAGATATTTTAGGAGAAGGGTAAACAAGAATAGACATTTAAACATTTAAATAATGACCACATAGTTGAAAACCTTTCGGTTGTTGGTTTTCCTGTGAACCTAGCACTCAGTATTTAATTCCTAGTAGATAAATTAATCTATTGAATCATTACACAGCTAGGTTCCTAACACAATAAAATTTAGTGGAATCAAATATAACAATCTCAATCACAATGACACAAACAAACTTCTACCCAACAATATTTTCATTAAAAAAATCCAAAGTTACGTGGGCTCTCGTCCTGGGATAATGGCCCACCTGAGAAATACATAATACAATAACATAGATCAAATCCAGCAGATTTTCCCGATATCATTGCTTGCTCTTTCTTGCAAATCTATATCTCCAACCTCTCTACACTCCCTCAGACAGCACACATATCACTGAGATGTCTCTCTCAATCTTCTATTGTTGTAGTGTGTCTATCTCCTCTCCTAAACCTTGCTTTTATAACTTTACATGGTGCTAAATCCCTAACCCCAACTCTAATCTCAAAATGATTAATGATCGAGACTAGATCTCGCCTCACTTGAGATCAACAGCTAAGATTAAAACTTGCTCACTAAAGTAGATTACTTTAGTTTCCCTAAGTTTCTTTTAGTTCAGTAAGCTACTATATTAATATGTAATTTTTCCTAAGTTATACTTAGGCTAAGTTACACCAAAAAACTTGCTCACACTAGAGCAAGTGTTCTAAGGAGAATGTGGGCAAATTCTACACACCTAGACACAAGGCCTATGCAGAAGTACCTACCCGAGCTACAAAAATAAACACTCCCTCTTAGCAACGGAGGTATTTCTGGAAGAACCTCCTCCACTTGGATCTGTCTCCAATCCCACCACATCATCCGTTGTTGTAGCTACTCCCTTTGAACTGGAATACTTAACTGCTACTTGCTTTGGAATATGCATTGAAGGCTTGTTTCTCCCAAACATACTCCTATGAGGTTGCTTTTGAGCATCCATCAATGTTAGCTCATACCAATTGGATCTGAAAAATCTACAAGAGGCCTCCTACCCATCTTCCAAATTAAAAAATTGAGTCCCCAGTATCAACTCAATCTTCAGAGCCTCCTGCTCATTCTCTATTACCAACATCAATCCTCGATCCCCTTGGATTTACTTACAGGCTGGCCCTGCAAGTTCTACAACTTACCCTTCCTGACACCAAGCATTAATGTTGTGTCCTGGGTAGCTCCCTCTAAATGTATGAATAATTGTCCATTCTGGAACACATCATAGCCTTCATCCTCTAGAGCTGAGACTGGGAGCAAGTTTATCTTCAGCTCTGGCACATATAACACCTCTACCACTTCCAGAGATCTTCTTGATTCTAGTTGGAATAACATTATTCTATCCCCTTTCATTGCATGTATGTGTCTCCACGCCCTCAACGATTTGTATAAATAGAAGTGACCCTCTCCTCATTTGGACATCATCTCAGCTCAACATTCATCTCTCTCTCCTCTCCTTAATGGTTCGTACAGCTTGCAGTAGCCTCTCTTCCTCCCACTAGTGAAACAGAAGGATGAAATTGCAAGATCGGATTGCAGGTTGAATTACAAGAAATAGACCAGTGTTGACCAAGGGTCAAACCACCACTGTTGACTAAGTTTTTTGGGCAAAAAATTTTATTTTTCAAGGTCGCATTTATTGGCACTGTTTTCGAGGCATTTGGAGTTCTTTGACCAGAGTTGACTTCAAGTTTGACCGTAGATTTTACAGCAGCACTTGACTGGGTTTGACTAGACTGTTTTGAGTTGAATTTGACCCTCTTCGAAGGTCGAATTTGATTGTTGTTGACCAAGCTCCTTGGAGGACTTTTCGAAGCCACTTTGAATAGCGTCGACTTTTTGGTTAGGGCTGCAGTTGACTATTGTTGACTGTTGATTTTGACAGCACTGTTTTGGGCAAGTTATTTTGATATTTGTACTCTCTCTCTGTTGAACTATTGAAGAATAATAAGAAAAATTTGATCAAAGGGTTTTCCCCACGTTGGGGTTTTTCCCTAGCATCTGCCAAATATTGTGTCCTCTTGTCTTGGCTTGTCTGCTGCAGTCTTGTTTATGTTCTATCTACATTTACTATCAATGTGATTAAGTTAATGCGTTTGCTAAATTGGAAATTGATATTGGGCTAATAAGGAACATTGAAGTAAATTGTCCTTAAGCATAGAACATACCATTGTTATCTAAAATTAGCATGGTATCAAAGGCCAGGTGAAGACAAAGCCCAAGCAAGAGTGAAAAAGAAATCGCTTAGATTTGTTGGACAAGGACAAGATTCAATGGCTTCCTCATCTTACTTCAAATATGAGGACAAGTTGAATGACAAATTTGATTATCATGCATGGAAGTTGTCTCTAGACTTGACTTTGGAAGAGAATGATGTCATGGACTATGTGCAGGGAAAGATTGTTGAGCCTCCTTCAAATGCATTTGTTGCCACTAAAACTAAGTACAAGAAAGGTGATGTCAAAGTTAGGAAGATCATCAGGGATTCCATTAAAAAACATTTGGTTGCGTACATTTCCGAGCTAGGCACATCTAAGGAGATGTATGACAAGTTGGTTAGCATGTTCAAAGCCAACAATGCAAACCAAATCCTATTTCTCAAGAACAAGTCGAAGGACATTAGGATGGATAAGGGGAATCCATCCAATCCTACTTCATGAGGATTACTGAAATAAAAAATGATCTTCTATCCATTGGAGAAGTTGTTGCTAACCGGGAGCTCACTCTTATTACTCTCGGTGGCCTCACCCGAGCATGGGATGTGTTTAATACCACTATCCTCAACAATGATAGGATTCCAAGTTTTGATGAATTGTTGACTAGATGCACTCAAGAAGAGACAAGGATGATGGGGAGAGACATGCCTTCAAATAGGAATGATCCCACTGCATTCTCCACTCATGCTAAAAGGAAGAACAATGATGGACCAAAGAAACAAGGTCAAGGAAGACAAGGATTCAAAGAAGGAAGAAAGGGAATATGCTCCAATTGTAACAGGTTTGGTCACTATGCTAGAGAGTGTCTTAATAAGAAGGATACACCTCGGGATGATGATAACAACCACAACCACAACAATTTCAAGGGCAATGGAAATCAAAGGAATATCAGGTTCAAAGGAAAGAGAAATGCTTCCGCTACACGATATGGAAATGGTAGACCTCCTAAAAAGTCAAGATACTCCAAGTATGAGGAAACTAATGTTGTAGATAAGAAAAATGAATTTTATCTTATCTCTGCCTTCAGTATTGCCTCTCCTCCGAACACATTGGATAATTGGTTGATTGATAGTGGTGTCTCAAGGCACTTCACTAGGTACAGAGAGGCCCTCTCAAATATGATTGAAAAGAAGACTAATTTGGAAATCATAATTGGAGACAATGCCACCTACCCCATGAAAGGTACAGGGACTGTTACTCGACATTTAAATCAAGTTCAAATCCTTCATCTACAAGATGTATTATATGTACCTGACTTGAAAAAGAACCTGGTATCTATTTCTCTGATGGAAGACAAAGGCTTCAAGGTAGCATTTACTGATGGGAAGGTACGTATTTGGCAAAGAAACTTCAAAGATACTTTTACACTTGGATATAGGGTTGAAGGTATTTATCAGATTGGAGGAAGTCCTTTGGGATCCATGACATGCAACACTTCTCTTCAATCTGAATTACGGCGTCGGAGGTTTGCTCAACCGATGCTAAGAAGATGGTCACATGTATGTCCAAATTGAAAGGAGAACATGAAGGTGTTTGTCAGGGTTGTGTCGCAGGGAAATGTTAAAATTTGGGTACCAGAGAACAAGTGGTTCCCTAAGGCCTTGATCTTTGGCCTAGGGAAAAGTGTCCAAATGTATTTTGTACTTTTCTCCTAAAGTGACTTTATAAGTGGTAAAGTCAAATCTAATTTTAAAGTGACTTTATAAGTGGTAAAGTTACAATCTAATTTTAAAGTGACTTTATTAAAGTCAATGAAAAATTAGAAAGTGAAAAAGTGACTATGGAAATAAAAGGCTAAGTGGGTCTTTATTTAAGTGGGTTGAATTAAAAATTAGAAAGTGAGAATTAAATGCACACTTGTTCTCATCCCTTGATCTAAATCTATCTCAGCCATTGGAATTAGGGATTCCCCGAAGTCACTTAGCGTTAGGTTAAAGGAGAAAAGAAGAGAAAAGATCATTCAGTCTTTCATGAGCAGATTGAGAGAAGGGGCAAGAGGGAGCAGGAGAAATTTTCTGAGCATGAGAACTTGAAGGAGGGCAGCAAGAAGACTTCAACAAATTCGTACAATAGCTTAGTGGCACAAAATCCCAAGGCAGAAATCTATACAACAGGAGATCGGCACACTTGTCGAGAAAGGAGGCACAGAAATCGAGGAATCCGTGCAGCGGCTTTAGCACACTTTCCAAGGCTGACTCTGGGCTCGAAAAACAAGGAGCACTATTGTTTTTCGACACGGATTTCGAGAAATCCGTACAGCATGTTCAGGCACAGTTTTCGAGGTAGTTTTCAAGCACATTTTTCGAGGAGGAAGCACAATTGTACTTTCCATACAGTTGTATAGTCGTACTGCTGCATTATGGGCATGCAAATCGAGGGTGACAGTTCAGCATTTAATGTTGTCATAAATGCTGTAAAATTTTATGTTTTGTAAGTTCGCTGCTTGGCACGTTTTCCAAGGCAGTGTGCAAGCACAGAAATCGAGATAAGTAAATTTTTGTGGTTGTTGGAATTTTTACTGTATATTTCAGTTCTCTGTAAAAGCCTTTTCCAGAAATAAAGAAGAGCTCTCAAACTGGTTTTCACCAAGAGTTGTAGGGGGTTTTTCCAGGGTCACATTGACCAAAAATCAGTGTTATTTTTCTGTGTGGCTGTTATAATTTCCTGTGTTTTATTTCCGCATTTCCAGCAAATGTGAAATTCCTAAATTTTTGTTTTCAGAAATATTTTTCATTTCCAGAATTTTGAATGTATGATTATGGGAATGGGCATTTAACTATATGGGAGTGATAAGGTGAAACTGAAAACCGAAGTGGGGGTGAAATTTTTACAGGAAACATACTAGGGGACCATTCCCCTCCAGTGAAAGTAAGACTACCGACATTCTTCAATTGATCCATTCTTATTTGTCTGGTATGTTGCCCATAACATCTTTGGGAGGATATTTGTACTATGTTATTTTTGTGGATGACCTTTCTCACAAAACTTGGATCTATTTCTTGAAGAAGAAGGACAAAGTGTTCAAATGGTTCTGCTTTTTCAAATCCTTGGTTGAAAATCAAACAGGGAAGAAGATCAAAATATTGAGAACCGATAATGGAACCGAATATGAGTTAAATGAATTCAATGAATATTGTGGAGAAGTTGTCGTTAAGAGGGAGACCACTACTACATATACTCATGAGCAAAATAGAGTTGGTGAAAGGAAGAATCAAACCATTATTGAAGGTACTCGTGCCATGCTTCATGACCAAAGCCTACCGAAGTTCTTATGGGGAGAAGATTTCAACACTGTCGTGTACGTTCATAATAGATGCCCACATCAAGCATTGGACTCCAAGACTCCCGAAGAAGTTTTCACCAGTAAGGAACCTGATGTTTCTCACTTTAGAATTTTTGGTATTATTGTGTATTTTCATGTGCCGAAAGAAAAGAGAAGCAAGTTGGATGCATCTAGGAAGAAAGGAACATTTGTGGGCTACAATGAAACTTCAAAAGCATATAGAATCTATGTGTTTGTTCAAAGGGAAGTGGAAATAAGCCATGATGTCTCCTTCAATGAAGATGTTGCCCTTGGGAAGGTTAGAGATCTTCCTATTCCAAGGAAGGACAAAGATGAAAATGCAGGAAAGCAAGAAGAACCTCCGACGGATGAACCAATGCCCGATACTGAAGGCCCAATGGATCCCATTGATCCACCTCTTAGTGAGCCCTCTTCCTCAAGAAAGAGGCCCTCATGATGGCTCAAAGACACTCTCGAAGATGACGAGAGACACATTGCACCAAGAGTGACATTTCGAAAAAGTAAGAAGTCGAACATGTCCGAAGGGTACTTAGCTGCCATGAGCACCATGGTTCAATCTGAGTCTTGTACGTTCGAAGAAGTTATGAAGCACCAAGTTTGGAAGGACGCGATGAACGAAGAGTATAAGTCGATCATGAAGAATGATGTTTGGGATGTGGTTCCTAGACCCAAGGACAAGTTTGTGGTCACCTCGAAATGGATTTACAAAATCAAACATGGAGTTGATGGTAGTGCTGAAAAGTTCAAGGCCAGGTTCATTGCCCGAGGCTTCTCTCAAAAATAAGGCGTGGACTATGATGAGATATTTGCACTGGTTGCCCGATACGCCATTATCCAATCTATCATCACCTTTACTGCCTCTCAAGGTTGGATCCTACACCATAAGAATGTCAAAATTGTTTTCTTGAATGGCTCGCTTAAGGAGGAAGTCTATGTAGAGCAACCTGTGGGGTTTTAAGTTCTGGATCGAGAGTCACATGTATGCAGGTTGAAGAAAGCCCTCTATGGGTCGAAGCAAGCCCCCAGGGCTTGGTATGAGAGGATCGAAAGTTATCGTATGAAGTTGGGTTTTACAAGAAGTGCAGTTGACCTGAACCTTTACTTCAAGGTTGAAAATGACAGGCCTCTCATTTTGGTACTTTATGTAGACGACCTCTTTCTGACAGGTGCAGACCCTCTCATTCATTAATGCAAGAGGGAGTTGGCTTCCAAATTCGAAATGAAGGACCTAGGGTTGATGCACTACTTCCTAGGCTTGGAGGTCTAGCAAAATCCAGGAGAGATTTTCCTTTCTCAAGGAAAAGACATTGTGAAGCTACATGAAAGATTTGGGATGGTGCACTGCAAGTTTGTGACTACTCCGATGGAACTCAACTTCAAGAAGTTATGCGGAAGTGTTGTTGGGCCCGATTTGGGAAATCCTTCCGAGTATCGACAACTCGTGGGGGGGTCGATGTTCTTGGTGAACTCTCGGTCTGACATATACTTCGCAGTGAATATGTTGAGTCAATTTATGGTTGAGCCTCATCTCATACATTGGATTGCTCCCAAGGATCTCTTGAGATATCTTCGGGGCACAATCAACTACGGGTTGAGATACACTGTCGAGAATTTGAGGCTCCATGGATATATTGATGTTGACTAGGTTGGCAGTGTGGTGGATCGTAAGAGCACACTTGGATGTTGCTTCTCACTAGGTTTTGCTTCGATATCCTGGATGAGCGGGAAGCAGAAATTGGTTGCTTTAAGGCTTAAGCATCGCCAAGGCTGCTAGTATGGCCTGTCGTGAAGTTGTTTGGTTGAGGAAGCTCTTCAGTGAGCTGTTTGAGCATGTGTTGGATACCACCGTGATCTACTGCAACAACCAAAGTGGGATTCGTCTTTCAAAGAATCTCGTGTTCACAACTGCTCCAAGCATATTGATATCAGGTACCATTTTATCCTAGATATGGTACAACGGGGAGAAATAAAGCTCCATCACATCGAGACCGATGAGCAGGTCGCAGATATTCTCACGAAGTCCCTTGGGAAGGTCAAATTCTTAACCTTCTGTGAAAGACTTGGAGTCATGGAAAGACCCTCCTATGAGGGTCCCACATGAGTTGAACACTGAGTTCTGGGAGCTCCTGGGGGCTTGGGACACTTCTTGGAGCTATGAGCGACCATAGGGTGAGTGGTTCACCTTCCCCTAGTGGTGTGTTGTGTACAGGGTGAGTGGTTCACATTCCCCTGTGATACCCCATTATGGTTGCCATGTGTGTAGGGTTAGTGGTTCACCTTCCTCTATGATTGACATATGCATAGGATGAGTCGTTCACCTTCTCCTATGGCATATGAGCAGGATAAGTGGTTCACCTTCTCCTATTGATGCCCCAGCATACATCCTACCCATGTAGTCTGAGACTCATGGGAAGTACCTCTCATCTGGCCAATGAGTTGAGAAGTGAGGATAGAGACCATAGCACCACCGATGGACGCATCGTGTATTGTCATACTCTATATGCTAGGATGCATGGTGTTCCAATATCTTGATCTGAGATCATTTGAGGTCCTACCTCTTGACTAACTTGTGTCAATAGAGAGTGGCAAGGTCTTGTGACTCACTCTCGATCAATTCTTTTTCCTTATTTCTTCATGGTTCAACAAAGTAGAGCAGGGATGACGGAGATGGTACAAGTTGGCAGATGGATTGGCATGTGGACTTCTCCCTAGTTGAGAGGGATTGTTAAAATTGGAAACTGGGGCCAAACTCCACCTTGGACAGCTCATATGATGGAGATGATATTTTTATTGGATTCCTCTTTTCGAGAGGTGCAAGATTGACCTAAAGATCATCTTGTTCGAACAAGAAAAAGTGTGATTTTGAATTTATTATTCACAAATGTGCAATTGTCAAGGTCGGCCTCAGTGAAATGTAGGCTCATGAAGCCCAACAGATGTGTCTCCACACCCTCAACGATTTGTATAAATAGAAGTGACCCTCTCCTCATATGGACATCATCTCATCTCAACATTCATCTATCTCTCCTCTCCTTACTGGTTCATACAGCTTGGAGCAGCCTCTCTTCCTCCCACGTGTGAATCAGAAGGACGAAATTTCAGGGTCGGACTGCAGGTCGAATTACAGGAAACAAACCAGCACCCACCAACGTTGACCACTTCGGTTTTTGGGCAGAAATTTTGATTTTTGAAGGCCGCATTTATTGGCACTATTTGGGAGGCATTTGGTGTTGTTTGACCAGAGTTGACTTCAGGTTTGACTGCAGATTTTACAGCATCATTTGACTAGGTTCGACTAGACTGTTTTGAGTTGACTTTGACCCACTTGGAAGGCCGAATTTGACTGTTGTTGACCAAAGTTGCTTAGAGGACTTTTTGGAGCCACTTTGACCAGCGTTGACTTTCTGGTGAGGGCTCCAGTTGACTATTGTTGACTGCTGATTTTGACAGGACTGTTTTGGGCAAGTTATTTTGATATTTGTACTCTCTCTCTCTTTGTTGAACTATTGAAGAATAATACGAAGAATTTGATCAAAGGGTTTTCTCCACATTAGGGTTTTTCTCTGGCATCCGCCAAATATTGTGTCCTCTTGTCTTGCCTTGTCTTTTGCAATCTTGTTTATGTTCTATCTGCATTTACTATCAATGTGATTAAGTTAATATGATTGCTAAATTGGAAATTGATATTGGGCTAATAGAAACATTGAAGTAAATTGTGCTTAAGCATAGAACATACCATTGTTATCTAAAATTAACAAAACTCCCAGATCTTGTTCTCCTATAACACCAACGCAATTCTCTCCTTTCAGAAGTTGCAGTTAGACAACCTATCCAAATGATCTTCAAACCTGATACCAGTAGCCATCTCTGTACATTTGATCAAACCTTGCCAAAACCAATTTTCCTTCATGAAGGAGAAAATTGTGTTGCTCCTCATGTTGTACACAGCCGCTCAAACACCACAGCGTTTTGTTGCCTTAAATATGCATCTATTGACAACAATCTAACCCTATTGTTGACGGTTGTGGCGTTGTTCTTGGTTACTCGGGCCACTGTTACTCGATACTCATAACAATTAGTCCAATCTTTATCACCCCGTGTGCTCTCTTCTTTTCCATCTATGGCAACTTCCTGTCGTAGCCACCAAACACGTGATGACCCCTACTCAGCTCGAGACACCCTACAGCAGCTCTTGCAATGGCCTGCACCTATCATCTATCGGTTGATCAGGAGCCTTACTTTGTAGACCAGACCTTCGTGTTTGCACTCTTGTCACATCCCCTGCCTGCTCTGCGTCGGCAAACGCCTCTTTGTGCCATGCTCGATTGTCATTGCATCAAACCTACCGCAACCCTGCCTCCGTAGCTTTGTGGCTGCTTCTTCCTATTGCAGGCACAACTCCTAGCTGCTGGTACCCCCACAATGGATCTGGGCCTCGACCGGTGGCTAATTTGCAACCAGATCCTTGTAGATGCCTCCTCTATGTGGTTGGATGGAACCCAACACAATTTGCTTGGCAATTTGGCGTTGTCAGCCTTGGCTATTTTCCCCGACTACAAGTTGTCCACTCACCAGTTTGCTCTGTGAGCACTGGTTTTCATCATCAGGCATCCTACGCTGCCACCCTGACACTATTCTGTGGGCCTACCTGCCAGCCCTTCTACATTTCGCGGTTGATTCCCCTGCAATGATTGCGTAGGCCATTAGGACTATTGGCCACCCACTCAACTCCCCTTTTTTATTTCTAAAAACTAAATTTCAGTCCCACTAAAAAAAATCGCGCCTCATACGATCACGACCAAACCCAACCCCAGCGATCCTATATGAGCCTTGCTTTTGCGATTGCGAGATTGGTTTTCTTCAAAGTTCCAACTCTGATACCATGTTAGTTTTCCGGTGAACCTAGCACCCAGTATTTAATTACTAGCAAATAAATTGATCTATTGAATAAGTACAGAACTAGGTTGCTAACACAATAAAATTCAACGGAAGCAAATATAACAATCTCAATCACAATGAAACAAATAGATTTTTGCCGAACAAGTTATTCAATAAAAAATCCAAACTTACGTGGGGTCTCGTCTTGGGATAATGGCCTACCCGAGAAAATGCAGAATACAATTAACCCGAAACTCGCCTCACTTGAGATCAACGGCTAAGATTAAAACTCAGACTAAAACTTACTAAAGTAAATTACTTTACTTTTCCTAAGTTTCTTTTAGATCAATAAGCCAACATATTAATGTAATTTTTCCTAAGTTAAACTTAGCCTAAGTTACATAAGTAACTTGTTCACACTAGACCAAGTATTCTAAAGAGAATGTGGACCACTTCTGCACACCTAGACACAAGGCATATGCAGAAGTACCTGCCCGAGCTACAAAATTCAACAAGGCTCTTGCTTGAAGACTTACTTTCACTTAACATAGCTGCAACTTAGTTGAATGAAATATACAAACCCCTTATTTTTCACAAATAAGTGGGTATCTACATGACTTACTTCAAAAGGTTATTGACAAACTACCCATCTTCCAAGGAAACAATGTTGTTTCAGCACAAGATCATTGGAAGGCCTTCATGCGTTTAACCTTATAACATCATGTATCACATTTGAACTCTCTCATAAAGTTGTTTGTCTTATCACTTGAATATGATTCCCTGGATTGGTTCACTAGTTTACTTTATTGAAGTATTCAACATAAGGACCAATTTGAAAAATAATTTCACGAAAAAAGGGGGCACACAAAGATAATAAATACTTGATGACTGCCCTCACAAATGCCACAAAAGAAATGAAAATGAAATCATTAAAGAGTTCAACAATAATTTTATCCAAATTACCCAAAAGCTACATCAAGATGTTAAAACTCCCAAAGCAGCAATTTTCATTTATTATCTCAATTCATTTGATAGAGAATTGGGATTATGAATAAAAGAAAAAGACCATCAAAAGCTAGAGTAGCTCAAGAGTCAGCCATCAAAAAAAAGAACATAACAGTACCTAGAAAGCCAAATTTTCCTAATCCTTCTAAATCCCACACAGAAAATGAAACATGATCTCAAGCAGTTAACACTAATGAGCCTACAACTCATCCCATCACTACATCAATTGAAGTAATTAAACGAATGGAAACCAGGTTACCCAACAAAACACGACCATGCAAAACAGATTGGTAAAACTGGAAAGAGCTCAACTAAACAGATATCCACCTAGGGTAATGGTGGATGGGAAATAAATAAGAGTCCTCCAGATAGAAACCAAAACAAAAATCAAAACCAAATACATCATGTTCCTTTGAATCCTAATATTATGGTTGAACATGAAACATTGTCTTGATGTAGAATTTGTCAAGATTTCCATAATGACATTGCATGTCCATTAAACATACCAACCAGAAAAACCAGTGGTGATGCACGTGAATTTTTTGAATGATGATTACTTTGCACATAATGCATATGATTTGAATTATGAGTATGACTATGTTTACAATGTCCAAAGGAAGGTGTTCAATCTTAATGATAATCAAATGACATAAATCAAATGCCAAAGCATTGATGTAGATGTCATAACTAGAATGTACAGAAAGATGCCATCCCTAGAAGAAATAAGGAGGGAGATAAGGGAGAAGAAATGGAAGACATATTACAAGAAAAAACAACCCATTAATCCTCAAAACCATGAAATCCAAATACCAAAAACGCTCCCAAAGTTATAAAACAAAAACAAAAACAAACCATAGGAGCCACCAAAAGAGTCAAACAAAGAAAAGCCTTCAACAAGTGCAAATTCCAAAATGAGTTGTGACTTGACCAATGTCCTATTAAACTTGAAAGCATTAGTTCCATTTACGGAATTGACCAAACTTCCTAAACAAAGAGAGAGATTGAAAAAGTTGCTCATGGGTGAAATCAACAAGAATGGCCCAATAGTACTGTAGTCCATAAGCCAGGGGAGACAACATGGTAGTCATAACCCTTTCTTCATTATCTTGATAGTTAATGACTTGTCGTTGCATAACTGCATGATTGATTCTGGTTAATCAGCAAATGTTATGTCTCTCAAGGTAATGAATCAATTATGTGTTGAAATTTGGTTACCGAAGGACAGGTGGTTTCCTAAGGCTTTGATCTTTGGCCTAGGGAAAAGTGTCCAAAAGAATTTAATTTTTCTCCTAAAGTGACTTTATAAAGTTATAAAGTCAAATCTAATTTAAAAGTGACTTTAAGTGATAAAGTTACTAAAGTCTAATTTTAAAGTGACTTTAATTAAGTCAATGTGAAATTAGAGAGGAAAAGTGACTTTGGAAATAAATGACTAAGTGGGTCTTTATTAAAGAGGGGTAAATTAAAAAATAGAAAGTGAGATTTAAATGAGCATTTAATCTCAGCCCTAGATCTAAAGATATCTCAGCCATTAGATTTAGGGATTCCCCAAAAGTCACTTAGGGTTAGATTAAAGGAGGAAAAGGAGGAAAAGGTCATTCATTCTTTCATGAGCAGATTTGGAGAGAAGGAGAGCAAAGGAGATTTCTAGACAGTGAGGAAAAGGAGGACAGAACCTGGCACACAAACCGAGGCAACATTTTAGCAAGTCTATACAGCAAGGAGAGGCACAAATTTCAAGGCAGTGGGCACGAGTTTCAAGGTAGATCGTACAGCAGATTTGGCACGCATTTCAAGGAGGTCGTACAGTAGGGTTTGGCACAGATTTCGAGGAGCTAAGTTGCTGATTTTCCGACACTATTTTCAAGGCAGGCCGTACAGCAAGTGGTTGTCCTTTTGCACAGAAAACGAGGCAGAAATCCATACAACAGCTTTGTTGTTTTTCTGCACGAAAATCGAGAAATCCGTACAACAGCATTTAATGTTGTTTGCACAAAAATCGAGACAGTCCGTACAGTAGCATTTAATGCTGTAAATTTGGGCACGAAAACCGAGGTGGTCGTACAGCATTTATTGCTGTTATATTTTTGTTGTATACATGTTTTTCAAGGCGATGGTTAAGCACAGAAAACGAGATAAGTTGTATTTATTACTAGCTGATTTTTCTGAGTATTTCTCTCACTGTAAAAGGCATTTTTTCCAGAAATAAGAAGGAGCTTTCGAACTGGTTTTCCCCAAGAGTTGTAGGGGGGTTTTCCAGAGTCACATTGACCAAAAATCAGCGTGTCTATTTTTCTGTGTGGCTGATTTATTTTGTTGAGTTTTATTTCTACATTTCCAGCATTGCGAAAATTTCCAGAATTTGTGTTTTTAGAAAATATTTATTTTTTCAGCTTGTTGAATGTAAGGCTATGGGAATGGGCATTTAACTATATGGAGAAATAATGTGAAACTAAAAACCAGGGTGGGAAATAGAAATTTCTACATGGAATCAAAGATATTTTGTTGAAAAGGCAGTTTGGGACAGCAAGAAGGAAAAATTACAGCAAGCTGATTTTTCACTTAGAAATTATAGCAAGCTGATTTTTCACACAGAAAATTTTATCTTTACTACAACAGTGTTATTTTCAGCTTATTTAGGACAGCAAGTATTTCTTTGTGCTTGATAGTGGAGGATAGGTTGGATGGGCATAGTAATTACATTGTTTGGAAGGAGAGAATGCAAAGCATCTTTAAGGAGGCAGAAGTCTGGGATGTCATGGTGCATATCGCACAACACCCTATTAATGTGCCTACTAATGTTGTTCAGTTGGTAGCTTATAATAAAAATAATAACAAGGGTAAGAAACTGATTCTAGATGGAATCAAAGACCATTGCATTCCTCATGTGAGAGGAAAAATAAATTCCCATGAGATGTGGACAGCATTGACCAATCTCTACCATAGTACCAATGAGAACAAAAAAATGGTCCTAAGGGAGAAGCTAAATACCATTAAGATGGGAAAGAATGATAGTGCAGCTGGATATCTCACAAATATTACTAATGTGAGAGACGAGTTGGAAGTAGTTGGAGAGGTCATTCCACCCACTTAGTTGGTGTGGATTGTAGTGAATGGCCTCCCCAGTTCATGGTTGAACTTTGCTGATGGGGTTTGTGCACCTGAGACCCTTCCCTCTTCGGAGAGGTTTTGGGATGATTGCATACAGACATAAATCAGAAAAGAACCAGCTTGGGGTAGCCAAACCAATTGAGCAGGATGCAGATGTAACATTGTTGGCAGGAGGCAAGAAAGACAAGGGAAAGAAGCAAGCTTCCACAAGTGTTGGTGGGGGCAAAGGCAAAGGTAAAGGTAAATAGGGAAACACGCAGAAGGACTATTCCAAGGTGAAGTGTTGGAATTGTCAGAGGATGGGACACTATGCAATTGTGTGTCTGGAGAAGAAGAAGAAGGGGAAGAACCAGAACATGGCAACATCAGTGGAGATACAGGACTTTACGGATAGCTTTGACCGAGAGTTTGGGTTCATTGCTTGTGAGTCCACTAGTGCAGGATTACCTGCCACGGAGGTTGAGAGGGAGCGGGCATTTCCCTCCACTAGCGAAGCATAGTTATGCGAGTATGTTATTAGTCGATTGCGTCATATGACGGGAGATCGTGCTCTCAGTATATAAGAGTGGCAGCGATATAGAATGAAAGGGTACTCGGAGATGACGACGTTGTTAGAGCAGTAGAGCAGTCGGTGTAGGACCATCGACATTTGATAGGAACCCAAACCTCCCTTGAAGATGTCAGTGTTCTATATGTGCCAGGGATGAGGAAGAACCTCATATCCGTCTCAGCATTAGAGGACAGAGGATATGAGATATTGTTCAAGAGAGGACGGGTGTTGATATATCCTAGGGGCGCTCTAGCTGAGTCAACTAGAGTGATTGGTGTACGCCATGCAAAGGTGTACAAGTTTGCATGGCATTGAGTAGTAGTACCGGCAACAGAGCTAGCAGTTCAGAGCTGTGTGTTGGCACCGCAGGATGGGGCACATGTATCATGGAGCCTTGAGGACATTGTGGGAGATCACTACAGGTGTGCCAAATTTCAGTATTGATCACTTTGATACATGCAGAGGATGTGCTATGGGCAAGTTTGCCAAATCCCCTTTTCCCAGCATAGACAACAGATCGACTGGGATACTTCATTTGATTCATTCCGATGTGAGTGGTCGAATGTCTCATGTTTCCTTGAGTGGATATGAGTATTATGTATTATTCATTGATGATTACTCCAGGAGGACCTGGATTTGTTTCTTGAAGGCCAAGAGTGAGGTCTTCAAGCGGTTTCAAGAGTTCAGAGATCTTGTGGAGACTCAGACAGGTCGAAATATCAAGTCCCTAAGGTCAGACAATGGAGGAGAGTACACCCTTGGTGAGTTTGTTGATTATTGTGCGGAGGCAGCCATTAGGAGGGAGTTCATAGTTCCTTACAACCCCCAGTAGAACGGGGTTGCAAAGAGGAAGAACAGATCCATTGGAGGCGCGCAAGCCACGCATGATCGGGGGTTACCGTTGTTTTTGTGGGCAGAGGCCTGCAACACTGCTGTGTATTTGCAGAACAAGAGTCCACATCGTGCCTTGGGGCATGTGACTTCGGAGGAGGTTTTTTCTGTGAAGAAGACTGATGTTGGTCACTTCCGTATCTTTGGGTGTATTGCATACTCCTACATACCCAAGGAGAAGAGGACCAAACCCAGCTCAACTATGAAGAAGTGTCTTTGTGGGCTACAATGAAACCTCGAAGACCTTCCGCATAGAGGAGAGTTCGAGGAGGACGGGGCTTTCGGAGGTCACGCGGGGTTAGAGTATCTAGATCGGCCCGGACCCTCGGGAGCGGCTAAGTCGGTCGCAGATCCGGTGGGCGGGGATTCGGGGGATCCGGGTACATCGATTACGATGTCGGGTCCCGTCAGTGACGTGGCTCACGAGTTCAGGTGGGCGGTTCTTCGGGCAGCATGAAGAGTAGTCGCGAGCGATTCACTAGGGAGTCAACTGTGGACGGTTCACAGTACTTCAACGTCCTACGGGTTCCAGGGTGAGACGGGGAGGTGAGACGGACGATGGGAGTTGGGCTCATTGGTGAGAGGAGTTTCATTCTCCAGTGGGAGAAGTGTGCTCGGGGAAGAGGAAGCCCAAGTGGCTTCAGGACACCTTGAGAGAGGCCACATCTGTTGCTGGGCCTAAGAGGCCGGTCAGAGAGAGCAGAGCACCTGAGAGGTTTTGTAGCTATATGGCAATGGTTGCCAACATCCTTGACTCTGAGCCTTCTAGTTATGAGGAGGCAGCTAGCCAGCAGGTCTGGAGAGAGGCTATGCAGGAGGAGTATTCTTCTATCATGAAGAATGATGTTTGGGAGGTGGTGCCGAGGCCTGAGGGCAAATCCGTGGTTACTTCCAGATGGATTTACAAAGTAAAGCATGCTGCAGATGGCAGCATTGAAAAATTCAAAGCAAGGTTTGTGGCTAGAGGGTTCTCCCAGGCAAGAAGGGAAGTTGATATGAAGAAAGAGATCCTTACCACGTCTTGAATGTACCTGATCGCTCATCTGCCGTTAAGCTGAGGGCTGGGATGAAGATCCACCAGATGGATGTGAAGACCACATTTCTCAATGGCTTCATACAGGAGGAGGTGTACATTGAGCAGCCACAAGGCTTTGAAGCGCATGGGAAGGAGTCCCATGTGTGCAAATTGAAGAAGGCCCTTTATGGCTTGAAGCAAGCTCCTAGAGCTTGGTACTCCAGGATAGATACATACTTGCAGAAGATGGGTTTCACAAAGAGTGAGGCAAATCCGAACCTATACTTTATTGTGATAAGTGAGGAGCCTCTCATTTTGGTGATGTATGTGGATGACTTGGTCATTACGAGTGCAAAGAGACTCATAGAGCACTACAAGAGAGATATTGCATCGGAGTTTGAGATGAAGGACATTGGCTTGATGCATTACTTTTTGGGTTTGGAGGTGTGGAAGGAGGAGGGACATTTTTCCCTGGGGCAGGGGAAGTATATTGTGGACATCCTTGGCAGATTCCACATGGATGATTGTAGACCCATGTCGACACCGATGATCACCAACTGGAAGAAGCTTCACATGCTTGGTCCACGGTTAATTGAACCCCACTTTGTATAGACCGTTGATTGGTTCCTTGATGTATTTGGTCAACACCGGACCAAATATATGTTTTACGGTAATCAACACGATGAGCCAGTTCATGTGTGAGCTCAAGAGGGTGCACTGGGTTGCTGCAAAACACATTTTGCGGTACTTGCAGGGGACAATGGATTCTGGTCTGGATTATAGGCAGGGAGATGGAGTGAGATTGTCAAGTAATACAAATTCTGATTGGGCAAGTTGTGCTTCTAATAGGAAGCGCACTTCGGGGGGTATGCTTCAACTTGGGTTCGACAATGGTGGCGGTGGTTCGAGCGGCCGGTCAATAGCATTGATTCGGCGGGAAGCGAGAAGTATGTAGCGACCAATCTAGCTAGTTGTGAGGCCATCTGGCTTCACAAAATGTTGTTTGGCTTATTTGGTCAGCCGTTGAGACCTTCAGTGATTTACTGTGATAATCAGAGTTGCATTAAACTCACAGAGAATCCAGTATTTCATGACAGGTCAAAGCATATCGGGATCAAATATCATTTCATCAGAGACTATGTTCAGAAGGGAGCTGTGAAGCTTGAGTATAATCCCACTGATGAGAAGGTTGTAGATATTCTTACCAAAGCCTTACCACGGGGCAAGCATGTCTACTTCAGAGACAAGATGGGTGTGGTGAGTAACACCTTCCTTAGTAAGAGGGAGTGTTGAAATTATGGGTGTGGTGAGTAACATCTTCCTTAGTAAGAGGGAGTGTTGAAATTTGGTTACCGGAGGACACGTGGTTCCCTAAGGCTTTGATCTTTGGCCTAGGGAAAAGTGTCCAAATGAATTTAATTTTTTTCTTAAAGTGACTTTATAAAGTTATAAAGTCAAATCTAATTTAAAAGTGATTTTAAGTGATAAAGTTACTAAATTCTAAATTTAAAGTGACTTTAATAAAGTCAATGTGAAATCAGAAAGGAAAAGTGACTTTGGAAATAAATGACTAAGTGGGTCTTTATTAAAGTGGGGTGAATTAAAAAATAGAAAGTGAAATTTAAATGAGCATTTAATCACAGCCCTAGATCTGAAACTATCTCAGCCATTAAATTTAGGGATTCCCCAAAAGTCACTTAGGGTTAGGTTAAAGGAGGAAAAGGTCATTCATTCTTTCATGAGCAGATTGGGAGAGAAGGAGAGCAAAGGAGATTTCTGGACAGTGAGGAAAAGGAGGACAGAACTTGGCACACAAACCGAGACAGCATTTTAGCAAGTCTGTACAGCAAGGAGAGGCACAAATTTCAAGGCAGTGGGCAAGAGTTTAAAGGCAGACCATACAGCAGATTTGGCACGCATTCCAAGGAGGTCGTGCAGCATGGTTTGGCACAAATTTTGAGGAGCTGAGTTGCTGATTTTCTGGCACAGTTTTCGAGGCAGGTCGTATAGCAAGTGAATGTCCTTTTGCACAGAAAACGAGGCAGAAATCCGTACAGCAGCTTTGTTGTTTTTCTACACGAAAATCAAGAAATCTGTACAGCAGCATTTAATGTTGTTTGCACAGAAATTGAGACAGTCCATACAACAGCATTTAATGCTATAAATCTGGGCACAAAATCGAGGTGGTCGTACAGCGTTTATTGATGTTCTGTTTTTGCTGTGTACACATTTTTCGAGGCAGTGGTTAAGCACGGAAAACGAGATAAGTTGTATTTATTACTTGCTGATTTTTATGAGTATTTCTCTCACTGTAAAAGACATTTTTTCCAAAAATAAGGAGGAGCTTTCGAATTGGTTTTCCCCAAGAGTTGTAGGGTGTTTTTCCAGGGCCACATTGACCAAAAATCAGCATGTTTATTTTTCTGTGTGGCTGATTTATTTTGTTGAGATTTATTTCTACATTTCCAGCATTGTGAAAATTTCCAGAATTTGTGTTTTCAGAAAATATTTATTTTTTCAGCTTGTTGAATGTAAGGCTATGGGAATGGGCATTTAACTATATGGAGAAATAAGGTGAAACCGAAAACCGGGTGGGAAACTGAAATTTCTACATTATGATTTCAAGGTGATGAATCAATTACGATTTAGGATCACATGGCCTTATAGGAACATACGTGGGATGGATTCAAAAGAAATTAAGGTGTGTGGCCTGATAAAGGGATTTACATGTGAGATTTGTTGTGTACCCTGACATATCAAGGTCGATGGATGTTGTATATAGAGCCTCTAAGGAAATATCATGTAGAAGATCTTAAAGAACCAATGAACCAATTGGTGTGTAGAGGATGAATTTGGCAATTACTTTATTCTTGCACTCACTAATCCCAAAAGTGAAAGAAAAACATGGAGATAGATGAGAAAATTTGGAGGATGCAAATTGATGGAGCAAAATCTATATCAGCTGTTGTTGATGGCATTTTTCACCTCTTCACAAGGGGATACCACTAGCTACACCTACAAATTAGTGATTGACACCACCAATAATGTTGCTAAGTACAAAGCTCTCTTGCTTAGCCTTGATTTAGCAAGAGACATGAGAATTAGGGTGGTGATGGTGATTGGTGATTCGGACCTTGCGCTGAAGCAAGTGAAGAATGATTTTTTTATGAAAAACAATAAGTTGAAACAATACCAACACGTCATTTGGGACACCTTTGAGTTATTTGATGCCTTTTCCATTAGTGTTGTTCCACGAGAGAAAAACATACATGTTGATTCTTTAGTCGTTGCTGCCTTTAGTCTTTAACCGAGTGATAACCTTGTCTTAAGGGAGTTTAGGATGGAAGTTGGTTTTAGACCTTTAATTCACGAAAATTTTGAACCAACATGTCTTTTGAGGAGAGCTGACCTGTGAATACAAATATTTATTTTTGTACACACAAACAAGTCACAAATTATTGAAAAATAAACTCCCACAGTTGATTCACAAGGCAGATAATGGCATTCCACATGATTTCCCTCTTGTTGCTCTCCATTTGAAATAAGATTGCCTTTAGAATATGGTGAGGAATCTATGTGTAAATACTTCACTGACCATCTTCCCTCTATGTGATTTAGGGTCTTTTGCATTGTCGAGGTTTTCCATGGAAACAGCTCCTCCTATCTTCCTTTCTTGGTAGGACTCTAAATTTTTCACTCATTTGAATACCATAACCTTAGAACATGTGTAGAAAGGGTTCTCTTGTGGGCATATCAGTCATCTAACTTTGACCAAGGCTGGCCCTTGCCTTGACATCAATCACAAACCTCCCAACAATCTCCCCTTTTGTCATTGATGGCAACACACTTGTCGTAACTCCCCCTGTGATGATGTGTCTCCTGTCATTATGCTTCTTGATCTTTCTCGCCCTTTGACATCAATGGAAAATGGGGTGACTCCCCCTGTCATCTTACTCCCCCTGACTTTTCTGCCACTAAGGACTGCTCCCCCTGAGCTTGTGCTTCCAGAAATCCAGACGAAGTCTCCAAACAAGGTACCAACAATGAGGGGTGTGATCATTACAAGGGCACCGGGAGGAATCATTCCTTTAAGTGAGGCATCTGTTGCATAATCCAGTTTAGACTATCAGCAGACATCTTCAACCATTTTCAAGGTTGAACTTCCTACATTTTCATTGTCATAGTTGAAAAATAGTAAGGCAACATGGCCCCAACAATTAAACCAATGAAGACATTGGGTGTATGGACATCAACAACTGAAATTGCGACCTGCCTTTTATATATAACAAGTAATGCAAGACATCAATGCCGCTGAGCCAATGGAAAAATCAAATGCAGCAGTAGCGTTCCTTGTTGTGTCAAGAGCATCACTCGAATCTTATGGCTAAAGCCAGCCATCTCCGCAATACCGCCATTATTCAGACTATCTTGGATTCATCATCATTAGTCATTAGTCTATCAGAGTTGTAAACCCATTCCACAATGTTTGTAATGTAAATGATCCTAGTAAGACCATATATGTATGTAACAACCAAGGAAAGCCTATTATTTAGGTGATGATTTTCATCCTAGGATGTTTTTCATCTCACTGATTCATCTGTGTTCCTAAACATAGATTATTGGAAGAGTTTTTCCCTCCAGCCTCACCCCAAAGCTAGGGTGGAATTTGTCGTCAAGATCTTAGGTGAGTCCTAGCATTCTAGTCGAGTCTTTTGTAAAAGTGATTTGAGAATAATTTAAGCTAATTGGCTAAATTATTTTATTACAAATCATTTGATCTACTAGATCATATCGAGTCGCAGAATTGGATAACAAATTGAGGATCTATAACGAACAGTTGTTCCCCCTTTAAGGATTGAACTCGTAATATCTTGATGTAAAAAATATTTTGGTGCATGGTCCCTCATATTTAGACACCATGGCTAGAAATATTAGATAGAGGAAAAATCATTAATCCCCTCAAGTGTCAATTATTTAAATTGTCTGGCAAAAATAAATGAAAATCCTAAGACACAAATTTAATTAATTAGGGTCAAAATTAAAATCCTAGAGAAATTATATTCTCCAAGTGGAAAAATTCGTAGGTCTTAAAGAAATTAATTTTTGGAGGTCCCCCACCAAGGGAATATTGGAAATTTCAAGAAAAATTGGACCCTTGGACCTTGGTGGTTAAGTCAAGGTCAATTTTTTGAGGAAATTAGCTCAAAATAATTATTTTTTAGCTAATAAAAAATCGATTAAATCATAAATCCGAAAATTCCTCAAAAATAAAGATTTTTTACGGTGAAGATTAAAAGATGATCAATTATTCATCAACGGTCGAGATTATTTTGACGGGGATCAAGCCAACTAGCAGTTATTTTCCACTTGGAGGATTCATCTATAAATTAGAAAACATTTGCTTCTCAAATTACAGAAAATTTTTGAAAAAGCTCTATGTCAAGCTTTACCACTGTAATATTTTTTTTGAAGAACTAATAAAGAAGACATTGGGGTTTACTCATGGTGGTGTTCCTCTTTTGTCTACTGGTAATATTTTTCTGAATCATGTGCCTAAATGCTCCATTGAATGAAAATTTATAACTTTTTTGTTTCATTAGCCAGCAATTGGATTATCTATTTGCACAGGTATCTTGCATTAGGTATTGGGTTTAGAGAAACGTTCTAACTTGATTGATCTGGCAGGTATCTCTAGATCTTGAAGGTTTTAACATGTATCTGACCTCTTTTGAAACTAAAAACTTAATCTTAAGTGTGCAGAGATGTAGTCAATATTCAGATCTTGGGCGTGAGGGGAAGTCTTCGGTTGGACCAACCAACTCCCAAGTCCAGAGACTTAAGAGCCCATTGTGTTATATTTTCAAGATCTATCTAACGATTGGTTTTGCAGAGATCTTGACCATGGCTCAAAATTAAAACTATTATTTTACTCATTTATTGCCAATTTAATTGTGCATATAAAGATAGATCTGTTAATTAGAGTTTGAAATTAATTGTGAATATTTCAATATTGTAAAATTGATTTTCTAAATAATTTTATTTTCTAACCCTTGTGTGCAGCTGGGGATTTGAGGTTTATCTTTATTTTTGTACATATTGGGGTTTTGGGCTTTTAAAATTTTATTTGTGCAAGTGAACTTCAAAGTTACATCTGAAGAGGTACCAAGGGTTTCAAGGGTTTTAGTCCTTGGATATTTTTAAGAGGGTTTCTACTGGTGGGTCTAGGCCTAGGAAGGCAAGCTTCACCGTCTGTTTTTCTATCAAGCCCAAGGATAAGCCTGTCATTTTCAAGAAGATTCAAGTGACGATTGTGAAAATTCTACTGCAGTGTATTGGTTTATTTCCTCCTACTTGATTTTATTTATACAAGTTATTTTCAGAAATTAGATTCAGAAAATACCGAAAATAAACACAACTATAGCTTACACATGCATATTATTTACTAAATAATTCACTCATGCAACAAAATGACACATGGATTTTTGGACATAAGTCCCCGAAAAACCCAAAGCGGGAAAACCAGTTCAGCAGATATGAGGGTTTTATTATTAAGTAGTTATGACTACAGCAAATCTGGGTTCCAACCTTGGAAAACCCGACAGAGAATAAAAGATATAAGATCTGCAGCTAACCTGAAGATCTAGTGCCAAATATCTTATTGATCCACACCCTCAAACAGGATTTACAGGACTCAGCCCGGATCTGACCCTAAAAACCCTCAGCAATGAACTTGAAGCCTCAGCGTCAACCCTGCTACCCTCAAATGCTACTGCGCTGCACCAGAGGGGACTACGTCACCGCTGGAAGGGTCTCACAGCCTCACGTTGGCCCTAAAAGATCCTCTACGTGATTTCTGAAGCCTCCCAGTGCCTCTACATTGTCCTGCGTAGCACCTACGTAGCTGCTTCCTTGCTTCTCTGTGTTGTCCTTGAGTTGCTCCTCTTGCCTCTTGTTGTCTCTTGGCTCTTGGAATCAGATCATTCCCTCAGCCAATACTACCCCTCGCTGCAGGAAATTCCACTGGAAATTCTTAACAAACCCACCCTAGAATTCCAGATCTATTCTTCAGTTCTACAGAAATTGTGTGTCCTCAACTGACCCTCAAGCGTTTCTCTTATACTTTTTCGTTGAACCCTTCAACGGCGGAGATTAAATCATCCATCAACGGCTGAGATTAAAAGACTGCTTGATCCATGTGACTTAAGACAATTTTAGCACATGTGTTAATTAATTCACTTTAATTATTTTATTTTCCTAAGTTAGACTTAGGAAATCCATTAAAAATAATTAATTATTTGAATAACTTGAACACAATTTGTAATTTCTCAAATCCATTTTTGGGTCTTGTAGATCAAGTGTACTCTAGTCCCTCCGCAAAATTTGGGACCTAGAGCACAATTGATGCTACCCCAAATACACAAAATCTCAACAACAATTTGGGCAAATTTTGGAGATCTGGGATAAATCTTTAAAAAAAAACTTTGCAGAGATAAATTTTTTGGGGTTTCATTGACCCTCTAGACTCAGTGTTGAGCCCAAGGAGGCCTCTCTAGGCTTGTTGTTTCCCTTTTTCCCTTGTGGCAGCCTTTTTCTTCTCTTACAAGCCCTAGTCGTGGGCTTCTTCCTCCTCCTTTTCCCTGCGGCACCTTTCTTCTACACTTTGCCCTGAACACAGGCCCTAAATCACCCTCCTAAGCTTCCCGTTCCCTATGGCATTCCTCATTACCTCTGTCGCAGTCCCTAATTTGGGTTGCGTTGCCCTCTTTTCCCTTCATCTTCACTCTTGTGGCCTCTAAGGCCTCTCAGCCCTCAATGTTGTCTAAAACCTCACAACGTTTCCTCTTCCAACACTTTCCAGTCACTATGGTGTGATTCTATTTTTTCTGAGCCGAATCCTTGACTTTTGCAACAAGCTTGGGGTCAAATTTTCTCTTGCAGGTAGACCATCTCTGAGAAGGATTTTTCTCGCAAGTGTCTCCAAGCCTTTAAGGCTCTCTGGTGTGCATTTTCTAACCCTTACCTTCTCATTTCAGTCAATTAATATTGCACAACAGTGGTTGAGTACAGTGACAAATAATTCATTTAATGTTAAAATTTGGGTACCAGAGGACAAGTGGTTTCCTAAGGCTTTGATCTTTGGCCTAGGGAAAAGTGTCCAAATATATTTGTACTTTTCTTCTAAAGTGACTTTATAAGTGGTAAAGTCAATCTAATTACACCGAAGGTGTTATTCTATGAAGTTGGCTGGGCAAACACTGTTTGCCCCAGCCAATCCTGAAGCCTCATTTTCGTCCTTCTAACCAATTAAAAATTGCCAAGTGGAAAAGGGTCGGGCTTCTCCCTGAGTCATCGATCCATGGCGGGTTCTTCGAGTCATCTTCCAGATTGTGGAGTTGCGTGGAAGCATCAAATAGGCAAACATGCATGCCCATACCCATAATCTGCGCTGGCCTCGCAATCTCCTTACTGTACGAAGAAGGCGCTCATGAACAGGGAAGTCTATCTATAGGGACACCTCCTTAACAAAAGTCAAGCTCCTTTACAGAGCGGATTGGAGGATGTGGCGCTCTCCTTCTTATCTCTACTGCATTCTCTCATTCCCAGCTCCTTCTCTCCTTCACAGCCCCATACATCTCATGAAGGGTTCAGGGATGGGAAGCTCAGACAGCTAAGGGGCTCGATTCCCCTTACTTGAGCCTCAAGAAATGATTACAGGCCATGATGCAAATGGATGTTGTGGATTACTCAAGGTCTGTCAAACAACCGATGGAGGGACCCCATTCGACTTCTCATATCCATTAACAGCGGTAAGAAAGAGCAGAAGCTGAAGTCAGAGCCAGATCAGGTCATCTTGGCGATACCCCTAATGTGCCCACAACGCCAGTCTCTACCATATCTTCATCCGTATTTTAAAGTGACTTTATAAGTGATAAAGTTACATTCTAATTTTAAAGTGACTTTATTAAAGTCAATGAAAAATTAAAAAGTGAAAAACTGACTAGAGAAATAAAAGACTAAGTGAGTCTTTATTTAAGTGGGTGAGTTAAAAAATAGAAAGTGAGAATTAAATGCAAATTTATTCTCATCCCTAGATCTAAATGAATCTCAGCGATTAGACCTTAGGGTTACCTAAAAGGTCATTTAGGGTAAAAGGAGAGGAGAAGAGGAAAAGATCAATTCAGTCTTTCATGAGCTATTGAGAGAAGAGAAGAGAGAGCAAGGAGAAAATTTCTAAGCAGGGAGAAGTTGAAGGAGGGTAGCAAGGAGACATTCCAGCAAATCCGTACCGCTGAAGGTTGCATGCTTTTCGAGGCAGCAAATCCATACATCATTTATTGGCATGTTTTTCAAGGCAGATTCCATACAGCGACAATGGGCACGAATTTCAAGGATTGTACAGCACAATTTTTGAGGGAAAAGAATAGCAGCCGGCAGCACACATTATGGCGCTAAGTTGGGCACCGATTTCGAGGCTGAAAGGACTGCTGTAAATTTTGTACAATGCGTACAACAGTTCAAAACTTCAGGGCACGAATTTCGAGGAGACTGTACAACATTTAACGCTTATATCTACTGCTGTAAAAATTTTGTTTTGACTGTTTGCTGATTGGCACATTTTCCGAGGCAGAGTTCAAGCACGGAAATCGAGACAAGTCTGTATTTGTGATTGCTGGAATTTTTACTATGTTTTTTAGTTTCTCTGTAAAAGCATTTTCAGAGATAAAGAAGAGCTCTCAAATTGGTTTTCCCCAGGGGTTATAGGGGGTTTTTCCAGGGTCACATTGACCAAAAATCACTGTGTTATTTTCTGTGTGGCTGTCATATTTTACTGTGTTTTATTTCTACATTTTCTAGCAGTTGTGAAATCTCCAAATTTGTGTTTTCAGAAATTTATGTCATTTCCAGATTTTAGTATTTATATCATGCTTGGATTTAAAACTATATGCGTGGAGTGATAAGGAAAACTGATAATCGGAGTGGGGGTTGAAATTTCTACATTTAAAAATTATCTTGTGCATTGACAAGTCATCTAAACATACTGGGGCATCATTTTCTTAACTTTATCACAATTTGTTTTACTGTCATAAGAGTTTTAGAGGTCTAAAATACATCTGAGGTCCAAAATACATTAGTAACATAATTTCAACTAAGCAAAGAAAAAGATTAAACGATCTGGAATAATTTTTTACACATGGCATACAAATTTCTCTCTATAAACTTTTGTTGCTTGTCTTTTTCACTGAAGCATAAATAGCCTGTTGTTGTCCTAATGTCACTCATCAGTGTCATTAAAAAATCTGAATTGCGTTGCTAGATCTAAGCACTCTCATTCACTCATAAGGTTGTTGCCACTGGATAACAAGTCTCTTGATGCAAGGTTGATAAAATTACCTTAGCATAGTTCTCTTGTTGCTCATACATAATTGGCAATTATGCTCTAATAAAATCTAGTATCTAACAGTGTCATTATCTTGAGTGAGTAAGCAACAGTGAAGTGAACATTGCGATTCGTTGTCCCGATTTAATCGCCGATTTTTTCGGCGACTTTTTTTATTTTCAAAAAATAGCCAAAAAATCGCGATCCGATCTCAAAAAATCGTAAGGCCAAAAAACAGCGGCGTTTAACATGCATATTTGATTTTTTTTTTCTTCATTTTTGCAGTCAGGGGTTTGCTAATAGAGCTAAGGAGAGCTAAGGAGGAGGATAAGTGATCTACAAGGGCAAGAGAGGAGAAAAGTGAAGAAATTTAGCAACCCAAGCCAACAAAATTTTGGACCAAGTTTCTTCAGCAAAACGTTTTTTCCAAGTATGGGCATCAAATTTGACCCTTTTTTTTTGTTTTTTTCTTGTTCTTCTATGGGTTTCTATCACTCATGTATTTTTCATCATTTTTTATTGCATTTGGTTGTTTTTTTTTTTTTTTTTTTTGAGAGGGGGGTTTATTTTGGTCAAAAATGCAAAAAATTGGTTGTTAAATTTGTTTTTTATATTTCTTCTTGTGCTCCTAGTTTCTTTCCATTATTTTTGCTTGGGTTTCAATATGTGTTTTTTCCCATATTTTTTGCAATGAGTCGAGGGTTTCTTTTGTGAAAAAATCAAAATGTTGTAACTTGTATGTAAAATTGTAATTTTTTTATTTTATTTTTTAACTTGCAATTTTTCTTGTGCCCTAAGTTCAAAGTTCAAAGTTCATCTTACAATAAAACTCAAGAGTTCAACAAATTTAAAAACATGCCAAGGAAATTGGATCCTTTGTGGGAATTTGGTGAACCTAATCAGGGGTTTGACCAAACAAACTTGAGTTGCAAGTTATGTGGTCAACACATGACAAGGGGTATGCAGATTGAAATACCGCCTGGCACAAGTTCCTGGACATTAAATAGGGTCTTGCACAAATACCAATCCAAAAATAACCCGAAGAGCCCTCAAATCATTGGAAGAAATAGAAACAACTAAACTCAGCAAGGCAGCTCTGAGGAGTCAAATATCAAGGTTTAGAGGTGACCGTGAGAGTGGTAGTGGTTCTTCAGCATCAGCATCTTCTACACCCAACCCCGTAGCTGCCTCATATTTTGTTCCTAGAACCACTCCCGGTGCAAAGCCATCTATCTCCTCACTTATTAAAAAAAAGGAGAAAGAAAAAGCTGACAAATTGTTGGGCAAACTGTTTATTTGGAGTGATATTCCTTTCAGTGTTGCCAGAAACAATCCATTTTATCAGGTTGTGATTGATGTTATCACTGTTGTTGGCCCAGGATACAAAGCCCCTTCATATAATGACTTTAGAGGGCACATTCTTCAAAATGACAAAGTTGACTGCACCAAGAGATTGGAGGAGTTAAGGGCATCATGGGAAGTCACATGATGCACTGTGATGTCAGATGGTTGGACTGATCAAAAGGGTAGGACCCTTATTAACATCTTGGTCAGTTGTCCCAAGGGGACAATGTTTATGAAATCTATTGATGCATCTGCACATGTCAAAGATACACGATTATTATGTGATTTATTGGATGTGTTCATTCTGGAGGTGGGTTCACAAAATGTTGTCCAAATCATAACGGACAAGGCTGCAAACTATGTTGTTGCTGGCAAGATGCTTATGGAGAGGCATCCGAGCATATTTTGGACACCTTGTGCTACACATTGCATTGACTTGATGTTGGAGGACATAGGAAAGATTCATTTTGTCAAAGATATTGTAGAATCATCAAATAGCATTACAAAATTTATATATAATCATGCATTTCTGCTTCAATTGATGAGAACATTCACCAACAAGGAATTGGTGCACCCTACTATTACACGGTTTGCCATTAGTTTCATATCTCTTCAATCCCTCTTGAATTCTATGTGGGATTTGAAGAGAATGTTTCTTTCAGAGAAGTGATGTGCTTTGACATACAGCCGCAAACCAGAGGAAGAGGCCATCTGCAGGTTGGTTTCATATCAGGAAAGCTTTCGGGTAGGAGTGCAAGTGGTGTGCAGCGTTACTGAACCTTTGGTAAAGGTTCTTAGATTGGTTGATGGAGAGAAGCCAGCAATGGGCTACTTGTATGAAGCCATGGATAGGGCCAAAGAAGCCATTCGCAGCTACTATGATGATAAAGGTGATGAGGGGTTTCAGAAACAACTTCTTGTATGGGAAGTGATTGATGACCGATGGAACAACACACTCCATTGTCCCATTCATGCTGCAGGGATCTTCCTGAACCCTGAATTTGGTTACTCATGTAGTTTCTTATTTGATGTTGAAGTCATTGATGGCTTTTCACTTGTGTTCAGAAGATGGTGCCATCTCCATCAAAACGTGCAGATATATCCGAAGAAATGGAAGTATACAGAATAGCAGGTTGCACATTGAGCTTTGACATGGTTCTCTCGGATAGGACTACTAAAATGCCATGTAAGATTTTGTTTGTTTCAAAATTCATTGTCTCCTCAAGTTCATGAATCATAACTCCATACTTTGTCTCAACTTTCAATTTTCGAATTTTCATTATTTTAAAATTTTTCTTATGTTTGTAACTTTATAAGTTTATCTTATTTGTTGTAACTTGTAACTTGTAGATGCATGGTGGAGGAGCTACGGTGGCAGATTACCAAAACTCCAAAATCTTGCCATTAGAATACTCAGCCAAACATGTAGCTCTTTAGGATGGGAGTTCAACTGAAGTGTATTTGAAAAAATACACACCAAAAAGCGCAACAGGTTAAAAACTTAAAATATTCCAACTGATTTTTTGAATTCATTAAATAATTTTTTTATAATTATTAATTTATTATTTATAATATATATTTTTAATTTATTGATTTATGACCCTTGTATAGGTTGTAGTCCCAGCGCCTCAATAACATGGTTTACGTCTACTACAATCTTAGATTGTGGGTGAGACAACTTGAGAGGACACCTGATATGGAGGCCATCTCTTTAGATGCAATTGACACCACTATTGAATGGAGGGTTGAGGTTGAAAGTCCTATCATGGAGTCAGCCTCTAATTGGATAGAGAAGGAGGTAGTGGAGGGGGAGGAGGACGAGGAGGAGCAACAGCAGCAGGTGACACCACCTACCCTTGCTACCGGTAGAGGACATGGTCTGCCACCTTTAGCTCCTGGTGCTTCAGGTTCTAGAGCACAACAGAGTCCATTGCCAACCCCACCTGCTTCTTCATCTAGAGGGAAAGTTGTTACATTTTCTCGCAAGAGGGGCAAAGGAAATCAGTAGTATAGGTTATATGGTGCAATCTTTTGTATATGACATTATGACTCATGATATGAGATACATTATTATATTTTTTGTTGATATTTTGAGGTTGAGTTGAGACTCGGGACTTAGTATTCAAGACATGATTCAATTTTATGTGTGATGTAGCACTAGACATGATAGTACACATCTTATATATTAGTTTTTTTTCATATTTATGTGTCAATGCATTTATTTTATGTTGTGGATGATTTAGATATTAAAAAAATTGAAAAAAAATGAATATTTTTGTATGTGCCGATTTTTTCCCGATTTTTACCGATATTTACGATTTTTTCCGACTTTTTCCCCTCACCGATTTAATCCCGATCGCGATGTTCGCAACATTGGTAAGCAATCTTGTGTTGCAACATTTGGAAACATCTAATTGAACATTGGTAGCTTGTTAAGAGCATCTGCAAATCTTGGGTAATTGTTGAAAAGCACTCTAGTTCTTTTTTTCCATTTGGTTAAAGAACATTGTGGATCTTTGCAAATTAGCAATCTACACTTGGCATCAAAAGTTTAGCTTGGAGATTAGTATTGGTTAAGGATATTTGCATCTATCTCATTGACTAAATATCTAAGTAAGCAAGAGCTATAATTGTTTATGGTTTTATGATTCTTGTTGGGTAAGTAAGCCATTGGAAGAGCATTAAATCTATCTAAGTACTCTTGGTTCATTGGTTAATATCTCTCATATTGGTGATTTTCCTAAGAGATAAATTGAGTAGGTTCCATCTTCATTGCAATTTGTGATATCTGTTGTTAGCACTTTGGCCTTCATTCTTACGGTTGAGATTGTCTCTTAATATCGTTAATAAGTACTTGTCGATAAAACTCAAGATTAACCATAGTTAAAGTACTTAAAAAAATTAATAATCTCACCTTAAGAATTATTCACAAATCTTACCTTGCATATCATTCTAAGCTAGTCTTGCATCTGAAAACTTACCTCCAAGCATAAGCTTGGTTGATAAATCTCTAGGAAAACCCTTCTCATATAGCTTGAGGGGCCCAGGCAACTCTTCGGTGGTTAACACGGTGACCTTGCAGTCGTCAGGGCCACAGTCTCTGCAGCGTCGGAATTAACAATACCAAAGGAATTCAATGGTATTGTTAAATAATTACATCAAGATCACAAACCTCCCGATAAGTCTCTTTTGGATTTTTATATTGATTCCTTTGATGTTGATACTTCTTATGAGTTGAGACATGCGAAAACGAATGATTATAAGATTTCCCGGGCTTTAGCTGAAGAGCTTGAAAAGGATAAGAAAGCATCTGGGAAGTCTGAAATTATGGGTTTTGATAGGGATCCAAGTAAATAAAAAAAAACTGACGGAAAAGAAATTAAAGAATATGATGATGACCCTATGCAGAAATTATTGCAGAAACTTGAAATCGTGGAGCTTAATCTAATCATGCTAAAGAAATAAGTGCCTTGCAGTCTAGGTTGGTCCAAATGGAGAGATCTCAAGCGCAAAATTTCCAACCTAGAAATAATAATAATCGAAATAATAACGCTTGGCAGAAGAAAGGCCCATCTAATGAGCAGAGACCGCCAAATCCTCTTGAATCTACCAATCTGGTGGATGAAGCTCCGCCTTAGGGCTTGTGATGTTCTTCATGAAGAGGCTACTTGCCCCACTATTAAGAGAACCATGGATAGTGGAATGTTTGGGACAAGTAATCAAACAAATGGTGTTGGCAAGGAGTATCACTTATCTATCGAGGATTAGATTGGAAGTTAAGGAAAATAATAGTGATGCCAAGGCTATTACTTCTTCTTATAGCATCAATAACTTTAGTAAAGAAAAAGATTTGATGGTTCAACAATTTGGTGAAAAGCCTTCACCAGAGCAAGTTTTGGAAATTGCAAAAGATAAACGGTTAACTTATCAAAGAAGGAACAAGGATCAAAGCGATAATCAGATTACCCCTCGAAATTTTAAACCTAGTTCAAGCTCTGGATTGAATATTGATTTGGGAGGATGGTTGAATAATGCAAAGATTTGGGTTCCTGTCACCAAGATATTAAATATTCCCTCCCAAAAGGCTAAGTTATTGAATGCCATTGAAGCTCCTCAGGTTAATGTTTCTCAATAAAATGCTCTTGAAGTTGTTTAACAAGATGTTCCATTATATTTGCAAAGTATGGATCCGGATAACAAAGAGCATCAACCATTCTTTATTACTTTGCTTATCAATGGTTATTGTTTATATAGCTACATGTTGGATTCTGGTGCTTCGGCTTGTGTTATGACTAAAAGGGTCATGGAGCAGCTCAATCTAAGAATCTCTAGACCTTAATAAAACAAATGTGCCATGGATTCTAAGAAGATTGAAGTTCATGGGTTAATCAAAGATTTACAAGTGCATTTATCAGTTTACCCTGACATAATGATTGTAATGGACATAGTTGTAGTTGATGTACCTGATGCTTGGCGTATGTTATTGTCAAGAAAATGGGCCTCTGATCTAGGAGGAAGTATTCAGATGAATTGGTCATATGCTATAATTCCTTCTCCTAGAGGTGATGGATTTGTTGGACTTAATAGAGAGCCTGAAAGAAGATTCCATGTTGAAGACCCCAACAGTCCCCATAATGAGATAATAAAGGAACTACCTAACCTTGGGAATTATGACATTCTGTCTAACTCCATAATCCCTTTAGATGTTAAGGATGATGAAAAGTTGAGTGATGTAAAGGATAAAGTATGGTCTATGAATTTTGATTGTATACTAAGATATCATCTAAATAGACAAGGACCAACTTACCAGTAAATTCCTTTAAAACCTCATTCATCAATCTCATGAAAGTATTAGGGGCATTAGTGAGACGAAAAGGCATCAGTAACCATTCATACAATCTATGATTTGTTTGAAGGTTGTCTTCCATTCATCTCCTTCCCTAATCCTAATATGATGGTATCCACTCATTAAACTTTAGATCAATAATTAAGAAAGATTTGGCATCACTCAAAAATCATCAATGTGTGGAAGTGGAAATTTGTACCTGATTGTAATTTTATTGATGGCTCTGGAATCAGTGCACATTCTCGATCGACCATCCTTCTTTGGGCTAAGTAGTGTAGGAACAACACATGGACTCAAACTGTCCTTGATGAGACCTTTATCCAACAACTCTTCATTTGTCTCTTCACTTCATTCGCTTGTGGAGTCATTATGTATGTTGCTTTATTTGGAAGACTTGATCCAGGAATTAATTTTATATGATGACTAATGTTTCTAATAGAAGGTAAATTACGTGGCAAATCATCGACAATAAGATCAGCAAATTCATCTAACATATCTTTGACTTCTTTGGGAAAATCATCTAAGCTTGTGCCAGTAAGAATTACCTTCGACTTTCCAACCAAAGCAAAATTTACCTCTTCCTTTTTTACTTCTTGCAGTAGCTCCTTCCCACTCATTGACGACACACTAGGACCAGCTTCTTCATTTTCTCCTTCATCTTGCAAAGATAACAAGACATGTTTTTTACTATTCTTCTCAAGTGTATAGGTGTTCCTCCTACCATCATGAACAGTCTTTCCGTCATAATATTGCCATGGTCTCACCAACAAAATATAACATACATCCATGAGCATTATGTCACATAATACTTCATCCTTATAGCTTCCAATATGAAACTCCACCTTGCACTGTTCATTCACCAAAATTTGATATCTTTTTTGCAACTATGACACTTTATAAGGAGTAGGGTATGTTGTTCTCTCCAAATCTAATTTTCTACCATCTCTGTGGAAACCAATTATTTGTGCTAACACTATCAATCACAACTTTGCAACACTTACCCTTTGACTTGGCATACAGTTCAAAATAAGTTGGGAAGGCTTCTTGGCTTCCTTCTCTGATTTGATTAAAACTCTCTTCATCAATAATCACTTTCTTACTCAGAAGAGTTTCTTTAGTTGTTATTGAATTTACACTTGTTTCTCTTGCTTCTGTCACATGTGCAATTCTTTAACTTGCTGGATTGTTTTCTGAACATTCCCATGACATATTTCCCAATTTTCCACATTTGTAACATCTGGGCTAATAATCTCTATCTCTGCCTCTACTTCTTGAGAAAGTTCTTCCTCTAGATTCACCTCCTCTTGGTGACTGACTACTTTAACTTCCAACTTCCTCTCTTGAGGACTGAAATATTCCTATGCCACTTTATTGTCCTTTTCGTCTTGCAGAACTTCTTCTCTAATCTTCTGACTTTGTTTTCGAGGTATCTTCTTTTCTGCTTTCAAAGCAACTTGATATGCATCTTCAATTGTCCTCAGGGATAAGATGCTAATCTCATCCTGAATTTCATACCTCAAACCATTAATATACCTAGCAACATTTTCAACATCCTCTTCAATATGACCAGCACTAATGTTTAATTTGTAAAATTCCTCAACGTATTCCCTTACAGACATAGATTTTTGTCTAAGATTTTGCAATTGCTTGAAAAGATTTAACAAGTAATCTTTAGGCATGAACTTATTTGAATTTAGCCACCACTTTGTTCCAACTCTTGATCTTGGGCTTGCCTTTCCTCCTTCTATCTAACTACACTTAATTCCACCATAGTGTTGCATGACCTTTCAATCTTGTCACTGCATACTTCACTCTTTTCTCTTCATCAACATCTCCATAATCAAATATGTGCCCATGGCACTGACCCAATCTATCAATTTATCAACATTTAAATTACCTTCATATATAGGCACCTCCATCTCTGGATTTTCACTCATATTAGCTATCATCTCTAGCATTTTTTCCCAGTGTTCCACGGGGACGCGTCCCCCAGGGTGGAGGATGCACCTTGAAGCTCCCCCACGCTCCGAGGACGAGGAAACTCCTAGGGAAACGTTTCCCCCACGTCACCATTTTGGGGAAACTCGGGGAAACTTCGGGGCGACGTTTTTCTAGCGACGAAATGCAACTCCTTTGCAGGGGGGATGGCGGGACACAAGGGCGTCCCCCCATTTGTTTGTTTAATAATTTTTATAAACATTCAAGATTAAAAATAAAAATAAAAATAAAAACTATATTAAAACTTAAACTTGTTAAAACCTAAAAAATTTAAAATAATAATAATAATAATAATTAATTAATTAAATTATATTAAATTAAAAACTTTAAAAAAAAAATTAAAAACACTAACAAAAATAAAAAACTTAAAGTATATTAAAACTTAAAACTTAATATTTATTAATATTATTTAGTACTTTTTCAGAAATTTACTAGCATTTGTCAGTGCTTTCTATCAGTGTTGATAATATCGGTATCGGCAAAATATCGGCAAGGGTCCAAAAAACATTTTATCGGCAATATTGGCAAAAATATCGGCAAGCATAAAAAATGCATAATATATTCATTTTTTTCAGATTTTTAAACATATAAAGCACTAACAACATGAAATAAACACATTGAAACATTAATATAAATAAAGCACTGATATACATGATGTAGTGCATGTAAAATAAAAATGATATATCAAAGTTGATACCAAATCCTGCTGAACCTTGATAATTGTCCAATCAGGGACTCAAATGTGGAGAACCATACAAAATAACATCACATATATAAAACTTAAGAGTATCTCATCATCATGAGTTATATGTGGCAAAACTAAAAAACAAATAAAACTAGCAACTATCTATCTAAGATCAAGAGTCAGTTCCCTCTCCAAAGCAGCTATCTTTCTGTCTTTTTCAGAAATTGCTTTAAGAGCTTTTTGTACAATTTCCACACTAGAAACTGTACAAGGTATAACATCATGTCTAGGGAGTCTAGCCAGATGGTATTTCAATTGTGTAACCCCTCCTGCCATCTTGGTCCCACACAATCTGCATGATAGACGTGTCTAATTTGTCCCACCATCAAGCTCCCCATACTCCCAAAATGGGTCTAAGGATTTTGGCATATTTGTAGTGAAATAATTCAAATTTCAAACCTAGGGCACCAAAAAAACAAATAATTGGCATTAAACACGCATACACAAAAAATGGCAATAAGAGGGTGCATAAGAAAGTAAAAGAAAAAAAATGAAGCTTCTTGTCCAAAATTCAAATATGGAGATAACCCTTGCATTGGCTCATGGGGATGAAAATCATAGCAAATGGAAAAAAACAAAGAAAAAAAATCTTGGTAGGCAAAGAGGCAAGCAAGCATAACCCTAAATCTATGAAAAAAATCATTAACATAGGGGTTTTTAAGATCATACCTATTAATTTAAGAAATGAAGTTTCTCTCACTGTTCTTCAATCTTTGATCAACAAAAAATTCTGAGTTGATAGTGATAATGGCTCTTTGATCCTCAATCCCTCCTAGACAACCACCACAAAGCTCTTCCCCTTCCTTCTCCAAGCCTCGGAAATATCGCGATATTTTCAATCATCGCACGATATTTTCTCGGTGATATTTCGTTTCCCCGAAAATATTGCGATATTTCCGAAATATCACGATATTTCGGCGATATTATCAACATTGCTTTCTATGTTTACTTTTAGTTTAGTATTCCATGGCTATTTTAGACTTCAACATAATGTCATTGTCATTGCCATATGATGAATTTACTTTTTATTATTTTTGAAAATTTGATGTGCATTGCATAATTTCAATTGTCAAATGATGAATTTATTAATATAATTTAGATGTACCTTGCATCATGCCAAATGATGAATTTAGATGGATCATTGCATAATGTCAAATGATGGATTCAATTTAGTAATTTACTTTTAGATTTACAATGTAGAAATGTCAAATGATAATTCATAAATGATAATAGTTTAATATGTAATAATGATCATATTTAGTCTTTAGATGTACATTTCATTATTATTAAAATTTTCTATTCACTTATTGACATATTTTTCGGATTTTATTTTTTTATTTTAATATATTAAATTTTAATAATTTATAACTTTATAATTTTTATGAATCTGACGTCCCCCCGTTTCCCCGAAAATTCCCTAAATTTTGGGGTTGCTTATATACATCCCCCTTGTGCGTATCCCTGCTCCCGCATTTCTCCGTCCCAGAAACTCGGTGGAACATAATTTTTCCTATGTTGATTCTTCACCTTTAACTTCACTATAAGATTCTTCCTCTGCCTCGCTGAAATATCCCATGTCAACTCCTCTTTTCTAGGCAGTCTCCATCGCCTCTAACCTCATTTGAATGCACCTCACCTCTGCTTGCAAGGTTGCATTCACTACAGGCCTTCCCTGACCTACTCCTAGAGTTGCTCCTTTGCGTCTTTTTGCCATATTTAAGCAAATACTTCGACTGCACTCTAATACCAAAACCGATGCATCCAGTCTCATTTAACTAATTTTCCCTTAATTGTGGATCGATGCTCTTCAAAAATCCTCCTAAGAGATCTAAATATCTCACATGCAGTCAGAATTTTGTGTGTAAGTAGTGGTGATCAACTTCAAACTCAAAGTTTAGTGCTAATTGCACTATGTTCAAATCTCAACCCCCAATTTCATTAAGCCGAGAACCATAGTTGTAAAAATCGGTCAACTTGAACCGGAAACCAGTCAAATTGATCGATTCATTGGGTGACTGAGTTAAATCAGACAAAAAACCCAGTTGAAGAGTCTATTTTGCCCAAAATTCACAAAAATCAGCCCTAACCGACCGGTTTATGATCAAACTAGTCGGTTTCGTCCTGAACTAACTTGTTCATTGCCATGGTCGTGACGAACCCACACGACGTAGTTTAGAAAGCTTCCTGGGCATTTTGGAGGGAAAGCAAGGGTTGTTTCCCTCCAAAAACACCCTCTCCAAGCCTTTAAAAGGAGCTCATCCCCCTCATTTGCCTCAAACATCTCATTTAGAGTTTTTGTGAGTTTGATTGGGAGCTTGGAGAGTGTTGAGTTTTTGCTAGAGTAGTCATCTTGGAGGCTTGGAGTTGGAGTTGGAGCTATTTTGGAGATAGTTTGGAGTTGTTAGCATAGTTGGCATCTTCAAGAGGAGGCTAAGGAAGCTAGTTTGCATTTCCAAGTAAGGATTTTCAATTGAAAAAATCCCCATTTCATTGTTGTCCATGTATTAAAAAATTTTTATTTGTTCTATGCTATCAAATCTCTAGTTCTATGCTATCAAATTTTGTACGCCACATATGCATTTTTTTTCCTATATTTATCTTAGGTTTTCCATTTTTTTAGCGGCAATTTTTTTTAAATGGCAGATTTCTTTGCAAATTTTAATTATTTCAAGCCAACATGGCTCCAAAAGCTAAGGACACTGCATGGGCTCATTGTGATGTGATTGATGGAAAAATGATATGCAAATTTTGCAATAAACCTATTGGAGGTGGGAGTATTCTCAGATTGAAACAACACTTGGCTAGGATAAGAAGCCAAGTAAAGCCATGTGAAGCACGAAATGAAGTGTTAGGTCCTGTTAGGGCAGAATACTTTTCCAAGTTTGAAAAGTTTGAGAATAAGGCTAGGGAGAAGGCCATCCAAGATGAAATTTCAAGGAAGAGGGAATTATTAGAAGCAATGAAAGAGAGTGTGAGTATAATGATTATGAGATTCAAGACTCCTCTTTTATCCCTTCCATCAATGACCCCTTTCACTATGTTCCTCCTGCTCTTGGCCAACAATCTAAAGGAACAAAGAGAACAATCATCCAGAGTTATTTCTCATCCCCTGCCACCACTGCCTCTACTAATCCACTTCCTCCCCGCCAAGTCATCAACCCACTTTGGATCAACATTCGAAAAAACAATGCAAAGAAACTTCTTATCAATACATTGCTAGATGGTGGTATGATGCAGATATCCCATTTAATGTTGCTCGCTCACTTTATTACCAAGCTATGTGGGACTCTGTTATAGCTGCAGGAAAGGGCATTCCTTGTTTCTTGCCCTCAAGGAACCATGTCTTTTAGATCAGTTGATGCATTTGATAAGGTGAAGGATGCAACCCTTCTATTTAAGCTTTTGGATGAGATTATTCAGGAAGTGAGGGAGCAGAATGTTGTGCAAGTCATCACAGGTAATGCCTCAAACTATGTTCTTGCTGAAAAGATGCTTGAGTCCAAATATAAGAACATATTTTGGACTCCATGTCCTGCACATTGCATAGACCTCATGCTTGAGGACATAGGCAAACTGGAGTGGGTAAAAAACATTGTAGAGCATGCCAAGTGCATTACAAAATACATCTACAACCACTCATGGGTATTGAGCCTAATGACGAAAAACACTGGGGGCAAAGAGCTTGTTAGGCCTGCAATTACGAGATTTGCAACTCACTTCCTCACATTGCAATGTCTCAATTCTCAACAAAAACACCTGCAGAAAATGTTTTCTTCTAATGATTGGACAAAATCTCAGTGGGCTTGTAGACAAGATAGCAAAGACACCAAAAATAAATTTTTTGACAATTATTTTTGGAAAAGGTCTGCAGAGCTTGTGAAAATTACCGAGACCCTTGTTAAGGTGTTAAGGATGGTGGATGGGGAAAATTTGGTCATGGGCTACATTTATGAGGCTACGGATCAGGCAAAGGAGAAGATACGACCATCTTACAAGGATAGGTTAACTAAATATGGCCGTATATGGGAGATCATTGATAACAGATGGAGCAATCAACTCCATCATCCTATACATGCAGCTGGGTATTTTTTGAACCCAAAGTATCATTATAAAGCTCGACTAGGAGATCTGCAGGATGGGGAGGTCAGAGCTAGATTGATTGATTGCTTGGAGCCATGGTCCCTATCCATGCAAACAAGTTGGAAATACACTACGTTGCACGGGTCCCCGCACCCGGGGGTGGGGTTATCGAACCCGCACCGGGTTCCCGCACCCAAGTACCGGATTCAAGTACGGTTCTTCTCACAAGAACCCAAACGAACCGAGTTCTTCTATGAAGAACCGGGTTCTTCGAAAAAAAAAATCGGGTTCTTTGGGTTCTTTGGGTACGAAGAACCCATGGTTTGGGTACTTAGAACCCGAATTTCGGGTTCTTCGGGTTCTTCGGCATGAATAATTTCCTCAAATATTTTTTTTTTAAATGATTAAAATTTAAAAATTTTAATTAAATTTTAATAAATATTAAAATTAAATTAAAATAATTTAATAAATTAGAAATCTAACTATTTTTTAAAACATACAAATTACAATTAAATTTTAAAACTTAAGAGTTAAAACTTAAATGATTCAAATGAATTGGTATGCTATTTGGATGAATTGGTCTGGCATATTTAGAAAGATCAAACCTCAAAAATAAACATGTCTCTTTTTTAATGGTAAAGAAGTCTTAGACATTAAAGTTACAGCTCTGTTATAGTAGATGTATAAAATGCTTCCTACAGGTTTATTGGCATGGGGTTGATTGAATACAATCTGGACATACACAGCCTAATTTCCAAGAGGGATTATTTGTTCACACCAAAGGTGTTGTAGCTACTATGACTATGATGCAAAACTGGACAAATAGCATATCTATCATACTAGGCATGGCTTAGACAGAGTAGTTACTGGTGAAGAAATTCCTGCTGGCTTTGACTTTAAATGTAACAGAAATTTAATCTCTTAACCAAAGGTTTCTTGGATCTTAATTCTGTGAATTTTCTGCCTTGGGACTACTATGAAATATTATACAAAACAGCAATGGAAGTGAACAGTATTCCAATTGTAATGTTCTCTTATAATTAAATTGCCCAAGGGAGGACAAAGTAGCCTATCCAACCTCATAGGCTATAGTCAATTATAAAGGGGGAAGTTAAAACTTTTAAAAAAAAGAAAAATTAAACCTCAAAACATACCTACCTATCCATGAATCATAAGTTCATAACTTACCCAGCGAAAGCATAGACTTACCACAAGCATCCATCCTCAAATTGCTATGGATGAGCCAAAGCCTCAAGATGAGAGTGATTCCTACTTGGAGAGCATGCTAAGTGAAGATCTAAGTGATGTTGATGACATGGATGTTGATGATATGGCTTGAGGAAGCCATTGCTCACTATTAGGCTTTAGCTATTTTTATTTTAGTATATCAAAATTTCCTAGTTCATGTTTACAATTTGCCATTTGGAGATGCCTTGAGGCAAATTTTGAATTTAGTATGACAATGGACATATATTTTGAAATTTTGAATCATGATTCTAATTTCTTATAAGTTATTAATATGTAAACTAAGCTCCAATTTGCACTTGATATCATATATGAATCATGATATTATCAAACTAGAAATTTTGAAATTTCAATGACAAATGTCACGTGTGAATGTTGAAACTTGAATGTTGAATGATGTGCATGTTTAAATCTTTAAAGTTTAAAGTTTATAAATTATTAGTAATTTACAAATTACTATATTAGTGTCATTAAATTTATAATTTATAAATTATAATTTAGAAAATATAGTATTATATATGATATATAAATTATAATATATTATATAAAAATACCCAGACGAACCCACGCACCCTGTTTCAAAAAATGCTGTCCCCGTCCCCGTCCCCGTCCCCATCCCCGAACCCACGTTTCCTGGCAACATAGGCAAATACATAAACAACTTACTCTTTTCAATATGGCAGCTGGTACCTTTGGAAAAATCTTGGCAAAGAGGGCAAGAGATGCGGATCAACCAGGTAAGCAATTCCAATTTGTTTTTCTTTTCAAGTTAAATTGTTTACAAATTTACAATTCAAATTATCGATAAATACTTGTAATTTGTAAATAAGTAATGAAATGAACTAAGTTACTAATTAATGTCTTTTTCTTTATAGCACATTGGTGGGAGTCATTTGGCGGTCGATGTCCTCAATTGCAAAAGTTTGCAATTAGAGACCGCAGCCAAACTTGCAGTGCTTCAGGTAGTGGCGCAAATTAAAATTGGTTTGTTTTTTAGCGTATACAAACGAGGAAGAGAAACCGTTTGGAACAAAAACAGTTAAATAATCTTGTCTTCGTGCAATACAACCTTCGACTAAGGCGGCACCAAATGATGAACAGAACATCTGATCCAGATCCCATTGTGTTGGACGATATTGATCCAACATCAAAATGGGTGGAGGGGACTTAAGATCCTGTGTTTGATGCTGATTTTGATATTGACATGGCATTAGGGGGGGGGATGAAGCAAATTTGGTTACGCCATCAGAACTAGGATTAACCTGCATCAAGCAAAGGCAAACAACCAATGGAAGGCACTAGTCGTGCAGCTAGACGAACTCGTGCTTCCATTAGGTCCACTTCTATTTTTATTGGTGGCAGTGTTACTACTGAGGTTGCAGATGAGGCTGAGGCATCCTCAAACTCTGGAGTCTGAAACAGATGATGTCTATGTAGCTCCAGTTGATGATCATGTGTCTAGTAGTGGTGATGAATTTGATGATTGATCATGTGTAGACTTGTAGTCTTGTAATAGGCCAATGGCCTCATAGCTTGTAGCATTGTTTTTGGACTTTATAGGCCATTTAGAGCCTCATTGCTTATGTATTTTTTCGATGATATGAATTGCACTGGATGCCGTTTTGATATATTCACCTTTACATGGTATATAGATGAGAAAACTTTGCATATTTTGTCTCTATTAGCTTGGAATCATGGTTTTAAATCTTAAAAATAGTTTTTTTCATTAAAAATTAATTATTTAATGTATTTTTTTTTAAATGGTTCAATGAGATCTGACCAATCCTGGTTTGGCTGGTTTCGGTTTGAAACCCGATTTATTAGGTGGACCAGTCCGGCCACCGGTTCCCGTTTTTAAAACTATGGCCAGAACTTCAAAACTCCAAATTCTTGCGCAATCCGAAATTCAAAGATCCGTCAATCCAGATGGTTGTTAAGTCTTGTGTTAAGTTATGACCCAAATTTGCTTTAATCTGGATTAATGAGCGGATCCAAACTCCGAGATCCAACTCCTTTTATAATCTGTGAATGGGTTCAAACCAGATATTTCGAGTCTGGATTATCAACTGCGATTTTGAATTTGGTTGGTGACTTGTCGTTCAAACTTTTGCTACGACCGGATACCTCTGCCAGTACAAATATTTTTTCCGATTCGGATACTTTTTTCTTCACAACTATCACTTCGATCTAGATATCCACTCTGTAAAGCATCTAGATTGACGACAATCTATGGTAACCTTTTTGTTGTTTCTGTCAATTGATGAATCTTGGAAAACAATCCGGATTTTGGTAAAGTTTGACATTATAAGACTTTTTGGCCCAATCCGATTTGAAAACACTGAATTGCACTATGACCTAGATTTGAAGCTATGAACCCTAAAATTGAACCTAGGAACTGGTTACCTGCAACCATCGATTCTTCATGCAATAGGGTAAAGAAAGCCAATATGGTCCACACTCAATACAATACGAATTTGCAGAGTCACACAGGAAATATACGAACTGGTATATAAATTGAAAGAGGAATAATTATAAAAATTACAACATTGGATGCATAGTCATCCTCTCGGTCTTTCTCAAAGCTCTTCACTCTGATATCTCACTCACACTTCTCCTCCCTAGTTTCTTTAACTTCTCTCAATTACATTAAAACAAATCTTACATAGAGCTTTTGTACCCAACTTAACAAATTCCATCTGTTTTGCTAGATTATCTAACATATTCCTAATTTGGCTAAGTCTATCTCTTTACATAGCAATTAAATGACACTCATCCTATCCTCTCTAACAATATAGATTCCTTCTAGATTTACAACTAAGAAAATATTACAATTTAATAAAATAAAGCAAACCAACTTCCTTTAGTAAATGGATTGACATAAGAAGGTCAAAAATGGGTTTGACTGGTAGATGTTCCTACATTTCCTCTATTGATAGCTTCAAAAATCCAAGTAATGTGATCCCTCAATATGCATGGTATACACACAGCAATAATTATCATTGAACAAATTGGACGCCGAATCTGATGGAGTCACCAAGTGAGTACAATTTAATAAAATTAAGCAAACCAACTTTCTTTAGTAAATGGATTGACATAAGAAGGTCAAAAATGGGTTTGATTGGTAGATGTTCCTACATTTCCTCTATTGATAGCTTCAACAATCCAAGTAATGTGATCCCTCAATATGCATGGTCTACACACAGCAATATTTATCATTGAACAAATTGGACGTCGAATCTGATGGAGTCACCAAGTGAGTACAAAATCTACAATAAAAACACTCACCAGTATCATAGTAGCTTGATACTACAAGTACAAAGAAGCCTAATTCACTCACCATCAACAACGCCAAAATGCTTGAAACTGGACGGGTTCCAAGGTAACAAGATAATGCACATTATCACCTCATATTGTATTTCTACACTTAGGGTTAGTGTTTGCTAACCTCCTGGGGGAACTCCAATGGGGATCCAACTCCACTTTCACATTTCAAGTAGGATAATATTTCTAAAAGTAGAAATTTTCCAAAATGATGTGAATCTCAAAAATCTGAAAGTACACATTTGGAGAACTCAAAACCAGGTCTCAAAAAATGTCATCCACTGCTAAAAAAGATCAAGTTTGTAAAAATAGAAAATAACAAAAAAGCGGAATCAAGAATCTAAAAGTGTTCATTTGACTATTCTCATCCACCCATTCAGACTCCAAAATCTGTATGTCAATCTGATGCATGCGGAAACACTGCTAAAATAGATCTCGGAATCTGAACTGGAAACCTGCTAAAAATAGTTCTCTAGAACCCTGAACTAGAAACTTGCTAAAGATAGCACAACATGTGTTGTCCCCCTGGAATACTAGTGTTTGAATATTACCTGAAACTCATACATTACTGCTCTAGAACAAGGACGTGCTAGGATAAAGTTGTGCAGCAAAGCACCTATGTGGTCAAAGTACTTATGCACCATCAATGTCAAATGAACACTAATGTTGAATCCTGTTGTCCCCCTGGAATACTAATGTTTGAATATTACCTGAAACTCATACATTACTGCTCTAGAACAAGGAAGTGCTAGGATAAAGTTGTGCAGCAAAGCACCTATGTGGTCAAAGTACTTATGCACCATCAATGTCAAATGAACACTAATGTTGAATTCACCCCATATAATGCTCTCTAACTGTCGATACCAAATGGTGAACTCTGCAATGATGTGTTCTAACTTCTCCCCATATAATATCCATGAACATATGTTAGAAAGTAACACACAGATTCATGAAGGCAAATCTGGTGTTAACACCACCCAATTACCTAGCCTGCCCTTTGTGATGGATAGGGAAAATTTCTTATGAAAAGGACTTTGTTCAATGGATTTTCATTAAGGATTTTTGCTTAGGAGGCTCAAGGAGGATTGAAAATTTTAGACTCCACTTTCCAAAGAAATTTTCATACACTGTCAGTGACACATGTCAACAAAAGTTTATGTGGCGATCAGGAAAATACGGCTTGCACACTCAACCCAATCTCACCTTCAGAGGGACCTCTAAGAGACATCACCAAAGAAAGAAACATTCTTGACATGGTTCACATGGTAAAGGTCAGGGAGATGTCCATAATACAACATCCACCTGCTCTGGGGGTTGACTTTAGATCATGTTGTGCATGGTACAGGCTGCTACCATACTTGTGGAAGTACCACTCCCTTAATCTTGCAATCTTAAAGACTAGGCAACCAATTGATAAAATGAAGGAAAGACTTGGGATGCCCTAACAACTGAAGTGAAAGCTAAAGATGACCATCATCAAGATCCTGTTGTCAATGGCTGGTCAGACTTTGTGCCCTCGGGATTTATTCATACTGTGAAATGCACCTAGTCATACTATCACAACACAGTTTGAGAAAGTGTGATATGTATTGGTACCAGGAGTCGCTATTTTTTGAAATCATTGTTGTAATCTCTATAGTATGGCATCCGCAAGCCTTATCAACACCCAGTTTTTAGTCTTTTAGTGGACACAGTTTTGCATTTAATCCACTTACTATTGCATGTGCTTGGCAAGAAAGAGGCTCCCATGATGTGGGCCTACTTTTATGTTCTAATAAAAATCCACTTGACTGCATCCTCCTATAAACCACCCCTAATTTCATGTCGTGTTGAATCCTATCATCTATTAAAACTGTGACAGCATATAGCTGATAATGAACTAATCCAGTTGTTTCATAACTACAAAATTTGGCCTTTGAGTTACTAAATTGCATAATCTTGGAGGTTTTCCCATTGTATTTTCAAATTTCTTCAAGTCTATGGAAACAAGCAAATAAATGATGTAAATAAACAATAAGACAACTATTGCACATAAACAATATTGTGTATAACAACAATGAAAAAAAATAATCTGAGCACAAGATTCATAGGATCCATGCCTCCATTCAACATGTCACTTACTGTTTCTTAAACTCACCTTCTATCTCTCAAAAGAGAGTATATATTTTCAGCAGCAGGAGAAAGCTGTGAGTAAGACGGAGACTGGGGACGAGAGTCAACAATTGTATTTGTGACAGCACCTGCCCTTTGGTAGGGATTCAACCCAGCCTGACTTAAATTGTTAGGTATTGGAGGACAACCAGTGCCAGTAAGTGGAGGCAACACTGCAGGTGGATACCATGACTGAGCTGAAGCATTTGGAAAAGATGGTTCGGCAGGGTATTGTTGTGCTCCCCTGAAAATTGCAGAGGTGCAAAGATGATCAAAAAGATTAAAGAAAGTGAAATGATAATAAAAGTAGTTTTTAAGAACTGCCATTCCTTGCTCTAAATTTATTAGTAAGCTAACCAATAATAAAGACTGCAAAAACATAATGTTATAATGCCTTTAATAGCATGCAAAAGAGTGCCAAAAGACAAACATGAGCTCTAAAGGTGGTATGAATCAGAACAAGTCACAAATCACAATCACAAGAAAAACAAGCAATCACAGAAATGGCAATAAACTTGAATGTAATATAAGTTAAGCATTCTAGGACACCTTAGTTACTTTCTTATATTTACAAGATACCAAAGCCAATTCTTCACCAAAACTGGAACCATTACATTGAAGCGCACAAAAATTGGTCAGAGAATTGGTAAGTCCAAGCAAGAATACTGCTGTGAAACTCATTTAATAATTACAAATTTTCTCGTGGCCCATCCTTTGTAATATGTAGCCTTTCTATGGCAGTCTTACTTGACTGCACATCACATTCTGTTGTATGTAAATATTGAATACATATAACTTTCATTAAGATCTATTCTATTGTTTCCTCATGCACATGCACGACAAGTGTATCAAATTATTCCAGAGTTCTGCTGACGTGTTTTTTATCTACTTGCCATTCTTTTTCATCTGTGTTTCAATGTTGAAGAGGATATCTTATTAAATATCTACTTGTTGACCTTGGAAGTATTCTCTTCATGTCAGCTTTCAGAACTTCTCAAGCAAGGATTGATCAAGTTTATTCCCAAGAATGTGGTTAGAAACACCATTGGAGCTGGCAGCCAATCACCTTACTCAGTGATGCTTAGAAAGTTATGGCCAAGCCAGTGGCCCTAAGAATCCAAAAGATAGACTTTGACAAAGTTTATGATCAAATGGATTAAAGAAACACCCAGTTCATATCAGGACAGGCTACAGCTAACCCAGGTGTCAGCAATGCAAAACTCATCAGGACATTGGAGGTCTAGAGCGCAGGTGGCCAAGTCAAATTTACCATCAAGCAAGAGTCAAGCGAACTAGATGTTGGAGGGCTGAACTAGCCATTTGATGGGTCAAACTAGCCATTGGGATCATCTATGACCGAGAACTTAGAGAAGGGTCATCAACTAGCCATTTTCAAGTTAAAGAAGTCACCCTTTGGACCAAATCGAACCCTTTCCCAAGCAAAGCAAATTGTAGTAGACCAACTCGAGTTTCTGTTAGCCTTTTTTTTCTTGAAACCCAGATCCTAAACACTGTATATCTAAAGCAAAGTAACTGAAACTAAAACTTTAACTTAAACTTAAATCCAATGTTATGCTGAGTTTCCTAACTTGCATGCACAGCGGAAAAACTGAAAACAAACAAAACATAAAAACAATACATCAGAAATTTACCCAGGAAACCCCAACTCCAAGGAAAACCTGCAACCTTGTGTGTCCTTATTATGCTTCAGTGATTTACAATATTCAGAAAATGATTACAAATAGGAGGGAAGACTTCCCTTCACTCTGCAGATCCCTCAACACAAACTGATCTGTGCTCTGCTCCCTCTCGGCCTCACTGCCTGCGCGCTATATGGAAATCATACAGGTCCGTTCAGTCTGAGTACGGCTCCTCTGGGCTGCTAAAATTGGCCTGGCTGAAGATGAACGCTGGCTGGAAGCTTTTGAGGCTGTTTGGCCTCTCTTTCTTGCCATAGCTGCGCTTAACTAAAAACCCTAGGCGCTAAACTGAACACCCTTACTCTGCTGAATTGAACACACGTTGTCTAGTGCATAATGAACCAAGTCTGCGCCCTTTTCCCCCTATGAAGTCAACCTAGTCCCACCACTTCCAAGAAGGGGCAAGAAGGGCTGAGATTAGATCTTAATGGATGCTTGAGATCACTTCAATTTTTTACTATAGGAAAATTAAATTTTCCCAGGTCAAATAATGAGATAAAGTGCGAAACTGCACCTTGGTCCACCTGTGGGTCCCTTTGCTAATTTTAATGCACCGCTGAACTTGCATAATGAGCCAAGTCTGCGCCCTTTTCCCCCTCTGAAGTCAACCTAGTCCCACCACTTCCAAGAAGGGCTGAGATTAGATCTTAATAGATGCTTGAGATCACTTCAATTTTTTATTATAGGAAAATTAAATTTTCCCAAGTCAAATAATGAGATAAAGTGTGAAACTGCGCCTTGGTCCACCTGTGGGTCCCTTTGCTAATTTTAGTGCACCGCTGAACTTGGCTGAACCCTTCTTCCTCTAACTCCATTCAACACTCCCTCTTAGAGAGGAAGGTATTTTGTACTACACCCAGTTTATCTCTGAATTAGACAAATCTCCCTCTTGCCAATGCCTTGGTCAGAAGATCTGTTGTCTGCTCCTCTGTAGGCACGTACTGGAGTCTGACTTTACCCCTCTTAATACAATCTCTGATATGGTGGTACCAGATCTTGATGTGCTTGGACCAGTCATGAAACACCATATTTTCAAAGAGCTTAATGCAACTTTGATTGTCACAACATATGACTGTGGGCTTGAACTTCTGATTGAACAACCCAACAAGTAGTTTCCTCAACCAAATGGCTTCGCAAGCTGCCAGGATGGCAGCCATATACTCAGCCTCTACTGAACTCAATGCCACTAATCTTTGCTTCCTGCCGAACCAAGAAACAACTGCTAACCCAACACTAAAGGTACAATGTGAAGTGTTCTTCCTGTCTGTTGAACCCCCTGCCCAATCTGCATTTGTGAAGCCCTGAAGCCTCACACCATCAACCTGTCTATACAACAATCCATAATCTGTTGTGCCCCTGAGATACCTCAACACATGCTTGGTAGTAACCCAATGCACTCTAGTCGGCTCAAACATGAACTGGCTCAACGGGTTAACTGCGAAGCAAATGTTGGGTCGTGTGTTCACCAGCTACATCAACAACCCAATAAGGTGCCTGTAAAGTTTGGCATCAACTCGATTTGCTCTGCTAGCGTCAACCTGGGCCTACAATCCTGCATGTGGAACGTCTTGAGAATCTCCTGGGTATACTTGCCCTATCCCATGAAAATCTCCCCATCACCTTGCCATACCTCCAGCCCAAGGAAATAGTAAATCAGCCCTAAGTCCTTCATCTCAAACTCCCTTGCAAGATCCTTCTTGCAATCTTGGATCAGGATATTTGCTCTTGTCAGTATCAAGTCGTCCATGTACAGTACTAGAATGAGCGAAAGACCTCCAACCACAATGTAGTACAGGTTGGGATCCGCCTCACCCTTATTAAAGCCCAATCCTAGAAGGCAGTTGTCTATCTGGACATACCATGCCCTCGGTGCCTATTTGAGCCCATAGAGAGCTCTCTTCGGCCTACAAACATGCGTGTCTCTGCTGAAAATCTCAAACCCCTCAGGCTGCTTAACAAAAATCTCTTCCACAACAGCTCTGTTAAGGAAGGCAGTCTTCATGTCCATTTGGTGGATCTTCCACCCCATCTACGTTGTAATCGCCAATATGGTCCTAATGGACGAGTATTGGGCCACGAATGCAAATGTCTCATCGTAGTCTATCCCTTTGACCTAAGAGAACCCTTTAGCCACAAATTTAAACTTGCACTTCTCCACACTCCCATCAGCTCTATGCCTGATCTTATACACCCAATGCGAACCAACCACCAATTTGCCAACCAGTCTTGACACTATCGTTCATCATCATGGGGGAATAATCCTCCGCTATGGCACCTCGCCATAGCTGCTGAGAGGCTGCCTCCTTATAACAAGAATGTTCAGAGTCTATCAACTCAGTCATTAGTGCCATGTACCCCATATATCTCTGTGGTTGTTTACTTTGTCTGAATGTGGAGTTGGGGGCTCCAACTCTCTCTTGAGCCTCCTTGATCAACTGATATACCCACTTGGCTCATCCTCTCCCTGTACTGGGAGTCACTGGCTAAGTGGGACCCACTCGCTCTACTCACTGCTCTTGTTCCGACACTTTCTCCTCATATGTGTATTGCTCGGCTTGCCCAATAAGTGGTTGTGATGAAGTATGAGGAGTTGGTTGAGCCTCCTGCTTGGCAGCCTACTACTCCTCCTGTGTTGCACCCTACTCACGCCCCAAGGTCTTCCTGAGATCCCTTTCCTCCTCGAACTCCACATCATGCCTAATCATTGTCTTTCCAAGTGCTTGAACGTACACCATGTACACCTTAAACGTCTCTCTACAGCCTATGGAAATGCCCTTCTCTATTGTGGGCTCTAGCTTGTTTCAATTATCAGAAGGCACATGGTAGTAGACAAGACTGCTAAAAATCCAGAAGTGAGACACATCAGACTTCTTGCCCGTTGAAGCCTCCTCCGGTGCAGTGTTGCACTTATCGCGATATTATCAAAATTATCGCGATAATATCGCCAAAACCAACCTCGGGGATAATATCGGCACTTATTATCGTGACAATTTGCCCTTTTGAAATTATCGCGATACTTTCAATTTACCTAATTATCACGATAATTTCGAAATTATTCTTTTGACCCTAATTTTTTAAAAGAGAGTTAGGGGATAGAGTTGTGAGGATACTCTGACTATTTCCATCAAGCAAACAACGAGAAATCTATTGTTTTCATTTCTCATAATTCATTTGATGAGATACATAACCTAGTTGTTAATGGTAATACTATTATTTAATTCTTAAAGTAAAAGTTACATTTTCTTTTATCTTTCATTTTCATCCTTTTACTTAAATTTTTAACATTACCATTATTTGACTCATGATGTTTGAGAGTGTTTATAATTAAATTCTTAAAGTAAAAGTGACATTTTCTTTTATCTTTCATTTTCATCCTTTTACTTAGATTTTTAACATTACCATTATTTGACTCATGATGTTTGAGAGTGTTTCCGACCTCATTGGATTCCATATGGAGAAAGTAGAATTTTAGATCCCACTCAAAATCAAGCAGACTTAACAATTTTTAGGATTTCTGGATTGGCGAGATTGCAATGTTTCTACTACATTCTGTGATGTACGAGGTTATGGAACCAACATTTAATCAAGATCACCAAGCCCTCTATGTACGTCAATGTTGATGGCATTGATTGTTGAGCTCCTCTGATACCATCTCATTCTAAAAACTATGAGGCAGCGCTCTGATACAATGTTAATTTTTTTTCTTGAAACTTAAACCTAAACACTGAATATCTAAAGCAAAGCAACTGAAACTTAAAAGTTAAATCCAATGTTATATTGAGTTTCCTAACTTGCATGCACAACGGAAAAACTGAATTCAAACACACCATAAAAACAATACACCATAAATTTTCCCAGGAAACCCCAACATCAAGGAAAACCTGCAAAATTGTGTGTCCTTATTATGCTTTAGCGATTTACAATATTCAGAAAATGATTACAAAGAGGAGGGAAGACATCCCTTCACTTTGCAGATCCCTCAACACAAATTGATCTGCACTCTACTCCCTCTCGGCCTCACTGCCTGCATGTTGTACAGAAATCGTACAAGTCCATACAACCTGAGTATGGCCCCTCTGCGCTGCTGAAATTGGCCTAGTTGAAGATGAACATTGGTTGGAAGGTTCTTAGGTTATTTGGCCTCTCTTTCTTGCCCTAGTTGCATTGAACTAAAAACCCTAGGAACTGAATTGAACACTCCTTGTTGAATTGAACACACAAGTTGTCTAATGTATAATGAGCCAACTCTACGCCCTTTCCCCCCTGTGAAGTCACAACCTGGTTCCACCACTTCCACAAAGGGTTGAGATCAGATCTTGATGGATGGTTGAGATCGCTTCAATTTGTGTCTATAGGAAAATTAAATTTCCCTAAGTCAAATTATGAGATAAGTGTGAAATTGCACCTTCGTCCACTTGTGGGTCCCGCTAATAAGTTTAGTGCACCCCTAAACTTGGTTGAACCTTTCCTCCTCTAACTCCATTCAATAGTTCCAAAGGAGACATTGGAATGGGACGTTGAGCCTCTAGGTTCACCCTTCCATACCACAAGCAAAGGGAACGTTGAACCTATTTGAGCATTATGGACTAATTCAACCCCTTTAGTGGGCAAATGAATTTATGTAATGTAATATTTTATGAAAATTACAACTCTCCAAAATGTAAATGACTAGTAAAAAAATTATTTTCTAGAGGAGGCCAACTAGTTGTTATCTAGCAGTTAGAAAATTTTTATAAAGGCTAGCCCTCCCTCTAGCAAAAGTTGTTGTTTTCTGAGATCAGTGCCATTAATAAAAGAACTCATTTGTAACCTATGTAATTTTTTAGCATTGTGTGGGTTGGCTCTTACTACCTCTTTTCTTCTTAAGCTTATTGTGGTAACCATTTTAATCTAAGATAATTTCTATTTAGTAAAATCACAGAAAAGTTAGAGGATCAAGCCACTGAGGGGCTACATAGCCATGTGGAGGCAGACTAGGGAGAAATACCGTTTTACTTTCCTGATTGCAGGTGGATCGTTCCAATGAGGGTTGAAACATTCCAGCAGGGAGCTTCAACTAGGAAGGGAGCTTGTATTTCATTGCACACCCAAACCAAAGGCCAGAGCACCACACTAGGGGCCACTCCTAGTTGGTCTGAAAAGCGAAGAGTACCTTAAGTCACAAGTGGGTGAGATTTCTCTTGCAGACCAATCCTACTTCCCTAATCAAATGCAAGCCCAACTTAGAGAAGAGTGTGTTTCACAACCCTGCTCTTGAGGTAAGTTATTGGGGTATAAGGTAGAATTTGCAACAACCATCTTATTCTAAAAACTCGAAGAAAAAAAAAACATTTTATGTTTTAGTTTAAGATATTTTACTTGCTAATTTCTCAAGTTTATCTCAAACAGCAAGTCTATTTACCTTGGACTATCAAAATTGAAGATATTTTAGCCAGAGTTTTGATAGAGTAAATTTGGGTTATTTTTGCGTATCTTTTACCCTTTGTATCAAGTATTTTCTTGCAGATTTGAGCGTTTTAGTGGTTGTTACAGCAGAAATCTGCAATATTTTTCAAGATTCCCTGCTCATACCAAGCAATGTTTTGAAAATCGCGATCGGGATTAAATCGGCAATCGGAAAAAATCGTAAAAATCGGGAAAAAATTGGTAAAAATCGGGAAAAAATCAGCACATACAAAAAAATTCATTTTTTTTCAATTTTTTTAATATCTAAAGCACCCACAACATAAAATAAATGCATTGACACATAAATATGAAAAAAACTAATATATAAGACGTGTAATATCATGTCTAGTGCTACATCACACATAATAGTGAATCATGTCCTGAATACTAAGTCCTGAGTCTCAACTCAACCTCAAAATATCAACAAAAAATATAATAGCGTATCTCATATCATGAGTCATAATGTTATATACAAAGGAATGCAACAAATAACCTATACTACTGATTTCCTCTGCCCCTCTTACGAAAAAATGTAACAGCTTTCCCTCTAGACGAAGAAGCTGGCAGGGCTGGCAATGGACTCTATTGTGCTCCAGATCCTAAAGCACCAGGAGCTAAAGGAGGCAGACCACGTCCTCTACCAGTAACAGGGGTAGGTGGTGTCACCTCCTCCTGCTGTTGCTCCTCCTCCTCCTCCTCATGAAACTCATCATTGATTCATCGCTACTAGAAATGGGATCATCAACAAGAGATACATAAACATCATCTAGCTCAAAGTCTTCAGACTTGGATTGCTCAACCTACATGATAGAAATTGAAAAAGTTTAACATGCCTAACCAATGATTTTGGTTTGAGTGAAGTGTTCATCTCCTCAACCTTAAAATGCGGTAGAAAAAGATTAACATGCCTAACCAATTGTTTTCATTTGAGTGAAGGGTACATTCTTGTTAAGGCCACAGTAGGGGAGTTCAACAATCAATACCACCAACATCAACAAAGTTCAACAATCAATGCCACCAACATCAAGGTTCTTAAAGGACTTCATATTCTTGATCAAATGCCAATCTCATACCCTTACACATAATAGAATCAAATGGAAACAATGCAAATCCCCAAACCATGAAACCCTGAAAACCATTAAGTCTGATGAATTTTGAGTGAAATCTAAAATTCTAGTTTCTCCATATGAAATCCAATGAGGTCGAAACCACTCTTAAACATCCTGAGTCATTTCATGGTAATGTTAAAAATTTAAGTAAAAGTATCACTTTTACTTTAAGAATTTAACATTACCATTAACATAGCAGTGTGGGGAAAATAGAACACCGTAGTAAGCCGATGTTTGAACTTATAGGGTTGTTGTTTGATGGGCCCACGATTTTTACCAAAAAAATCGCGATTTTTTCCCGATTAGCGATTTTTTCAAAAAATTGTGCAAAACATCGCCGATTTAATCGTTTTGTCAAAAAAATCGCGCGATTTAATCGCGATGTTCAAACCATTGATACCAAGTTAGTACTCTATTGAGGATCTTGAATTTAGACTCTAGCAATAACTTCCATTGATGGTTTATCAATTTAGAGTCACAAACATAAGTTTCTGCAACTGTTTCTATTTACTATCTATTGTTCGATATTTTTTGGGCATAATACCCAATCGGCTTAGATCCCAAGATCACGTAAATACAATTTCCCTCGTTTGATCTGCCAGGTATCTCTAGATCTTGAAGGTTTTAACATGTATCTGACCTCCCATAGTCACTCCCAATCTGGAAGCTTCTCTCTGCCACTCACTGCATCAATGAAGTTTTCCCATGACTTGGGAAAACCCAACAGTGCAAAAGTATCAAGGTCTTTATCCAAGACTATTTCCACAACTCTAGCTAGCTCATCCCTTACTTGGGTGAATCTGGTGAGATGAGACTACAGACTCAGACTTCGCCATCCTAATGTTTCTGAGTTTGTCTTTGAGAACCAACTTCCTGGCCTCACTCAAACCATGGTACAGCCCTATGATGGCTGCCCACATAGCCTGAGTTATCTTCTTCCCGAACAGAACAGGTGAGGTATGATGTGGTCCTTGGCTCCTTCAAGGATGATTTTTCTGGCCTTTGCATCTTTCTTATAGTGTTGAGCTAGTTGTTGAGGGTCTGTTGGTTGGGGTGGTGGACTGTCCACAAACTCCCAAACTCCTTGCTCCTTCAGCACTACTCCAATCCTCTCTCCCAGAACAAAAATTTGAGGCCTCATCAAGGCAGTCCTCAAATCTCAACCCCAAATATGCCATGTTGATGTTTGAACTACTCACAAACCCTAGGTCATGCTGCCAAAAACCCTAGCGCAACCCCTGAACTGAATTGCACTCTTCTTTGCACCTTTAACCTACTCTTGAGATCGAAACATGACGTTAGTCTTCAACCAGAGGCAGAGCTCTGATACCATGTTACTTTTTTTCCTTGAAACCTGAACCTAAACACTGAATATCTAAAGCAAAGCAACTGAAACTGAATCTTTAACTTAAAAGTTAAATCCAATGTTATGTTTAGTTTCCTAACTTGCATGCACAGCGGAAAAACTGAATTCAAACACACCATAAATTTTCTCAGGAAACCCCAACATCAGGGAAAACCTGCAAACTTGTGTGCTCTTATTATGCTTTAGCGATTTACAATATTCAGAAAATGATTACAAAGAGAAGGGAAGAGTACCTTAAGTCACAAGTGGGTGAGATTTCTCTTGCAGACCAATCCTACTTGCCTAATGAAATGCAAGACCAACTTAGAGAAGAGTGTGTTTCACAACCCTGCTCTTGAGGTAAGTTATTGGGGTATAAACTAGAATTTGCAGCAACCATCTTATTCTAAAAACTCGAGAAAATTAAAATTAAAATTAAAAAATAAATACATAAAATCATTTTATGTTTTAGTTTAAGATATTTTACTTGCTAATTTCTCAAGTTTATCTCAAACAGCAAGTCTATTTTCCTTGGACTATCAAAATTGAAGATATTTTAGCCAGAGTTTTGATAGAGTAAATTTGGGTTATTTTTGCGTATCTTTTACCCTTTGTATCAAGTATTTTCTTGCAAATTTGAGCGTTTTAGTGGCTGTTACAGCAGAAATCTGCAATATTTTTCAAGATTCCCTGCTAATACCAAGTTAGTACTCTATTGAGGATCTTGCATTTAGACTCTAGCAATAACTTCCATTGATGGTTTATCAATTTAGAGTCACAAACATAAGTTTTTGCAACTGTTTCTATTTACTATCTATTGTTCGATATTTTTTGGGCATGGTACCCAATGGGACTTGATCCCAAGATCACGTAAATACAATTTCCAACTTGCTAGCAATTGATATTTTCTGTTGTCTAAAGCTTGGAAGTGATCTCTCAAAATCTATTTAACACCTTCCAGCTCCTCCACCCGTAGATTTCTGATCTAGGAGTGTTTTGGTACTCATTAGGAGATCTGTTAAAGGGAAACTGGTTGTTGTCCCTGCAATTTACTGCAGATTTTGCTGTCTACAATTACATGACAAGGAGCATATTTGTTCTATAACCCCTCTAATCAGTGACCCAAAAAAAACTTCATATCAGGTTAGTACATTTTTTCTACATCAACTTTGACTACTTGTCTGCGATATTTAACACATTTTGGTGTAGTGTCTTACTGGTTTTAATTTTATGCTGCAGATTTACATATGGAAATCAGCAGGAAAGCCACTAATTAACTCCTCCACCTCATCTTTGATCCCATTTAAGGCAGTAGTCTCACTTGGATTAGTTGAGGTATTGAGTGGGAATCCTACCAGGGCCTTTCAGGAGGAAGTTGGGCCTTGAAAGCATGGGTTTAAGCCGAGGTGACAGTGATCCCTTACACTAAGTGTGACCATCCGAGCAGGTTGCACGAACCTTTGCAACCCTACTAATTGGACCAGTAACAAGTCCTCTCTCTACTGCTACAATTATTCTGTCATGTACTCCTACAATTTTTCGTAACCTATAGATCGCTCATCTAATCTTCCTGTTGCAAATGTTTACATTTTTTTCATGATGCTCTTACTAATGGCTCATCCAGTGCTCATCTTCCAAATGCTCATGACAATTCAACTCCATTATTTAGCAACGATGCTAACACCTTGCATGATTCACATACACCAATTACTCTTCCTTTGGATAAGAGGTCAAGGCCCATACCTAAATGGGCTATCTCCGCTCTTTTTGATGCAGCAAGGTCTCTTGTTGGTCTATACACATGCTATCAAGAGGAATCTCCTCCAGCTTGGGCCCTGCTTACTCATATTATTGATTGTTTTCAAACTAAGTAACCAGATTCGTGCTCCCTCTCCCCACGTGTCCTGAATCCCGCGCGTCGGACATGATTCTCAAGGGACACGTGTCGTATCCGTGGGTTGAGCATGTTCGAATACGAGGGATTCATGGACCTAGCGAATCTGATTCAACCAAGCAGCATGTCATGATTTTGGGACAAGTGTCACGATTTTTTGGACAAGTGTCTCTCTCGAAAAGGGTGCCACAGCTCTTTAAAAGCCAGATTTGGGTCGCTTTCTCTTCATTGTAATGCATATCTCTTGTTTTGGGTGTGTGGGAGCGACTAGCAAAGGGTTTAGGAGCATTTTGGAGGTGATTCAAGTAACTGGTAAGTGCATTTTGCTTGCATTTTTTTCCAGTTTTGCCACAACAGTTGACCTGTCCATTTTGTTTACATACTAGTGCATTTTTTCTTTATTTTTTTTCAGCATTCATGGCTCAATCAAGGGCAGCAGGGAAGGGGAAAAAGAAGGGGAAGAATGTCTCCATTGGTAAATCCCCCCCTATTCCAGTTTCATAGGGCCTGTTAGTGCTCCCTCTGTTGGAAGTGGGGTTGCAACAGCAGCTTCAAATGTTGAGAGAAAAATAAATTTAGAAAAGCAGCAGGCTCTGGAAAGTAAATATCCCTTGTGGAAGTATGTCACAAGAGATCAAGGGCCAGGCAACAAGTTAAAGGGAGGAGGCAATGTTCCTTGGACATGCAGCAATTGCAACAGTCCATTCAAGAGCACTTATTTCCGTGTAAAAGCACATTTGTTGGGCTTACCAGGTTGTGGAATTGGAGCATGTGCAAATGTGTTTGTAGCTAAGAGGGAATAAATGGAAAGAGAGGCCAATGTTGGTGTGGCAAGGATGGCTGCATCATCTAAAAAAACAAGCATGAGGATCCCCTTCATTCTTGAGGAAAAGTAGCAGCAAATTTCCATTTGAGAGTTCTGGTGGGGGTGTATGTCGAGCAACAAAAAGAAAAGCAGTGGCATTTGGTCCAATGGAATTTGTATAGTTAGAAGAAGAGTAGGCTTGAGCAGTCCAGGGAAAAAGACAATGGTGTAATTGCACACTAACTTTCGTCTTATTTACAGAAAAAGGGAGGAGTGATTGAAGGGAAAGACAAAGATGTGGGATGTGTTTCCTGATGATATGGATTTGGACAGCAATGTTGAGTTGGCATTGGCCAACTTGGATCTTAATGAGCCAATGCTAGAGCCTGTCACTTTTGATGATGGTGATACTCTTGAAGGGTCATCCTCCACACCAGCAAATGCAGAGATTACATTGGATACAGAGGAGAGTAGTGGTGACCGCGACGGTGATGTTGATTTTGATGATGATCACTGATGAGCTAACTACTACCTTGTAGTTGTTTTGTGTTTGCTATTTCTATTTGACATTGACACTCCTAGTCAGGAGTCCTCAAGACTCAGTACCTATAGGCTATGTGATGACTTAATGAAAAAACTGCAGTTTATTGTTAATTTCTTGTTAATTGTACTTGTATGCATAATGTTACAAATTTACAATGTAGACACTAGAATCTAGATGTATCTCCGAATTTGTATCATCAAGAAAATTTGTGTAATACAAAATATATATATATATATATATATATATATATATATATATATATATGTCCTGTTCTGGGGGGTCTACATGCCCCGTGCCGAACACTCAAACTTGTGTGTCCCGCGTGTCTCGTGTCGTTGTGTCTAGTGACTTAGTTTTCAAGATAAAACTAATTCAACTAAGTATCTTGCTAGTCCATTTGAACACTATTAAGAAGAATCTTCCCCAACATGAGCCATTACTTGAATTTTTTAATGTCCCAATTGTTACCCACCACTTCGTGGGTAATATCCCTAGGAGAAACTTTTTTTCTCCATGATGGTCCTCAGCCATCATGGCCACATTCAATAGGAAAATGTACCACAAGATGCAAAAGATGGTCGAGACAAACATAATTAACACGTGGGAAAAAACCAATACATGAGCTCTACCCCATACCCATGGCCATCACCCTGGTTCCATAGGCCCTATATGAGCCTCATTTATCATTCAGGAACCCATGATTGTCCCAACCCCTGGATGGAAATGAACCGCCCTACCAAAAAGGGGGTAATCACTACTATATCTTACACATCATGCTCCTATCCTTTGATCCCTGAGCAGTTAATCAAAGAAAAATCATAAAATGCAAAAGGCATATAAAGAAGGGTGGAAAAATCAAGGTCGAGGCACCTTATGTACCATGATTGCTCCCTCCTACACATTACATACCCAGGTGTGGGCTTCCCTTTCTCTAGCTACCCTTGTGCCTTGATATGTGGCCCAAGATTGCCCCTATCATTCCCTATTCAATTTCACCTCTTTATCATATGCCACCACCATTTGAGGGATGTACCTTGGACATACTATCCCCTCTAAAGGTAGAAACCACCTAATAAGGTACCTGGCTAACCCCCATTGGAGCTTGGAGACATTAGCACATGCCAAAGCCCAGTATGGAAGGGCATGCCACTATGAAGTGAACACTTGTTGTCCATGGTTTGTAAGCTCTTGTACCCGATTACTTTAATGACTTGTTGTACTGGAAGGCTAGGGGACGCATTAGATCTTATGCAGGATTGCAAATGGTGTCCATTTTGGTTTGGTCTCCCTATACGGGGTCCTAACCCTCCAGAGGACTACATTGGCACATATAGTGTGTATAGATCCATGGGCCTCCAAAGTAGTAGACAACACTCCATGGATCCCCAAAGATGTTCAGAGATTGCTAGAGATCCACCTTTTGGACGAGGAAGATGCATTTGGTACACTATGCCTAGTTGTCCCCACAGGTGCACCACACACTTGGCAGGTGTCCTAGGACTTGTACGATGACATGGCAACATTCATTCCATCATCTGAGCCCTTACAGATGGTCTACAGGGATATTCGACTCATATGGAGACCAATGAGGTCATTGGTGTGCCCCCACACCCACTGGGAGCACCACAAGTTTATTGTTTAGAGAACAAGGGGCCACCCCCTTGTCCATCACTTTTGAGGATCTTGTTTATCATTATGGCACTTATGGACCTCATCAAGCCTCTTGGAGAACCCCACGACATGCATAGATTATTATTTGACCTCTTAGGAGGCTTATTATTTTATTGGTGAGCTAGTTTGGTGGGCTTGTCACCAAAAGCTGGTTAATTTGCGCGTTATTTTATGTTTAGGGGCTAATGTAGGCCCATTAGGTAATTCGAACTCCTAATGAGTGTATAAATAGGAGTTGGATGGATTCATTTGTATCATCACTTGGATTTGGATCATTCTCTCATTAGAGAAATTCGCACTTTTTCCTTGGTGGATATTTTTGGATAATGGATGAATTTTGATGTATGGATTGGGATCTTATCTTGGAGCTTCTTATATTGCAAATGCGTTGTTGGTTGGATATATTCTCTTGCATGTAAGTGCAATTTTAACACTATTTTCTTTCATTTTGTTGCATACATTGGTTATGAGATTTTCACTATTTTAGGGCTAATTGTTGCATGCATTTACGGCATCAATGTGGAATTATGTTTCTATTTAGCTTATCTTGATGTATGGGCCATGTTTGATGAATGAATTGTCCTAGAGATCCTATTATCTCAATAAGCGTCTTCCATTTGCAGCGAAGTATAAATGCTTTTAAGATCATTTTTCTTCTCTAGCCCTTAACATTGGACGAAGTCGACTTTGAGAGCCTCCTTGAACAAGAAACGAAGCCCATATTCATAATTCTCCTTGACTCCATATCTCCAAGAGGAATTAGGCACTGATCCATCAAAAGGTGGTCATTTAAACCATACTCTTTCACCTTTTCTCCCTCTTCTAGGTATAGCCACATTGGGCCACCTAGGGCATCAATTTCCCAGCTAAGTTGCACGAAACGTGGAAACAGAAACGAGTTTCCGAAACGGGCACGAGTACGAAACGCGACCCCCCCAAATTTTGGAAACGGGTAAACGCGATATATATATATATATATTAGAATTTAGGACATTTAAGAAATGTTATGTGCAATCATAAAGCATACATGATAAATTATAATTTATTACATTTAAAGTTTAAACATTATGATTAAATTGTCCAATGTCAACGCATAAACTATAAGTCTCTAAATTTACATCACATTTACTCATGAATTATCACAGACAGATAATGTAAATAGCAATATCGGAATATCCAAAACCAGCCTTTATTATATATCCAAATCTCAAAATTAGCCTTTATTATATATGAGGCTGCCAGTACAATAAAGACTATGTGCATGACAAGTCAAGATTTTGTTTGAGTGATGGGTACATTTTTAGTAGGGTCATGATAGAGGATTTTGACAACCAATGTCACTAACATCAAGATACATAGAGGGATTGGTGCTCTTAATTAAATACGAGTTACATACCCTAATACATGACAAAATCCACTGGAAACATTGCAATCCCCCAATCCTGAAATCCTGAAAAACTGATAAGTCTACTGGATTTTGAATGAGATCTAAAATTCTACTTTCTCCATATGAAATCCAATGAGGTCGGAACCACTCTCAAACATCCCGAGTCATTTCATGGCAATGTTAAAAATTTAAGTAAAAGGATAACATTACCATGAATCGCATTTATAATAAAACACGCAACTGAAACGCGCCTATACGGCCTGGAAACGTGTATCCGTCCATACTGGGTATGTTTCCCCAACGTGAAATGGCCTAGTATAGACGAAAACGTGTTTCCAAGACATACAGTACAGTGAAATGTGTTTCCGTTTCATTTCTGGGCTGAAACGGACCTCTGCCCAACGTTTCCTGCAACATAGAGTTATTAAAATAATTAATCTTTTTAATTAAGGACCGTAAGTCTAACTTAGGAAAATTAAAAGATTAAACTAAATTTAATTAAACATGTGATGAGAATGACTTAAGTGATGCGGATCAAACAGCTTCTAATCTTAGCCGTCGATTAGAGATTAGATCACGCCCGTTGGTTTGCCAACGAGAAAAGTATAAGAGAAGGTGTAATTTTTTGTAGATGTTCTATGCTTGATGCAACTTTACTTTTATTCCCAATATCAAACAGCAATCACATAAACAAGAAAGTAAAATGTTGATAGAACATACCAATAGATCGACAGAAGACAAGCCAAAAATTCACTTAACTTGATCAGAAAAATATGTGTTGTGGTGCGTTACAGCGGTCAACAGGATGCTTCAACCAGCAAAGTCTCAATATGGTCAGCCAACCAGAATGTGTCACACAACCCTCTCGGATAGCTCTATATCAGTCAACCCAAAGTCAACAAAAGTCAACGTTGTCCCAGTCAACGATCAATGCAAAAAAAGCAGCAGCAAAAGTCAACGCAGCCCGGTCAAAGTCAACGTCCAGCCTCGATCTCTGTGCCAAAAAATGTGGACTGCAAAAATCGAAATTTTGGGAGAGTTTGTGGTCAGTTTGACCATGTGTTGACCAAAGTCAACGCTGGTCAAATCTGCACTGAAAACCTAAGGTCAAAACAGAAAATTCCTTTGTTGCGCTTTCCCACGTGTGAGAGAAGAAGAGCCTCCAAGGTGATCAAGCCAATCAGATGAAGAGAGAGAATGTGTGATGAGTGATGATAATGACCTCCAACGTTGACCTATATATATCCATCTGTGAGGGTGTGTAACACATCTGTTGGGGCTTCAAGCCTACAGTACAATTCTGGCCAACCTTGCACATAAGTGGAATTAATTCAAAATAAATGTTCTACTCATCGAATCAAGATGATCTTTAGATCGATCTTGCACCTCTCCGAAAGAGGAGTCCAATAAAAATATTGGCATCTTCATCTAAGCATCACAACATGGAGTTTGGACCTAGTTGTCCAAAATTAACACTCCCTCTCAACTAGGCAAAACTCCATCCACCTATGCCATCCAAACATCGTGCGTCATCCCGTCGTAACTTGCTTTGCTAGCTTCTTTATTTCAGAACAAAAGGTGAGTCACAAAGACATCACTCCCAGCTGACAAACTCAGCTCAGAGGTCCGAAACCTCTATAAGACTCAAAGGAGTCACATACCAACCCGAAGTTGGTTTACCTGACCCGAAACCAATTGGAGGTCTGAAACCTCACTAGACTTGATCCCAGATCGTGTGGTTGGACACGTGCCATCCTAGACATAGAGAGTACGGCAATCTCTGATGCGTCCATCAGTCTTTTCTACTGGTCTCTAGCTTTTCCCACCTCACTGGCAAAATGAGAGGTACTTCCCATGAGTCTAGGACTCAATGGGTAGGATGCATACGGGGCATAGATCATGAGAGGTGAACTAACTCAATATCATAACGGTGGGGTAGAAGCACACCAACAAGGTTCGGCAAGCCTAGCCTTGTGGTTGCTTATAGCTCCGAGGAGCTATCCCCAAAGCCCCCTGGAGCTCCCAGAGCTCATCGTCCAACAAGACCCTCAACATAGGGTCGTTCCACGATACCAAGATTCTCACAGAAGGTTAAGAACTTGACCTTCCCCGAGGGCTTTGTGAGAATATTTGCAACCTGCTCATCAGTTCCTATATGATCGAGCCTTACGGCGCATCGCTGTACCATATCCCGGATAAAGTGGTACCTGATATCAATATGCTTGGATCGATCGTGGAACACGGGATTCTCGAACAACTAAATCCCACTCTGGTTATTACAAAGGATAACAGTGGTATCTAGCACATGCCCGAACAGCTCACGAAAGAGCTTTCGCAACCAAACTGCTTCACAACAGGCCATACTCGCTGCAATGTATTCGACCTCAACAGTGCTCAAAGCCACCGACTTCTGGTTCCTGCTCATCTAAATATCAAAGTAGACATAAGTGTGAAGTAGCATCCAGATGTGCTCTTGCGATCCACCACACTGCCAGCCCAATCGACATCAGTATATCCATGGAGTGTCACGCTCCCGGCAGTGTATCTCAGCCCATAATTTATCGTGCCCCAAAGATATCTCAACAGATTCTTGGCACCAACCCAGTGAATGTGATGAAGATCAACCATGTGTTGACTCGAAGTGTTCACTGCAAAACATATGTCCGGACGGGTGTTCACTAAGAACATCAAGGCCCCTACGAGTTGACGATACTCAGTAGGATTTGCTATCATGGGCCCAGCAGGCCACTAAACTTCTTAAAGTTGAGCTCCATCGATGTTGACACAGACTTACAGTCCACCATTCCAAATCTTTCCAGCAGCTTCATAATATATTTTCCTTGAGAAAGGAAAATCTCGCCAGGTCTCTGTCAGACCTTCAGGCCTAGGAAGTAATGCATCAGTCCTAAGTCCTTCATCTCGAACTTAGAAGCGAGCTCCCTCTTACACTGATGAATGAGAGGGTCAGCCCCTGTCAGGAAGAGATTGTCCACATACAGCACCAGAATGTGAGGCTTTTCTCTATCAAACTTGAAGTAAAGGTTCAAATCAGCATTACTACGAGTGAAGCCCAGCTTCAACAAGTAGCTATCTATCCTCTCGTACTAAGCCTTGGGGGCTTGCTTCAACCCATAGAGGGCTTTCTTCAACCTGCAAACATAAGTGTCTCGATCCTGAACTTCGAACCCCAGAGGTTGCTCCACTTACACCTCTTCCTTTATCACACCATGCAAAAATGCAGTCTTCACATCCATCTAATGAAGATTCCATCCTTGTGTAGCAACAAGCGCTATGATAGATCAGATGGTGGTATATCGGGCCACAGGTGCAAATATATCATCATAGTCTACACCTTCCTTTTGAGAGAAGCCTCGGGCAACAAATCTTGCCTTGAACTTTTCGGCACTACCATCATATCCATGCTTGATCTTATAGAGCTATTTTGAGGTGACAACTGCTTTGTCCTCCAGTCTTGGAAACACATCCCAGACATCATTCTTCATAATGGACTCATATTCTTCGTGCATAGCATCCTTCCAGACTTGATGCTTTACGGCTTCTTCAAAGGATCCAGGCTCAGATTGTATGATTGTACTCATGGCTGCTAGATACCCTTGCTATCTATTCGGCTTCTTGCTTTCACGGAATGTCCCCCTTGGGGCCATATGTCTCTCGGCATCCTCGAGAGTGTCCCTGAGCCATGATAGTCTCTGTTTTAAAAAACGGCCTGGTCGAAACCGACCAGGCCTGGTCGACCGAGCCGGTTGGGCGGCCGGTCCGACTAGTTACATAACTAGCCAGGCTGGCCGGTTTATTATCGAGCCGGCCGGTTTTTGTAATGACTCGGCCGGCTCGGTAATAAACCGGCCGACCAGGCCGAGCCCGATTCAACCAGGCCTGGTCATTACAGCCGGCCGGTGGGCCCATTTTTGGTGGTTTTGCGGACTTGAAAAAGGAATTTAACTCGCTGTTAGGGTTTTTTATGCTTGTCTAAGCCCTCCCAATGCTATATAACTAACCCACCCCCTCTATTGAGCTCACATCTTTCTCATGCAATTTGTTTGAGCATTTGTGAGTGTTTGCTGAAGATTGTGGAGTTCGTTTTGGAGCAGCAATGAGGAGCTTCTTGGGCAAGTTTTGGAGCAGCAGTGAGGAGCAAATTGGCAAGCTTTGGAGCAGCATTGAGCTAGAGGAAGCTAGAGGCTAGAGGTATTTATTTTTTCTCTACTAAATCTGCCTTTGTTTGTTTTATTTATTTAGAAAATCTAGCATTTGCCATTTGCATTTGCATAGTTTTTGGCATTTGCCATTTGGTGAAAGAAATGAACATAGAATGAATAGTTTTTTTTGTTTGTTTTCATGTTCAGATTTAAACATTTTATTTCCAAGTCAAAAACTCAGTCCAAAATGGCCCCTAGAGCAAAAGACTCTGCTTGGGCATATGCTGAAATGGTTGGGGATCAAATGTATTGCAAATTTTGCAAGAAAAAAATTAAGGAGGGTGGAGGGGGCATTCATGTTGAAATTTGGTACCGGAGGACAGGTGGTTCCCTAAGGCTTTGATCTTTGGCCTAGGGAAAAGTGTCCAAAAGAATTTAATTTTTCTCCTAAAGTGACTTTATAAAGTTATAAAGTCAAATCTAATTTAAAAGTGACTTTAAGTGATAAAGTTGCTAAAGTCTAATTTTAAAGTGACTTTAATAAAGTCAATATAAAATTAGAAAGGAAAAAGTGACTTTGGAAATAAAAGACTAAGTGGGTCTTTATTAAAGTGGGGTGAATTAAAAAATAGAAAGTGAGATTTAAATGAGCAATTAATCTCAGCCCTAGATCTCAATCTATCTCAGCCATTGGATTTAGGGATTCCCCAAAAGTCACTTAGGGTTAGGTTAAAGGAGGAAAAGGAGGAAAAGGTCATTCATTCTCTCATGAGCAGATTGAGAGAGCAGGAGAAGGAGAGCAAGGGAGATTTCTAAGCAGAGAGGAGAAAGAGAGCAGCTGATAGAAACTTCAGCAAAGTCCGTACAACAGCAAGGAGGCACGGGTTCCAAGGCAGAAATCCGTACAGCAAGTGTTGGGCACATTTTTCGAGGGAGAGAGGCACAGTTTTCAAGGAGAACCGTACAGCAGCTTCAGCATTTAATTCTGGGCAGATTCTGGGCACGAATATCGAGGAGAGAGACTGCTGCTTGGTGGTACAGATTTCTGGAAATCCGTACAGCAGCGGTACAGTCAGTTTCGGCACAGATTTCGAGGCAAAGGAGCATAGATTTTGAGGAGAAGAAGTTGCTGAGATTTTCCGTACAGTCCGTACAGCAGTACGGCCGTACAGCTGGGCACAAAAATCGAGAAGCTCATTTCAGCATTTAATGCTGTCATAAATGCTGTAAAATTTCTGTTTTGGGTTTTTACTGTTTTGCACATTTTCCAAGGCGGAGTGAATGCACGGAAATCGAGATAAGTACTGTTGTTTAGTTGCTGAAATTTTTGCTGTAATTTCTGCCTCTCTGTAAAAGTATTTTCAGAAATAAGGAGGAGCTCTCAAGACTGGTTTTCCCCAAGAGTTGTAGGGGGTTTTTCCAGGGTCACCTTGACCAAAAATCTCAGTGTTCAAATGTGTTGAATGACTGTTTCAGCTTGCTGTGTTTTGTTTTATTTCTGCAGTTTCAGCATTCTGTAAAAGTTTTCCAGAATTTGTGTTTCAGCAAAGTAATTTGTGTTTCAGCAAAGTAACTTGTGTTTCAGCAAAGTGATTTCTGTTTCAGCAAAGTGATTGCTGTTTCAGCAAATAAAAAATATTTTTTCTGAGTGTTGAATGTAAGGATATGGGAAAGGGCATTTAACCAAAAGGAGAAATAAGTGATACTGAAACCGGGGTTGGGAAAACAGGAAATTTCTACAATTCATAGACTGAAACTACATTTGGCTGGTGTTAAAGGCCAAATCACTGCATGTGAAGCAGAAAACATTGGGGAAATTAGGAAGCAGTTGAAAGAACAGTTTGACAAGTTTGAGCAAGACAAAAATAGGCAAAAAGAAATACAGGCTGAAATTGGGAGGAAGAGGAATATACAAAATATGATGGCTGGCAACTCAAGTTTTGAATCTTTTAATTATCAGGATTCCTCATCTATCCCTTCCACTGATGCATCAAAAAACCCCTTTCGCTATGTTCCTCCCTCTAGGGAGTCTATTTCTGAGAAGGGTAAGGGTGCAATGAGAAATAAGGGTACTATTAAAAGTTTTTTTGTGCCCTCATCTCCTTCTGATAGTGCAACTGCATATGGTCCTAGTCCTCACACTGTGCAGCCCACTTTAGATGCTCATTGGAAAAAAGAATTGAGAGATGATGCTTGTGAGTACATTGCTAGATGGTGTTATGATGCTGATATTCCCTTCAATGCTACTCGTTCACCATATTATGAACCTATTTTTGATGCCATATATGCTGCTGGAAAGGGCTTCAAACCTCCTACTCTGCATGAGTTAAGAGGATCTTTTTTGCAAAGAGAGATTTCAAACATCAATGATTATTTGAAAGATTTCAAAAACTCATGGGCACGTACAGGATGTACCATCATGTCAGATGGATGCACTGATCAGAGGAACCGTACCATCATAAACTTTCTTGTCTTTTGCCCACGGGGAACCATGTTTCTAAAATCAGTTGATGCATCTGATAGGGTGAAAGATGCACAGTTGTTGTTACAGCTTTTGGATGAGGTTTTTGAAGAGGTGGGGGTGGAAAATGTTGTTCAAATCATCACAGACAATGCCTCTAACTATGTTCTTGCTGGTAAATTGTTAGAGGAAAAACACCCAACCATTTTTTGGACCCCATGTGCTGCACATTGCATAGACCTCATGCGTGAGGATATTGGCAAAATAGACTGGATCAAGAACACTGTAGAGCATGCCAAATGCATCACAAAATATATTTACAATCACTCATGGATTCTGAGTCTGATGAGGAAATACACAGGGGGCAAGGAACTTATTAGGCTTGCCATCACTAGATTTGCAACACATTTTTTGACATTGCAATCTATGGGTGCCCAACAAAGAAACTTGCAAAAGATGTTTTCTAGTGATGAATGGAATGAAAGTCAGTTCTCTCGCAAACAGGATGGCAAAGACATGAAAAGGAAAGTTGTTGAAGAAATATTTTGGAAAAGGGCAGCAAACATTGTGAAACTTGCTGAGCCATTGGTTAAGGTGTTGCGCTTGGTGGATGGGGAAAGATTGGCTATGGGCTTCATTTATGAGGCTATGGATCAAGCAAAGGAGCAGATAAGGGCAACATGCAAGGACAGAGTGGCTAAGTATGGGCCCATTTGGGAAATCATTGATCAGAGATGGAACAATCAACTCCATCGCCCGATACATGCAGCTGGGTATTTTCTGAACCCAAGGTATCATTATAAAGCTCAAGAAACAAGAGCTTTGACTGGAGAGGTTAGAGATGGATTGATTGAGTGCATTGATCGCATGATCCCCACAGAGAGTGAGCAGTTGACGATACACAAGCAGATCACTATGTTCAGCCATGCCACTGGTACCTTTGGCAAGAACCTTGCAAGGATTGCAAGGGAATCAGATGAGCCAGGTAAACAAAGAATTTCAATTTTCAAATTTATATTTTATAATTTATTATTTTGTATAATTGTTTATAAAATTATAATTTCAATTTCAAAGTTGAATATAAATTGTTGAGCTAACTGAAACTCATTTTTTGCAGCACAATGGTGGGAGGCATTTGGTAGCCACTGTCCTAAATTGCAGAGGTTTGCAATCCGCATTTTGAGTCAAACTTGCAGTGCTTCTGGGTGTGAGCGCAATTGGTCTGTCTTTGAGAGGATTCACACACACAAGAGAAACTGTTTGGAGCAAAAACGGTTAAATGATCTAGTGTTTGTCCAGTACAACCTTCGACTAAGACGGAACCAATTGCTGAACAAAAGACCTGATTCAGATCCCATTGTGTTGGAGGATATTGATCCAACATCAGATTGGGTAGTGGAGTCTTGTCCACCAGAGTTTGACAGGGAGACTTCACTTGACTTCGATTTAGATATGGAGGCGACTATGCTCAATGTAGATCCATTAGTAGCAGACCCAGTCCCAGGCCATCCAGTTGCAGCCGCTACAGGTACAGGCACTTCCTCTAGTCAGCCACGACGGAGACGCATATCTCGTCTATCTGATTCTCAAGGTGGTAAGGGCAAGGGTATAGTTCCAGTCGAGGATGTTGATTCAGAGGAGGAGGCGGAGCGAGCGTCTTCCCCCCATGGTTCAGAGTTTGAGGAAGAGGACATTGGCTTGTCAGATTCAGATGACTAGCGGTAGTTACTAGTTACTAGTGACTATTCATGTTTTGTTGTAGGGCCATTTAGAGCCTCCTTAGTTATGTTTTTTGTTTTGATCATGTATTGGTCCTTGGACAGTGCACTGGGTGCAATTTTGATATAATGGATATATTCATGAGCCTACTTTTATCATATGTTCTCTTTTGTCTATATTGTAATGCTTTGTGTTTGGAAACATGAATAAAAATCTTTAAATTTATGTTTTTGTACAAAAAAATTAATATTTAATGTATTTTTTACAAAAACCGAGTCATGACCGAGTCATTGAAACCTGGTCGACCGAGTCATTACCGAGTCATTACCTCGACCTGGTAGCTGACCGATTCCGTTTTTTAAAACATTGATGATAGTCTTTTCTTCATTGAAGGAGGTGGATCAATAGGGTCCATCGGTCCTTCAACATCGGGCATCGTCTCATCCTTCGATACTTCTTGATTTCCAGACCTTATTTCATGATCTTCCTCAGAGCTCGTTAGATTTATTACTTTCCTGAGGGAAGCATCTTCGTCAAAGGTAACATCGTGGCATATCTCCCCTCCTCTTTGACCAGGCCTTCGAAGTTACACTGTAGCCCACAAACATTCCCTTCTTCCCAGAAGCATCCAACTTGCTCCTCCTCTCTTTCGGCACGTGAAAATAAACGGGACAACCAAAAACTCTAAAATGTGAGATGTCAAGTTTCTTACCAGAGAAAACCTCTTCAGGAGTTTTGGAGTCTAGAGCGAAACGCAGGCATCGGTTTTGTATGTACACAGCAGTGTTCACAGCTTCTCCCCACATAAACTTCAGAAGACCTTGGTCACATAGAATGGCACAAGCAGCTTCCACAATGGTCTTGTTCTTTCTTTCAGCAACGCCATTTTGCTCAGGAGTATACACGGTTGTGGCCTACCTCTTGATGCCAACTTCTCTGCAAAAGTTATTAAACTCGTTCGTCTCATATTCAGTGCCATTATCGGTACTCAAAATCTTGATCTTCTTCCCTGTTAAATTTTCCACCAAGGCTTTGAAAGTACGAAACCACATGAAAGCCTCATCCTTCTTCTTCAAGAAGTATATCCGGGTTTTGCGAGAGAAGTCATCTATGAATGTCATATAATAAGAACAACCTCCCAAGGATGTCACGGGCAACATACCTGTAGTGTAAAAACTTTGGTAAACTTGATAATTATATATTATTATTGATAAAAGATGAGAGATGATTACAATGGGGAATCACCGAGGCTTTAAATATAGCCTCATAGTGTCCCTTGGTGAAGAGGCATGATCTTTGATCATGCCCTTCCACTTAATAAAACCTAAGATAACTATATCTAACTAATAATTAATAAAATATACATAACATTGCCCCTCTCTTAAAGATGCTTTGTCCTCAAAGCATACGTAATGATGGACAACATTGACAAACGCCTGGGTTTCTCGAGCGGCAGGCTCTTGCTTCCCACATTTTAAAAAGATTGTGGAGCACCTTCTCGAGATCAATCTTTTGGTGATGTGAATAGCGACAAGATTTGATATTGACAGGGTCAGGTCCTTTCTTGACTTCTATTGGATGTTCATGTTCCTTATTAGGAGGTATTTTTATTGGCAGGTTTTGGAAGACTTTTTCGTGTTTCTTAACTATTCCTTGTTCTTCTGGTGATTTTTCGTGATTCCTTTTTAGATTTAGAGGTAAGTTACCAACAATTATCATTCGATGCAACTTCTCCTCATCATCAAATGCTTCATTCTTAACAACCATATCTGCTTCATCACCGAAGGCCTCAACAGCTTTTGGGACTGTATCAGTGGCTTTGGATGTGTTTGTCTCTTCACATTTTTCTTTCAATTCCGGGGATGAAACATTTTGTTGTTTATAAGCATCTGCATTTTCATGGTTTCTTTCATTTTCAATGACTATGTCTGTTGTTGCATTTGTAATAGAAGTCACGTTGAATACCAACATTGTTTCTTTTTCTGCCATTGGATTTTCATTTATATAAACGTTCTCAATAACTTCTGTTGCTGCATTATTGGCTTTATTAGTGGATTGAGTTGCATTTTCTTCTCTTGGTTTCTCAGCTCTATAATTTTCATGGTTGATCTCAAAGTCTCTACTTCTAGGTGGTTCAACACTATAGCCTCCATGTGAGCTGATTTCCAATTCAACCTCATTTAATTGCTCTTTTTCAAACATGTTATATTCATGATGATGATCTGAATTCGCTGAATTTTTTAGTTGATTATGTTTGACATTTGAGAATATTGGAGGTTGTGTCTGGCTTAACTTATCTATCTTATCATTTAGCTTATCGAAGAGTTCTGTCATCTTGTTCATTGCTTTGCTATGCTCTGTCATCTTGTTCATTGCTTCGCTATGCTTTTCTGTGACCTCGTGATGATTTAGCCACATTTGTCTTTCTATTCGATTTGTCGTATCATGAACCTTTTTGATGTCGTTGGAGTGTCTTGCAACTGTACCTTCAAGATCGACTAATCTTTTTCTAAATTCTTCGGAATTATTATTGATTTGTTTCTCAAGATCCACCAATTTCTTCTGGAATTCGGCCATCAACATCGATGAAGACATTGAACGTGTATGAGGTTGGGAATATTTTTCTGCCAGTTTTTCCCCTTTTTTTAAATTAATTAATTAATTAATATTTAATTAAATTTTTTTAAATAATAATAATAATTTATTTTATTATTATTATTATTATTATTATTATTATTATTATTATTATTATTATTATATATATATATATATTTTAAATAATAATAATAATTATTATTATTATTATTTTATTATTTGAATTATCTATATATATATATATATATATATGGGGAAAAAATTTTGTTAACATTGAAAAGTCACGTTGTTTTTAAAAGTCACGTTGTTTTGAAAAGGGTGAATGGGTTTTAATACCATGGGCAATTACCATAGGCTCCAAAACCATGAGCTTGTAAACCACGAGCAATTACTCTTCCTTATTTCTTTTTACTTCTTTATATATATCTCTTTTTTCTTTTTCTTTTTTTCTTCTTTTTAATTTATTTCCCCCTTTATGTTGACTTTCCTTCTCTCTTTTGATTTTTTTTTATTAATATATATTTCTTCCTTCTTTTTTTTAAACAAATGTTGTTGCCCACAAGCACTTGGTTTTAAAAAAATCTGCAATTCTGGAATTTTCTTGTAATTCCTTAATTTTGGGTGATCACACAGATCCCGAAGAGCGATGGCTCTAATACCAATGGAGTGTAAAAACTCTGGTAAACTTGATAATTATATATTACTATTGATAAAAGATGAGAGATGATTACAATAGGGAATCGCCGAGGCTTTAAATATAGCCTCATACTGTCCCTTGGTGAAGAGGCATGATCTTTGATCATGCCCTTTTACTTAATAAAACCTAAGATAACTATATCTAACTAATAATTAATAAAATATACATAACAATACCAGACAAATAAGAATGTATCAATTGTAAGACATCAGATGTCTTTGTGACACTTGAGGGGAAAGGTCCCCTTGTATGCTTTCCTTCGACACAGCCCTGACATACACCTTCATGATCATTCTTGAATTCAAGCATCCCCGTCAACACCTTCCTTGCTTCGAGAATGGCTTTGTAATGAAGGTGTCCAAACCTCTGGTGCTATAGTTCAGTCTGTCGGATAGTATCACATGTCATCACTCCCAGTGGACTTCCTCCAACCTGGCAAAGTGTATCAACTCTAAACCCAATCGAGATAGCTTCCTTGAAGCTCTTCTTCCAAATGCGCACCTTCCCATCAACGAATGCCACATTGAAACCTTCATCTTCCATGGCCGAAATAGACAGAAGGTTCTTCTTCAAATCAAGTACATATAGTACATCTTACAAGCCGAGGACTTGACCTTGAGATAAGTGGAGGGTCATAGTCCCTGTCCCTTTCACGGGATATGTGGCATTATCTCCAGGAATAATTTTCAAATTAACATCCTTCTCAACCAAATTAGAATGTGCTTCCTTAAACCCAGTGAGGTGCCTTGAGGTGCCTTGAAACACCACTATCAATCAACCAGACATCCATAGTGTCGGGTGGAGATGCAGCAGAGAGGGCAGATACAAGAATGAAATCATTTCTTTTATCATCAACAACATTAGATTCCTCATACCTAGAATTTCTTGACCTTTTGAAAGGTTGCCCATTTCCATTGTGACCAGAGGGAGCCTTCCTCTTTCCTTTGAACCTGTTGTTCCTTTGATTGCCATTCCTCCGGTTGTTGTTGTTGTCATCATCCTAGGAGAATCCTTCTTATTAGGGCATTCTTTGGCATAGTGGTCGATCTTGGGCCCCTACTCTTCCTTGGTTCCTCGGACCACCATTGTTTTCCTTCTTAGCACGAGCAGGGAAGGCAGCAATACCTTCATTTTCATATTCCTTCATTCTTGTCTCTTCTTGTACGCATCTCGATAATACTTCATCAAAATCAAGTATCACATTGTTATTGAGAATGGTAGTATTGAATACATGCCATTCAGAGGAGAGACCTCCAAGTGAGGTGAGAACCATTTCTCGATCGGCTATTGTCTCCCCAATGCCCAGAAGATTATTTCTAATTTCGATCAACTTCAGAAAATAAGATTGAACGGATTCATCCTTGCCTTTCTTCAGATTCTTCAGTTGGATCTTAAAGAAAAGGACTTGATTTGCATTGTTGGCCTTGAACATGTTGACCAACTTATCATACATCTCCTTGGATGTACTCAGCTCAGAGATGTAGGCTGCCAAACTCTTATGAATTGAATCCTGGATCATCAACTTTGCTTTGATTACACCCTTCTTATATTTTGACTTGGTGGCAACAGGTGCAGATGATGGAGGCTCTTGGATTTTACCTGCACACAGTCCATGACATCTTGGTCTTCCAACATTCGATCCAAAGTCATCTTCCAAGCGTGGAAGTCTTCCTTCCCAGTCAACTTGTCATCAACTTTGAAGCCATTATAGTTTGAGATACCCATGGGTCCCTCACAAATGTTCTTCCTTTGGTGATTGCTACAAACTTGGGCTTTGTCTTCTGATGCAGGGGCATTAGATTCGGAAAATACCTTGTATTTTATTAAACATAGGGGGTCTTATGTTTTTGAAAGAATATTGATTTTTATGTAAATATTAATGGGCTTTTGAGTGATTTTAATTAATTAAATGAGAGATATTAATATTGTGAGGATTTTGTAAATGTTCCCAAATGATTGGAGAACATGAGGGAAATTAGATAGTTTAGATTTGAGATATTTAGAAATTGATGTAAGTCCTAAGTTAGATTCAGTTTCAAGATTTTAGGGATAGAATCTAGATTTTAGGAGTTTGCAGATTTTGAGGATTTTATTGAGTTATTGAAGGAATTTAACCTAAATTGGTTCATTCAAATTTGTATAAATTATCAAGACTTAAAGGCAGAAAGGGGTTAGTAGTAGAACAGGATTTGGAAAACAGAGTTTCTGTTTGTAAGCGTACGGGCATTTGTAAAAGGGCCATTGATTTGAATATCTGGCCAGGACCAAGAAGGTTTTTGTAATTGATGAAGAATTTGTTTCTGAATTTTGTGTGAAATATGTGTGTATTCTTTGATCGAATTCTGTGTGAGGTATGTTTTGGGTTTCAGTGAACTATGCAATAGGAATGAAGTGGTATTCTGTTAATTTATTGACCAATTGATGAAATTGTCAATACTGTGATTGAGTTGAAGGATAAAGGTCAATTAGAAATTCTGCATATATATTTGCGAAGACATAAGAGTTAAGGTGTATCGATCACTGAAAGGATCGATCACCCAAGAGAGAACGAAATTTCCAATCAATTAGTGATTCAGATCTAGACTAGAGTAAAGTCTGTATTCCGCTCATAAGAGAAACCGAGAGGTGGTAAGAATGCTGTTTAGAGTTGCCAGTTTGAAAGCTATCGAAATCAAGGAAGAGATTTCGTGTGGAAGGAGAATAGTTTGAAACCCCTCCAAAGGGTCTTTTCACAAACCGGTGAATTGATAATTAACAAGGATGATATAGAAGTAAGCATTTAAAGGATCGATTTCCATTTCATAGCGTTGAACCAGCATTATAAATCCGGTTTGATGAGTCAAGTTCGGGCTTGGTAATGGAGTAAGTGGCACGCAGAATCTGCAAATCGTTGAAGGACTTTCAGTTTATGCAGTGGTGCATAGCTTTTCGACTTCCAAATCGATGCAGAATGAAGTCGAAGGGAAGACTGGTCGCTATAGTTAGAAGTGGAATTATAAGGCGATGATGAAGTGAACCTGGGCAATGTTAAAGAATTGAAATGGAATCTTGGCCAACGAGGAATGGGGAGTTAAATTGCAGCGTTGAACAATTGGTGGAGAATAGAGGTGCGATCCGAAAGCAGGAATGAATTCATTTCATAGAGTTAAATTGTAACCGGAATGAAGTATGGAACCCGAAGTGAAAGAAGGAACCTCAATTGAAAGCGGAAGGAAATGTGCGGAACTATGAAGTCAACAGGGGTTGAAACAACAAAAACCGAGTTTTTGAAACCAGTGGTTTCGCATTGCAAAAGGAGTGGTAAGTTGTTTTTGCGTTTCAAATGCGATAGTGTCCATCATTTGACACGCGTCAATGTGTGGTATTTAAATACCAGTTACTCACGTTATTTTGGCGAGTTAATGTATATAGAGTGATCGAATGCGATATCCATTCGATTGGATCGGCTGAGATCCAAGGACTTCTGCAACATGAAGTTGCGAAGGAATTAACGGCAGAAGGTACGTTGAAGAACGTTGTGGGCCAAAGGTAATCTGATGTTTCTGACATTTGAATTAGAAATCATATGAGCGGTGGTTTGTGTTTAATATGGAATGTTAATGGAATTAAATATATATTGGATAAAGATAGAGAGGCTTTTCCGTGGCGATCAAACAAAACCCAACCTTCGTATGAAAGGCTAGCTTATACGCGGATCTATGAGTGCATATGTATATGGAATAAGATGAATGAAAAAGTAAAAGCCGTGGATTTGGTGGGTAATCATGCAAGTTGAAATCTGCTTTTAATTCTATATGCAGATTGAAATATGAATGAGGTCATATGTATGGTTTTTGTAACCATGAGTATTTAAAGAAGCTTCCACATTATTAATTGGAATTTGCCCAAATTGTGAGCATTAAACATGGATGATGCATTGTTATATGCCGAGAATTATTTTAATCCAAATGCTTATGGTAGGACTTTTGAAAAGGTCGACTATCATTAAATTAAAAGAGAAACCTTGGATATGAGGTTTATTGGATTTTATAGAAGAGCATTGTATATGTTTTGAAAGGTTTCCGCAATTTTAAAAAAATTGAAATTGCCTAGATCAGAGAATTAAATGGGTTCGTGACTTTTATTTTGCATCTGAGAGTGTATGTGGGTATTAGCAAGGTGAGCCTGCTATCAAGTGGTATCAGAGCTGGAATAGCTTTGTTTGAAGGTTCAAGTTTTTTGAATTAATTGCATGTGTGATAAAAGAGATCAGATTTTGAAACTGATAAAAATTGCAGCATACAGAGATGCATTGCAGTTGAAGGGTAAAGCAAGATCAACAGTGATCTTGAAGGAGAGTTGACAATGTTATTTAACTCTGGGTTGAAGAATTGTTTGCAGAATTCAGATTGCAGGGGATTGAAGAAATCTCAGCAAAAGCAGATCACAGCTTTGAGAGCAGTGATGAAGGAGTCCAGCAGAAGATTCTAAAGTGAAGAAGAAAGTGTAGCAGAACCTGAAGAAATTCAACAGAGGTTGGATGAATAGAACAATTGTGTTCTAGAAGTTGCAGATGATTTGAAGCCTAAAGGAGCAGTGAAGAATGCTCATAAGGTTCCAGCAGAAAGAGGACCAGTACTTGCCAAAAGACCAGATCCGGAGGAAAGGATTGGTGAGGTAAGTGGCAGCAGGAGAGCTTGTTGTTGCAGAGGCTTTAATGCAACTCATGAGTGAGGAACTCATGGAGAAGAAGATGACTACTGAAAGTCATAAAGGAGAGAGCAAAGGTTCAGAGAGAGACCACATCAGAAGAAAGGAGAAAGAAGATGCCAATGCAAATGGCATAAATCTGCAATTAGCTGATGCAGAATATGAGAAAGAGGTAGCTGAGATCAGAGAACAGTTTAACAAATTGAAATTGATGATAGAAGAAAGCCAGAGAGTTGGTTGGCTCATGAAGAAGAGAGTAAAGTGGCAGAGGCTAAAACAGAAGAGAGAACAGCAAATGAACATGCAGTTTGCAAAAAAGCTGAAAAAGCTTGAACAGAGGATGGATGTACAGTTGGGTTGTGCAGAACTCAGAGCAACTGAGTTGAAAAAGGAAGTTTATATTTGTGAAGCAGAACAAAGTGAAGCCATTGGTACAGATGAAGAATGGAGATCTATGGAAGATCTTATGAGCCATGGTGAAGATTTAAGACAGCAAGAAGTGTGTCTTGCTAAAGAGGAAATTATTGATGATTCCTGAGCTATTGGGCAAATCCAGATCAACTGGATGATGTAAAACCCTGTGTTTTTGAATCTAATGATTTTAATGTGATTATAGGTTTTGCAGAGAAGGATGTGCAATCTTGTGAAGATGTTACAAGTATGGGTAAATGTCTTTCAGAAGATAAATACTCTGAAGTAGGAAGCAATGATGGGGAATGTCCCTTGAATAAAGGAAGCAGGGATGCATTTGTACTTGAAGTTGTTACAGCACAAGAAGAAATTCTTATGAATGAGGAAGAAGTGGTTCAGTCTGAAGAGCTGATATATGAAACAACAGTTGATACTGTTGAACATTTTGATTTACAAACTGAAAATTTATGTATGAATGCAGGGATAGTAAATGATGATGAAATACTTCAACCATGCCACAAAGAAATTGCATTGCTGGAATATTTGTTGGAAAACTCAAAGTGTGATAGAGAGATCGCAGAAGAAGGTAGAGTTCATCACAGTAAATAGGAAAACATCATGGAGACAGATGGTGTGAATGAAAGACTTGTTGACAGTGTTGGGAATTCTTCAGAGAATTCTTTGGGGAAAATGAATCAGCATACTGATGTGCTGATTGAGAAGGAAATTGCAGGACAACATACTGAAACGCTGGCAGAGGAAAGAAAGGCACTAAGGCTTTATGATTTTTGTTTTAACAATTGTTTTATGAATGCAGGTGTTGTTGCAGGTGCTGGAGAACATTTGACACAGTTGAGCAGTCAAATGAAAGAAGAGGAAGAAAATTTTGTGGAAATATCTAATCCATGGAATGAAGAAATTAAGTTGCTGGAAATTATCCTGAATAATCAGAATTCAGTGCAAGAAGAAAAATCTCAATTTCAGAATTGGGAATTGCAGATGCAAAGAGATGAAGATAGTAGAAGAGAGTACACAATGTACCAGTCCAGTAAATTGTTGAAGGAAGAAGGCAAAGAAATTGTCTTAAATGACAATTTGGAAGAAGTTTTCAGTTTTAGAAAACAAGAGGGTAAGGATGATTGGGTGGCAGTAGGAGCTCGGCAAGTAAGAGCTCAGCAGGCAGTAAGAACTCAGCAAGCAAGAGTTCAGCGAGCAGGAGCAAGTGTAAGAGTTTAGCAATCGGAAGATTTATTGGACAGAGAAATTGAACTGATCAGAAAGATAATGATGAAAGTGTCTCAAAAGAAGACATCAGCAAGAATGAAAAGAAACAGCAACAGAAGAAAGACACTGACAGACTGTGAAAGTGCAGCCAGTGGAGCAAGGCAGCATAAGATATGGAGACCTGGAGAAAAGTAGCAAACAAATGTAGATGATAAGTTGCAAAACAAAGTATGGGATCCAAGGAGACAAGGACTGAAAGCACATGATCAGGAGATCATGATCATTTTTTAACCTTGGGAGTCTGATGCAGGGGCATTAGATTCGGAAAATACCTTGTATTTTATTAAACATAGGGGGTCTTATGTTTTTGAAAGAATATTGATTTTTATGTAAATATTAATGGGCTTTTGAGTGATTTTAATTAATTAAATGAGAAATATTAATATTGTGAGGATTTTGTAAATGTTCTCGAATGATTGAAGAACACGAGGGAAATTAGATAGTTTAGATTTGAGATATTTAGAAATTGATTGTAAGTCCTAAGTTAGATTCAGTTTCAAGATTTTAGGGATAGAATCTAGATTTTAGGAGTTTGCAGATTTTGAGGATTTTATTGAGTTATTGAAGGAATTGAACCTAAATTGGTTCATTCAAATTTGTATAAATTATCAAGCCTTAAAGGCAGAAAGGGGGAAGTAGTAGAACGGGATTTGGAAAACGGAGTTTCTGTTTGTAAGCCTACGGGCATTTGTAAAAGGGCCATTGATTTGAATATCTGGCCAGGACCAAGAAGGTTTTTGTAATTGATGAAGAATTTGTTTCTGAATTTTGTGTGAAATATATGTGTATTCTTTGATCGAATTCTGTGTGAGGAATGTTTTGGGTTTCAGTGAACTAATAGGAATGAAGTGGTATTCTGTTAATTTATTGACCAACTGATGAAATTGTCAATACTGTGATTGAGCTGAAGGATAAAGGTCAATTAGAAATTTTGCATATATGTTTGGGAAGACATAAGAGTTAAGGTGTATCGATCACTGAAAGGATCGATCACCCAAGAGAGAACGAAATTTCCAATCAATTAGTGATTCAGATCTAGACTGGAGTAAAGTCTGTATTCCGCTCATAAGAGAAACCGAGAGGTGGTAAGAATGTTGTTTAGAGTTGTCGTTTGAAAGCTATCGAAATCAAGGAAGGGATTTCGTGTGGAAGGAGAATAGTTTGAAACCCCTCCAAAGGGTCTTTTCACAAACCGGTGAATTGATAATTAACGAGGATGATATAGAAGTAAGCATTTAAAGGATCGATTTCCATTTCATAGCGTTGAACCAGCATTATAAATCCGGTTTGATGAGTCAAGTTCAAGCTTGGTAATGGAGTAAGTGGTACGCAAAATCTGCAAATCGTTGAAGGACTTTCAGTTTATGCAGTGGTGCATAGCTTTTCGACTTCCAAATCGATGCAGAATGAAGTCGAAGGGAAGACTGGTCACTACAGTTAGAAGTGGAATTATAAGTCGATGATGAAGTGAACCTGGGCAATGTTAAAGAAGTGAAATGGAATCTTGGCCAACGAGGAATGGGGAGTTAAATTGCAGCGTTGAACAATTGGTGGAGAATAGAGGTGCGATCCGGAAGCAGGAATGAATTCATTTCACAGAGTTAAATTGTAACCGGAATGAAGTATGGAACCCAAAGCGAAAGAAGGAACCTCGATTGAAGGCGGAAGGAAATGTGCGGAACTGTGAAGTCAACGGGGGTTGAAACAACAAAAATCGAGTTTTTGAAACCAGTGGTTTCGCATTGCAAAAGGAGTGGTAAGTTGTTTTTACGTTTCAAATGTGATAGTGTCCATCGTTTGACATGCGTCAATGTGTGGTATTTAAATACCAGTTATTCGCGTTATTTTGGCGAGCTAATGTGTATAGAGTGATCGAATGTGATATCCATTCGATTGGATCGGCTAAGATCCAAGGACTTCCGCATCATGAAGTTGTGAAGGAATTAACGGTAGAAGGTACGTTGAAGAACGCTGTGGGCCAAAGGTAATCTGATGTTTCTAACATTTGAATTAGAAATCATATGAGCGGTGGTTTGTGTTTAATATGGAATGTTAATGGAATTAAATATATATTGGATAAAGATAGAGAGGCTTTTAATAAAGCCGTGGCGATCAAACAAAACCCAACCTTCATATGAAAGGCTAGCTTATACGCGGATCTGTGAGTGCATATGGATATGGAATAAGATGAATGAAAAAGTAAAAGTTGTGGATTTGGTGGGTAATAATGCAAGTTGAAATCTGCTTTTAATTCTATATGCAGATTGAAATATGAATGAGGTTATATCTATGGTTTTTATAACCATGAGTATTTAAAGAAGCTTCCACATTATTAATTGGAATTTGCCCAAATTGTGAGCATTAAACATGGATGATGCATTGTTATATGCCGAGAATTATTTTAATCCAAATGCTTATGGTAGGACTTTTGAAAAGGTCGACTATCATTAAATTAAAAGAGAAACCTTGGATATGAGGTTTATTGGATTTTATAGAAGAGCATTGTATATGTTTTGAAAGGCTTCCGCAATTAAAAAAAAATTGAAATTGCCTAGATCAGAGAATTAAATGGGTGTGTGACTTTTATTTTGCATCTGAGAGTGTATGTGGGTATTAGCAAGGTGAGCCTGCTATCATCTTCACCTCAGCTCCGATACAATGTAAATTTTTGTAGATGTTCTGTGCTTGATGCAACTTTACTTTTATTCCCAATATCAAATAGCAATCACATAAACAAGAAAGTAAAATGTTGATAGAACATACCAATAAATTGATAGAAGACAAGCCAAAAATTCACTTAACTTGATCAGCAAAATATGTGTTGTGGTGCGGTACAGCGGTCAATAGGATGCTTCAACCAACAAAGTCTCAATACAGTCAACCAACCAGAATGTGTCACACAACCCTCTCGGACAACTCTATATCAGTCAACATTATCCCAGTCAACGGTCAATGCAAAAATAGCAGTAGCAAAAGTCAACATCCAGCCTCGATTTCTGTGCCAAAAAATGCAGATTGCAAAAATCATAATTTTGGGAGTTTGGGGTCAGTTTGATCATGCGTTGACCAAAGTCAACACTGGTCAAATCTGCGCTGAAAACCCAAGGTCAAAACAGAAAATTCCTTTGTTTCACTTTCCCACGTGTGAGAGAAGAAGAGCCTTCAAGGTGATCGAACCAATCAAATGAAGAGAGAGAATGTGTGATGAGTGATGATAATGACCTCCAACATTGACCTATATATATCCATCTGTGAGGGTGTGTGACACATCTGTTGGGGCTTCAAGCGTACATTACAATTTTGGCCGACCTTGCACATAAGTGGAATTAATTCAAAATAAATGTTCTGCTCATCAGATCTAGATGATCTTTAGATCGATCTTGCACCTCTCCGAAAGAGGAGTCCAATAAAAATATTGGCATCTTCATCTGAGCATCACATGGAGTTTGGACCTAGTTGTCCAAAATTAGCAGAAGGGCTTGGGGTCAGTTGGAGAATACACACATTGGCAGAGCATTGAAGCTACGCTGAAATTCTGCGTGGTTTGCTAAGAATTTCAGAGAGAGTTTATAGTGCAACGAGGGGCAATATTGGCGAGGGATTCTGATCCAAGGCCAAGAATACAACAGCGGCAGAGAGGCAGCATATCCAGCAGCACAGAGGCCAGCCAGTGTTACGCAGTCCAGCCAGAGCCCAGTCAAGGGCAGCACAGAGGCAACAGGAGCTCTTCAGGGCTGACGTAGGCTAGTCAGGGCAGCGCAAGGGCAGTGTAAGCCCAGAGAGGGTGACATAGGCCCTTCCAAAGCAGCGCATAGGCTGAGGCATAGGGCCGAGGAGCAATGTTGGGGTTTCAGGTGGGCTAGAAAGGGCTCGAGTTATGTAAGTCTCGTTTAAGGGTGTGAATTAGCCATATTTTATGTCTCTGAGTGAAAGAGGTATTACTGTCGTGATTTTCTCTGTAGGGCCAACCATGTCTGGTGCCCAGAAATTGTTGTATTCAGATTCTGCATAATAATAAAACCCTCTAGAGCTAGCTGCATCGATTTCCCCGCATTGGGTTTTTCCGAGGACATCTGTCCGAAAAATTTGTGTGTCACTTTGTCAATTGTGCATTATATTCAGTAAATGATCTGTATGTGCAGGCTGTTATTTGTGTTTACTTCGTTGTTTTTCTGAATATTCAGATTAATAACTTGTATAATTAATCAAGTAGGAGAAGTAAATCAATAGTTAGCAATAGAGTTTCTTAGATTAAGAAATCTTCACATTTACCTCTAAACTGACTTCAAGTCAGTGGAGAGTGGTAAGGTCTTTATGACTCACTCTCAATCATATTTTCTTATTATTTCTTCTATAGCCAAGCAGAGCCAGCAAAGCAAAGACAGCAAGATGACACAGGATTGCATGATGATAAATGGAGTACATGATGGTACTGGATGACAGGATTGCACAGGTTGACAAACGGATGGTCAGGTGTTCTCCCTAGTTGAGAGGGAGTGTTAAATTTGTCAACTAGGGCCAAACTCCATGTTGCACTGCTCATATGATGGAGATGATACTTTTGTTGGATTCCTCTTTCGGAGAGGTGCAAGATTGATCTAAATATCATCTTGTTTGGATGAGCAGAAGTTGTATTTTGAATTCATTTTTCCATACATGTGCAATTTTTCAAGGTCGGCCAGAATTGTAATGTAGGCTCACAAGCCCCAAACATTATCTCACATACCCACAATGATGGATATAAAAAGGAGAGACATGATGCTTGTTTCATCATTCATTCATCTCACACATCTCTCTCTCATCCAGCGTTAAAGGCTTCTCTCTCCTCCACACGTGTGAAACAGGACGCTGCAATTTTTGGACCGGTTTAGGGTTTTTCTGGACAACGTTGACTTTGGGTCAACACTCATCTTTTGACTGCATTTTTTAGGTCAAAATTCCTATTTGGAGAGGCCGCAGCTGGAGGCACAAAAACCAAGGTCAAATGCTGACTTTGACTGCAACTGACCGCAACGTTGACCGCAGCTTTGACAGTTGTTTTGACCACTGCATTAACCAGATTTGTGCACTGTTTTGGGTTGTGTTTGACTTTGATGGAAAGTCGAGTTTGACCAAGTTTGTCCGAGCTTGTTTGCAGGTTGAATTGCTAGTTTGACCAGCGAAGACTTTGCTGGCTAGGGCATCCTGTTGACTGTTGTACAATTTATTTTATCTCTCTCTACTGAATAAGAAGAATTCAAGAATATTTTTGTCTCTTGTCTTGTCTTGTCTTCTGTCGATTTATTTTATGTTCTATCAGCATTTACTTTCAATGGTTATGTGATTGCATATCTAAAATTGAATTGGGCTAAAAAGAAAGATTGATGTAAACTGCTCTAAGCATAGAACATACCATGGTTAAATAAAATTAGCAGGAGGGATTTCCAGAGTTGGTGTCAACCTAGCCATAGGAGCAGCATTACTCCATTGGTGGGTCCAAAGGATTTTAGAGGAGTTTTATGGGTCTGACTAGGATCGCTTACCATATTGCATCATCAAGATCAGTTTTGCACAATCCGCTCTTGGTTCCATTGCATTCCAACAATTTCTGTAAAACAGAGTTATTAATGGGCATATTTTAATTGATTACACTTAAGGTATTGTTTCGGGTTGATTACCTACATAAACACCTTAATGTAATAGCTCATTAGAATTGGGGCAAAAAGATCTATAGGGCAAGATGATGAAAAGGGGGTTTGGTTGGCTAGTGTCACCATGGAGACGAATTAAGCATTTTCCGGCATTAAGAGTGGGTGTAATTACTTAATAAAAGTCACTTTATTAAATAAGGAAAAGTGATTTTATTAGCTAATTGGAGGGAAAAGGTAAAAAGGGTTGCAAAAAGAATCAAGTGAGTTATTAGAAAGAAGGGTAATGAGGGGATCTCTCCTCATTCTAATCTTTTTCCAATTGAGAAAAAAAAAATTGGAGAGCTCTTGGAGGAAAGTCTAGGGTTTTGGAAACCCTACTTGTAAATTGCTAGTTTCGGTGTTGAGACTATACACACTAGCTAGTTGGTCAGTGGAATCACTCAGATTTCGCTGATGTGATTAACGGGAGAAGGAAATTTGTGGAAGATAATAGAGGTAAAGGTTTTAACAGTTGATTTTATCTTCTGATTTTGTGTATTTCGTAAATCTTATTTCAGGGGAGCTACCAAGCCAAATCTGAGCCAAGTTGTTGAGGAGAAAAGGGGTCTGAGGTCCTACTATTAAAGTGGCCATACTCATCCAAGCTAAAAGAGGCCGAGTTTCCAGTGCATTCCTGGCTGAGTTATCTCAGAAATGGTGGCTGAGTTTCATCATTGTGGCACAAGTTTCCCTTGTATAGAGGTTGAAGTTGTTTCTTGTAGCTGCTGGTTGTACCTAATGGTCAAAGTGGAGGTCATATTCATTGGTTCAAAGAGGTGCGAGTTCACTCCTAGCTGCTAGCCAAGTTAACCATCCCAACATGCTGAGTTTGCTTGTTGAAGTGACCATGAGCTTCACCATTTAGTGGCTGAGTGGTCTGGTATTTATACACAGCCATTTCTGGAGGTAGGGAGCCAAGAAAAGGAGCCGAGTTACTGCTGGAAGAGGTCTGCACTCACAGCTTCCGTGTGACTGGTAACTCAGTGAGAAAGGGGACTTATAATAGAGTGACAAAAAGGGATTGATTTGATGATATACTAGGGGAATATATTGCTGGAGCTGTTTATTAAGGTGGACTGATGCGCTGAAGCTTACACTGCTAAACAAAATCAGTTTCCTGTGGCGCTAGTTTCATTATATGCTTGCTGAAGGAGGCCATGATTTTTCATCATTTGTTGTGATAGAAGACTGCTGTACGTGTGATAGTCATTTCTGAGTGTATCTGTGTGTCTGGAAGTGGCACACTTAAGTTCTTCTACCTGCTGGAAATCACATTCTATTATTGTTAAAAATCTGAAGTGAGATAGACACCTACAGCAATTTGTTCTTCTCTGCTCAGTCATATTTTCCGTCCCAATCATATTCTAACAGTGGTATGTGCACCCCTAATTTTTAATGCAAATAAATATCAGCTGAGTTGAAGTTTATTTATCATGTGAGTTTGGTACTGTCCAAGTTATTTTGAAGTTTTATTTGGTTATATGTGATCATTGTACTTGTTCATTTGGAATAATTTTTAAAGAAAGTCACCACAGCACTTCACACGCAAACTGTTTGTCAAAACACCACAGTGAACCAAACTATACAACTCAGAATTTTCGTGGGTTTTCCATGATATTCCGGGCAGGGCATCCTACAGTAGGCCACATCATTGATTTTGGTCGCAAATAAATATCAGCTGAGTTGAAGTTTATTTATCATGTGAGTTTGGTACTGTCCAAGTTATTTTGAAGTTTTATTTGGTTATATGTGATCATTGTACTTGTTCATTTGGAATAATTTTTAAAGAAAGTCACCTACAGCACTTCACACGCAAACTGTTTGTCAAAACACCACAGTGAACCAAACTATACAACTCAGAATTTTCGTGGGTTTTCCATGATATTTCGGGCAGGGCATCCTACAGTAGGCCACATCATTGAGTTTGGTCGTGCAATTATAGAGTTAAAAGAGCACCATCACAACCAGCACCCCTCCACCCACTTAGCACAATAACTAGTTTCCCACACTTGCACTAACCATTTCTAATAATGAAAGACCGCTAGAACCCAGCAATGAAGGTTAGGAACCTATAGTGGCTCCTCCTAAAACTACTGCCAATGGTTGGGAGCCAAACCCCAAAGACCATAATGATATCCCCTCCCCTTCCCCCCACACCCCCTGTCCGGCCCTGATACAGACTCCCCTGAATATCATTTGATCATGGAAAATTTTAGGGGCTAATATTCGCAGGTGGGCTAATTTTCCATGGTTTTTCAAAAAAAAAGATTCGCCAATTTCCATTTTTTTATAAAAATGATTCATCCAAATTTTACAATATAAAATTATTTTACGTTAAAAATCACCAACATTATATAGAAAATATATATAATATCATTATAAATTTGAATAATTTTACAAATACATCAACAAACATTTTATAGTTTTCATATTAGGGACTAGTGAGTTTCGCCAATTTTTTAAACTTCAAGATAATTTTCCATCCTTAAAATTATCCCTGCATTTGATGATATTTGACTTATGTTTCTGCTATTGTATGCCCAGGGGGGGGCTTTAATCTAGAGGATCTCTTTTGTTCGTAACCAGCTCGAGTTTGGTCTTTAGCTAGTAGTGCTTGTGGTAGCTGCATTTGTAGCCTGCATTTTTTGTGTAAAATGCCAAATGTACACTAAAAGTTTATATTAATAAATAAAAAAATCATTTTATCAAGAAAAGAAATACTAAAAACCGAAAAAAACAAACAAATAGGCTGTGATGATTAATCTCTCTGGGGAAAAAGACTGATGATTGGGAAGAAATTTCAATAATTTAAACATATAGTGCTATGATTTCTTACTCAGAAATTACTCGGAAACAATTTTCCGTAAATGGCATCACAGACCACAGAAAAAAGTTAAAACATTAGCATGGTAACACTGTTATAATTGCGAGGAATTGGCTGTAAAAATTATCAAAGGGGACAACTCATAAGAAATGCCTTGCGGAATCAGAGCAAATCTTATAATGAGCACTCTTAAAATATACAAAACAATTTTAGCAATAAATAGGAAAGTCCAGGAAAATGTAATACAAATGCACATTTTGTAAATATCACTTACTTCCTTCTTATTTTCTTCAAAATGATGCTTTAAGTACGGCCAACAGCCACCATGTATCATCTAAACCGGTATTAACAGAATTAGTCAGTGATATGTAGATTAATTGGTGATTCAAAAAAATGATATTTACTGCTACACTCTGAAACCGGATTCGTCCCCCAGGGTGACCGAATCCAGCGAATCGGATACGATTCGGCCGGATTCGAACCCGATTCACGGGGTACGGCCGTATCCGTACAAGGTACGGCGAACCCCGACTATACCCTGTACGGATACGGCCGTACCCCATGAATCGGGTACGGCCGGACACGCCGTCCCAAAAAAGTGCAATTTTTTTTTAATAAAAGCCCCATTTCAGTCATTCTTTCTCACCGTTTTCGTTTTCTGAAGTGAGCAAGGAGCAAGGGTTAGCAAGGAGAAAGGGAGTTCTTTCGAAGAGATTCGAGCATCCGGTAAGTGCACTGTCCCTCTATATTTTGCTTTTAGTTTGCTGTTAGAATTTGCATGTGCATATGTTTTATATATTTGGTTATTTTTGTTTATTTTTTACAGTATTCATGGCTCAATCAAAGGCAGCAAGACAGGGGCAAATAAAGGGGAAGAATGTCCCCATTGGAGATGCCCCTCCTGTCCCTGTTTCATCGGGGTCTGCAAGTATTCCATCCATTGGAAGTGGGGCTGCAACAGCAGCTTCAAATGTGCAGAGAAAACAAATTGTTGACCCCAAATACCCATTGTGAAAATATGTGACAAGACAGGGAAGGGCAGGAAAAAAGGGAGGAGGAAATTGTTCATGGAAATGCAATTTTTGCAACGGCCATTTCACTTGCACATATTTCCGTGTGAAAGCTCATTTGTTGGGTATTCCAGGTTGTGGCATTAAATGTTGTACAACAATTGAAACGGCACAGAGGAAGGAATTGGAGGAAGAGCAATATATTGGTAAGGCAAATGTGGCATCAAAATAAAAAATAAAAAAACAAGAATGATGACCCCCTTCCATTCTCAAGGAAAAGCAGCAACAAGTTCCCTTTTGAGACTTTTAGTAGGGGAGAATCAGCAAAGAGAAAGGCAACTGCAGTTGGTCCAACGGACAAGATTTTTTAAAAAGAGAAGAGGGAAGAGCTTGATCTCACCATTGCATTTTTTTTTCTATCAGAACTTCATATCCTTTAATGTTGCATGGTCACCTCTATTTATTGAGATGTGTTGAGCTCTTAGTCATGGGGCTCCATCAGGGTATGTGCCTCCTGGGTCAGAGAAGCTCAGAACCACGTTGTTGACAAAGGCAAAGAAAGAGGTGGACAAAATGCTTGAGCCTATTAAATCAGCATGGCCAACATCTGGGGTTAGCATTGTTTTTGATGGATGGACAGATCCAGCACGCCACCCACTCATCAACTTCATGGTGTCATCCTTGAATGGTCCAATTTTCTTGAAAGCAGTGAATGCACTTGAACAGTACAAGGATGCACAATATATGGGTGAATTATTTATTAAAGTTATTGAAGATGTAGGTGTTGATTCTTGTGTGCAAATCATTACAGATAATGCACATGTTTGCAAGGTTGCTAGCATGATTGTGGAAGCAAAATATCCACAAATATTTTGGACACCTTGCATTGTCCATTCATTGAACTTGGCACTAAAATCTATTGATTCTGATGTGCTTTGGATTGGAGCCATTATTGAGGATGCACGGCATATCCGCAACTTTGTACAAAACCATACAAATGCCCTCACTATCTACAAGGAGTACAACAATCTATCATTGTTGAAGATTGCAGATACACGGTTTGCCTCTTCATTCAACATGTTAAAGAGGTTGAGGGAGGTCAAGACCGCTCTTGAGTCCATGGTTATTTCAGAGTTTTGGTCTTTTTGGAGAAAGACGGATCAAGCAGCCTCAAAGAAAGTGAAGGACACAGTGTTGGATGATCTATGGTGGGAGAAGGTAGATCTAGTTATTCAGATCATGGAGCCTATCATTTCCTTGCTCCAATTTGTAGATACAGACCAACCCATCCTAGGAGAGGTTTATGAGGGATGGGATTCCATGATTGAGTCTGTGAGGACCATTGTTTTACAGAGTCAGTGCCCAAAGTATGAGACATCACCTGAGGCCTTCTTCACCGTCATACAGGATATTCTTGTCAGCAGATGGGACAAGAATTGCACACCTTTACATTGTTTGGCTCACTCCTTGAACCCAAAATACTACAACCATGAGTGGCTGAATGGTGGACCTTCCTGCAGATTCCCTCCTCACATGGATGGTGAAATCTCACAGGGGAGGAAAGACGCATTGATGAGGATTTTTCAGGAGAGGGCATCCCTTGATGAGGTGGAGGATGCCTTTGCAGAGTTTTCCGCTGGCACTGGGCGATTTGTAGGCTATGATGTGATTCGAGGCAGGGGGGCTAAGAAGCCCTATTCTTGGTGGGCAACTCATGGGGTAGTAAGCCCTCCTCTACAGCAGTTAGCCATGAGGCTCCTCTCTCAGGTGACTTCATCCTCTTGTTGCGAGAGGAATTGGAGCACATATGGGAATTTGTATAGTGTGAAGAAGAGCAGGCTTGAGCAGTCCAGGGAAGAGAAAATGGTGTATGTGCACACCAACCTTTGTCTCATCTACAGGCAGAGGGAGGATTGGTTGAAGGGAAAGACAAAGATGTGGGATGTCTTTCCTGATGATATGGGTCTGGACAGCAGTGTTGAGTTGGCATTGGCCAACTTGGATCTCAATGCACCAGTGCTAGAGCCTGTCACATTTAATGATGGAGTAGAGGCGTCATCCTCCACCCCAGCAGATCTAGAGATGACAGAGGAGGATGCATCAGAGCCAGAGGAGAGCAGTGGTGAGCATGATGATCGAGATGAGGCCAGTGATGTTGACTATGATGATGAGGATTGATGATTCATTGACTCTGACTCATTGAGGCCTCAGGCTTGTAGTCTTGTAGACTGTAGTTTTTTTGTATTTTGTTTTCCATTTCTATTTGCCATTGGCAGTGTACTTATGTAACACATTTTGATTCTGATGACTTAATGAGAAAACTACAGTATCTTACTATCTTCAATCTTGTCTTTCTAAGTAAATTTGACAAATGTATGATGTATCAATGTATCAATGATCATGTATGAGTATCTAAGATGATAGATCTTAAATCTATGTTTGAATCAATGAATTTTGTATGAATTTGTGTAAAAAATATCTAATTTTTAATATATATATATATATATATTTTTTAATAAAATAATATATATAACGTATCGTATCCCAGAAGTATCCTGTTCCGGGGGTCACCGTACCCGAATCTGATTCCTCGAATCCCCGTATCTCCGTATCCCCGTATCAAGTGACTTAGCTGCTACGTGAGTTTGCTAATTTATTTTATTCCTGGAAGATATTTTTGCCATTTTTTATTTTTCCCTGATTTTTCTCCAATAATTTATTGCTAGGTGGGCTTGCTGGTTTTTTTTAATTGCGGGGAGAATTTTGCCATTATTTCTCCTAATTTTATTTTTGGACCTTGGCCGAATTACTACTATACACAATTTTCACATCAATTTTGTAATGTCCCCGAGGGATTAACTGAAAGGGACGAAGTAGCCTACTGATCCCCGTAGGTTATAGTCCTCAATAAAGGGGAGAACCCCAAAATACCCAATGATAGGGTAGTGGTGGGCAAGTTTTGGGGCAGCTGGGGCGAAAAAGCCCAAAGTTGGGGTTTGGTGTGAACCTCACTCAACTAATTAAGGAGAAAAATCCCCTCAAGGAAATCTATAAATACAAGAGGGTTAGATTCATTTGGATCATCATTGGACTGGAATATTTGTCACTGTTTGTTTGAGCCTGAGGCTCTTAAGACCCAATTTTGCCCTTGGACTAGTTTCGGTGGAGGTGATCCCACCCTACCAAGTCACTTTTCTTTTGTTCTGGCAACAGGGATTTATTTATCTGAAGGAGCGGCAAGGAATTTTTGTGGAAAGAATCTGTGACAAACCAAAGATTGAAGTTCTTTGTAGCTAATAAAATCCTTCTGAAGCAGGCCACAATTCCTCTGAGGCTAGTAGAACGAACCTGAGGCTAGTAGAACGAACATGAGGCCAGAAAATGAAATCCTCTGAGGCAGTCGAGACCTCCTGAAGCCAGCAGAACGCACCTGAGGTAGAAAAACGAAATTTCTGAGGCAGCCGAGACCTCCTGAAGCCAGTGAGTGAATTGGACTCCTGAGGCAACCGAGATTTATCTGAAGAAGACAAGCCAAAATTCTCTGATTATTGTGCGAATCCTCCTGAGACAGAAAAGTGCCATTTTCTGAAGCAGTCCGAAGAGGCTGTTTCGGGTGGTTTGACATGATATCTAGCAGACCGAACCTCTTGGGAATAATCACAAGCTCTGAGATAGATTTAAAAGAAGTTTCCTGAGTCAAGTAGAAGGCAGAGTTAGCAGATCCTGGACAGAATCAGTTAGCAATCTGAGTGACCCTTGGTTATTCTTCCTGTAGCAAACTCGGCCTGAGGATATTTATCAATTCTTCCGTCCAGAATTCACAAGGGATTACTAGCTATTCTTGTCTGCGAGTTGTACACACAGCCCAGGTCATTGTTAGATAGGACATAAGCTCTCATTGGCTACATTCTGTTGAATTTGGATTGAGGGTATTCTATTTAGTTGTCTGGTCAGAATTCATCAAAGAATACTAGCTGTTCACAAGCAGATCAGGTCATTGGTATATAGACGCATAGTTATTCATCAGTTATTTTCTGTTGAACTTGGAACTCATTGATGATTGGCTGAATTACAGACACCGTTGGATGAATTATTGCATTTGGTTAATTGAGCAGTCATATTGTTGTGGACCGTGGTTCACATCATACTGTACTATTGAAAGAATTATTTATGTCATTACTGAACAGGCAGAAGAATAATTATTGAGAAAACCTAGTCAGCTGAGATAAAACCCTAGGACAAAAATCTCCCGAGATTATTAGGGTTTGAACTTCTTCATGTAAGAATATTTTGACGAGAACCCAAGAATCTTCTCAGATACATCCAAGAATACAAAAGCAAGCATATGACAAGGAACAAATACTGTCAGCCCCCAGTGGGCAGCTCAATTGGTGACAGCCATGATATGAAGTCTGTGAAGTATGTGGTCCGAGGTTCAAATCCCCCCAATTAACCTTGTGGGCCATGCGTGGGAGCGCGTATGGGTTTCCCTTGAGGTTATAGTGATAACAGTCAAAATTGACACTGTGTCACGCAAGTATGAGCCTAGCCCAGTTGCTGATTCCTCTAGATTTAAAACAAACAAACAAAACAAAAACAGCTGCTGATTCCTCTAGATTTAAAACAAAACAAAAAACAAAAACAGTTGCTGATTCCTCTAGATTTAAAACAAACAAAAACAAATACTGTCAGAAACTTATCTTCTAAGTACAGGAAACCAAACCTAAATTCAGACAGACATGGTGATCGAGGTTCAGTTACCACCAGAGAAATGTCATTCAAGTACATTCTAAAACGCCAAAACCTACTTAACAACACGAATTGGACCATGGTTCACTACTAAAACTGACAGATTAAGGCTCCACTATCGCTGTCGTCTGCCCCAACCGAATGGCATGTTAAAAAGGGGTCAATGCCAAGGCAGGTCCAAAACAAATTGGGCAAAATAAATACCTCTCAGACCTGGAATCTAGGCCAAAAGAAGTGAGTGATATGGTGTGCCTCTCCCAACCTCGAGGCATATTTATTTAGGCAAGTTTTAAGACAAAAAAAAACAAGAGTCTGATCAAGTTGAGATAAGAAACTAGAAACAATTAAGATAATATAAACTAACACAACGATTTCATGAAATACTACAAAACCCGAGGCATTTCAACTAAACTGCAATCAACCCTACTTAGAACCTATGCAGCCGATTTCAACGTCGAAGCTTGAGCACTTTAGGTCAATTGAATTGGCAGTGGACTGAAGGCTATTGAGTTAAAGAAGGGTAACAGAGTACGAAGAAGGGAAGAAATCCAATATTGCAGTTATACAAAAATAAAATCGAAGATATCGAAACCAATTCATATGGTATTTTCTGCAGAATAGAGGATGAAATTGCGAATATTGAATCGTACCCTGAAGTGTATTGAATTAATGAATGGCGACAGTGTAAGGAGAAGGAGAAAAACCCAATCTTATATCAAAACTAATTAAAGTGATAGTCTCTACAGTATAAAGTATAAAATTGAGAATGTTGAATCGTACCAGAAGGGTTTAAACATTGCGTTCAGCGCGGGATGCAGGCCGCAGTGAGTATGTGGATCGTCGAAGATCGTGAAACCCTCAGAATTCTTCTGCAATACAGAAGAATATTTGAAGATTCCAATTGCTCCAAATTTGACTACGACTGCGTTAACCAAAACGCTCAATCTTCATCCTTCAGCATGGCCACTTGAAATGGCATCGCGTAATTTGAGTGGGCTCTTTACCACCTATCTTTTCAAGGGTATGATGTCTTCTTCCGCTGTTGTATATATGAAAGAAAAAAAGGTAATCCGCTTGGTCTATTGATTCGTTGGAGTCTATCTAGAGGTTGGGTTCATAAACCATGAAACCTCATGGTGGCCAAAGTGGCTTATAGTTACAGCGAGTATATGGTCATTTATTTGATTCCTTGTCTTTTTATGACCAGTGAATGCGTAGGCTTACCATCGCTGTGGCACATGCGAACATCCATTATTGTTCAGCACTTTTTAATTAGACATAAAATAATTATTATCTTGAAGTCAAACTGATTGATAAGCTATACTAATAACCAAAGTAAATATAGTGATAATTTCCAAGAGAAAATGATTAGGAAGCTATACCAATAATCAAAGTAAAGAAAATTATTTGTGTACATGTTTTGTTTTTTATATATAAAACAAAAATGAGTATGATTTGTATCAAAATTTGCCTTTTGATGTAGTACTTGTTTGCGAAGTGAGTTATAATATACATATTTTTATGAGGCACTTTGAAAAAAATTAAGAGATCAATCTCTTCTTAATAAAAGCATGGATGGAAAAGTTCCAATAGTAAGTCTTTTGGTTTTTATTTTTACTATTATAAAAGAATAGGAATAAATTTTAACAAATTGTCTATACAAAAAAAAATGCAAAAATAATACATTTCTATAAATTGCTAGAGGATGGTCCATCGTTTGGCCTGCGGAAGTTAAGATAAGTCTTTTTTTACTATGACCTTTCTAGCTTCTTATTACCAATGGAGAGGAACATTGCTTTTTAAGCACATCTTAATAAGAAGGGGAAGAAGAGGACTTATTTATTGAAAAATGCAACAAGAAATTTTCAATTTGATTTTGCCTTGATTAAATTAAGAAATTTTAAATTTCCACGTCAACATACAACTTAGATGCAGTTAACTTGTGTGACATGGTTTGTGTCACCCAGTTTACTCAATAAATTCGAGTTTGAGGAGTTAGAGTTTGGTTAAGCATGTTTGATTGCTAGTTTGTAGCAATCAAGGTCAGTTATCTGAGGTTGTTTTCAGTTAAACTAGTTCTAATTGTTGAAGGAACAAGTGGAAAGTCAGTTAAGTAGTGGGACTCAAGTCAAACTCAGTGATCATTTAGTTAACTATTCAATCATCCCAAAATAGCTAGTGCATGCAGAGAATTAGAGTTCCCCGGGCTTGGTGGAGATTCCAAGGCAGTCGAACATCAGTTACAGACTAGCCTTAAGTGTACAAGTGTTGCATGGAGTCATTTGATCAACCCTTGGGAATTGTGCAATCAATTTGTGGAATTTCATAAATAATAGAGGCCTAACTTCTCAAAGAAGTGCGCAAGGAAATAGGGGCTCAAGCAGAGGCTGAAATTGGCTAAGTTTGGGTCAAAGCTTCTCAATGAGCAGAGAGATAGGTTATGCACTTGCAAGTTGTGCTTAGTTGAGAAAAACAATTGTAATACATCTCTATTCATCATATTAACGCAAGCAGGCATTGTGGTTTTTAGCAGTTTGCTTTCCCCAGGAAAAATACCATTTGCCTTTGTGTGATTTCTTATTGCATGTCTAAAATTTTTGTTCTAAATTGTGAATTAATGTCCATAGAGGAGTAGAGTAGGTTTGTGTCTTGTGATTTTGATTAAAATTTCATGAGCAATTGAAAATCTACAACATAATTTCTACATGGTATCAGAGCATGATTCACATTGGAGTAGGAATTCAAAGTTGTTTCTCAGGAGGTTCAATTTTGGAGCTTAGTGCAACAGGATTTCTTCAGAGCTGAGAAGACGGCCTTCAATGGACTAAGGCTAGAATATGTCTTGGAAGGCACCTCTAATTTTGTTGCATGGAGGAGGTGGTATTGGATGACAATGGGTTGCTAGAATACATCAAGACAAATGTTTCAAAACCACCGGATTCTGATACCCATAACCTTGCTCAGTGGAAGAAATATGTAGGCAAGGCGAGGAGAATAATCTTGGAGGGAGTACGGGATCACATTGTCTTAAATCTCCACGGAAAAGAAACTTCGTTCGCAATGTGGAAAGCACTGATAGAATTTTTTGAGAATAATAGTGACCACAGGAAACTGACGCTTAAGGATAAAATTTGAAGTGTTAAGATCCAGAAGAATGACACAATTTCCCAGTATATGTGCAAGTTCACACAATGTCGTGATGAACTTGGCAGGGTCAGTGTAAATGTTCCTGAAGAAGACTTGTTAAGCCTAGCCCTTATGGCCTTCCCAAGAGTTGGCATAGCTATCAAGATTCGGTGAACTGGAGAGAGAAACTACCAAATTGGGAGCACTTATGGTGAGATGGGACTTCATCCAAGGGTGAGGATGAAGAAAACTTTACTTTGGCTAGAAAGGCAAAGAAGGGAAAAGGGAAGAAATCTCAATCCAAACCAGAATCTATTCAAGGGGGCAAGAAGAAAGATTTGTCCAAAATTAAATGCTTCCATTGTCATGAATTTGGGCACTATGCCACGAAGTGTCCACACAAAAAGAAATCAAGAAGACCTCAGGAGGAGCGGCAAGTGAAGATTTGGCTTCATAGTTTGAGCTTGAATATACCCTCATTGCATGCATGGCCATCACAGTGATGGGGAGCGTGTGGTACTTAGACTCAAGTGCATCGTTCCACATCACAGGGTGTAGAGATTTTTTCAGTGGCCTGGAGGAAAAAGACTTGCAGATGCACATCGAGATGGGGGACGAACGAAGGTATAGCATGACCGGGGTTGGTATAGTCACCTTTCAGAGGGAGTCGGGATCCCCCCTTAGGCTCAAGGACGTCATGTTTGTTTCAGGCCTAAAGAAAAATCTCATCTTTGTTGCAGTTTTGGAAGACCGTGGTTATGATGTGATATTTAGAAAAGGAAAAGCATTCCTGAGACACATAGCCACGGGATAGGTGAAGCAGATCAGGATTCGTGTGAAGAACCTGTATAAGCTAGATGTGGAAGATTGTGTTGCATTAAGCATTAAGGAGGAGAATGTGCAGACTCTTGATGTCAGTGAACTTTGGCATGGAAGACTTGGCCATTTGCATCATGGCGCCTTAAAGATTATGCAACAGATAACCACATGCCTCCCTAAAGGAGCACTTGAGCAACAGGGTGTATGCAAAGGATGTACCTTAGGGAAGTACACAAAATCCACATTCCATTATCAGGATAACAAAGCACATGCAGTCCTAGAAAAAATCCACTCTGATTTCTGTGGACATTTCTCGATAGCCTCCACTGTTAGGCACAAATATTTTGTCAATTTTATTGATGACTTCTCACGGAAGTTCTGGATCTTCTTCGTGCATAAGAAATATGAAACATTCTCCAAGTTTGTAGAATTCAAGGCACTGGTTGAGAAAGAAACCGGCAAGAAGGTGAAGGCTCTCAAGAGCGATAATGGAGGTGAGTACGTGTCGAATGAATTTAAAAAAATGTGTGCAAAAGAAGGCATTTGATGAGAGTTGACAGCACCCCACAACCTACAACAAAAATGGGTTGTTGAGAGAAAGAACCATAGCATTGTGGGAGAAACAAGGGTGATGTTGCATGACCAAGGCCTACCTTTGAATTTGTGGGCTAAGGCATGCAACAAAGCAGTCTATTTGCAAAACAGGAGTCCTCATCGAATTCTTGGCATGATTACATCATAGGAGGCTTTTTCGAGGAGAAATTCGAATGTGTCACACTTCAGGATTTTTGGAGCCTTTGTTTACTGCCATGTCTCCAAAGAATCAAGGAAGAAGCTAGAGCCAACAACAGAATTGGGGGTATTTGTGGCTTACATAGAATCTCCCCACAACTATCGTGTGTACTTTTCATCCCTCATAATGACAATTGTGCAAAGGGATGTAAATTTTGATGAGGATAAAGTGATGCATTGCTCTCTTAGGATGGAGCTTCATATCCCACTGGAAGAGGAGATTTTAGCTCCAAAAGAGGAGGCTCAAGAAGTTGTGAAGCAGCCACAAATTGAGGAGCAAAGAGTGGTGACAACCACTCAAAAATAACCATCCAAAGAAGGCAGAAAAAGAACTAGGGAAGCTGAGAGACTTGTGCAGGATGTGAGGGAAGATGTGGGTGGTCCTTTAAATTTGTGCAAGTAGAGAAGGTCACTAGATCGGTACATTGGCTACATGGCTCTAATGACTGAGCTTGTAGAGACCGAGCCATCCTCTTTCGAGGAAGAAGTAGAGCAACTTGCATGGGTTGATGCAATGGTGGAGGAATACGAATCCATTGTAAAGAAAAGTGTTTGGGAAGTGGTCCCAAGACCAGCAGATAAATCCGTTGTGGGTTCGCGATGGATCTTCAAGGTAAAGCAAGAAGCAAATGGAAGCATAGAGAAGTACAAGGCCATATTTGTGGCCAAGGGGTACTCTCAAGTTGAAGAGATTGACTATGAGGAGACCTTTGCTCCTGTAGCAAGGAACTCATATATTAGATAAATTCTTGCTCTAGCTACGCACATGGGGTGGAAGATCCACCAGATGGATGTAAAAACAACATTCCTCAATGGAGCTATTGAGGAGGAGGTGTACATCGATCAACCAAAAGGATTTGAGACTCTGATCAAGAGTCTCATGTGTGCAAACTCAAATGAGCGTTGTATGGTCTCAAACAAGAATCCCATGCTTGGTACACGAGGATCAATAGTTATCTCATCGGTTTGGACTTCACCAAAATTGAAGCAAATGAAAACCTATATCATATCTTGGTAGAAGGTAAATTGTTGATTATTGTCTTATATGTCGATGACTTGATTTTAATTGGTGATGAAAATTTTATCAGATCTTGCAAGGAGGACCTTGCAAGAGAATTTGAAATGAAGGACATGGGTCTCATGCACTACTTCCTTAAATTTGAAGTGTGGCAAGGTGATGGGGAACTGTTTGTCTCTCAAGGAAAGTATGCAAATGAGATACTGCAGAGATTCCACATGGGGAGTTGAAAACCCATGGAGACACCTCTAGCGACCAATTGGAGGAAGGAGGATGCCACTTCAAGTTAAGAATGGTTTCTACCATTTATCGACAACTAGTGGGTTCACTAATGTACCTTGTGAACACACGACCAGATATGTGTTATGTAGTAAACCAGCTGAGCCAATCCATGGATAGGCTGACGAAATTATATTGGAAGGCAGCTAAGCAAGTTCTATGGTACCTCAAAGGCACTACTCAGTTTGGACTATGGTACAAGCGAACATAGGGAATGAAGTTGTGTGGCTTCACATATGCAAATTAGGTGGGGAGTCCATTAGATTAAAAGAGTACATTATGTGGAACTTTCAGTGTTGGGTCTGTTGTTGTTTCCTGGTACAGCAGGAAGCAAAGATCTATGGCACTCCGTGCGATAGAAGCAGAATACATGGCTACAAGTCAAGTAGTATGTGAGGTGATATGGATGAGAGATACTTGTTGGATTGTTTGGCCGGATGATGGATCCAATTGTGATCTACTGTGATAATCATAGTTGCATCAAGCTATCTAAGAATCATGTTTTTCACGATCGATCCAAGCATATAGATATCTGGTATCGCCATTTACGGGATTGTGTGTAGAGGTAGAGAATGTTGTTGCAATACATTCCAACAGGGGAACAAGATGATGAAATTTTGACAAAGGCCTTGCCAAGAGGGAAGTTCAATTTCCATGGGTGCAAGATAGGGGTGGTTGATATTCCCTTTCATGTTGAGAGGGAGTGTTAAAAATGCGACAATAAATTCTCAATTTGATTTTGCATTAATTAAATTGAGACAATTCAAATTTCCACATCAGCAGACAACTTGGATGCAGTTAACTTGTGTGACATGGCTTGTGTCTCCCAGTTTACTCAATAAATTCGAGTTGGAGGAGATACAGTTCAGTTAAGCATGTGTTGATTGTTAATTTGTAGCAATCAAGGACAATTATCTAAGGTTGTTTTCATTTAAACTAGTTCTAAGTGTTGAAGGAACTAGTGGAAGGTCAGTCAAGCATTGGGACTTCATGTTAGCCTCACTCTCACATGAAATAATCAATAAGTCCAAATAATTAAAATTATAAAACTTGGATTACTTCCTACTTATCTATTATAGAATGAGTCTGTTCCTCAAACTTAGGAGTTTGTTTAGGTCCAGTTGGTTGAGAGATTCTCTCCAACTAGTTAGACTCCTAGATTAGTGTGTGGTTGAGGTATTCACTCAACCAGAGTGATTGTGTCCAAAATAGATGCACTAGATTGAGACACTCTCTTAATGTATTTATATTGTATGATTATCATTATTTTTGTGTGAGAGAGAAATGCAATACATTGAGGCTCAAAAGGCTTTTTCGACGTGGCTCCTCTCTCTAAAAAATTCAGTTTATAATTTTTATTTGTTCTCTATTTTCTTTATTTGGTATCAGAGTGATGGTGAGATTTGTGATAGCTGAGCATGAGCTTAATTATTTCCTATGTTGTTGAGTGCATGGAGAGTCTTCTGCATTGTTAAGTGCCAGATATAGTCTCAATCTGAGTCAAGGCGCCATCAATTTGCTGAGTTGGGTCCGAGTACGGTTTTTTAGTTTTTGAAGTCTGCATAAAGCTATGTAATGTAATTTACACCAGGTGGAAGAAATCGATAAAGAATTTGATGTGGATATTGTTAGCACCCTGTAATCAGCAAGATTGGAAAAAGTATGACTGCAGAGAGAACATCGTTTCAACCACTTTGGGATTCTAGGATCTAGCCCTCCTGAATCCGGAGAGGGATCTCTCCAATAAGTGCAAAGATGGATTTGTCTTTGAAGTCTTGGGTAATGATATTAGGCTAGTTATGAAGGCCGAGGGGTTTTGTTTGTTTTTGGATGGTTGAGCATGATTACTGTTTGAGGTGGAGGGTTCTAAATGCAAAGAGTTTCAAAGGTGTGAAGTTGCAAGCAAATAGAACAAGCTTTGGCCAGGAAGATAGATAATTGCAGGTTTTAATCCATTGGGCTACAGAGTCATAATAGGGTTTAATTGAAACAACAAGAGGCAAGAGTGGTCCATGGGGCAAGTCATCTATGTCTAAGGATCTCTTTAAAGTTTGATTTATGGAATGAAATGGTACAATAAGAAGAGGAAATTAAACAGATTAAGAACAAAGAGCAGCCTAAGCTCTGGTAAGTACTTTTAAACTAGCCAGCTTTTGACATACACTTAACAAAGACATGAAAGTAAACTAGGATCTGGTAAGTACTTTTAAACTAGCCAGCCTTTGATACACTTTCAATAGAAAACATTTTAAAACAAAGGGAAACTTGAAGGCAACTGTTGGAGTAGAAACTAGCGGGTCGAGCTCACCACAAATCCTCTCCTAGCTCTGCTCTACTTGGTAACTTTCAAGACAAACACAAAGATAACAAAGAATGGCCTAAGAGCTGGTAAGTACTTTCAAACTAGCCAGCTTTCAACACATTCCAAGGGAAACATTCAGACAGTCTTTGGGGATAAAACTAGGACCAGGGCACACCATATCTCCCTTAGTTCATCTCTACTTAACATGTACTGAAAATAACATTTAAGAACAATATTCAGCTAAGGCAACAGGACGAGGGAACGCCAGCATTCCTACTGCTTGAACTGAATTAAATCATTCCTAAATAACACAAATTGGAAGAAAACATTTAGATAAAGATTTTCAGTCAGAGAAGGGTACTGATATATAGTAGGTCCTAACTCTATGCATGTTGTTCTTAATAATAGAATATGAACACAGTGAAAACAGAGATAAAATAACAAGTTACAATGAGAAAAACATCACCGTCAACATAGACCAGGATCCCATAAATCAACTTGTATTGATGCTCCAAACCAGTTACAACTTTAAGTCCAATGCTTTAGTTTAGCAATCATCTACACTCCCAGACTAACTAGTCTATCACAAGCAGAGCTTCAAGGGCCAGTGAACACTATTTACAAGTAGAAGTCTCAAGCTCAATTACATTTCAATGTCCAGTAGCCAACTCAACCAACCCCTCTCTCATCTTCTCCAGTAGTATTTATAGAAGAATGAGGAGGTGAGATCTGATAAAAGATCTCCAAAGATAATTAATACAAACTTAATGGCTTCCAGGCCTTTGGGGGGCTTGATGAAAAAGCTTACATAGGTGTCCTCTGTATTAATTTACATTAAAATTTAAGCTCGGTGGGAGCTCTTATTGACTTTTGAGGCTCTCTGTTATGTTAAAGTAACTCTGCGGATATTTTGTCATTAAGTTTATTTGCATAATTAACTCTCTGGCTATGCTGAGGAAAATATTTGATCTTGATCAATACTTCGGCCTCTGTTTGAATGCTTTGAGGCACAGGTGGCACTGTGGTAGCTGGGAAGAATCAATTTGCCTCAGATGTGGCGGTGGAGGCCTTTCTATCTGACAGATCTTTTGATTTACCTTTAATTCTGTTTTCAATTTGGGGGATTAGGATTTTGATAATCATTCTTAGCCGTGATCCCCGCAAATCTGTCTTCAATCTTATGTTCTGTTGTTTTCTGTCTTCACCACTGATACTCTTTTAATTGTGATTTAAAATCACAGTGTCTTATTGATGTGTAGGCCACACAGGGCTCATATGGCATCAATGCCTATGAAGCGTCGATTGAAACGTGAATTCGAACCCTGAGAATGGTTTCTTCCTTATGGATCAAAAGCATGGGAATCGTCATTCCCAGCCTTCGGTTTCTCTTGAATATCATGAACAAACCATAAACACTTGCAAAAACAAAAAGATTAATAAAATCCTGCGTTATAGGTTTAACTGCTTCAGAGGCTGCGGGGAGGAGAGTGATCGTTGGATGGCATCATCCAATGGTGGAGAAATGCGTAGAAGGGGTTTAAAAAAGGAGAGCGGAGGGATAATTAAATCAGAGCAGTTAATTGATGAGTGACCAAGAAGATCAATGGTCGAGATAAGTGGCGGACTAATAATGTGAAGGATTCACATTACCTGGTTTTAACAAGAGGATGCGAAAAACTAAGGTTTTAAACCTTTGGCGAGGGTGGAGGGCGATGAAGTAATGCGGGAATGATCTGGGACCGTCCGATCTGGACACGTGGACAACCCAGATCCAATCGGAAGATTGCAATCAGCAAGGGGAGAAACAAAATTTAAAAACGCATCCGATGAAAAGATCCAATGCGATCAGATGCAGATCGTTGATCTGCAGATCAGATCGACGGCGGAGATGTTTTGATAAATACGTTGTGCTTTAGTTCATCCCCCGAGCTTCTTTTGAGTGCGATCACCATCTGATGAGCCGGCCTCAAATCGGACGGCGCACGTCAATATCGCGCCGGGCCCATAGTCGATTTTTAATGCGCGATGAGGGTGGTATCACCAAACCGCTCAAGGCCACGTGTCAGCCGGTGGTGTTGATCGCTGCCAATCGGGGAAAACCGCTTTCCTCTCAAAAGCGGTGCGATGAAAACTGCTTCCGACCCTTCTTTCAATATAATGAAAAAATCATTAAACCCAAAATTTAATATAAACAAAGTTTTAATGCTTCAGGGCGGGTTTTATATTCGCGATTTGGCTTGGCGCCCATCTGCGGGGCCATGGTCTATATGACCCGAGGGGTTTTATGCACAGGGCTAATCGGCATCAGAGTTTGGTTTAAACAAAGACAATGCGCTTGGTGAGTTGCTCCGACGCGATAAGCGCTTAAAGGCTTAGCGGCTGGTTCCAGTACCAGGGCATGTGTAGTGGAAATGGTTAAGGACTTAGCTCAAGGGGCTTAAACCTTTACATAAAAAATATGTATTTTTTATGAAGTTTTCAATGTTTTTCAAGGGTTTTGAGAGTTTCGATAAGGTTAAAAAGTGAGTTCTTAACCTTGTAAAAATGATTTTCATGAATGGAAGAAGAGGAATCATGAAAATAGAGGAGTTTTATGGAGAAAAAGGGGAGCAAAATGAAGGTTAGTTTTGAAGTGGAAGGAGGGAAAAATGATGATATTTGCAGCAGTCTTTCTTCATGGAAAACAACCAAATTTCGGAGTTTTCAATGGAAACAGCAGTGAAGATTTAGACAGAGGCATGAGGCCTTCAAAATTCTTCAAGAGCTAACATTTTTTAGCAATAAAACTTGTTTCTTGGAGGCTCCAAAATTTTTTAGCCACCTTTTGCTATAACAAATTTTATAGGTGGCTAACAGGTATCTTTTGAATAAATTTGGTATTTAATTTCCTCTTGCCTCTTTGTTATCCATGTTGGCTTAGGGTTGTATGTTGGACACTGGACGAGAGACAACAATTGAATCATGTGATTGTCGATTACCTTCTTTTTTTTTAATTGTTTCGTCAAGTCACCATTTAAAGTGTGTGAATCAAATCTGTGAGGGATCCGGTGTTCTTTTCATGGAGATAATAATGGATCTAGAGTGATCGATGATTATGCAATTTTCTCTTTCAATTGAAACAGTGAGGGGCGTATTAAATGAGGCCATTAGAATACAAATCTAGCCAGCTGTGGTGCCACAATATTGTGTGTAAGCGACTTCATAAAATGAACGTATGAGGTCTAGCTTGTTAAATTGGATTCATTTCTATATTTTATATTTTTTACTTTTTGGTGATGAATTGTTATGAGATCTATGTTTGGTTTTATGGTGTGAGTAGAACATGTGGTTGCATTCAACACATAAAAAATTATCTGTGTATCCATCTTTCTCCTCCCGATAACGATCCTTACGCCAATTTGTCTCCCTATCATCTTTGTACGTAGAAATTTTTTTATTGCTGGAGGCTTTGGCAGAGCTACAAATCCGATATCTTTAAATATACCATCTTCTCATTGTCATCTATAGTGTATGATTCATTTACGCTTTCATTGGGGCTTTGTATGGGAGGATTCTTTTGTTCGACGAAACGGAGCTTGATGGGACAGCGCGGGGACTACCTCCTCCGGCGACCCCGCAGCTTTTCGAGTAGGAGGTGGCCCTCGTGCCCCTGCTTCTGCCACCTCCCTTCCTCCACCACTTCCCGCTCCGCTCCACAAACCCACGCTTAAAATTTAAATTCACTCGCAAAATTTAAATTTGCTCGCCTTTATCCTATTGCCGCCTAAAGTGAAATTCATTACAAGCATCCATAACAATAGCTGACAATCAGAGTTGCGTGTAAAATTTCTAAGCTTGATATCTGCGCACATGCTTTTCTATCCGCAATGCAACAGCCTCCCTCCTCATGCTGCTATAAAGTGAAAGGTTACCTCTCCATAAGGCCTGAAGATGAATGGCAACATTGCCCAGAGAAAGAAATTATTTCTGAGCAATGTAGATCTTACTTTAGAAAATTCTGGGTGTGCTTAGATTTACGAAAATATTCCCTTGTGTCGAAGATACAAAATTGAATATATGCCAGATTTCAATAAAAAAACAGTGACTTGGAAATTTAACTTTCTCTTTTATCTATATTGCTTCTCACTTTTTGTAAAAGCTCACATCACCTGGACCAGCAGTATTTTGAAGGGTGAATTAATTAAAAAAATGTATGAAACTTCAGCCATCGCTGTCATTTCAAAAATGGGAAAAAATATTTAATATGGTAAAGAATTTTAAAGTTTTATGATTCAATTATAAAAGGTGAGATTTAAGCCATTTAAAAAGCAAGACAAAACATAATCTGAATGTTGTGTTTTATTTTTAATAGTTTGTAATTATTTACATGTAAAAGTTCCATTATGTATTCTTGTATATCATGGAAAAAAATTTAATGCTTCCATTCTTGTAGGCGTTGGAAAATCTCTTACAAGAATTTTTTTTTATATTAAAGTTCTTTGCTAGAACCAAACACATAGATATTATGTATCATTTATGTAAGAAAAACGGTTGCTGCAAAATAACTGGCATTTGATTTCTGTATTTCAGAGGATATAGCTGCTGACATATTTTGATGTGCCAATTTTTTATCATGTAGAAGATTGGTCAATCTGCAACATAATAAAAATGCAAGATTGAAACTTGTGGCGGTCACCACCAAAATTAATAATGCTAACTAATCAATAATAGTCTGATATCTACAGATAATTGTCTATTATATGAGTTAAACAATAGTTAGAGGAGGTTATAATTACATTTTCAAGGTCTTTTTTTACCATTCACGTTTTGGAATGAGTTGGATGTGAGATGATTAGTAAGAATGTTTTGGTTGGAAATTTATTTATGAAGGTTTTAAAGTTTAGTAAGAGATTATGCTTTTTTTTAAAGTTTTGTTTTTATATAATTCATGTTTGGAATGAGATGGATGTGGGATGATTGGCAAGATATTTAGGTTGGAGATTTATATGAAGGTTTTAAGTTTAGTGAGAGATTGTATATTTATATATTAAGCAATTTAGTTTTGAATGATATGGGTGGAATGATGAATAAGATGTTTTGGTTGGAAATTTATTTATAAAGGTTAGAAGTTTGAGTTTCATATTATATATGTTTTGCTTGTAATGTAAGTATTTTTGAAGGTTTATATATCCTCTTCATCAATGTTGGAATTTGTTTTTCATTTTATTCTTTAAATCATTTTGAGTGTTTATAATTTTTGTTACATTTATTACTTAATTGTGTTACATATTACATATTTTGTAATCAAATTAAGAAACAATTTATAAAAAATTTAAAAGTTATTCCAAAATGTTGGAATTTTTTTCCTGTAAGTGCTGGAAAATGATTTTCCAGGATTTTTTTTTTATATGCATTTCCAATATCCATATCTCCTCTGATCCTTTGTTCAAAACTATATTTCATCAACACATTTTAAGGGGCATTCATCAAGCTTTTTCCCATGGTGACATTGCATATACTGATCCCTTAATTTTTTGTTATAAATTAATTTTCATCAATGCATTTTTAGTGGCACTTGCCACACTTTTGCCATATTATTCCATAAGTTCCACTTAGATAATCAAATTATAATGTGTACTAATTGAGATGATCGAATTTCTGATTTTTGCTTGAAATCTTCCCATGGCAGAAAAACTACCTTTCTTCTTGAAATTAGACTCACAAACACCCAAATTAGACAAATTTCTGATTTCTGCTTGAAATCTTCCCATGGCAGCATAGGGAAAGCAAGTGGGAAACATTATTCCCTCCACACCGCATTTATTGTGAAGCTGGATGAAGAAATTTATCAGGCCTGCCACTACTCCCACTCCAACTTTTGCAGGCCTTTTGTAGGCTGCTCTTCCCGACCCAAAATTCACATTTTTAAAACCAATTTTTGTAACGTCTGAAACAAAAAGGGAACCCACCATAAAAGTCGAATTTAAAAATATTCTCAAATTTTCATTTGGGTGTTTGTGTGTCTTTTGAAAACCACCTTTAACATTGGATATTAAAGCCACAAGTTAGTAAAATTCATTGATCCAAGGCTGTCTAATTTGTTATGGTCCAGATAGGGGTTAGATTAGGGAATGGATATCTGCTTCAGTGAGATTAAAACTTACATTTGAACACAAAATGGAAGTTCAGATTGCATGTACTCTGTTTCAAAATAGTTGATCACCTTTGTTGGTAGTATGCTTGGGAATAACCAGAACAGATTCACAACTACTTCATGCTGAAAGGGTAACTAAAATTGATAGATTATGGATTTTGAACTCTATTGATAAAGCCATCTAGTTTCCTTACTTGCGTGGATAGATAGGTTAAAATCCATTTAGATGTAATAATGTTTTAGCATGTTAATTTTGAAGGGATGGTAACTGCATCCCTTTCAATATTACAAGTACCAGGTTTTTTCAAAAACAAATAAATGATTTTTGCAGGATGTTTTTGTGTATGATGGAAAATCCAGGAAGCATGCATGAAATGGGAATACTGGGAGGGCCACTTAATTTGGAACATTATGTTGCCTTTTTAAACATTGGTGAAGATTATTCTTTGGGTGTTAAATCCTGCTGCATATTTTGCTTGATAAACACATGAGTTTGAATGGGTGTGTGATGTGAATTATTGTCTCTATTTGGACCTTTACTGGAGGAAGCATCTAAAGTTGAATGCTAGGCTTGGATGTGCCTTTAAGTTGGGGTTTTTATTGAATTCTCGAGAATTTCAGGGATCATGGCTTTGAATTCTGACCTAATTTGTGAAATCTTAAAGCAGGTGGGATTGTATTGAAGTTTATAGTGATGATTTTTTCAAACAGTTTAGTTATACATTGTTGCAGGTATAATTTCACAATATCAACTCACATGAATATGCATGGAAAACAATATGCATCCCAAATGAAGTATTCAAGGAGTCCAAACTAAATTATATCATGCTTAGGAATTTATATGTATAGCTAGTACATGGAAAATCATAGTGAAAACAACTAGAGCAACCCACATTACATTCACCATGCAAATACACATAGTATTGACGAAATATAGGAACCTGGGATTGTGTCTCATGGTAGCTTCCAGAATGTTCATCAAGATGCAACACGACTAGCAATGTAGACTTAAGAATACAGCCTCACAATGATACAAATAATACCACATATCCCAAGTATGTTAAACTGAGAGACTAATAAGCATGGAATTATGTTTGATCTCCAAGCTTCGCCATTTCTAAACAAAGTAGATGAAATATGCTTCAATAGATATATACACGATGCTTAGCTTTATTTGATTTTGTAAATTAGTTACAACAGGGATTATCCTTCTAAATGTGCAGAGCATGAGATAGTGTTAGTGATTTGCAGTGGAATTAGGTGATGTACATATCTTAGAAAACAACAATCCTCAATGGGTATGCATGCTTTCTCACATGTATAATATTTATAGCTATTCTGGTGGTTTTTGTGCCCTGTCTATTATGATGTTACCCTGATTTTTGCATTTTCAAGTGCATTTTCTCCTCGAACAAGAGGAGTGTAAGCTTGTGCCAGGAGACTCCATGGATTTGGAATCTGGATGCATGGTAAAAATGATTCCTCCTTTATGCTTGGACTAATTTTAAATTTTGGTGGCATTTATGCCCTGTTTGTTATGGTGTGAGTCTGGGTTTTTTTCATTTTCAAGTTCATTTTCCCGTTAGACAATATAATTGTAAGCTTGTACAATGAGGCCCCATGGGATTTGGAACCTGGATACATGGTAAAAATGATTCCTCCTTGCTGGTTGGATTAACCTTAAATTTCGTGAAATGTGTTGAACCTAGGCTGTGATGGAGGTAGTCACTTGCATTTGCTATTCATTTGCAATTCTCACACACACACGTATACAATTTGACAGCAGCTTCCTTTAACTATTAATAAAGCAATATTTACAAGGAGTGTAAGCTTGTACACTGAGGCCCCATGGGCTTTGGAACCTGGATACACGGTAAAAATGGTTACTCCTTGTTTCTTGGATTAATTTTAAATTATGGGAAATGTGTTGAACCTAGGATGAGATGGAGGTAGTTACTTGCATTTGCTATTCGTTTGCAATTCTCTCGGACAGATATATATATATATATATATATATATATATATATCTTGATAACAACTTACCTTAATTATCAATAAAGCAATATTTACAAGGCTTTTATACCTAAAAAGGAAGTTTAGGCTACAAAAGCATCCTCCCCAAGCACTAGCGAAGCCTAACATTGCTCTGGTTAATTACCGAAACACCCATAAGTCTTAAGTTGATAGACAAAGTAATAACAAAATAACATAAGTCTGTGAGTCATCAACAAATGCCCCTAGGCCCAAGCATACACAGACATCAAACACCATCAGGTAGGAGGCTCGGTTTTGGCTGGAACACTTCATTTTCACTCTTTTTCTTTTTATATTCTTAAAAAATATTCCTTCTTATTAAGATTTCAATATAACTGCGCACCAATTTATCGGAGTAATCATAACACACCAAAAAGAGATGTACACAATCATTTCATATATTGATGGTAGAAAATATGAGAGATGATCACATTCATTTCGTATATTGATAGTATAAAATATGATAAAATTTAATGAAGTTAATTTGTTAGAAATGGTTGATCTAACTTAAAAAGATTACACCCTGCTTTAAGTTATGGTATTTTCCAAATAAATGTATGCGATGCCCTGTTGCTAGAAGATAGTTGATCTCAGGTGTTCTTTGAATGTTTCTGTGTGTTTGCACAAAAACAGTGAAAACTAAACAAATTTAAGAAGGCTAGTTGATTTCAAATATAATTTGAGTTTTCACTCAAACTTATTGGAGAAACCATCATAAAACATAATTTGGAAATCTTATATGTTCAAGAAAGGACTAAAATTTGGCCTTGCAATAGATTGTAACATTGTTTTAACTTTTCAACGGTCATAAGAGGTATCGATTCATTATTGGATGATTGTGTTTATTGTGGGAATCAACATTGAACTGGTTCGTATAACTCAGATTCTTGACATGCTCTCAAAAGATGATAAAAAACACAAATATTATATTCTCACATAAAAAAAAGTGTCTCTGTCGTGTCCAATGTCAAGGATGTCATACTAATCTATTGCTGCAGTTGAAATGTTGTTATTGGCATTTTCATAGATGCCTTTGGAGATATCTTCTAACAGAAAAAGGAGAGACTCATCAATGCCTCAAGTTAAGAATGATGTAATCATTTAATGGTGTTTCAGTTAGCAATGAAAGAGTTAAAATATGATGTGCATCATTTTCTCTGCACTATTGAATCAATTTGAATTCGCCTATACCTCACATAAATTCACTGAGAAGTTTTCCAAGAAATAAGTTATGATATTCATGATTTACCTCCTAACGTTTGTAAAACCATTCCTATTTATTTATCCATTGAGTTAATTTCAGGTACCTCATAAATCTTACATACAACTCCAATTGTCAACTATTGTTATGGATGCTCCTAATGAATTTCGGTTTAGGCGGCAATAGGATGAAGGCGGGCGAATTTAAATTTTAAGCATGGGTTGGCGGAGCAGAGGGAGAGGTGGGGGAGGCAGGGGCGCGAGGTCCACCTCCTACCTGGAAAGTCGCGGGGGTCACCGGAGGAGACAGTCCCGGAGCTGTCCCATCACGCTCTGTTTCGTCGAACAAAAGACTCCTCCTTTTGTATGGTGGATAGTCATATACTTTGTGCATTCCAGCACGTGTGTTAAGGGAGATCTGTTGCGTCATCAAGAACAGATTAATTTTTGGATAGCTTTCGAACGAAGATAAACTTGTTGCATGTTGCATGTTTTTCCATACAGGCAGTTTGATCATATTTGTAAGGTCTGAGTTCATCCCTAAAGTACAATCTGCTATAACAGTCTGGAGTTATTATCGTGATGAAATGTGTTGAAGTTGTTTTTTGTAGGTTTTAACCCTGAACAGAAATTATCTACACACGAATCTTATAACAGAAAATAAACAATAGCGAGAGCATAAAACATAAAACAGATAAACACAGAGATTTTCCCCTGGATCCCAAATCGGGACGACCAGCTTGATTTTTCATTATATTCCTTTTAGTGTTACAACACACATATATATATACATGCCGAAGCATACATAAACCCCAATCCATAAACCCTGGATTAGAACATAACCGTAGTTCCCTTGACCGGATCTACAAAAATACCAGGGGCCGAAAACCATCGTACCCCAATAGCATGTGCAAAACCATGCACAAAACCATGGACGCGGACTACCCACCGGAAATTAAGAACCAAAAATTTTCGCCGGGGCGCTGCCTCGAACCCCGACAGGGGGGGCTATCGACCCCCCTCTTACCCCCCCGCACGTGCTTAGTCGTGGAAAGAATATAACACATACCCAACATTTTTTGTGCAGTAATTCACCACAAATGTTTTCGAGAAAATAATCTTAAGAGCTCGTGGAAGAGGGGCACTTGATGGGCAAATTTTTTTGTATGGTTATGTCTTGAATTGTGGGATGATGTGTTGAGGATTGTCGACGTTGAGTCATTTGCGTGAGCTTCCGTTTCTAGGGATAAGCAAGAGTTATCTGAGTGGCCACATATCGGAGAGCCTTAGGGCTTTGAAGAAGTTGTAGACGTTGGATTTGAGCTATAATCAGCTCGTCGATTTGATTCCTGAGGGATTAGGACAACTTCCCACGATGTTGAATCTCATTCTCTGCTACTAGTAATTGAAAGGTGTGTGGAAGGATAAGTGAAGTGCTATTGATAAGGCAAGAAGAGTGCACATTGATGTTAACGAATCCATTGAAAACTCGGTGCAATTTTTGGTAATTCGGAAATCCAACACAATGCCGGGTAATTTGTCCCATGGGCATTGGCGTAGCTATCGGTATTGACAACTCAGCATAAGCATATACCCACATACGAGGATGTTTGCTCTAGGAACACCATGCATTCTAAGGTCGTGAGGGTTCAATATCACCCTAAGGAATGTTCCTATATGTACTTTATTTTTGGGCTCGTCATGATCCCACCACTCTCAATTGCCAGGGAAATGATGTAGGTAGACAATACATATATGGAATTTACTACTATACACAAAAATAAGAGGAAGATGCATGTGAATCAATGGAAAAGCAACAAAAGGAACTGAACAGAAAAAAAAAAATTATTACTGAAATTTTGCTTGCAAAGAAATTGTATAGAGTGGAAGAGTACCATCACCAATACCTTGCAAAAGGAGGTTGATTTGGCTATAAACAATCAACAGTCAAAGGGTGCAATGATCCAATTCGTTGCTGTGATTAAAAGTGTTTGATGTAAATCTTTTTCTTATTTGATAAGGTCCATGAATTTTAGTAGTTTTCTCCACTTTATATGGGATTAATAGCCTCATTGTATCCATTAAATGTAATATTGTGGCACTGTGGACACACACACTTCATAGGCACACATATTATCAACTTTGGAATAAATAGTATTTTGATTGATTGACACATTGGAAACATTGCCTAAAGTTTATAACCAGAGGAAATATCCTCAGCAGCAGGGTCTCTCCTCACGACATCTTATCTCAGAGATAAGGTGTGTTCAATTTTTCAGGATTTGTCATAAATTTGATTTTTTTAACATTGGAGTGATAAATGATTTTTTTTGTTAAATTTGGAGTAATAAGTGATTTTTGTAATTTTGGAATGATAAGGTGTAAATATATTGGAGTCTAATCAAAGTTCCATAAAATCAAATTTGAAGTCATTTTTAATGGAGTGTTGAGAGTTAAAGTCACTTGTAATGTAGGTGAGTAAAGAGTCAAAATCAATCAAGTCAAAGTAAAGGTCAAGCTGGAGTTATTGATTGTAACAAAAAGAGTGCATTCTCGGTTGAACCTGACACCCATGGTTGAGTTATTTCAAGATAAGTTATTTGAACTTGACATCCACTCATTGTAAAACTCTTTAGGGTGCATTTTCGGTGGTATCCGACACCCTCATCCTAGTGAAGCAAAAATCAAGCGAGCGTGAAATTCAAGCAAGCGAGTTCACAAAATAAAGCAAGTTAAAATCTTAATCAAGCGACCCTGTTAAAGACCAAAATGGATAAAGGAGGAAAACATCTTCAAAGTGAAAAACTACAAATCAAATAATTGCAAGAGTGCAATCATGAATTACACAACACAATTGAAGTCCTTGAGTGGAAGTTAAAGCAAAATCGAAACTTAATCAATCATATGACCAACACATTAGAAGCAACAAAAGATTTTCAAATTGAGCTAGATATGAAAGAACAACTCATTAATGCACTCCAGATAAAATTGAGTGAAAAACAAGATCTACTTGATGCACAATGTATAGAGAAGCTATATGCAGTGTGTGACACAAAAGACCTCATCCAAACAACAAATGCAAGTTGTGACATAGATGACCTCATTCAACTTGTTGATGAAAGTTGTGAGACAAAATATATAATCCACCATGTCCATGAAAGTTGTGACACAAATGATCTAATTCACCAAGTTGATTGTGATACAGATGATTTAGTAAATCCAGCATAGGATATCAACAACAACAACAGGTGTGAAGAATAACAAGAAAATTGCCTTTGCAAGAAGGTGACCAGACCTTGGGAAGAAATTTCTTTCAACAAAGATCAACATGGCTTGGCATACAACAAAGAAAAAACTTTTTATGTTCTAGATTTCTCAAAACTAGTTCAGTTTGTAAGTGTCGGTTTTTTAGAAAATACCCAGAATCCGGTTAAGTGTAACCATTGTAAGAGAAATGGTCATATGGAGAGTAAATGCTTTGATCTCCATCCTTGTCACCATTGTGGCAAGAAAAATCATCTATGAGAAATGTTGAATGCAGATTAAAGTGATAGTTAATTATAGATGGATAAACCCTTGGAGATGGAATCTAGAAATGAAGAAACTGCATAAGTCCTACAATCTATTTAAGACAAAGGTAAAGATAAAGTTTCCTGAATAATTAAAAAGATAAACTCTCATACATCTTAAGGGGGGAGTTCAAAAATCAAATGGTGATGATTGTAACTCCTTTCAGCTGACAAAGGGAGGAAATGATGATGGAATTGAAGATGGTTATCATAATAAAAGTTTCGACAACAACAGTAGCCAGTGGGCAGTTTCAACAACATCAAAAAATCAGCCAGTGGGCAGTTTCGACAACAACAGTAGCCAGTGGGCAGTTTCAACAACATCAAAAAATCAGCCAGTGGGCAGTTTCGATAACATCAAAAAATCAGCTAGTGGGCATCATCAAAGCAGCCAGTGTGCATCGACAAATTTTCCAATGGGAAAGCGATTGGGAATCTGAACTTCAACAAGTATGCGAGTGGGCGTCATCAAAATTTTGTCAGTGGACAAGCGATTGGGATGTTGATTGAGAGCATTTGTGGACATTATTTAGTTCACTTTGATGGTCATTGGACAAAGCAAAGGATGTTGAGATTCAACAAGATGATGAGCTTAGTGAAAAGAGTCGCCTTCACTAAGTGGGCCCGCAGGTTATTTTTAGCGCAAGTCTATTTTTAGACTATGTCTATTTTTAGACATGGTGATCACATTTCAGAAGTTGCAGGATGCTATTTGTGGATGGTTGATCAAGTTGGAAAATAAGATGAAATTCTATTTTTAGAATATTCGGCGAAGTCTATTTATAGATCGTCGATCTGAAAATAGAAGTGTCGATTATTATTATCTCTTAATAATAATCCGACAATAAACATCAACTTATTCTCTTGGAGCACTTAATTTCAGTGCATAGATTTGGAAAATTAGTGGGCTGAAGGAATTACGCAATTCCTAGGGTTTAACTGGTGGTTCATGCATGTAGGACTCAGTTAGAACTGAAGTGGCAAAGTTATGACAGAGTTGGAAGAGTAGTTCATGGAGTTTTATTCAATTTAACTTAGTTAGACTCAGTTGAGCTAGTTGTATCTAGTCTAACTGAATGATACACTAGTGGGAGTGGAGTGAATTAATTAGTAAATTAATTCACAAATAATAACTCATTAATCAATTGAACAATATAGCAGTTAACTACAGTGCATGTCAGTTCCAGTGGAGACCCAGTGGAGAGATAGGTGAAAGGGAAAGATGGACTATCTGTTGTGACTATAGTGATGCATTGATTGCACCACACACACATTGGAGTTTCCACGAGGATTATTAGCTAAGGCAAGTGTAATTCGAATTCATTCCGAGCTATTCTTCGGCCAAGGATTGTGCAAAGGAGTGTGCTTAGCAGATAAGTAGATCGGCATGGATTTGCAAATTTCTTCTATGTTAGTGTGTGACGATTGATTGTACTGAGAGCTTGATGTACTAAGCTTTGTATGAGATTGTTACATGATCTCCATGATACATAATATATGATAGTTGGGGTTTTCAACTTCAGGTTTTCCCGTTAAACAACTGTGTTATGTGCAATTGTTTTTATTTATGCTTCACATGTGTTTGTAATTAATTTTCCGCAAAAGATTAACAGTGGAATGATTTTGTATTTTGCAAAAAGTTAAATATTGTGAGATCAGGGGAATATGGATGTATGCATGCTTAGTGTATACTAATTTCTATATTGTATCAGAGCAGTGTTAATTCTTGAAGATTGCAATTGTGAATAATTGTTGAGTTTGTGCTGGTGGACAATTCAAATTTGCTACAAAAAATTCTTGGTGCAGAAGTTGAGTATACATTGAAATGTCTTTCAATGGGTTGCGATTGGAGTATGCTCTTGATGGGAGCTCGAATTACATAGCCTGGAAGGATAGGATGGAGGCGGTGCTGGAGGATAATGGACTGAAGGAGTTCATCGATAGCGATGTTCCTAAGCCAGGATCTAGCGATGCTACATTACTTGACGCATGGAAAAAGAAGACAACAAAGACAAGAAGAATTCTTTTGGAAGGTGTGAAAGACCATATTATGTCCAGCATTCACGAGAAATCCACTCCATTCTTAATGTAGAAGGCTTTGAAATATTTGTTCCAAAGTAGAAGCGACCAGAGGAAGTTGGCGCTTAAAGACAAGCTCAGAAAAATAAAAATGGAGAAGGGCAACAGTATTCCAAAATATCTCACGGAGTTTGTCCACTGCAAGGATGAACTGGGAAGTGTGGGGGTTACTGTTGATGATGAATACTTGGTGAGCTTGGCTCTCCTTGGGCTTCCAAAGAGTTGGCATAGCTACGAAGACTCTGTCAATGGACGGGAGAAATTGCCGGGATGGGAGTGACTTTGGTCGGATCTTGTGCGGGAGGAGATAAGGCGGGGTACCACGGATGGCTCTTCATCGAAGAATGAAGATGAAGAGAATTGCGCTTTGGCTGCCAAAGAAAGGAAGGAGAAAGGGAATAAATTTCCTTCAAAATCCAAAGCTAAAGGCAAGAAGCAAGACTTGTCCAAAGTGAAGTGTTTTCACTGTCACGAACATGGGCATTTCGCCACTAACTGCCCACAGAAGAAGAAGAACAAGAAGGCTGCTACAGCTGCAGCTGGAGAGGCCTTAGCCTCGCAATTTGAACTTGATTTCTCTTTGATCGCATGCTTTGTTTCAAGCTGTATGGAATCGGTGTGGTATCTTGATAGTGGTGCATCTTTTCACATGACGGGAGACAAGGAGTTGTTTAGTGACTTGGAGGAGAAGGACCTCCAAATGCATATAGAGATGGGTGACGATGGTCGATACAGTGCGACCGACATTGGGGCCATCACCTTTGAGAGGGAGTCCGGTAATCCATTCTTGTTGAAGGATGTTATGCATGTTCTAGGTCTGAAGAAGAACTTGGTCTCGGTCGCAATGTTGGAAGACAAAGGTTATGATGTTGTTTTCAGTGAGGGAAAATCCTTCCTTTGACATAAAATAACAGGTCAAACCAAGAAGATTGGGATTCGAGTTAAGAATCTCTACAAGTTGGAGGTAGATGGTTGTGCTGCAATGGTGGGAAAAGCATAAGAAGTGGTGAGCCGGGACGAGGGTGAATTATGGCACAAGAGATTGGGCCATCTTCACCATGGCGCTTTAAAAATTTTGCAGCAGATTTCTACTGGACTTCCCAAGGGTACCCTTGCGTAGTCAGATCAGTGCGAGGGATGTGCTATGGGTAAGTTTGTGAAGACCACCTTTCATGAGAAGGAGAATCGTGCTTCGGTGATCTTGGAGAGAATTCACACAGATGTGTGTGGACCTTTCTCAGTTGCTTCAACAGCAAAACACCGGTATTATGTTATATTTTTTTATGACTATTCTCATAGATGTTGGATCTTCTTCATGCATAAGAAGAGCGAAACATTCTCAAAGTTCTGTGAGTTCAAAGCATTGGTGGAGAAGGAGTCAGGGAAGCAAGTGAAAGCTCTACGGAGCGATAATGGTGGTGAATACATCTTAGCGAATTCAAAAACTTTTGTAGCAAAGAAGGAATTCGAAGAGAACTCATAGCACCTCATAACCCACAGCACAATGGGGTCGCGGAGAGGAAGAACAGAACAATCGTGGGTGTTGCACGAGCGATGCTGCATGACTAGGGCCTACCGATGCACTTGTGGGCGGAAGCATGCAACATTACGGTTTATGTGCAAAACTATTGTCCTCATAGAGTACTTGGCATGAGTACACCTAAAGAAGCTTTTACTGGTAAGAAGCCTAATATTTCTCATTTGAAGATTTTTGGCTCATTTGTTTACATTCATCTAACAAAGGATGCCAGGAAGAAGCTGGAGCCGACTGCAGAAGTTGGGATATTTGTGGGGTACACAGAAACACCCCATAATTATCGTGTGTATTTTCTAGACAATCGGATGACTGTGGTGTGACGGGATATAAAATTCAATGAGGTGAAAGCCATGAAGTTGTCGCTTGAGAGGGAGCTACACTTGCATGTAGAGGAGGAACTTCTTGTTCCCAAAGATGAGCCTCTATATGTGGATCAGCCATAGGAGGAGATTCATGGAGTGGAGGAGTCCACTCATGCAGAACCAAACATCAGACAAGGCAGAAAGCGAACCACAGAAGCTAAGAGACTGAAGCTTGATGCGGCACAGAATGTAGGAGTCCCTACATCACAACGCAGATAGAGACAGTCACCTGACCGATTTATTGGATACATGGCTCTTATGAGCAAGTGTATCGTGACAGAGCCATCTTCTTTTGAAGAAGCAGTGTAGGAGCCCACATGGGTAGATTCCATGGTGGAGGAGTATGACTCTATTGTCAGAAACAGTGCTTGGGAGATTGTTCCAAGGCCGGTGGGAAAATCAGTTGTAGGATCAAGATGGATCTACAAGGTAAAGCAAGCTGTTGATGGGAGCATCGAGAAGTATAAGGCAAGATTTGTTGCCCGGGGCTTCTCACATATCAAGGGGATTGACTATGAAGAAACCTTTGCACCTGTCGCATGGTATTCTTCCATACGGACCATCCTTGCTCTCTCAGCGCAGATGGGTTGGCACATTCATCAGATGGATGTGAAGACTGCGTTCCTTAATGGGATCATTGTGGAAGAGGTGTACATTGAGCATCCTGAAGGATTTGAGATCTTCAGCAGCGAGTCACATGTGTGCAAGCTCAAAAGAGCGTTGTATGGGCTAAAGAAACCACCACGTGCTTGGTACACTCAGATCGACAGCTATTTCACTGGACTTGGCTTCACCAAGAGTGAGGACGATGCAAACCTGTACCAAATTGTGGTGGAGGGTAAGCTTTTAATCATTGTTCTTTATGTTGATGATTTAATACTAACGGGTGATGAGCAGTTGATACACTCATGCAAGGAAGATCTTGCAAAGGAGTTTGAGATGAAGGATTTGGGCCTCCTTCATTATTTTCTTGGATTGGAAATATGGCAGCGGGAAGGTGAACTGTTTGTGTCTGAAGGCAAGTATGCCCGAGAGATACTGGAGAAGTTTCACATGCAAGGCTGCAAGCCTATCGACACTCCTCTTCTAGGAAATTGGAGGAAAGAGGATGCTACATCGGCAAAGGTAGTGGATGCCACTGTTTGTCGAAAATTGGTGGGTTTGCTCATGTATTTAGTCAATACAAGACTGGACATATGCTATGCGGTGAACCAACTTTCACAAGCGATGGTTAAGCCTACCAAGCTCTTTTGGAAGGTAGGCAAGCATGTCCTAAGGTATCTCAGGGGCACATCTGAGTATGGTTTATGGCACAGACAGATGAATGAGGTGAAGTTGCATGGCTTCATGGATGCAAATTGGGCAGGTAGCCCAACAGATAGAAAGAGCACATCAGGAGGGATTTTCAGTATCAGATCTATGGTAGTTTCTTGGTACAGCAGGAAACAAAGATCCGTGGCACTCAGTTCAGCGGAAGCAGAATACATGGTAGCAAGTCAAGCTGCATGTGTGGCTATCTGGATGAGGAATATCCTGGTTGGTTTGTTCGATTCACATTTAGATCCTACAGTGATACATTGTGATAATCAGAGTTGCATTAAACTCTCGGTTAATCCCGTGTTTCATGATAGATCTAAACATATTGATATCTGGTATCATCATATCAAATATTGTGTGCAGCGGAAGATCATGTTGCTTCAGTACATTCCTACGGAGGATCAGAATGCAGATATTCCGACGAAGGTGCTCACTAAGAGCAAATTCGAATACCATAGAGGCAGGATCGGGGTGAAGGATAATCCCTATCTTGTTGAGAGGGAGTGTTGAGATTCAACAAGATGATGAGCTTAGTGAAAAGAGTCACCTTCACTAAGTGGGCCCGCAGGCTATTTTTGGCACAAGTCTATTTTTAGACATGGTGATCATATTTCAGAAGTTGCAGGATGCTATTTGTGGATGGTTGATCAAGTTGGAAAATAAGATGAAATTCTATTTTTAGAATATTGGGCAAAGTCTATTTATAGATCGTTGATCTAAAAATAGAAGTGTCGATTATTATTAGCTCTTAATAATAATCCGACAATAAACAGAAACTTATTCTCTTGGAGCACTTAATTTCAGTGCACAGATTTGGCAAATCGGTGGGCTGAAGGAATTACGCAATTCCTAGGGTTTAACTGGTGGTTCATGCATGGAGGACTCAGTTAGAACTGAAGTGGCAAAGTTATGACAGAGTTGGAAGAGTAGTTCATGGAGTTGTATTTAGTTTAACTTAGTTAGACTCAGTTGAGCTAGTTGTATCTAGTCTAACTGAATGATACACTTGTGGGAGTGGAGTGAATTAATTAGTAAATTAATTCACAAATAATAACTCATTAATCAACTGAACAATACAATAGTTAATTATAGTGCATGTCAGTTCCAGTGGAGACCCAGTGGAGAGAAAGGTGAAAGGGCAAGATGGACTATTTTTTGTGACTATAGTGATGCATTGATTGCACCACACACACATTGGAGTTGCCAATGAGGATTGTGCAGTCAAGGCAAGTGTAATTCAAATTCATTCTGAGCTATTCTTCAGCAGGGATTGCGCAGTGGAGGCAAGCTAGCAGGAGGGTTCTTCTATGTTAGTGTGTGACGATTGATTGTACTGAGAGCTTGATGTACTAAGCTTTGTATGAGATTGTTACATGATCTCCATGATACATAATATATGATAGTTGGGGTTTTCAGCTTCAGGCTTTCCCATTAAACAACTGTGTTATGTGCGATTATTTTTATTTATGCTTCACATGTGTTTGTAATTAATTTTCCGCAAAAGATTAACAGTGGAATGATTCTGTATTTTGCAAGAAGTTAAATATTGTGAGGTCAAGGGAATCTGGATGTATGCATGCTTAGTGTATATTAATTTCTACAAAGGACAAATGGATCATTTTGCATTGCAACTTGGAATTTTATGGAGTTTTCAAGCAAACTTTCAGGGATGTATCAGACTTGCAGTTGATTCATGTTTCTTGGTTTGTCCTCTTTAGATTGGAGTTTTGAGCATCTAGTTTTGTTGGTTTTTCAGGCAGTTTTTCATTGAGGAACAGATCAACAGTTTCAGCATGAGAACTTGGAGATTTTTCCAGGATAAAACTCAATGATCATCCAATTAACTGACAAATCATCCTAAAATAGCTAGTGCATGCAGATAATTTGAGGTCCCCAATCTTGGTGGAGATTCCAAGGCAGTGTAACATCAGTTGTAGACTAGTCTTGAGTGTACAGGTCTCGCATGCAATCAAATAATCAACCCTTAGGAATTACACAAGGTAATAGGGGCTCAAGCAGAGGCTGAAATTGACTAAGTCTAGGTTGGAGCTTCTTAGTGAGCAAAGAGATAGGTTATGCACTTGCAGTTTGTGCTCGGTTGAGAAAAGCAATTGTAATACATCTCTATCCATTGAGGTTTTTAGCTGTTTGCCTTCCCTAGGAAAAATACCATTTGCATGTGTGTGATTACTTATTGCATGTCTAAAATTTTATTCTAAATTGTGAATTAATGTCCGCAGAGCAGTGGAGTAGGTTTGTGTCTTGTGTTTTTTTATTAAAATTTCATGAGCAGTTGCAAATCTACAACATAATTTCTACATTATACACTACCACATTAATATCTTCTTCATATTTTAATGCAGAGGGCTCTGTAGAAAGCTTTAATATGGATCTTATTCGTCATTTGAATCAGGAGGGGCCTTTGGAATAGGGTTATTTGGCTTATTCGCTTGGGCGTCAAGATTCTCACTTTCTTCTTTAGAAGCATTAAGGATTTCAAAGCTATTTTTGGAAAGGGTTTGATGCTTAGATTTATCCTTACAAGTCTATTGATTTTTATTTCCATGCTTCTTATGTTTCCTTTTAACGAGAGTGAATCCTTGTGTGTTTTATCCTTGCTATGGAGGACGTGATGGAGTTGGAGAGCTTCGAGAAGCTGAAGAAACTTTTAGCAAAGTGTCCATACTTGTGGCACAAATTACATTTGAAAGGAACTTATTCATAATCCAGTTTTTGGAGACGAGACCACCCATCGAGATTGAGCTAAATCTCCTCGGGGAGGTCTTTTGAGAAATCCATTTCAACACAAATTCACGGGAACAATAAATTTTTCTTGTGTTCCATGTCACTAGTAATATATTTTCCTAGTTTATCTCATATGGCCTTAAAAATTCCCTCACCCCAGCAAAGAAGAGGGGAAAAGGTAATCTGATCCACATAGGACCAGATGAGATTTCCATCAATGGATTAAATTCAAGAGTCTAGTGAGTGAGAAACAAACCTCTGGTTTCCATGAAATAGGACTCGATTAATAGATATGGTCTCTATTTTCCTGGTTTGTAAAGAAAAATAAATAATATCCATTCCCACAATAGAGAATGTTTGTGGGTTCATGATTTGCCCACTTGTCAAAAGCCCAGTCTCTAACAACTTCATAACTTGGGTACAAACCAATGAAATTTCCTAATAACTTGTTTTCCATCAAGAGTACCACATTCTTTTTCGATGAGGAGAGAAACCCCAAATACAAAGAAGTGTTTGATTTTGTTTTCTTCACAAATTTATTTGGGGTGCTCATTGTGCCTACATGAAGCACATAGCTAACAAAACAACCCATAAGCCCTTGCGATGGTCGGTAACAGGTGAGCAACTTCAATCAACAAAAAACTCATATATGGGCACAAATTATATTCAACACGACACTTCAGCGTGATGGATCCAAACTCCCTTGCAATCAATACAAGATGTGCACATGGGCAGGCCAACAAGAGCCTCACTCGCAGGGCAACAATGAAAGTAAGTCCACAGACTTGGAGTGCAAACGCCACTCTTCAACTAAATTGACAACAAGATAAGGATTCATATTTATCACAGGATTTTGTAGCATGAAACAGAGTTCAATGGCGGCTAGGGTTTCCCCAACTGTCCATCAAAGGGTTTCGTAAAGCTCTTCATCTACTCTAATTGTAAAAAAAATGTTTTGAGTTTGATATATACTTAAAAAACACATACTAATAAAAATAATATAGATACAAACAAAAAAGCAAATACTATATTTTTAAAACCAATAAAATTGATATTAAAAAAATGTTATTTTTAGTTTAAATTAATTATTTTATTTTTAAAGGTAGTTATTTATTAAAAAGTTGGGTTAGTTTTATAAATTCATAGTAGTTGTTGGTGAAAAAAATTGCTCTAGTTGAGGATAAGGAAAGGAGGGAGGGACCTAAGTCTGTTAAATGGTTAGATTCACTCAGGGGAGAGAGTTTATCTACCCTTTTGAGAGCTCTAACTATGTCTTGAAGGTGGGATTCCACTCACGATATGCCTCATTATTGTCAAAAATCATCTATTGGAATATAATTAGCCCCTAAAAGGTTGTTTAAATGGATTACACATGTGCACCCAAGTTTATCCCCTAGTCATACACCAACATTTGTATGGCCTTGAGATTTATCCGGGCTTGTTCTAAATCCAACTTCTACCTCATTATCTCATTAACTTAACCAATTTGGTCCCTAAGGTCTCTCTCTCATATAAGAATTAGGATTATATATGAGACTTATTTTGATATCACTAATCCACGTGGATATGAGGATAATATCTTGGCATTTTAAATTTGCCTCCTTTTCATGTCTTATTAATTATCAGACAAAGTAAAGAGAGTGAGTGAAAACTACTATTTAATGTTTATATTTAAAGGTTTATGACTTGAAGCATGTTGTCGACTTAGTCAATTTTTGGCCATCCTATCAAAAATTACAAATATATGTAGCCTTTGGCACTAAATCTACATTGAATCTAAGAGGACTGATGAGCATCATGCATTATAATTTTGTTGATATTGGATAATACCAATCTCTCCATGTTGTCTCATCCAAAGCTCATGATGTGATTGGAGTTCATGTCATTAGATGCCAGAAGTGAGAATGATAATTATCCCTTCGAGATATGAGGGAACCAAGATCGATTTTGTGAGGCCCAAGGCAAACTTCTTTTACTACTAGCATATTTCTCAAATTTCTCCTCGATAGTAATGGGATTGGACATCATGGCCTCCATTGGTTCATCTGTTATTTTTATCTATGTCACTCCCTTTTCAAAGTGCACTACTTGGTTGCATGTTTTGTCTACAACAAAATTGTTTCTTTAGTTGCATGGGAGAAGTTCACATTTCCAAAGAATCTCAAGAACCCACTAGAATCTTCGAATGAGGTTCTAAAGCATTACATCTTTGAAGTAGTTTTATCCTCTTAGTTATCCGACTGGACATTAGTGGCCAGCCACCTATTCTAAAGCCATTTTGAGTCCCTAAATGATGTTTTTTTGGGGAAATGGGTCAACTTTGGTTATAATTTCCATTGGAAATAGAAAAATGTACTTCTTGAATAAACCTTTCCAACATGCTATAGTACATTCCAAATGGAGATCATATGCCAAAGTTATGACCTCGAGAAGTTGATGTTCTTACTTACCCCATCAGGGCCCAAAAGCCTTAGCACTTCGTCTCCTAGGGTTAGTTTTGTGGATTTTTAGGGGTTCCCATCGCTTCTTTATGATAAAAAGGCATTCGAGCCTCATTATAACATATTTTGGTGAAGGTGTTTAGCCATCACATCTCTTCTCAGACACACGCTACCATTATTCGAGCTAGTTTGTTTTCATTAAGCATTTATATAGTTTCGACATTTTCCATTTATTAATAGAAGTAAAGTTTCATCGTATCTCTATGTTTTGGTTATAAATTTGTATGTCATTTCATTCCCTTCATAAACTTGGATAAGTGATATCAGAGCATTCTGCTTTTTATCTATTTTTTTGTGCATGTCCCCAACAAGGCAAGGGTATAAGGAGTTATGAATTGAACTACTTGAGCCCTTATAAGACCATCCTCACCAACCCTAGCAGCCTCCCATGGTAGAATAAAGGAAAGATGAGGGAGCCGGAGATCCTATTAAATTGTTTCTCAAAGAAGCCCTCAAGCGACAAAGAAACGAGATGATGGATAATTTTTTCTAAATCATTCAACGGATGCCAATAGGAAACACATATTCATCAAGCGGCCACTTTGGAGGCATAACCCCCTTTAACATACAAGTTAATTTTGATATTCCTATATTTGAATGCCAAATGGTTAAATCTACTAAATGGGTGTTTTTTGGTTAACAATTTTTTCAATAAAGAAAATATTACATTTGCACTCCTTAAGACCGCCCCCCATGTCAAGAATTGGTGGGAAACTTACTATGAGAAAAGGAACATGGAAGAATATGCACTATTTCAGTTGCACCCACTTGGAACTGTTTTAGGGATGCTAGTAATGAACAATATTACATTGTTGGAAGCTACAAAGACCAGTACATGAGATGGAACACACTATGGCAAGAGAGGGACCAAGTAGTACTAGAGTTCACAAATATATTTCAAAACTTACGCATGAATTTGGGTGTCAAAGACTCTGAGCGACATATGGTATTCAAGTACCATGGCTATATGCACCGATACATCCAGACAATAATTAAGTTCTTGGACATCTCCTCACTTGCGTTGAATATTGATATGTTGTCAAAATCAAACAAAAAATTAAACAAAAGAAGGGAGACTTTGGATCTACGAACCCTTCAAAACAAAAGTAGGGCAAGGGAATCCCAAAATCGTAGAACAAAGGATAGACCCAGGGTGGACCACCCTAAGATAACCAATCTAATACACAAACAAAGAATGGTAATGGGAAGACGAAGAAAGACATAGGAAAGTGGTGTGAGTTTCAGAAAATCTCCACTCATAACACCAATGAATGTCATGCAAGGTAATCATTGGCGATCAAGCTAAAAGCCTTAGAGTTAAATGTAGGTGTTACACCAATTTTTTGTCATCTAATCTGTCAGTATTAGATGGACTAAAGTACACTATGTAAGACCAAATTTACCATAGTAAAATTGTTTTCACTATGAGAAATAATTTAATAACCCATAGTTTATTAAATTATTTATGGTCTAAACAGGAAACCCCATGAGGAATAATTAAATAAATCCTCATTTGTTTGATATTCCTCTAGGGATAATAAACTAAACCACTATTTAGTTAATATTCATGGTCATATTTAACCCAAAACATGAGAATTAATTTGATAAATTATTATTTATCTTATTATTCTCTAGGAATAATTATTTAAATCATTATTTAATAATATTTCTTGTTAAATTTGACTAAATAATTTATAAATAATTGAATAAATCATTATTTATTTAATTATTGCTTAACATCAATCTTGAAATAATAAATAAATCATTTATTTATTTATTATTTCTAAATAAAGGGAATTAACCAATTCTAAATTCCTTTTCCCTCCACAAAAAATAATAAAATATTCCAAGTAAGTTGGATCTAGATTTGGTTAATAATATTTTAATTATGCACCAATATCTAGACTAACTCAATGTTTTGTTATAAATAGAAGGGTTTTCCATTCATTCACTACTTTTTTTTATCACCTTTTGATCTATACTTTTGGTCTCAATTTGATCCTCCATCACTGTCATATTTTTTTTACTTTTGCTTGTGAGCTCCCTTTGAGTTCTATTTTGTCTAGGTTTTTTACACCTTCAAGAGAGAGAGATATTGGATCTAAAGCACTGAGGACATACAAGATCGCATCACATTGAGGGGGACTGGTAACATCTTTTTGTGTTCCCTTCCCAGGTGTCATAATACAAAAAACTCTTTATAAATTCTTGTCTTGTCTATTGGATGTATGGAACAACTCTTGTTTATTTTTGTTGTTTAATGTCTTTAACTGCATAGATCTGGATTTTTGTAGCATTTATTCTGATCACCTACTACAGATATAAGGAAATTGACAACCACATTTGATGTTAGGGTTGTTTGTTATGCACTGCTAAAGTGAGCTTTTTTCGTATGCTTGCTATTAGAATTCACACTAACAACTGATGACTCCACAAGGGTTTTTAATTATGACCGTTGTCGTTTTTAAGATCCCCGCATGACCAGCTGCTTCAACCCCTAGGGTTCTTCTTTAACTTCTTATCTTGCATTCCTTGATTTTTTTTTTAACCTTTTTTACCCTAAAGAAATAAAATTCTAGCTTTTGTGTGTTTATGGGCCATTTGCGCAGGTAATAGGTATCAGCCACGACAAAGGCAACACGTTTTTCTGAAACCTGCCCCCGAGACAGCTGGAAGTGCAGGTCACACTTTTTGGCCTAAAACCTGCAACCTCAACTCTCAGGTAGCAGATATCTGCTCAAAAACTGCGACCTCGGAAAAAAAACAGGTCAGTACCTGCGACCTGCACTTTTTTGCGAAATTTTTTTGTTGAAATTTTTAGGGTTTGCCAAGGGCATTTTTTAGGGTTTTTTGACCTCCGTCTTTACCCTTCTTGGATTTGTACTTGATTATTTTCACTCGTCGAAGTAGGAACCAAGCCCCTTAGGGCTTCAGTACGCTTCCACCTTTTTAGGAGGAGTTTAGCTGAAGCAGGTCTTCTGAGATTTCAGTGTTTTTTAGCCATTTTTTTTATCTGAACCTGCCATTTCAGATCCATTTCAGATCGGTTATTTGTCCATCCAAATGACCTCTTTTCAGTTTTGTAGCCTTTTGCGACCTATTTTTCAACATTTTTCTCTATGGTTTCTTGCTATTTTCTGCACCTCTTTTAGCAGATCTGACCTTTAAACCCCTGTCCCTCTTGACCTTAGATATATTGGCCATATTGTGTGTTTTGAGTATATTTCGCCCACCCTTAGACTAGTTGTTTGGAAACCCTCCATTTTGGGTTTAAATTTATGCATCTTTAGCTATTTATTTTACTGTCGCTTTCAGTTTTATTTACAATTATACAACATCTTTTTGTTGAGATTCAACAAGAAGATTCAACACCTACACCAATGCATTAAGCGTCTGGTTTCATTTAGCACCTGGTTGCATTAAGAACCTACACTAGGGTGGGGCCCACAGGGCTATTTTTGGGTGCATGTCTATTTTTATTATCCCTTAATTTAGACGGACATTAAACTGTAATCTATTCTCAATGTGGACTTGAAATAGTTAACTGAAGTGGAAAATTCAGTTAGCTAGTGAATTTCGAGCTAGAGGCTAGTTGGTGGGACATGCAGAGTAATTCTAGTTGTAACAGAGTTTGAAGTGTAGTGGTGCATGAGTTGGTGCAAGTTGTAAATAGTTTAACTTAGTTCAGTGAGTTAAACTCAATTGTGCTAGTTGTAACTGAAGATACACTAGTGAGAGATTCAATGAATTAAATATTAATTAATTCACAATCAATGATCTCACATGCAACTGAGGATTTACTATTATTAGTTGCATGCATGTCAAATCGAGTGGAGACCCAGCTTAGTTCTAGGTGAAAGGGAATTTGACTATCAATTGTGACATTATCCGCTTGCACACATGCAGGCAAACACTCATTGGATGTGCCAATGATACTTGTGCAGTCAAGGAAGGTAGGATTGCATCAATTTAGGGATTGCATTTAGCAGGGATTGTGCAAGCAAGGTAGGCTTTCTGGAGGCAGTAAATTAGCTAAGGAATTTGCCAATTTTTGTATGACAGTGTGAGACAATTAGCTCATGTACTGAGGGCTCTTATGAGAAGAGTTTTGTATGTAATTGTTTCATGTTCCATGCTTAATATACAATAAAATATAGTGGGGTTTTTAGCTATAAGATTTCCCCGAGAAATTATCTGTGTTGTGTGTGATTGATCTTTCTTCATGTTCACGTGATTAGCGATTGTGTTTTTAATTCCGCAAAATATTTGTAGAAGCGATTCAGTATTTAACTTTAGCACATTGTTAGATCAAGTGAATCCAAGATATAGATGCTTGTTGTATAATTTCTACACTTTTTTCTTTTTTCTATACACACGTTTGGGCTTAGTTAAAATTAACACACTTATCACACACACACACACCTAAAGTGAAGAGCGCCTGGTTTACACTTCCAGACCAAGGCTAAAACATTGTAATTAATTAATCTGCACCTTTGTGCCCTTGTTTAACTCTCTTCCTTATTGGGTTCCATGTATCTTTCCCATCATTACGCCCCCAAGGCGTTTATCCCAGAGACTCTAAGGCCTTCATCCTCAGTTTCTGTTAGGAAGACTTACTCCACCGCGTAGGGTCTGAGTTAGTCCTCCGCCGAGTCCCCATTCCAACTCCGATTCTGGTTCATTGGGTTCCCCTTCTGTTTCCATCCCCGGTTCTCCTCCAACTTTCAATTTCATCATGTCTGGTGCAGGACCTACAGTTGGTGGTGGCCCCGACTCTAATGCTGGAGCCGCTACTAGTGGAGCCGCAATAGGAGCGATTCTGGCTACTCCTTTGCTTCCTTGTATGGCAGGCCTAAGCCTTCCCGAGTTAAGCTAGTTGATTAATGACCCTATACACCATGATCCAGGTTGGCCTGCTATGCCAACCAACCTTCCTTCACACATCCCTAAGTTTGAAGGAAATGTTAGAGAGGATCCTATGAACCATGTTTGTTCTTTCCACGTGTGGTGTTCGTCTAAGTCTATCACTGATGACTCTATCTATCTTCGGTTATTCTAGCATAGGCTTACTGGAGAAGCTTCCAAGTGGTATGTCGATCAAGTTGTTTCCTCTCATGCAAATTTTGCGACTCTTGCAAAGGTGTTTCTTTCCTACTTCTAGCTTCCCCTTCGTTATGACACGGGTACCGAAATTTTGACTGCTTTCTGTCAAACTTCTACCACCCGCCTATCTGACCATGTTCAAGAATGGCGCAGAAGGAAGAGCTTATGTCAAGCTCCAGTTTTTGAAGAGCGTGTCTACATGGATTGGTTTCTCATATCCCTTTTTCCCTCCATTGGTAAAGATGTTGCGTCTCACTTTCCTCGGACTAAGGAATAAGCCCTCCAAGTTGCGTTGCAATATGACTTGATCTACCTGAAATCTGGTTATGTTTATACCATCTTACCTGATCTCCATAGATATAGTGGTGCTAATGCACCGGGGGCATATCATGCTGCCGACGGTATCGTTGGATCCCTTTCACATCCATACACTTATCTTACTATGGGTTATGGTTTCCCTTAGGGAGGGGCCAACTCCTCTAACACTTTTCCCCCTCTTGGAAGCATGTATCCAGGACACGACATGCCTCACACCTTTTCCCAACCGCATCCTCTGTTTCCAGGGCCTGCTCTTGCCCAACCTGTTTACCCCAATTTTTATCAACCTCCTTATTATCTGTATCCACAGTGAGGTGCTCCAGCTCCTCCAACACAAGCACCTAAGCCTCCCATGCCTTCTCAAGCTTCGCAGCAGCAGCCACCCCCCCTCAAGGTCAGGTGTATGTACAGCAGAGTGCGACGAATCCTCCCACCTCCAAAAAGAAGAGGAAAGGAAACCAAAACCAACCCTCTATAGGTAATCTCGAAAACAATCCCCAAGGGAATACATCTAACACCGCAACTCAGCAACAGGGAGATTAGCCCAAGCACAATAGGCCTCTTCATACAAATAAGCCTTATTCTTTTTGTGGTGTCCGTGCTCACTATACTCATGATTTTCCCCTTTTACCTCATATGCTTCAACTGTGGGAAGCTCAAACAACATCTCGAGGATAATAAGCCTCTGCTTCGGTTCCTCCTAATGCTGCACCTACTCAATCGACTGTGTTTACCAATCCTTCCCCCCAGTAAGGATATGTGGCTGCCTAACCCCCTAAAGGCCAGGTGGCCACTCAACCTCCTCCATCTGGTACCTCTGATTATCAGATCCTTATGATGCAATCTGACCAGGCCAATACCGCCGATATCAACCTTCAGACTCGGTCGCGCCAGTACACCAAGTCTCCCGCTACGTTCACAACCGAGCCCCAGTATTCAGGTCCCACATAGCCAATTTCGACACCAAATGGTCCTTTACAGATCCCTCAGCCTAAGGCAGAGGTACATACAAAGATCCCCAAAGGACCATTACGCCAAAACGCTGCTTCTGGTAAAGCCGCCCACACCTACAATATAGTAGATGACTTGGCGCAATCCCCTGCCGCCATGTCAACGCTGGAAGTCCCCTAGTCGTGCCCTTCACAACGTAAAGCTCTACTAACTGCTATGGATGTTGTGGGTCCTTCATATGATCATTTAATTGTCTTTGTTATGAAACCAACTCCAAAAATAGAAGAAAAGAGAGATCAATGCCTTAGTTAGCCACTTCGAGGGGGAAACCTCCAATACATTACATAAATGAACAATTCTTGGATGATACAAATGACAAAACCTACTTCTATATATAGGAGTCCATGGGATTAAAATATAACCCTAGCCGACCTAACAATAATAATGTAAGGGCACAATAATAATAATATTGGGGTTATAGGGGTACAACAATAACAATAAGGGGATTGCACTAACAACAATAAGGGACTATACTAGTAATATAGGGACCTAACATGCCCCTCTCCTTCAAAAAAGCGTTGTTCTCAATGCTTGAGTAGCTTCGGATGCTTCCGTGTAAAATTCTCATCCTCACATGTAGAATCTTCAGTGGGTAAGTTCTTCCACTTGATGAGATACTCTGAAATTGATCGATTTCGTAGCTATCTAGTTCTTGTTTCCTTAACTGCTTCAGGTTCCAATATGATCTTTCCTTCCTCATCAAGTTCTGGAAATATTGTTTGAACTAGAAGTTTGTCACCTATAACCTTCTTTAAGCATGAAACATGGAAAATTGTATGCACTTGTGAAGAAGCAGGAAGCTCCAATTTGTATGCCATAGTACCAATCGTTAGCAACACCTTGTAAGGACCATGGTACTTTTGCGATAATTTATTATCCTTCTTAGCTTGCTTGAGGGAAATTTGTTTGTATGGTTGTAGCCGTAAAAATAACCAGTCTCCTACATCAAAACTTCTCTCACTGCAATGTTGACCTGCCTATTGTTTCATTCGATTTTGTACCAAATTTAGGTTATCCTTTAAGAGTTGGAGAACTTCTTGTTGATGCTCGATGTGATCTTCCACTGCTTGAACCTTAGAATTTTCTCTTAAATATGATGTGATGGACAATGGATGATATCCATAAAGTGCCATAAATGGGGTCATTTTTGCTGCAGTATGGAAGGAAGTGTTATACCACCATTCAGCGAGAGGTAACCACTTCACCCATTGTGTTTGTTTATCATATACAAAACAATGAAGATATCCTTCCAAAAATTTATTCACTATATCAGTTTGACCATCGGATTGTGGATGGTAAGATGAGGTATGAGCTAGTTTAGTACCCAAATAATAAAATAATTCCATCCAAAAATTTCCAGTAAAAATGGGATATTTGTCACTTACAGTGATCTTTGGGCTTCCATGTAGCTTTTGAATTGCTTCCATAAATGAAGTAGCAAATGTACTTGCTTTAAATGGATGAGATAATGCACAAAAGTGTGCATACTTGGTAAGTCTATCAACTACCACCATGATGACACTCTTTCCTTCGGACTTAGGTAAACCCGTGATAAAATCCATTGAAATCTTCTCCCAACATTGACTTGGAATGGATAAAGGTTGTAGAAGACCCGGAGTCTTAATTGTCTCAACTTTATTTTGCTGGAAAACCAAACATTCCGCCACAAACTTTTGAATATCATATTTAAGGCCATCCCAAAAAAATTCTTTCTTCACCTTGTGGTAAGTTTTTAAAAATTCAGAGTGTCCTCCTAAAGGAGAAGTGTGCAATTCAAAAATAATCTTTTGTTTTAGTTGGGAATTATTACAAATATATAAGCGATCTTTGTACCATAAGGAATCATTTTTCGAACTAAATGTATAAGATGTACTAGGATCTTGATGCAAATTTTGAATGAGTGTCCACACTTCTTCGTCCTTCTTCCATTCATCCCTTGCTTCGGTTATCCATTCTGGTTGGATAATAGAAATGGCACAAAGCAATGCTTCCACCTCTTCATCCTTTCTCGAGAGTGCATCTGCGACAACATTTAGCTTCCCTTTTTTGTAGATGATTTCAAAGTCATAACCCATCATCTTTGTGACCCATTTTTTCTGCTCTTCTGAAGATAGTCTTTGTTCCAAAAAGTGTTTAAGACTATAATGATCAGTTTTTACCTTGAAGTGTCTTCCCATTAGGTAAGGTCGCCATTCCTTTAGTGCATTTACTATTGCCAACATTTCCTTCTCATAAATAGCTTTCTGTAAATACTTTCCTTTGATTGGACGGCTTTCAAAAGAAATGGGTCTTCCTTCTTGCATTAAAACAACACCAATTCCATTTCCTGAGGCATCACATTCCACAATAAAGGTTTTTGTGAAGTCTGGCCTAGCTAAGATCGGTGCTAGGCACATTGCCTCTTTAAGATGTTCAAAGGCCTTAGTTGCTTCGGGAGTCCATGAAAACACATCTTTCTTCAATAATGTTGTTAGAGGTGCTACTATTCTCCCATAATTCTTAACAAAATTGCGATAATACCCTGTTAACCCAAGAAATCCTCGCAACTACTTTATGGTTGTGGGGACTTTCCATTCCTTGAAGGATTTAATTTATTTAGGGTCTACCTTAACACCCTCATGAGATAAAATATGACCCAGATATTCCACCTCTTGTACCCCAAAGAAACATTTGGATATTTTTACATATAATTGTTTCTCCTCCAATAGTTTGAGCACCCTGTCAACATGTTGAACATGATCCTTCCAAGACATACTGTAGATTAGTATATCATCAAAAAATACTAGCAGAAATTTTCTAAGGAAGGGTTTGAAAATGGAATTCATCAACCCTTGAAATGTAGAAGGTGCATTGGTAAGGCCAAAAGGCATGACCAAAAATTCATAATGACCCTCACGAGTTCGAAATGTTGTTTTCGGAATATTTTCCATCTTCATTCTAATTTGATGATATCCTGAACGAAGATCCAACTTGGTAAAATAAATTGCTCCATGTAATTCATCCAATAATTCATCAATCACACGAATGGGAAATTTATCTTTAATAGTGAGTTTATTGAGCTCCCTATAATCCAGACACATGCGCGATGATCCATCCTTCTTGTGCACCAATATGACTGGAGCAGAGAAAGAAATTTGACTAGGTTGAATTATACCAGCCTCTAACATTTCCGCAATCATACGTTCAATTTCTCTCTTTTGGACATAAGGATGTCTATAAGGCATGATATTTGGAGGAAAACTTCCTGGAATCAAATGAATAGCATGATCATGATCACGAATAGGTGGGAGTCCTTTGGGAGTTTCAAACGCCATGGAATGATAGTTTAAGGATTTTTGGAGATCTGGAGAAATAGATGATTTTGATGTTGGAACTTCTAGTGAGCATAATTGTGCAATTACGTGTCATTTTTCTTTCTTCAGAAGCTTTGTCATGACATTAGAGCTTATTATCTTTCCTGGCTTCCCTGCGATGCCCCGTAATTCGACTTCCTTTCCTTTTGAAAAAAAAAAAATGCAAGAAAATTTCTTTAAAATTAGAAGATATTGTCCCCAAAGATTGTAACCATTGTACTCCTAGTACAACATCAACACCTCCCATTGGAATGGAAATAATTGGACTATTCAATACATATTCCCCCATGGTTAGCATGATATTATAACATTTTCCAGAGAAATTTATCGTTCCTCCATTTGCAACCATCACTTGAAATTCTGGTGCTGGGTATAGGAAACGATTCAATTCCTTGGCTACCTTACAACGAATAAAGTTACCTTTTTCTTCTTGATATGTCCTTCTATATTGAGAGTTTGAGGAATGGTAATACCTGCCAATGCATTACATGATATGGTCAGACTAATATATTCTTCTTCTAGGGTTGGTTCCTAGTGTATATCCTCTTCTTTTGAAGTTTCTTGTTCATTTTCTTCCTCCTCTTCACAATCTACATAAAATAAAATAAATACTTCTCAACACACTTATGACCTTTAGTGTATTTTCTATCACAACTGTGGCAAATCCCTTTTTCTCTTTTTTCTTCCAATTTTTGTGGTTTCAACCTTGTAGGCTGTGGAAGTCTAGGGGTAGCAACACTTCCATCTTTATAGATGTGAGTGGTAGGGTTCCTTGTCGCCATAATTTTACATTCAATTTTTCTTGCCAATTTGAATACCTTCTCCAATGAATCAGGTTCCCAGACACGAACTTCATGTTGGATGTTATCCTTTAAAGTCCCTATGAAGACATCAATCCTGTGTTCCTCTGGAATATTAGTTACCCTTACATTCAATTTTTGGAAGTCCTCACTGTGCTCCCCCACTGAACCCTTTTGTTTGAGATTTATCAATTAGCTAAAGAAAGTGTTGCTCTTTGTATCCTCATAATGTGTTATCATTTCCTCCGTAAAAGTTGAACAAGTGACAATTTTTTTACGGGAGCAAAGCCATCGATTGTTATGAATATAATTCATAACAAATATAATAAATATAGCTATTATAGTTAAATAGGGATTATGTAAGTAGTCATTAAGTTAGTGAAAGGGCATGTCTAAGAGACATGCCCATTCATGAAAGGCCACCTGCGTAGGTATATAAGCAGGGCCTCATTGTAACATTTATCATCATCTCTTATACATTTTATATATAATATATTATTATTACAATACCTCTTGTGTATTTTACAATTAAGTCAACAAGCCTACATCTTTGTTGCTCCATTGGTATCGGAGCAGTCACTTTTCAGGATCTATGTGATCACTACGGCTGCCACCTGCTTTTCGGTTTCATTACCCTATCGCGACCAGAACACCGTTATCAACCCCGGCACACCCTCACCTTCATCAGAGGACTGATTTTCTCCCCTAGAAGGAAGCACCTACGCCACAGTTGGCTACCTTCAGCTGTTACATGCGATGCCTCGAAATCGTTGCCGCTCGATGTCTTCATCAATGACAAAAGACGATTTCAACAAAAAGTTGATCTATCTGAAGAGTAAGATCAATAATTCCGATAAATTCAATAAATGATTAGTCAATCTTGAGGATAAGGTTACAGGAAATTCTGATGACATCAAACAACTTCAAGACACGACAAATCAGATAGACAGACTAATGTTGAAAATGCGTAGTGAGTCCAGGGACAATCATAAAATGGCAATGCAGATGATGAACGCCTTTTTGGACAAGATAAATCTAATGCAAAAACCAATATCCCCGAATATTGAACATAGTCAACAGAATAATTCAGCCGGTTCAAAAAATCATGAAGAATCACTACATTCTGAAAAAGATCAGGTTATGGAAATCCCAAATTATGAGAATGAAGGTGAACTTAAAAATAAAGTTGAGCCTGCTAGTTAGGAAACTGTTGAAGGAACAGAAAAGGATGAAGATGTTACAGAAAATGATCAAGATGATGATCCACATGAAGATGAGAATGATATAGATTAAGATGACGATCCAGATGGAGTTGATCTTGATGTGGATAAGAATGATATTACCAAGGTGTTTACAGTACCATCTCCTCTTGTTGCTTCCGTTGCAGTAGATCAAAATACCGAGGTATCTTTAATCCCATCTTCTCATGTTGCCACTGTTGCGCTAAGTGACAAAACAAAAGTATGTTTGATGTCATCTTCATCTCATTCTCCTCCTATTTTTCCTCCACCTACCATTGTAAATGATATTGAAGGTGATAACCCCAAGAAATTTTCATCTCCAACGCATCCTCCTCATGTTGCTTCTTCTGCAAATGATAATGAGAGTGATAATACCAAGGCATTTATTGAGAAGGGAGAGTTATTAATTTCATCAGACACTAGTACAACATTAGATGCTTTCAAGACTGAAAATTCTCTCCTAAAGAAAAGCAGAGAAGAAGTACCCATTGAAGTACTTAATAACATTGAAGTTCTTCATTTTGAGCGTGGTGAATTTGAGTTGGCTCAAAAAACTTTCACATATGCATTAGGAGATGGTGTTTGGGTTGAATTTATTAATGGAGGAACACAACGACCAATTTTCCCCAATGTGGATTCTGCGTCTTTTCCTACACAGTTCAAAGATACAGATTTCTTCCATCAATTAGAAGAAGATGGAATTTCACTTGAGTTTCCTTGGGAAAAAGTCACTATACTTTTCACTCAAGCTAGATTGTTTGAAGAGCTCCATGAGTCAGAAAATGAAAGTATTATATATAGGTTGATCTTATTCAAGAAAAATACATTTTAATTGCCGATGGATAAATATCGAAGTCAACTTTCTCAAATTCAACACTCCCCGCAGATTTCTAAAAAATCACACAGAAAGGAACAGTTCCATAAAAATTTTGAGGATCCTTGTGAACCTTGTTGTACCTTAAGAGACAATCCCTTAGCTGTAATAAGGAATCAATGCTATAGACATTTTATAATTATGTCACAAATTTTTATGTCTCTGTTTTATTAACCCTCAAGTATTTATAATCACACCCTTAAATATCAAATATTATGAATGCTTCACAATGCTACCATATATTAATGTTGAATGAAATGACTGGAAGAAAATGTAGGAAAAGGTCCAAACTGATATGCTGCTTTATACAGAAAATACCATTCCAAACTCCGGAAGAAACATGTGAAAGAAATAGTTAAAACAAAGGAGCACCAATTAAGGTTTTTAACTCTTATACACAGAAGTAAGAAGAGACCTGCTGCTCATAGCCTTGTTTTATTCATTGAAGGAAATACATAATGAAAACTGGATACATTTCAACATAAACAAAATGCCAGAAAATTACTTACTCATTCATTAATCTTTGAATCTTTGAGTACAAAAATATCTGTCCAGGAGGTCCAAAACTCGGACCCTTCCTTCTCCTTGAAAATTACATTAAATACAGTAAAAAGCAGTTTGGAACTGCTGTAACCAATTCTAACTACCAAAAATACTTCATGAATTCGAAGGCTATCTATTACATGCCTTGAAAATGTCTTTTTACAATTACATTGACTCCAAAAAATAACATAAAGTAAATATCCTAATTTATAGGAATTGCTGATGACGTGGCTTCTTTTTCTTGATCGACTGATTTGTCTTTCTTTGTTACTGATCCCTTTGGTAGGTGAATTGTCCAAGCTCTGCACTTTTTCCATATTTCTACCTTCATTTTAGATGAATGTGTCAGATTGTGATATTCCAATCTGAATGCAGTAATTCGGTCATAAGAAGGCCTTTCAGAGAAAAGGGTTTTTACCATCCATAAGAGTTGAAAATGTCTCTGCAAAAAGTTGATCATTGTCTCTCCCTTGAGCACCTGAGTCTTTTCATATCTGTTATCAATCTTGCCTTTTTTCATCACCAGTGAATTATCATAAGAGCTCCATGGCAAAAGGTTTCCTTTAGCCCCCCAACATGATGGCAAGCCTACCCTTGTTATTTTATTAAATGCTTTGTCAAATTGAGTTACTGCTTCTTTGATTTCTATAAGTTTATTTTCTATAGCCTTTCTGAGATCATTCCTGATAATCATCTTGTTAATTTCCACTGCATATAACATTCTGTCCTGCATATCATTCTCCTCTAACTCCTGATCTGATTTAGAATTGATAAAATCAATAAATCTTTTGGCCCAAATGGCCCTGTTAATCCCTTTTTGCTTATCAGACATAATTGGCTCTTCACACTCCACAATAAGAGCTTTTTCTTTTGCAATTATCATCATGAAACACCAATTGGATTTCATTTCTGAAATGATATCAGTCCAAATGATATCTTTAGCTTGTATCAGTGACAAATTTCCTTTCATTGTTTCTTTGAGATTCTTGATCTCAGCTTCAGCATTTCGGAAATCCATTCTGTATTTATCTGCTTCATTTTCTAGGACCTTCATCGATTTTGCTGCAGTTTTTAGATCTATCTAAGCTTTCTTTCTATCCCTTTTAGCCATCTACAACTCAAGTATTTAATTGAATCATTTGTGTTTGTGGGTCTTCATCACCTGTAGGAAAAACAAAGGTACAATGATGATTATCAATATAATTTTGTAATGAAATTGCAGTCTGTTTTACTTTGGAAAGTTCTTCATCCTTCTTCATGAGTTGTTGCAACAACTCTTCTTTTTCTTTCTCTACCTCTGCAACTTCTGAAACCATTGAGTGTTCACTAGAAGGCAATTTCAATTTCTTCCTTAATGTAGAAATCTCTGCCTCAACACTTTGCATGAATTTATGAATAATAGACTTGTCACTAGGGTCTACACCAATCTTAATAATAATCTTCTTCAACTCTTCATTTTGAATTGTCAAGGCTCTTGAATTAGCCTTTTCTAACTTCAACTGCTTAATAACTTTCCCTAACATGTTTTCAACTTTAACTGCCATTGTATTTGTCTTTTTGAGGTCGTTAACAATCAATTGTCCTGTCTGCATATGTAAATTCATTTTGTCCATTAGTGGAATCTTTTTAACATCCATAGTCACATTTACAGTATTAAATCTGTTTGAAGACCGAATTGACATTTCTGTGGGATGTGATAGAGCAATCCTAAATTGATATTTTTCAAGATCCATTATAGTCAACAACCTTATTTGATCAATAGTAACTTGATGTTCTGCCTGGGCCTCCATGTTGGCCTTCATTTTCTGATTTCTCTCTTCAATTTGCGAAAACACCTGTTTGATTAAGGGTACTTGTTCATGAGAGGATTCATGACCTCCATGGGAAGAGGGAGAATTCTTCTCTTCACCCAAATGCAAGGAAAAACCAAGTGAATTAGAGGAATGATCCTCAGCAAATTTTGTCGGATTGCAAGATCAACTTCTGACACGCGGTCACCAAATCCTATGGGAACATCGGCGTAGAAAATCTACGAGTAACCACATATGATCTGTGGGATATCATTTTTCACATGCATTTAAAAAATTAAAAGAGTTGAGCAAGTATGGTGATGTGAATGAGAAGTCAAAGTTCAGAAAATGCAGACATTCCCAGCACAAGAATCTCAGGCTCAATTGCGGGCAAACGGAGAACAATTTTAGAAATCTACAACATGGGTTTTTTGCAGAGTGACCCCAATTGACATTATCGTGGGAATTATCCAAAAATACAAATCCGTTTAAGAGATTTCAACAATTCTTCAAATGTCTGTTTTTCTAGAAACGTCTTTTAAAATTGAGTTTGACTCATTCTATTGGAATTCGTTTTGCATTATTATTAAATTTCTTAACAGAACATGAACTGGAAGTATTGTTTCTAATGGAAATCTGTGCATCAAAGTTTTGCGGAAGCACGAGAGTAAGGAAATTTATTACAATGGGTGGTCCTGCAAAACATTTTTTCTCAAACTGCTCATCCAAAAATCAACGACTCATATTCATTACGACACCGCCCTCATCATTTTCATAAACCACCGGAGGTGGTCCCGTAGGTGGTTTTGGGTTTTTGAAAAACCATTAATTTTTTATATCATAAATACAAAGTACGAGACCTAAATATATGTATTCCACGTCAGCATTAGTACCGTATGAAACATGTAAAAATTCAAAGAATTTTTGTTTAATTTCTCTTATTAATTAAAAGAGAAAGACACCCATGAGTATGTTTCACCATATTTGTAAAGGGTTGGGGTTCACAAAATCTAGTTTCTTTATCAGATAAATATTTTGAATAGGGAAATAATTTTGTAACTATTAAAATTTTAGAAAGTCAGTTCTTTAACTGATTTTGTTTTAACAGTTAATTAGTTAGGCTGAGAAGGGAGAATAAAATGGGAGAAAAAAATCCCATTAAGGGTTCTGAGTTTTTGGACCTTTTGGGAACTGCAATTTTGTACTGAATTTTCTAAAAATTAATGAAAGAAGATCAAGTTTCTTGCACCTGTTGATGTTGATGTGTTTTTCCAGTTTCATTATGTGTTTATTCTTCTGTGAATGAAGTGAAGTAATGTAGCTGCGGGTCTCTTATTACAGTTTGTAAGTAAGAGTTAAATGTCCTTAATGTGTGCTCCTTCACTACAACTATTTTCTCTCTATAAATTTCTTTTTGAGATTTAGAATGATAGACTCTGTTATACAACATATCATTTTAAGTTTCCATTCCATTTTCTTCCTTCTATTTCAAGTAATATCAACAGATAATGGCATTGTGAAATCTTTCGTTATATCAGATCATTGAGGGTTATAAATATTAATTTCCAAAGGTAATTAATGAAGGCCATCTGATATCTTAATATTGTGACAGACATTTATAAATGTCTCGAGCACTGATGCCAAAAGAAATTCAACCTCCTGAAGTAGCAGCTATGGTTTACTATTTAAGGGCTCTTTCTATTGTCTTGGCTTTTTATCTCAAGGAGAGAAAGCCTTGCACTCTGAAGCTGATTATTTATGCACAGGAAATCGAAGATAATGTGTGGGCTTATAGAAATTTTTCCTGTCATGTTGAAAGAACAAGTTTTGCTGAAGGAAAGAGGGCCTGTCAAGAAAACATTGGAATTTCTTTACAAGTGAATGCAAATCTAGAGGTGAACAAGGAATTTCAAAAAGTGTCAGAGGATTCCTGTATTGCTGAAGCACAAGAGTCTAAACAGTCTGAAGGTTCTGGTCAAAACTTCATTGCAACAACTGAACTACATGATAAAAGCTTGGAAGATCATTACAATTTTCATAATTTAAATGATTTTGTGAATAGAGGGGAAACTAGTGGAGCTTCTCAGATATGTTTGCAGGAGGAGGATGATTTTTGTCAAGAATTGAAATTATATGAAGAACATCAGCATTATGGGGAACAAACCTTGGAGTTCTATTTTCAACCTAAATTCCTGCCTACAGAAAATGGCAATCAATTTCCTCGCACACAATTCCAAATTGAGGAGTCAAATAGTAAAGGAAGTTGCCATGTTTAAAGAAATCTACATCAGCAAAATGTTCAAGAAAAAGAGATAACTGAAATTTTGTCTCATCGATTCTATGTTTCAGTGGCTGAGTAAATGCAAAATTTCCTTGATCAGCAACAAGCTTTTATGCAAGGGTATGTACAAAGTTTTGCATATGGAAAAATTTCATTGTACATTTCTGTCTTGTTTTTAAATTTCAGCAGTATGAATGTTAAGTATGCTTCAAATTTGCAAGATCAAGAGCAAATGTTGGAAAATGGGCATATACTGACTAGCAAAATCAAATAACCCTTCTTCATTTTGTTCCCTTCTGATTATATATGTCCTGAATATAAATGACTGTCTATGCTTGTTTACGTCCATTATATTTAGACCTAACTACATGAATTCCTCAACATTCTGATATAAAAATAAGCAGACAATCAGTGAGGGAAATTTAAAAGAACCTGTTAGTGAAAGACTCATCAACTGTGAGTTGACTACTTCTTGCCAAAAGGATGGAATATCCAGGACCATTCATGGCTTCATCATCATGGCAAACATTCCCAGGACTGAATTGTCCACTGTGACGTCGTCTTCTTTGCCCAAGATTTTAGCAATACTGCTCAATACAGGCCGGATCTCTTCATCGAAAACTCCCATAGTAAATTCTCCACACTCTGGCTGAAACTGCTTCATATTAGGCTTCAAATGGAACATATATTGACTGAATTCTTTTCCTGCAAGGATTTCATAGTAATTAATCAGTGAATCTTTTGAAAATTGAACTGATGATTCAGACTAAGGAAAACACAGGGCTTGGCGGATTAATTGGGTAGACACCTGCAAAACAATTTCCCCTTGGGAATTCATTACGAAGCATTTTCCGTGATACATTGAGGAGACCAACCAATAGATGAACTCTGGGAACGAATGGGTCTTCGGGATGCATGCAGAAAGGACTCCAGCTTTTATCATGGTGGAATAGATAGGGGAATTATCCTTATTCAATACAACGTGTTGATAAAATGGCAGATGCGTTATTGAAGACACAGTATCTTGAATGTCTCTCTCATTGTCCATGAGACGAATGTGGCTCGATGACCCAGACAAAGAAGACCTTTTAGCCATAATTTAGAAAAGGAGCTGAAGGGATACTCTGGCAAGGTGACTGAAAACATAAGGGTGACAGAAGAATGCAACTAGTCAAAATGCAACAAACTGCAAAGTATTTTGAAAACAAAATGAAAAATACCCCTAAATAGGTGGCGCGACTTTCGTATTAAATGCCATATGCAACGTGTCACTTAACCGTTGGATTGATTTGACATGAGTAACAATTGTTTTCCATTCGGCATATGACGTCACTGCGGGGGGTCTCGGGGTACGGCTAAGAACTCCAGCTGGTGCCCCCGCAGTTGATATCCACCGTTGATCTCTGTTGCCTCCGCAGTCAAGCCATTCAACTGTGGAGGCACCCTTTCCGTTAACTCTCGTGCTGTTAGTGCTCGCGGGTTGGGTCATCCGGTTTATACTTTTAATATTAGCACTCTCCACCTTTTGAATTGATCGGCCTTTTATCTTTGGATATAAAACCCACTTGTACAAAGTTTGAAACAATTAAATTTTAATACATCAGACTAAAAACATTTTCTTTTTATGAGAAAGTATAAAACTATAATACTTTAACATATTTGCTTTTATTTCAATTTCAGATTTTTTTTTTGTATTTTGAATATAAAATTAAAAGGATATGCAGATGATCCACGACATCTGGCTCCACCTGGGGATAGTGTTTTTTTCCACAAAACACTAAGAACCTGCAGATCAGTGCCTTCACTTCGGGGATGGAGTCAAAAATTGTTTGATGGGAAATATACAATGATAGAAAACCCGATATGTACAATGATGAAATAACTGCTTCTAGTGCTGAAAATAGTGTTTCAAATACTGCCCATTAATAGGTAGTTCTACTGCTTCTCTGTTAAGACTTTCTAGCATGAAAGTGTTATTTGTTCTGGCTTCAATATTTTTATACGGACCATAGCATAAAGGATCAAATTTTCCATGCTTCCCTTTATCCTCTTTTCTTGTATCCCATCCCTGTACCAAATCTCCATTTTGAAACATGATTTCTCTTGCTTTCCTGTCGAAAATGGATTTCATTTTCTCTTGATAAGTGACCAAACTGTCTCTAACCTTATTTCTACTTTCACTCAATTCCATCACTTTATTCATTCTTCTAATCAAGGCATTAGGTTCTTCTTGAGCATCTTGAAGGACATATATTACTGGCCTTACTAACTGAGTGGGAAACAATGCCTGGGTACCATATACTAATTCATAAGGTGATTTACCAATGGATCTTCTAGTAGTCATCCTCACTGCCCATAAAGAAAAGACCAGCTTTGAATCCCAATTCTTCTGGTTCTCATTTATTGTCTTCTTCAGGATTTTCATCGACGTTTTATTAGAGGATTCTGCTAATCCATTTCCTTGGGGGTGATATACTGTAGAATGGGACAATATCACATTATAAGTTTGACAAAAGTTTATAAACCTGATTGAGTTGAAAACTTGAGCGTTATATGTCACAATCTTCACTGTACATGCTAGTATGAATCTTTCGTCGTAAAATATCACTTTAGCTACGCATAAAAAATAGCCCTAACATTGATTATGGCTGCCAAATATCTTTAATTCTGCAATTAGGTGATCCAAATAATGCTGCACAAATCCAGATCTAAGCATAAAAGACATTAAGCAGATAAAGTAAAATGTGGCTCCATGCATCCAATAGACAAGACAAGAACAATGTATTTGAAAGAATTTTTATATTATATTATAAAGGGGGCACCTGAGAGGAAAACAAGAAAGGTGTTTTCCGGTTCTCCTCAATGGGATGGGTTCTTGAAAGTCCTCAGCGTTTCAGATCTAAAATTTCTCTCTCTTGTTGTTGTAGAAAACCCAAACAAACATAGAACTCAATGGGAGCTCATAAGGCAAAAATGGAGAATGTGACCTAGTATAGATCCAGAGTGATCTAATGCAATGGAGGTGACTAATGAATGGGGAAAACCCTTCTATTTATAACAAAATATAGGGGTGTTCTAGAATTCGGTGCATGAATAAAATATTATTAATCAAATTCTAGAATCACCCTTTAGGAATATTTTATTATATTTGTTGGAGGGAAAAGGTCTTTTGACTTGGGTCAATTCCTTTATTTATAAATAATAAATAAATAAATCATTTATTTATTATTTTAGGGAGATGGTGGGAATATAATTAAATAAATAATGATTTATTTAATTATTAAAAAATGATTTAGTCAAATTTAACTAGGAATATTATTTAAATAATGATTTAAATAACTTATTCCTAGGAACTAATTAAATAAATAATGATTTATTTAATTAATTTCTTTGTTTTGGGTTAAATATGACCAGGAAATATAGACAAATGTTATTTTGTATGGTGAAGGCAATTTTACTTAGGGTAAAATTGGTCTTACATGGTGTACTTGGGTTCATCTAACGATAATAGGTTAGATGACCAAAAAAATGGTGTAACAGTGCATCCAAATCTGCTAAAAATATTTTCCTCCAAAAATTTCATTACAACCAAATCATTTGCTCTTCTGGAAGGACTGCCTCTACCCATTTTGTAAAATAATCAGTTGCAGTCAAAATCCATTTAAATTGCCCACTTGATGGTGGATTGATTTCTCCAATGAAATCCAATCCCCATTGTCTGAAGGGTTCTTCAACAAAGACAGGAAGAAGAGGTAAAGGAGCTAACCTTTTCTTTTCTGCAAACAACTAGCATTTTTGACAACTTCTAACAGTTCTGTATACATCCGCAAATAAAGAGGGCCAATAAAAACCCGATTTAAGAATCTTATGAGCAGTTACTTTCCAACTATAATGACCTCCACACAAGCACTCATGATACTTTTTAATCACTTCTATGGTTTCCTCTTCTGTTAGACATAACAGCAACACACCAGTAAGATCTTTCCAATACAACTTAGCTTCAATTATAACATAAGGTTGAGATTTTTTGTTTCAAGGCTCTGTACCTAGCTCTGTTAATTGAAGGTGGACAAGAAAGGAAACACAAATAATGAATAATATATTTGTACCATTTTGAACAGAGGAATTTATATTTAATTGCTGCTTTTGTCTGAATGTGATTTACTTCTTCAGTGACTTCTTCTACAGGTGCAAGTAAACTGATTCCCAAAGCTTGGAAATTAGATTCTGTTAGCAATTTGGCCAGTCCCAATCCTTTGACTTGCTTTGTTGGTTTGATATCCAAATCATATTCTTGGATTTTAGCATTCCATTTCCCTCTTTTCCCTTCAACATCACTTTGTACAAATACATCCTTTATAGCAGAATTAAGCACATATGCTACAATTTGAGAATGAAGTATATAAGTTCTGAAAGCCTTAAATGATTTAACCAAAGCATATACTTGTTTCTCCAAGATATTATACTTCAGCTCTGCATCTTGAAGCACTTTGCTAAAAAACGCTACAGGCTGCTCACTTCCTTCCTCATTTTTTTGTAGTGGCACAACAGCAATTATAGAGGAAGATGCAAATGAGAAAATTTGAAATGGCTTCAAGTAATCCGGATTGATTAAAATAGGAGCTTCTTGGAGAGCTTCTTTAATTCTTCCAAAAGATTCCCTTGCATCTTTGTCCCACTTTACTTCAGCATCCTTTTTTAACATATGTGTTATTTTCCTGACAATCTTAGCATAACTTGGAACAAATCTTCTCATAAAATTGATTTTTCCAAGAAATCTTTGAATATCCTTCTTACTTCGAGGCAATGGAATTGTCTGTATGGCTTCAACCCTTGCTGGATCAATCTTCACTCCTTGCTTTGAAGCTATATGGCCCAACAATTTTTCTTCTTCTAGAGCAAACAAGGATTTTTTAGGATTAAATGATAATCCATATTTCCTGTATTTTAGAAAGGCTTTCTGCAAATGTTGTAGGTGTTCATCATCAGAACTTGAAAAAATTGTAACATCATCAAGATAAATAACTACAAATTTGTCCCCTACAAATGCAATATCCATTGCCCTTTGGAAAGTAGCTTCTGCATTCATGAGGCCGAATGGCATCCTGGCATACATGAATGTTCCCCAGGGTGTAGTGAAAGAAGTTTCTTTTGATCTTCCTTCTCCATAGCAACCAGATTATACCCGGAAAAACCATCAACCATGGATAAACTATATGCTCCAGTTACTTTATGCAAGACAAAGTCCATCTTTGGCAAAGGATAATTATCCTTCAGTGAAGCTCTATTCAAGTTTCTAAAATCTACACATAATCTTATCTCTCCATTTTTCTTCCTGACCGGTACAAGATTGGAAACCCAATCTGAATATCTTAGAGGAACTATAATCTTTGCTTGCAAAAGTTTCTTTACCTCTTTTTCAATTAGAGCCAACAATAATGGGTTAATTTGTCCGAGCTTCTGTCTATGAGGCTTAATCCCATCTTTCAATGGAATTTTATGCTGAATAATATTTTTATCATAAGTTTTAAAATCTTCATATGACCATGCAAATACATCCGAAAACTGCTTGAAAAGATCTACATACCTCTCTTTGTATTCCTTTGGAACTCCTTTGAACAGTTTGACTATTTTAGGCTCATGTTGAGTTCCTAAATTATAGTCCTCCATTTCTCCATCTTGGGATACCTTTTCTTGGTTTACTGCTACATCGTTAGCATCAAACAGTCTTTGAAGAGGTACCAAACCTCTGGGAAAAATATTATCTTTCAACTGAATTATCTTCTGGTCTCCAATTGTCTGCTTCAAAATTTTAGACATTTTACCTTGATAACTTTCATCCACTTCTAAATCAATTTTACTGTCTTAAAAATTTCCAATCATCATTAAGAACTGATTAATCTGCTCGCCATCCTCAAAGACCTGGTAATGCTTTACATTATCAGGAATTGAAGGCCCATGTCTCAACTCAATCTCATATCTCAACCTTGGATTGATTGGTGGTTTGAATGTACTGGCTGCAACTGCCAATGAATATGCCATTATGTTCTCTTCTCTTGGAATAAACTGTAAATTAAAAGCCTCAAAATATTTCTCTACTAAATCCCACACCTCATTTCTATAAGACCTCAACCTGGGATTTTTAGTCTGGCACCAATTCTTAATTTGTCTTATGATTAGTTCAGAGTCACCAAAAACAGATAAAGACTGAATTCCCATCTGTTTAGCCATTTGAAAACTTAAAATTAATGCTTCATATTCAGCCACATTGTTAGTAGACTCAAATTCCAATTTGAAGGAATAAGGTAAAAAGTTACCTTCAGGAGATATGAATATGAATCCAGCTCCAGTGCCCTCCCTAGAGAATGCACCATCAAAATAACACTTCCAAATTTTATTTGAATGCAGCTCTTTATGTACATTGGTTGAAGTGAGCTGCTTTTGTGAATCTTCAGCAAATTCTGCATCTTCATGCAGCATGAAGCAAGAGAGATCCTCCTTCTCTTGACCATAAATAGGGGAATTACCTGCATCTTTATTGGTAGTAGTTTTCAAAAATTTGGTTTCTCTGTATAACCTCCTTTCCTCCCCATTAAAAACAAGAATGATGGCATATATGAAATCTAATTTCAAAACTCCTCCAAGCTTTGCCCCCCAAGATCTAGACAACAACATACCAAATCTGGCTGGAATATCTGCTACTACCACATCCATCATAATACTCTTAGCTGGAATTTGAGCTAAGGAAAAAACCATATCTTTGATAAGACCTACACACTTTGCCCTTTTTGAATCAAAGGAATAAAGGTCTTTATATGGTTTGGTGATTTGCAAATTCAATTCTTTCATCACAGACAGTGGCATTAGATTATGTGATGCTCCAGAATCCAGCATACAATTATGTAAAATGAAATCATGCAACAGAACTGATATATAAAAAGGTGGAACAAAAGAATCTACCTCTTCAACATGAGGTTCAAAAGTAACCATTAGTTTCTCTTCTTGCAGATTCACTATATCACCCACTTCATCAGACTAAGATAAATTAATAAATTCTGCAATCTCCTTCTTATAACCAGGTGTTTTGACCAACTCAAGAAGTGGCACCTGAATTTTTACTTTTTCTAATTTTTTAGACAAACTGAAGATTTGATTCTGTTTTGTAAATTTCTCAGGCTCTTCTTGATTTTTATTTGAATTTTCATATTGATCAGGAACAATAACAATTTTCTCCAAAATATTAGGGTCATCAGATTTTATTTGAGGAGTTTCAGCTTGCTGTTTTTCTTTTTCTTTTTCTTGATTCATGGGTTGTTTCTCCTTGTCTGATTTGTTTATTTGGTTCTTCTGTAGTGGAGTCGCCATTGTAGTAGGTACTGATTCTGATTCTTCTCCTTCATCATCCTAAGTTCTCAACCTCTTTTTTGACCTCAAATCATATTTCTTATGCAACTATGCCTGCATAAAATCAGTAAATTGTTTGAAATAATCATCCTTTTCTTCTCGATCAAATGAAATATCAGCTTCTTTACATTCTTCTGCATATTCTTTTTCACTCTCTTCTTCTGTTTCATCACCTTGCATATATACAACATAAATTTGATCTTCATCTTCTTTCTGATCATTATCAGCAGAATGTGATGGGGCTGCTTCTATATATAAAGGAGCTTGCACTTGATCCTGTTCCTTTCTTTCTCTTTGTAAAATTTGCAGGGGCTGTTTTTTGAACTGGGGAATGAAAACCCCTCTATTTTGTTTTGTAGGTTTATTGTTGTCTATTTCCATCTTTACTAATTTGTTAGACAAATTTTTTATAACCTTAGTCATATCATCGATCCTCTGATCTTGAGATGAGGCTCCTTCTTTATCTTGAACTTTCCCAGCAGCAGACATATTTGCCTTAATCTCTAAGGCATCAGTTTGAATCTATTCAAGGGTGGGGGATCTTCTTTCTCTCAATGTAAAACTAAAATCTGGCTCAAATGATCTAGAAAAAACAACCCTTTCTCCAATAGGAGGAGGTTTCATTTCCACAGGCAAACTATTGTACAACTTATTAAATCTTTTGACAAAATCACTCATACTTTCATTTGATTTTTTATTTATAGCATTGAATTCTGTTAAAGAATAACCATGGTCTCTTTTTTCACCCCATCTCTGGATGAATTGTCTTTCTAATTCATTCCAATCATTGATTGAACCATTGGGTAATCCTTTAAACCATTTTCTTGCCTCTCCACTTAGAGACTGTACAAAAAGTATCATTACCACATCAAGATGTTCTACATTAAAATTTTCAGCAAATGTGCAGAACAAGGGCAAATTCTGTTCTGCAGTTATTTCATCTTCACCAGTAAATCTAGGGAGAAACTTGAGATACTCCTGAGGCATTGCATTCATTGGTTGGGGTAGATTTAATGGTGCATATATATTCATCAAGAAATCAGGGGCTGCCATGTTTATGCCCTGATTGACTGCTCCTTGAGCGGAGATAAATGGATACCAGTTGTAGGTGGGGATGAATGAGGTGGAACAACTGCAATAGGGATAGGTGTATGAACAATAGCAGAAGAACTGGCAACTATATGAGGTTGAGTTTCTGTAAGAGGAAATGATACAAACTCAAAAGATTTCTCTTCTAATGTTGGTTCTTGGAAATGATTGGGTGAAGGTGAGGATTCTTTTTCCGAGAAAATGAGTTTCCGAGAAATATCCTTGGATGAAAAAGTATGTGAACTGCTCCCTGGTGCAAGTAGTGTGGCATCAGGTGTAGAAAATATTTTTGTTTTCTGGCCCTTCTTTGAAACTAGCTTTTCTAGATCAGACAAAACATGAGCTTTTTGCTGAGAGGTATTTGACCTTGTGTGAGGCCTCTTAGGAGCCAGAATTATTTTAAAGAAGCACAACTTAGTATTTCCTCCTCTCTGAACAACTAGAGGAAATATGAACAAAACCCAAGGAAAACTTCGAATCTTCGGTCCCCGACAACGACGCCAATTAATGTTGTACCTTAAGAGACAATCCCTTACCTGTGATAAGGAATTAGTGCTTAACACATTTTATAATTATGTCACAAATTTTTATGTCTCTGTTTTATTAACCCTCAAGTATTTATAATCACACCCTTAAATATCAAATATTATGAATGCTTCACAATGCTACCATCTATTAATGTTGAATGAAATGACTGGAAGAAAATGTAGGAAAAAGTCCAAACTGATATGCTGCTTTATACAGAAAATACCATTCCAAACTCTGGAAGAAACATGTGAAAGAAATAGTTAAAACAAAGGAGTGCCAATTAAGGTTTTTAACTCTTATACACAGAAGTAAGAAGAGACCTGCTGCTCATAACCTTGTTTTATTCATTGAAGGAAATACATAATGAAAACTGGATACATTTCAACATAAAAAAAATGCAAGAAACTTGCTTACTCATTCATTAATCTTTGAATCTTTGAGTACAAAAGTATTTGTCCAGGAGGTCCAAAACTCGGAAACTTCCTTCTCCTTGAAAATTACATTAAATACAGTAAAAAGCAGTTTGGAACCGTTGTAACCAATTCTAACTACCAAAACTACTTCATGACTTCGAAGGTTGTCTATTACATACCTTGAAAATGTCATTTTACAATTACATTGACTCCAAAAAATAACATAAAGTAAATATCCTAATCTATAGGAATTGCTGATGACGTGGCTTCTTTTTCTTGATCGACTGATTTGTCTTTCTTTGTTATTGATCCCTTTGGTAGGTCAATTGTCCAAGCTCTGCACTTTTTCCATATTTCTACCTTCGTTTTAGATGAATGTGTCAGATTGTGATATTCCAATCTGAATTTAGTAATTCGGTCATAAGAAGGCCTTTCAGAGAAAAGGGTTTTTACCATCCATAAGAGTTGAAAATGTCTCTGCAAAAAGTTGACCATTGTCTCTCCCTTGAGTACCTGAGTCTTTCCATATCTGTTATCAATCTTGCTTTTTGTCATCACCAGTGAATTCTCATAAGAGCTCCATGGCAAAAGGTTTCCTTCAGCCTCCCAACATGATGGCAAGCCTACCCTTGTTATTTTATCAAATGCTTTGTCAAATTAACTTACTGTTTCTTTGATTTCTATAAGTTTCTTTTCTGTAGCCTTTCTAAGATCATTCTTGATAATCATCTTGTTAATTTCCACTGCATATAACATTATGTCCTACATATCATTCTCCTCTAACTCCTGATCTGATTTAGAATTGATAAAATCAATAAATCTTTTGGCCCAAATGGCCCTGTTAATCCCTTTTTGCTTATCAGACATAATTGGCTCTTCACACTCCACAATAAGAGCTTTTTCTTTTGCAATTATCATCATGAAACACCAATTATATTTCATTTATGAAATGATATCAGTCCAAATGATATCTTTAGCTTGTATCAGTGACAGATTACCTTTCATTGTTTCTTTGAGATTCTTGATCTCAGCTTCAACATTTCGGAAATCCATTCTGTATTTATCTGCTTCATTTTCTAATACCTTCATCAATTTTGCTGCAGTCTCTAGATTTGTCTGAGCTGTCTTTCTATCCCTTTCAGCCATCTGCAACTCAGTATTAATTGAATAATTTGTGTTTGTGGGTCTTCATCACCTGTAGGAAAAACAAAGGTACAGTTATGATTATCAATATGATTTTGTAATGAAATTGCAGTCTGTTTTACTTTGGAAAGTTCTTCATCCTTCTTCATGAGTTGTTGCAACAACTCTTATTTTTCTTTCTCTACCTCTGCAACTTCTGAAGCCATTGAATGTTCACCAGAAGGCAATTTCAATTTCTTCCTTAATGTAGAAATATCTGCCTCAGCCCTTTGCATGAATTTCTGAATCGCACACTTGTCACTAGGGTATACACCAATATTAATAGTAATCTTCTTCAACTCTTCATTTTGAACTGTCAAAGCTCTTGAATTAGCCTTTTCTAACTTCAGCTGGTTAATAAATTTCCCTAACATGTTTTCGACTTTAACCACCATTGCATTTGTCTTTGTGAGGTCGTTAACAATCAATTGTCCTGTCTGCATATGCAAATTCATTTTGTCCATTAGTGGAATATTTTTAACATCCATAGTCACATTTACAATATTAAAACTATTTGAAGACCGAATTGACATTCCTGTGGGATGTGATAGAGCAATCCTAAATTGATATTTTTCAAGATCCATTACAGTCAAAAGCCTTGTTTGATCAGTAGTAACCTGATGTTCTGCTTGGGTCTCCATGCTGGCCTTCATTTTTTGATTTCTCTCTTCAATTTGCGAAAACACTTGTTTGATTAAGGGTACTTGTTCATGAGAGGATTAATTACCTCGAGGGGAAAAGGGAGCATTCTGCTCTTCACCAAAATGCAAGGAAAAAACAGGTGAATTAGAGGAATGATCCTCAACAATTTTTTCCCTTTTCTCACCTCTCGGTGCCTCATCATCCAAGTCAATAACAGCTTCTTTACCTCTTTTATTTGTCTTCTCAGTTATAACAGGAGTTTGAATGCTTGTATTCACTGAACTTATTTCACCTTTGTTTGCTACCTTTTCTTGCTCAGGTCTACTTTCATGAATGAAAGCTGAGTATCCGTTCTCAATTCTTCTCTGTGAAATTACACCATGGGGATCATAAGCCCATTTTTCTCCTAGTAACATATGTGTTTCCTCCAAAAATTTTGTTACTTCCTCAAACGCCTACCTCATATTAACTATGAAATGTCCCACACTCATAGGCAATTTATACATATGAGCTTTCTTCATAGGAACAAAGTGCACATGATCAACATTCAGGCTCCGTCTGATAAATTCTAAGGCGAACAGCCTCATTGGTACAAACGTTGGGAGCCTGTAAGGTTCGACATTTGCTCCATACAACCTTATTTTAGAATATTCTTCGAATACAAACCAATCCCCAAATCTACAGCTAGTTCCTAAATGTAGAAACTCCTGGGCTTTAGGTAAGAAACAAGAAGGATGAACTCCATTCAATATTTTATATGCAATGGCCATATACTGACTAGCAAAATCAAATAACCCCTCTTCATTTTGTTCCCTTCTGATTATATCTGTCCATAATATAACTTACTGTCTATGCTTGTTTACGTCCATTATATTTAGACCTAACTGCATGAATTCCTCAACATTCTGATATAAAAATAAGTAGACAATCAGTGGGGGAAATTTAAAAGAACCTGTTAGTGAAAGACTCATCAACTGTGAGTTGACTACTTCTTGGCAAAAGGATGGAATATCCAGGACCATTCCTGGCTTCATCATCATGGCGAACATTCCCAGGACTGACTTGTCCACTGTGAAGTCGTCTTCTTTGCCCAAGATTTTAGCAATAATACTCAATACAGGGCGGATCTCTTCATCGAAAACTCCCATAGTAAATTCTCCACACACTGGCTGAAACTGCTTCATATTAGGCTTCAAATGGAACATAAATTGACTAAATTCTTCTCCTGTGAGGCTTTCATAGTAATTAATCAGTGAATCTTCTAAAAATTGAACTGATGATTCGGACTAAGGAAAACACAGGGCTTGGCGGATTAATTGGGTAGATACCTGCAGAACATTTTCCCCTTGGGAATTCATTACGAAGCATTTTCCGGGATACATTGAGGGGACCAACCAATAGATGAACTCTGGGAACAAATGGTGTAGAAATTATATAATTGATATGTTATATGTCTAAGATTTTCCTGATCATACACTATTTGACTTCATGCACAATACAAAATCTATTCCACCATTGATCATCACATGCGGAAATTAACACAATTGAAATGCACACATGAAACCATAAAAATTCACACACATTAACATAGTGATTTAACAGGAAAGCCTGAAGCTAAAAACCCCAACTATCTGTAAATAATATATGCAATAGAGATCATTTAACAATCCTCATACAAAGCTGAACATGTCAAGCTCTCAGTACAATACAATTGCTACACACTAATCAGGTCCTGATCTAGCAAATCCATGCACCGATCTTTGCCACCTGCTAGCCTGCCTCTACTGCGCAATCCCTGCTGAAGAATGGCTCTGAATGAACTCGAATCCACCTAGCTTGCACTGCGCAATCCTCATTGGCATCTCCATCAATGTGTGGTGCAAACTCATGCAACACTATAGTCACAACTGATAGTCACACTTGCTCTTTCACCTACCTCTCCACTGGTCTCCAGCGAAAATTTCCATGCTGCTTTATGATTAGCGATGTATTCTTAGGTTGGTTAATGATTAATATTTAGTGAATTAATTATTAATTAATTCACACCACTCACTAGTGTATCAATGCGTTAAACTGGATACAACTAGCTGCATTGTGTCTAAGCAGGTTAAACTGAATACAACTCCACTAACTTCCTCAATCAACTCCACCAAACTCTGTCACATGAGTTCTAACTGAAGTCTCCATGCAATAGCTCCACTTAACCCTCATGAATAGCGTAATTCCTTCTGTTAGCTGCATGTGCCACATCTATGCACTTAACTGAAGTGCTCCAAGAGGATAAGATAATGTTTAGAGTCCAAATATTATTAAGAGCTAATAATATTCGACATATCTATTTTTAGACTGGCAATCTAAAAATAGATTCCACCCAGTATGTCTAAAAATAGGAGTCCATGTTTTCCAAACGACCAACCATCCACAAATAGCATCCTGCAACTCATAGAATATGATCGACATGTCTAAAAATAGACTTTGCACCAAAAATAGCCTGTGGGCCCACTTAGTGAAGGCAACTCTTTTCACTAAGCTCATCATCTTGTTGCAATCTCAACAAATGGGTCTTTGGGATGCATGCAGAAAGGACTCTAGCTTTTATCATGGCGGAATAGACAGGGGAATTATCCTTATTCAATACAACGTGTTGATAAAATGGAAGATGCGTTACTAAAGACACATTATCTTGAATGTCTCTCTCATTGTCCATGAGAGGAATGTAGCTCGATGACCCAGACAAAGAAGACCTTTTAGCCATAATTTAGAAAAGGAGCTGAAGGGATACTCTGGCAAGGTGACTAAAAATAGAAAGGTGACAGAAGAATGCAACAGGTCAAAACGCAACAAACTGCAAAGTATTTTGAAAACAAAATGAAAAATACCCCCAAATAGGTGGCGCAACTTTCGTATTAAATGCCATATGCAACGTGTCAATTAACCGTTGGATTGATTTGACATGAGTAACAATTGTTTTCCATTCAGCATATGACGTCATTGCGGGGGTCTCGGGGTATGGCTGAGAACTCCGGCTGGTGCCCCCGTAGTCGATATCCACCGTTGATCTCTATTGCCTCCGCAGTCAACCTAGTCAACTGCGGAGGCACCCTTTCCATTAACTCTCGTGCTGTTAGTGCCCGTGGGTTGGGTCATCCGGTTTATACTTTTAATATCAGCACTCTCCGCCTTTTGAATTGATCGGCCTTTAATATTTGGATATAAAACCCACTTGTTCAAAGTTTTAAACAATTAAACTTTAATACATCAGACTAAAAACATTTTCTTTTTATGCCAAAGTATAAAACTATAATACTTTAACATATTTGCTTTTATTTCAATTTCAGGTTTTTTTTTGTATTTTTAATATAAAATTTAAAGGATATGTAGATGATCCACAACAAACCTGATGAATCAAAAAATTATGAAGACATAGATAAACTCTTGCACGAATCAGGAACCACTTTCGAGGGTGAAGATGTAGATAAACTACTGGACAAATCAGAAAAAACTTTGTATGTGTCTGTAAGCACAACTGAACGCACAAATAGAGATGGTCCTCCATCCCCTCACTGCACTCCAAGTGTTTCTTCTTCGTCTCCATCTTCTGCCCACTATCATCTCTTATACATTTTATATATAATATATTATTATTACAATACCTCTTGTGTATTTTACAATTAAGTCAACAAGCCTACAACTTTGTTGCTCCATAAAAACTCCGCATGCGATGGTAAAAACCCTAAAAACTTAGCTGCTTCTCCCTCGTTCAAGGATACTTGTCTTAAGTTTATCAATCTTGGGATGGAAATAGCAAAGCAATCACACAGCAAAACAAGGGGATCGAAGCCACTCTGCGACGTTTCTCTCACCGATAACCCCCGACCCTTGCTTCTGTTATTCCAGCTGTCGTATGAGCCCGACTGTCCGTTCCGGGAGGTCGAGCTCACTCCAAAGCAAGGAGCCGAAGCCCAGCTTGAAAAAAGAAATGACTCTCTCGGCAAGACGCTAGAGACTCCTTTCCCGACAGTTCTGACACTCACCGTTCTGCAACTACATTGCATCAACGAAAATCTATCGGCCTGTCTTCTCGACACCTCGTTGATGGTAGAATTGCACGATTATACTGAAAACGGCATGGTTTTTCCCTCCACGGTGTGTGGCCAAACAACTCGGTGAACAGTTTTTACGAACCGTATATCAGTGTATCGGTGTATCAGTTTTAGTAAACGGTGTGACGTTTAAAGACGCAGTGGTTTCAATTTAATTAAAATCAAAATTAAAAGTTATATATATTATTATTATTATTATTTTTTATTGTAATATATATATATATATATATATATATATATATATATATATATATATATATATATATATAATTATTATTATTATTATTTTAAATTAAATAATAATAATTTTTCTTTATATATAAAAATTATATATATATATAAAGAAAAATTATTATTATTTAATTTTAAAATAATAATAATTATATATATATATATATATATATATATATATATATATATATATATATATATATATATGAAGAAAGAAAGAAAGAGAAAAAGAAAAAAGAAGTGGGATAGCTCTAGTTTCAAGACAACATTACTGAATTATATATGCCAAGGTATCAGTGATGAATTACATAATCCCAAGTGAAGGAAATTGTCGAAAAATTAAGCTTTGAGGACAAAGCTTTTCGAGAGGAAGGCAATGTTATGAATATAATTCATAACAAATATAATAAATATAGTTATTATAGTTACATAGGGATTATGTAAGTAGTCATTAAGTTAGTGAAAGGGCATGTCTAAGAGACATGCCCATTCATGAAAGGCCACCTGCGTAGGTATATAAGCAGGGCCTCATTGTAACATTTATTATCATCTCTTATACATTTTATATATAATATATTATTATTACAATACCTCTTGTGTATTTTACAATTAAGTCAACAAGCCTATAGCTTTGTTTCTCCATCGATACCATACAAATGTATTTTGTTCTAAATGTAAAGTTGCAATGCGTACCTTCTGTGTGTTTTGCACATTATTGAAATCAAAATATTGCTCCATCTGTAGTATCCATGTTATGGGATCCTTGCCATCAAACTTCCTCATATCCATATTTGGAAAATGGTGGTTCTTCCATCCAACATTAGAGTTTATGAAATCACGATTAACATTTATTTTTTTCTCATCATGAGTTTCCTCTACTATATTTTCGCCATTAGGAAACATTTCTTGTATCAACTTTCTCAAACTTCCTATGCCTGCTTTTAGATCATTCTTCATGTTTTCCATGTTGTCTTTCATTTTTTATTCCATGTCATCCATATTAGCTTCCATGCCATCCATCTTAGCTTCTATTCCTTTCTTCAAAACTTTCATTCCATTTTTTGTTCCTCTTTGCGAGAGCGACATTTGGTGCACTTGCTCTTGTAATTTTGACATGTCATGCTGCAGTTCTTCATGTTCATGAGTCATAGTAGAGCCTTAAAATGGCTTATTGGGCGTTGAATTTTTTTTAGGAGGCATTTTAGAACCCAATACTGATATCTATTCTACAATATGCCCTTGGAATCATTTCAAACTTATTTTTCACACAAGACTTATGCAATTCGAAAAAAAATACACACATTTTTCTTACTTTTAAGGAGCTTGATAATGAAATTGAATTATATATGTAATTGCAGATCCTCAATATCTAAAATTCAGCCCTGTAGTAGCCCTATGAATCTTCTTTAAAATTCCATAAGTCTAACCGTATTTGGATTCTTCAAGGAAAAGTTATGCCCAATATCCCAGAATGACCTAATTGTGGACTGGTTCAGTAGAGCGAACTTGTACGGCATGCCAAGTGTCACTGTTTCCTCTTTCGGCTCTAAAATTTATACAAAGGAAACTACAGTCCGTGTACTTGCGGCCACTTTTTACATAATTCCAATCTGATGCTCAGAGAGAGTGATGATGATTTTTCCATGGTCACCTCTTTGAGATAAAATTCGGGAGCCTGAAAAAACCCTAACTTCCACATATCATAGCTCCGTAAATATTGCGAACCAAGATCTGAAATTTTTATAGGAGTTTCCTCAGTATTACGGCTTCGCTCTATAAAAATTTCAGCTTCTGAACCTTTGTAGAAAGAAAGTTATAGCACACATTCCATGATGACATGTTTCATGTGAAATTGGGGAGACTGAAAAAGCCCTAACTTCCACATATCATATCTCCAGAAATATTGCGAACCAAGATCTGAAATTTTTACACGATGTTCCTTGGGATTTTGGTTTCATTCTGTAAAAAATTTAGCTTGTGAACCTTCGTAGAAATTTTTTTTTATCGTGAAAATGCCACGATGACCTGTTTGGAGCAGCGAAACACTAAAATCAAAAGCTATGATACCAAATGTTATGAAACCAACTCCAAAAATAGAAGAGAGAGATCAACGCCTTAGAAATCAACCACTTCGAGGGGAAACCTCCAATACATTACAGAAATGAAGAATTCTTGAATGATACAAATGAAAAAACCTACTTCTATATATAAGAGTCCATGGGATCACAATATAATCCTAGCCGACCTAACAATAATAATGTAAGGGCACAATAATAACAATATTGGGGTTACAGGGGTACAAAAACAACAATAAAGGTGTTACACTAACAACAATAAGGGACTATACTAGTAATATGGGGACCTAATAGTCTTCAATGTTGACAAGTCAGAGCATCCACCCCTACCCGCATCCATCACCTTCCAAATACCTGTCAAGATACGGAATGCCAACGTCTCCTGATGTATCATTGACGAGGGGGCATCCACTTGCGTGATGTTTGATTCTATTTGGAAAAATCTTAGATCGCCCGAGTTAGCCCCTTCCAGTATCAGCCTTCATGCATGGGATGGCCACTCTTCCCATCCCCTTGGCATGTTCCGCAATTGTCCTATTACTCTTGTGGGAAAAACTGTTTGTGTTGACATTGAAGTCATTGATGCCCCCTTAGACTACAACATTCTATTGGGTCACAATTATGCTTATGTGATGTCTATTGTCCCATCCGCGGTTCACTGTAAGATGTGCTTTCCTCATAACGGAAAGATCGTCACTATCGATCAGCTGACATATTATGAACCGAAGTCTCAGACCTCTCCAGAGTCCATTATTTCTTCGGTGGCCAATAAACAAATAGTTGAAACTCTGTCCAATGTCTCACCTCAAGTCTATAAATATTCCTCTTTGCTTGGTTCATTCCCTGGTCTCCCCCCTCTTGTCTCTGACCATAGCTCGTCGAATCTGCATGATGTAATCATCTCGGTCCAACCTCAAATGGTTTGGTTCGACTAGTCAGCAGCCTCGCCCTTTGCAAACTGATCCTAGTACTTTGACTCAGCCTTCGGGACCTCCTCCTCAAGGCCCTTCATCTATAGCTGGTGTCCTTGATCCTATTTTTCCTCATGGAATAGTTCCCCCTAGCCTTAAACATTTGAGAGCTATTCTGCCTAGCCATTACCCCTCCGGTTAGATACCGTTTCTTGCTCCCCCTTCCAGAGTGTTTTCGGTATCTATTATGGCTACCTTGACCCTTCCCAACATGACCCTGGGGATCCCAGTCTGGTAGATTGATCCCCCAAATAATACCCCGCCTAGTCAGCTCAAACCTTATACTGCTTTGACCCCGGTCCAACCGGTCACGATGACCCCTCCCTTCGCATCTATGCTTTAGTGACTTCAACAAGAATCCATTGTTGTTGCGAAAGCCTCGGGTGAGGGGGGAAAATCCCGAAAAAAGGCACCTGAGGACAATTCCGCCCAAATAATGCCTGCTCCTCCTAAGCCTCCAAAGCATACACCTTCGTGTTATTTGTGTGATGTTGTCGGTCATTCTACCCACAATTGTCTCGAGTTGTCTCGTATCAAACCTATGGTTAACGAAGCGTTTCCTAAGTCTGATATCCCAGAAGTCCATGTTACTTTATCGGATTCAGTCAATAAACTCAAAAATTTGCACACAAATAACCCTTGTACTTTGTGTGATTTCCATGGCCACTATACTCACCTCTGTCCCTGCCTCGAAGATTTCTGCACCTCCTTGGAAGTGGTTCACCAATTCGAGGCCGAGCGCAACGCGTCTACCTCTCCCTTATTTGCAAGTTTTTCATCGGCAGAACTAGAGGACACATCCCCTCCCATTGACATACCCCCTCTCCATGTCAAGATGATAGAGCCTTTAGCCACTATCCTCTACCTGTCATCATTTATGAGATCCATGGTGGAAGACCCCTCTGGGGCATCCCCTTTTGTTTTGTCTGACCTCCCTTCATCAATCACCTTGGGCTCAACATCGGTAGATTCTTCATCTACTTGTTCTTCTATCACCCTCTGTGATGATGCGCATGTGAACCTCACTTCTCATAATGATGAGTTAGGTAGCTTCGTCGCGTCATGTGGTCATCCTTCCACCAATCACCCCATCATCTATTGTGATGACGAAATTATGGAAGAATTTACCACCCCTAACTTTATCTATCCAGCCCATAAGAAAAATGGCACCATCCGTGTCTATGGTGACTTTCGCGAACTGAGCACAAGCTGTCCCTAAGACAGTTCCCCCACACCATCCACTTTTCAGTGTGCAGGGTGTAGAAATTCTACCCATAGCATTCCCCCTAGCAGTGCTTGTTTTATTTCTGCCTTGCGTTCAGGTTTCCATCATTTTCCATCATCATCTCATATGTTGTCTTGTGTCACCTTTCATATGGATCCCTCATCCACACCGTATATTGGCTATGCTGATGGTGCAAGTCGCTACTCCCGGAATCTAGCCTCAGTAGTATGGGCCATTTTCACCCCATTGCATTCGCTTGTCCTCTCTAACGACATATGCATAGGTGTTTCCATAAATAACCAGGCCGAATATGATGCAATTATAGGTTTGTTAGCCAATTCCCTTGACCATTTGTAATATCCCAAATTTGGAACAACTAGCAAGGCATGACTGGAAAATGTATTTTCCAGTAATGGCTGCTACAGGAATTGAAACCAGGACCTGGATCCCTTGGATCAATGTATTTAAGTTCTAAATCCAAGAGATGGCTCCAAAGAAATCCTTCTAAAGTGGTTAAACATATCTCCCACTACTAGATGTCCTCAAAAGGTGCCCGATGAAGGGACTGCAACAATACTTGAGCAAGGATTGAATACACAACGTTATTTTAATGAGCCATGACACATGAAGATGTAAATAGCTGACCAATGTATAATATAGTAGCAAGAAATTACAATGCTTTGAGGAATCACTCACTCAAGCTAGGCAATGAAAGCCTCAATAAGACATGTACATCAAATGTGACAAATCACTGCTACATAAATATGCCCTAGCTATGACAACGCTGTCTATAGGAGACATTGCAACATATAATATGAAAATACAATGATATGAAAATGATAGCTCAAAAAAATGAGGGGGAGCAAGCTCTCAACCCCTGAAAATAACTATACAACAATCCTAAGAAGGATTGGCAAGAATACAAGTACAAATGGAAAATCTGCAGAAATACCAATGTTGCTGGGCAGTAGCTGCAACTCAAAACTAATACAATATGGAGATGACTGAATAAGATGTCCAATATGCAAAAAACCTCCTCCAATGGATTTCCTAAGTACAAGGCTGATCCTAATACTGGAAATCCTGCCCTCCAAAATACCAATGCAACCTCTCACTGCAGATGCACTCTAGAATAACGCAGTCAAGAAGCTGGACTGCACTGCTGATGATGGGAGAAGCTTAGCCTGATGCCAAGATATGAAAATCAGCTCTGAAATCCCTCTCACTAACCTCCCGAAGGAATAGGAACACCCTCCTCTGAAAGATGAGCCAAAGAGATGTGTTGTGTAACCCTCCACTGTAACACCCAGCAACACTACGTTATACTTCAGCAGAAATAACACAGTGACGGAATAATGGCTTTGGCCTTGAGACAAGATGTGGAGAATATGAAGTGAAATCCTTCAAGAGGCCTCTCAAGAAGGAGAGGAAATCCTAAACAGGAATCCCTCGTGCTATGCAGCACTGCAACTCAGCTGAATAACCAGAGTATGCAAATTAGTCTTCAGACTAAAATCAATATGCTCAAAGATGTCTCACTATGGCTGCCTCCTCCTCCTTTTATGCAAGTGAATGCCTCTTTGCCTTGGACCCCACACATTAGGGTTTCATCCACAAGGAATCTTTCTCCCTCCAAAACTGCGCTGTCTTCCCAAGCAAGCTACACCTCTTAGGCAGCGCCGTTGACTTGGTCAAACTTGACCTTGTCCTCATGCAAATTGCCCCTTTTCACATTGGAAGGTGCAAAATAAGCTGCTCCAATGATCCTTTTCACACTATGAAGGATATTATTCCTACTCATGGGCCTTTTACCCATTTTATTCACCTCCTAGATGAAATAAGCAAAAATTAATATTCCAATTTGTTGCATGCAAATTTTGGAATATTACAGTCCTCCCCTCTCAAAGATTGCTTGTCCTCAAGCAAGTGCAAGGATAGACTGAGTTCTCTTCTCCTCTCCCTGTAGCATCCCTGTATGATGATATTCTCCAAGGAAAGTGATGATATCTCATCAATCAAGCCTCCACATTTCTCCCACTCAGCATGCAAGTTAGCTATCAAGCCATCATCATGTAAAGGTGAAATACTCAAGAGGATAGCAAAGTGATGTCTAGAGGTCCCTTTGAAGCATGGGATCTGAAATAAAATGGGAACTATCTTTCCCATATGGATCCTCCATCTCCAAGCTATGAGCCATGCAAAATGAGTCACTTTCCAACTAGGCAACTCTTGAAAGCTGCCATCCGCCTTTGGCTCCGGCAAAGTAGGTGGGATGAAAATCTGCATATGGTATACAATGTAGCCTACCCCACGCTGTTCATCTCTCCACTTATGATAAGTGTACAGTGCTTGCTGTCCATGGGCTGCAATAAGTTTTCCCTCAAGTGGAAAAATGAGGACTAGACCTCCAAAGATCTCTTCCCCAACGCTGTTAATCAAGCTGAACCAAATCCTTCCATATATGATGAGTTGGAAGTCATCATCATATGGCATCATCTCCATCATATGGCTCACCTCATAAAGTGACAAATGTGTTGTTGAGGTAACCATATCATATATCATATTCCCCTTAGAACATGTAGTGCAAAAAGTGTGAGGAATTTCTCCCTCAAAGGGCACATCCACACAATGTGTCTCTCTCCCAAGCATGCTCCTGATAAAGACAGCAACAATAGAACAATAGGGAGAAAAAATGAGAATCATACTTGCTGCCATATGCAACAAATGAGAAGGACTATGGTCCCTCAAGTGCAACCAGCGCAGATTGACCCTCAACTGCCATAGAGACTGATGAAATCAGTGGCTTCTCAACCACTTTCTTGCTGTTCCAATCTCCTCATAAGTATGGAGGAAGTGAATGATGTAAGGTGTACAATGAACATGTCCTCCATAATGTATCTCTTCCCTAAGTCCTCCTAGGAAATGGCCATCAATCATGCTTATGGCCTCATCTAAACCATGTGGTCTAGAAAAAAGAATGCTCCTCCTTGGAGCATCATCTTGCACATGTATGGTTTAGGGACATATACATACATCATATAAATGCTCATGTAAACAATAATGAATACCCTTACCATACTCTTTGCTCATAAAAATGGAGTGGCTCATAAATGAGTCTCCTCTCATCCTCCAAGAGAATAGAGGTGGCTGTGCTAACTCTCTCAAAGAGTCATGTCTCTCCTCCATCTCCATCTGATCCATGCATCTGCTCACATGCTGATATATCTCCTCCTCAAAGCCCATCCAAGAATACCCCTCCATGATGGTGAAGTATGCACTCATAGAACAAGTGGGACTGAAAAGGAAATCCTCATGAGCTGCTTGTAGCAACTTCTCCTTGAGCTTGGAAGCTCTAGGAAAGAAGATCCTACCATGATAGTAGATGACCCCATCTTTGATTGAGTATCCCTCCTCATGCAACTGTTCATCCAAGATCATGCAAGTGAAAAGATCCTTGGAATACTCCACGAACAGTTGGGAGCTCCAATATGGATCTATCCTCCATAGTGACAACGTTGATGATCTCTCATGAAGAAGATATATCATATGGCTTCCCTCTCCTTTGACATCTCTCATGTCAAAGATGCAAGTTGGAAGGCTGCTATCCTTCCTCTGCTGCTTCTGCCACAGCGTAGAATCTAAAATGGAAGTGGGTACTGATGATGTTGAGAGAATACTCCCTCTCTCCCTGAGTCTACCCCAGACTCCTAGCGCTGTATCAAGCTCTACCAAGGTCTTCACCCTCCTAAAATCCATGAGTGGTGCCCCAACATGTGAAGCATCTATCCTCCTCTGCTGGTCCAGTGGTCTCCCCAGCAAAATGTCTCCATGCAACTAAACATCCTCAATAAGTGATGACTGAATAGATGAATGGAGAAATCTCTCCATGCTTCCCTTGTGCAATCCAATCACCTTCTCAGGTGCATCAACATCCATAGATGAATAGGGATGTGTACTCCTCATCTCATGATGCTGGGTCTTCTCCCTACCTTCTCCTTGTGTCTCCATGGTTCCACACCTCCTCATCAATGGCACAGGTAAAACATGATTTGTGCCTTGATCTCCACACATGAGATCCCCGGGACTCCCTTGCAAAGATGCAAGCATCCCTCTACTTGGAGCAAGAGCTCCTCCTTCCGCTGCATGAGGTGCTAGATCAAATCCAGATCTAACAGCGCTGTTGCCCTCAATCTCTGCAACATGAGTGGGAAACTCTCCAATGATTGGATCCCTTTCTGAGAAAGAGATCTCCATGCTCCTTTGCTCAAAGGTGTGAGATGGATTTTCCTCTCCCGGCAAAGTATGGTGCAAGTTTTCATGCAAGGGTTTTGCTTGAGTTTTCTTGTTTACTCCCACCATGTGTGTCTCATGAATCTTTTTATCAAATCTTTCCACTAATGCCTTCGTGAAATGTTCATAAGATGTAATGTTTATATTTCTCAAAGAAAAAGATTCAAAGATCCACCAGGCATAACCCTTACCTCTTAAATGCAGCCCTGCAATTCTGATGGCTTCATCCTCCGGCATTTGGTGGTGCTGCAAGAAGGTCTCTAACTCCTCCACCCATGCTTTGGCTGAATATGTAGGTGAAACCTCAAAGGATGATAGATGAAATCTATCCTGTTGCTCTCTTCCATTCACCTTCTTCTTGCAAAACTCTGAAAAACTGAGATGATCTCAGAATTTATGAGTCTGAAACTCATAATCTCTCAAGAAATCACTAAGGGTTTCCCTCCTAGCAACTTCTTCTTCTCTTTCCATCCCTCTTCCGGCAATCCTGGGCATGTGAGTACACTGAGTATTAGGATGTGTAGCCGCATGCTCACACTCCTCCAATCTAGAGTTTGCTTTTGAATCAAACCCTCTAGGAGATTCTCCATACTTCCTCCTGATCTCCTTAAACTCTTCATGAATCATATGTACAAATTTAGGAAGAAGCTTGGTAAGCTTATCCCCTTTTTCTTCTCCAAAAGATGGAGTTGTTCTCCTTCTTATTTCTTTGTCTCCTTGATGAGAATAGGAAGTGCAGGGTTCTTCCTCTTCTTTCTGCTTATCCTCCTTGGGGAGGTTCTTCATGGATCTGAAATATGATGAGATAAATCCCATCCTCCTTAATATTCTAATCTTCTTGGGCTTAGACTCACAGGCTGAGCCAAAAAAGCAGCTCTGATACCACTGTAATATCCCAAATATGGAACAGCTAGCAAGGCATGACCGGAAAACACATTTTCCAGTAATGGCTGCTACATGAATTGAAACCAGGACTTGGATCCCTTAGATCAATGTATCTAATTCCTAAATCCAAGAGATGGCTCCAAAGAAATCCTTCTAGAGTGGTTAAACAAATCTCCCACTACTAGATGTCCTCAAAAGGTGCTCGATGAAGGGACTGCAACAATACTTGAGCAAGGATTGAATACACAACGTTATTTTAATGAGCCATGACACATGAAGATGCAAATAGCTGACCAATGTATAATATAGCAGCAAGAAAGTACAATTCTTTGAGCAATCACTCACTCAAGCTAGGCAATGAAAGCCTCAATAAGACATGTACATCAAATGTGACAAATCACTGCTACATAAATATGCCCTAGCTATGAAGGCGCTATCTATAGGAGACAATACAACATATAATATGAAAATACGATGATATGAAAATGATAGCTCAAAGAAATGAGGGGGAGCAAGCTCTCAACCCCTGAAAATAACTATACAACAATCCTAAGAAGGATTGGCTGGAATACAAGTACAAATGGCAAATCTGCAGAAATGCCGGAGCTGCTGGGCAGAAGTTGCAACTCAAAACTAATACAATATGGAGATGGCTGAATAAGATGTCCAATATGCAGCAAACCTCATGCAATGGATTTCCTAAGTACAAGTCTGATCCTAATACTGGAAATCTTGCCCTCCAAAATACTGGTGCAACCTCTCACTGTAGATGCACTCTAGAATAACGCAGTCAAGGAGTTGGACTTCGCTGTTGATGATGTGAGAAGCTTGGCCTGATGTCAAGATATGAAAATTAGCTCTGAAATCCCTCTCACTATCCTCCTGGAGGAATAGGAACACCCTCCTCTGAAAGATGAGCCAAATAGAAGTGTTGTGGAACCCTCCACTGCAACACCCATCAACACTACGTTATACTTCAACAGAAATAACACAGTGGCTGAATAATGGCTTTGGCCTTGAGCCAAGATGTGGAGAAGATGAAGTGCAATCCTTCAAGAGGCCTCTCAAGAAGGAGAGGAAATCCTAAACAGGAATCCCTCGTGCTATGCAGCACTGCAACTCAGCTAAATAGCCGGAGTATGCAAATTAGTCTTCAGACTAAAATCAATATGCTCAAAGATGTCTCACTATGGCTACCTCCTCCTCCTTTTATGCAAGTGAATGCCTCTTTGCCTTGGACCCCACATATTCGGGTTTCATCCACAAGGAATCTTTCTCCCTCCAAAATTGCGCTGTCTTCCCAAGCAAGCTACACCTCTTAGGCAGCGCTGTTGACTTGGTCAAAATTGACCTTGTCCTCATGCAAATTGCCCCTTTTCACACTGGAAGGTGCAAAATAAGCTGCTCCAATGATCCTTTTCACACTATGAAGGATATAATTCCTACTCACGGGCCTTTTACCCATTTTATTCACCTCCTAGATGAAATAAGAAAAATTAATATTCCAATTCGCTGCATGCAAATTTTGGAATATTACACCATTGCATCCTTCACCTTCATGTTCATTTAGATTCTTTGCTGCTTGTCATGCACTTGAATGGTGTTTATCGTGTGCATAATCCTATCCTTTTTAGAAGATATTTATGAGTGAAGCTCTTAATGCATGAATTTGAAACCATTACATTCAGTCATGTACCTAGAGCCCATAATCACTATGTAGATAGCATTGCAAACAATATTCTAGATTGGCATTTATCACACACATTTAACACAAGACAATAACCATAAACCATAAAATGACACATATCCATAATATGTGTCGTCCAAATATACAATGTTTTGGAGTCCATTAATTCTGATACATATGACATGCCCATAACATGTTACAAAAAACCAAAACTTGGGGCACCTCATTCCCATACATCTAATCACTATCTGGAGGGTCCCGGGCCAATGGCTCTGCTCCTGCAGCCTGTAGATCACACATCCCTTGTCCAGCCATCACCATGCACCGCATGACTCCTCGTCACTCTGAGGGTAGACCAATACATGGCTCTATGTACTGGTCGTCAAGGTCCTGCCAACTGTGCTAAAAAACACTAGTCAATAGCTTCTCACATCTACGATGGATATCCTCCAGGAAGGCAACTGCATCCTCATTTTGTGTTCCCTTCGATCCACTAGGTTCTGCAACTTCTAACACTACAGGCCGTCCCATATACCCAGTTGGTTTCACCGGTGCTATATATGCATACCAAAAGTAAATGAATCAGTACCATATACAATATTCTTAAAATTTAAAATGCACCATAAAATATAAGCAAATTTTCACTTACCGTCTGGCCCCCATGCTTGACCTGGCGGAAGTGGCAAGTCTGGGTCCCCATGATAGTTCATCCTGTTAGGTAAAATTGACTCGGGATAGAGTCAATGTTGACTAGGGTAAATAGTAGTGGTTTTGGGGCACATGGTATTTTGCACCCATGGTTTTTGACCCATGGTATTGCATGTAATGGAGCCTATAAAAGGCTGGGAATACTTCATTGTAATGTAGGCCTGGAGGTGAGTGGTGAAGGCTCACTTGGCTGGATTGGCCGGGATTTTGGCTAATGGTTAATGAAATTTCATTGGTTGGGTTTTTCCCCGGAGTTTGGGGTTTTCCCGGATAAACATCTGTGTTTATGTTCATGTTTTGTTGCTGGTTCTTTTTTCATGATTATTATTTCTCTCGGTAAATATTTTATTTCTGCGATAAATCCTAACAACTGGTATCGTAGCCAGGTTGTAGGATTGTGGATTGTTTTATTAACCAAGATTGTGGATTTTATTGGATATGTCAGATCTGATGTTTGAAGATCTAGATCTGCATGTGAAGAAGGAAGATCTGGTGTGGATCTACCATTGATAAAGAAGATGAAGAAGATCGATGAGTGGAATTGGTTGGTGACAGTGCCGCCATTCGAGTGCCAATGGTGGTGAGGAAGCCACGAATTAGGGGGCAGCATGGCCGACCTCACAACTGCGAACCAACTGGTGAAAGAAGCTTCGAATGAGTGCTTTGATTTGGTTGTTTACAGATCTAATCATCGAATTTGTGGAGGTCAACTCGCAAGACTTCGGAGCTTTCGAGACTTTGGAGGGCTATACTTATATTTCACGCCGCAGGTTGCATATCCGTGATCTAGAGTGATGACATAGCAGATCTATGGACGCATATGGCTAGGTCGCTGGGTGTGTTTAAAGAGATCAGTGTCACTAAATGTTGCAAGAGAAATTTCAAAGGCTGTAAGGGAGCATGGAGCAAAGCCTGTGGGAGTTTTTGTTGAAGAGGATGCCAACGAGATTGAACAAGCATGTGATGCAACTAAAATTGCTTTTGTACAGCTTCATGGAGAATGTGCACGCGGTGCCCTTTCAAATCTGATACAACATCGCCACATTATTTATGTTTTGCATGCAAACAAGGATGGAGAACTATTGATCAAACCCCCAAACGGGAAATGCTCAGATTTAGTCGATTGGATTTTGATTGACAGCTTACAAGGTGGAAGTGGTAAAAAAATTTGGCTGGGAGAAGTTTCGAGTTCCAACTGAAGCCAAGAAATGTGGATGGTTACTAGCTGGTGGTGTTAATCCAGAAAATGTTAGCCAAGCGATATCAATTCTTAGACCAGATGCGGTGGATGTATCTGGTGGGATTTGTGCACTGGATTGTATTCAGAAGGATCTTGCTTGTATTGCTTCATTTATGAATGCAGTGAGGTGAAAAAAAATGAAAGGGTTTTTTAATCCATGCCTTTTTGGACCTTGTAACCATTTTCAAAGTGCCAATTTCAATTTCAATAGGTGGTTTTACTACCGGCGAACAATTACATTTTTGAGCCAGCTACAAGATTTTCAAAGCTCGGCGTAGTAAGTTTTGGCTGGAAGAAGTAAAAAAAAAAAAAGGGATCAAAGAAGATTTCCAGTGTCAATGATAAGACAATATGTATGCATTTACATGTTGGTAGAGATTCCTCAATAGGCATGTTTTCTTCACTAGACTCGGTTGTAGATTCTGATGAATCTATTCCTCTGGTAAAGATGTGTGGGATTACCACTGTCCATGATGCAGTTCTTGCCACCGAAGCAGGTGCCAAGTTCATAGGGATGATTTTATGGCCCAAGTCAAAGATATTTGAGTGTTGTGCCAAAAAACGGTTGGACATCATCGTCAATGACAATGACGATGATGTTCTGGAGGGAGTTTTAAGTTTCTTTACAATTGGATCTGAGGAAGCATATGCCAAAGGTAATCATGACAGAGATGAAGTCACCACATTTCGAAAAGGGAAGTCATCGAATTTCGTTGCGCTAGGAGAGAAAAGTCTGTTAAAATGAGAGAGGATATGTGCAGGTGGATTAATTAAAAATTGATGAACCATGTATCTGAAGAGAACTCCTAGAGGACTGGCGGTTATAGAGGCTGGTGACCCATGTAATTTGGTAGATGGGTTCTTGTTATATGGACATTGATTTCATATGTACAAAGACAACAACAATGAAACAACTATATATATATATAATGGAGTTAATTTTATTACATGTAAATGGGCATACTTCTGTAAGACTTGGTATGGCATGCGTACCCCTGGGTAATCACTGGTAAAGTCTGGGTTAGACCTAGGTGATAGGGGGGATGTCAAGTTAACAATTACCCTGGGTAAAAAAAAATTTGAGGGGGGAAGAGCTAGAGTGAGCGGGCTTGTCTCACTTAGCAGTTTTGGCTGGATTTAGTCAATAATCCCCAAGTCAAGTTTAAGGGGGGAATCACTATAGAGATAGTCATCTATGTATAATGGAATTTTATCCCAATGCACAAAAAAATCGGGTTGGAACACCTGTCCGATTACCGTACCTCTTCCTCTACATAGCAACTGCCCCCAGCGGCGCATTCTGGGCTCTGGCAAGCCCCCATCCCGAATCTGTATATGAGGACGAAGTGTAGGGATCTTCTCAAAGAAGAGCGAGAAAACCACTGTGCCATATGCACAGTCATGGTTCAACTACTGCTTGCACAAAAAAAACTATCGTTTCAATGATGACAACATCACCTGGGCCCACCCATAGTAGGTCCCACTCAATACACCCTAAAATAGCATCATATGCCCTCCAGTGATGTGTTGGAGAACCTGGTTGCCCAGGATCCGCAACACCACTACCACCACAACACTAGTCTCTAGCCTCTCTAGATCTTCAATCGATATCCGCCTGCCTTTCGCATGGACCCCCAGTCGACAGTGGCGCTCTAAAAATTCCGTAATGTTTCGCCCTCGCGGTAACACTGGCTGTGTGATTCCCACCATCCCCAGTGGCAGGAAACCGGTCAGGAAATATATATCCTAAACTATCAGCTCGATCTAGTGCCCCTGCACCATAAAGATCTCATGATCTGGGTCCCAATAGCTGACTATCTGGGTTAGCAAGGGCTCTCCTGCCCTCATCATTGGGTTGTCAAAAAATTTGAGGACCCCAATCCTGGCTAATGCAGCACAAACTACATGATCCCCTTGGATCTCAGAACGTAATGCATCCAAGTCTCTCTCTCTCTCCAGTTGATCCTCAACTCTGCTATACTTGCACAAAACCATCATGTTTTTCAACATACAGAAAGGAAAGACTGCATTGTAACCATAAAATCCCAGCTCTCAGCCAAAAACAACATTGAAACCCCTTTCTCTGACAGGTCGCACTTTTCAGGCCATTTCCTGGGACAGGTCGCAATTTTTTGCCCAGTACCTGCTACCCAAGTAGCATAATAGACCCCAAAATGCGACCCGATCGTGAGGAGGAGCAAAGGTCTGTTCCTAGACTCTAGGTGATTAATCTAAAACTTTAATCCACTGAATTAAAAGAGTATGGTTAGGTCTCTTACCTGCAACTGACAGATCTTGATTCCAATGGTCGATTTGTCTGCTACGATTGCTGCAAGATTTAGGGCCTTTTCTCCTCTCTACATTCACCACAACTACACTTGCAAATGAATCAAATTAGAGGGAAATTGCCTTATTAAAAGAAAAACCCCAAGTTTTTCTTTCGCCAACTATGACCAAACCGTAGCTTGGTTTGAAAAACCGTCAGCACTATTGGAAATCTCTCACCAAGCACTCAAATGGGTATACTTTCATTTTGGAAATTTGTTACTTCACCTGGAAGCCTTTTTTCCAAGAAGGGTCAATTCGCCGCTTCTCAAAATCGAATTTCTTCACTTGCGGCACTTGTACTTGGGGCACCACTTTGCCTTCATACTTGTCGATGCTCATGTCGATTTTCGTCCTGAGTAACCATCTTTTACTCATGCTTTTATGGTCCCCACCAGGCCTATTCTTTGTGGCAACATCATCGAGTCGCCCTATTTTAGAGCATCTGAGTTGAGTCATCATCGCATCCATGGAGTCTGTCCCGAGTTCCTTTTGTCTCCCATCACAATCTTCCATCCTTCATTGCTTTATACCTCTCTCATGTCGCACATTTTGGCCTTCAGTCATACTGTCCCCTATCCCCTCCGGAGTCAATTCAGTAGCTTCCAGGTCAATCATGCCTTTTATGCTCTAATAAGGGAAGTCGTCAACCCACTACTCAGTACCCCCCATTCCACCATCATCCCTGGTGTCAGTCTATCAGTCGCTCTACTATTATCCCTCGTGCCTTAGTTGAGGATTCCTTATTGCCTCACCTATGGCGGACCTCCTTCTGTCGACATCAGCTTATTCATTCCAGAAGACAGGCCTAGGGGGTGGTGTAGCTTGGTTCCAGCTTCCACTCTTGTTCGGTGCCTCAGATCAGGCAAAGGGACCCTTTATTGACCTTTGAATTGATTGTTTCTCAGTTCCAGCTCCTTATGGCATGATCGAGATCAGTATACTTGATGGTTCAATGATGCACCAGATTGTACCAGTGATTCCAGGGTGTGTGTGAGATGTTTCAGACCTCATGAGGGGGTAGCCCTTCAAGTAGCCCCCCACATACCCGGATGACCTCTTTACTATAGCCTTGGATGCAACTCTGCAAATTTGATGGTTTCGGCCTTAGCTGCTTGCATTTCCTTTTTAGTTTTCATGTATCATTCAAATTTTCAGAGCCCTTTCCTATTTTACAGGGCCTCTTTGGTTGTTATGATATCTCATGTACCCAGATATTATTTTATAAGTCCTGGTTGTTTTTCGAGGCACAATATGTATGTGGGATCCATTATGTTTTTTTATCTGGCCCATGTTTATGCCAACATGTACTATATAGCTCAGTCTCATGTTTGTTGGGCGCATCATTATTCTTTGTACTTTGTCATCTCGACGGGCATAGGTATGCCTTCCCTGCCTCATTGAGAGCAGGTGCTCACTCATAAAAGATATTTGTCGCACCTGTAAGTCTCGCCTCCTCAGGGTCTTGTCCTCTCTCACTTTAGTCCGTCTTATATTTCTCTCTCTCTAACTCCCCATTGGTGTCTAGCGATTGTGTTCTTACAACGTACTTCGGTCATACGATTAACTCCTAACGCTCGCATGTTGGGGGAAATCTGTTACACCAATTTTTGGTCATCTAACCTGTTATTATTAGATGGAATAAAGTACACCATGTAAGACCAATTTTACCATAGTAAAATTTCTTTCACTATGAGAAATAATTTAATAACCCATAGTTTATTAAATTATTTTTGGTCTAAACAGGAAACCCCATGAAAAATAATTAAATAAATATTTATTTTTTTGATTTTCCTCTAGGGATAATGAACTAAATCACTGTTTAATTAATATTCCTGGTCATATTTAACCCAAAACATGAGAATTAATTAGATAAATTATTATTTATCTTATTATTCTCTAGGAATAATTATTTAAATAATTATTTAATAATATTCCTTGTTAATTTGACTAAATCATTTATAAATAATTGAATAAATAATTATTTATTTAATTATTCCTTAACCTCATCCTTGAAATAATAAATAAATCATTTTTTATTTATTATTTCTAAATAAAGGGATTTAACCAATTCTAAATTCCTTTTCCCTCTACCAAAAATAATAAAATATTTCAAGTAAGTTGGATCTATATTTCGTTAATAACATTTTAATTTTGCACCAATATCTAGACTAACTCAATGTTTTGTTATAAATAGAAGGGTTTTCCATTCATTCACTACCTCTTTTTGATCACCTTTTGATCTATAATTTTGGTCTGAATTTGATCCTCCATCATTTTCATATTTTTTCTACTTTTGCTTGTGAGCTCCCTTTGAGTTATATTTTGTCTGGGTTTTCTGCACCATCAAGAGAGAGAGATCTTGGATTTGAAGCACCGAGGGCATACAAGAACCCATCCCATTGAGGGGGATTGGTAACATCTTTCTGTGTTCCCTTCCCAGGTGTCATAATACAAAAAATTCTTTATAAATTCTTGTCTTGTCTATTGGATGTATGGAGCAACTCTTATTTATTTTCGCTGTTTAATTTCTTTAACTGCATAGATCTGGATTTTTGTAGAATTTATTCTGATCACCTACTGCAGATCTAAGTAAATTGACAACCACATTTGATGTTAGGGTTGTTAGTTATGCACAACTAAAGTGAGATTTTTTCGTATGCTTGTGATTAGAATTCACACTAACAGTAGGTTATGAACTTGACCTAGACAAGAGGAAACAAATCATTGATGTAGAACCCAGTGCTAGTGTTTCCACCACCAAGGTCCTGCAAAGTGAACCCAAAGATACGAAGGAAGGTGAGCGCCTATTTCACTCACAAATGTGGGTGAAGGTTGCTCCACTGTGTTTCATTATCGATATAAGGATTGAAAAGAACCTCAGCTCAACAAAGGTTGTTAAGTGGTTGAGCCTACCAACAACACCACATCCATAACCATACACCATTGGGTGGCTCCACCAAGGGTGAGATATTTGTGTCAGCTAATAGTGTCTTCTACCTTGCAACATCAATCCTTTCAAGGATGAGGTATTGTGTGATGTTTCTCCCCATGAAGTTTGTGATGTTCTATTAAACCAACCATATTTACGTAATAATCATGTTATGTATGATTCTAGACCTCATAGTATTATTATTACTTTCGACAAATAACTATGCAGGTGTTGTCGCTTCTACAACACCCTCCAAAATTTTGGCCTGCACCAAATTTTGGAGCCTACCTTGGTTTTTCATATTGTCATCGCAAACATTGAATTCCATTGCATGTGTTTCCTCTAAGTGTTTTGGTCTCGTTTGCGAGAAAAACAAAATGTAGTATTTTGCATGTTAAGTGTCGCACGATGTATATAATCTTGTTTTGGTGGTTTAAAGGGGTTATCTTTGTGAAAATGAATTAAAATTACTATGTAAACATATGTTGCACTCATTCCCAAAGTTTTAAGCATTGTCGCATAAGTGTCGTCACAGTCGTCACAAAGTGTATCTTTAGTGTCGCACTTGTTAAAAGTCATCGCAAAATTTGTCGCACTGAGGTAAATGTGTTGTTCATATGTTCTGGATGATCTATGTTGTTGTGTCATCAAGTGCTCTAAGTGTGTGATCACAGTCAAGTCATATCACTGTTCACATTAGCTTCATCAGTCACATACTTAGCCAAATTTTGGTAACTTTCCAGCAACTTAGCCTCATCTGGCCCTCCTAAATTGCGCAATGCATAGTTCCAACCCTCAAGTTGCAAGCTAGCCTCTTGAGACTACGCAATGTGTAGTTCTTGCCTACCAAGACTGTGCATTGCGCAATCTTAGTGCCCAAGCCCAGACCTTGACCTATAGAAGTGCACAATTCATCCCTCCATCCTTGCCCCAACTGCACATTGCACAGTATCTGAGCTTAAGCCCAGCCCTTGAGCTCCTGAATTGCACAATTGCACAATCACTAGGTCTTCTCTGCCTCCCAGAACTGCGCACTTAGCTGAAACAGTGAAAAACCCCTCTCGGCTCACTCAGTCCCAAAACTGTGCAATTTGTCTGCCTAATCCAACATTGACTGTGTATTGTGCAATCTCAAGGCTCAAGCTTCACCCCTGACTGCGAGTTGCACAATTGCGTAGTATCAAGGCTCAAGCTTCACCCCTGAATACATGAGTTGTGCAATTGTGTAGTCACTGAGCCTCTCCCTAAGCCTTAAACTCAGTTATTAATTAGTCAATGGATTAATATGCATCCTCTTAGACTAGGGGTTTACCAGATTGATATTTTCTTGTCATGAGTGAATTGTAGATGCATGTACTCTATCATTCTATGACACGATGATGAAGAAGGATATGGAGAAGGGAAAAATGTTGAAAGACATCTTTGTAGCTGGTTATGCACGCTGATCAATCAACATAAAGCAAAGGGACGCCATTTTGCGATCACAACTCAAGACCTGATATCATTGAAGACTCCTTACCTCTAAGCCATACAAAGGTGGATAGAAGAGCATTCTCAAGAAGACACATAACAAGGGGTAGCAAGAGTGGCTTGACATTGCCACACCATCAAGAATTCCATGACAGCAGTGTCATGTCATGTCATGAGTTGTCACATTCCACACGATTATAATGGATTATGTAAATTATGATTCAAAAATGTATTGTAAAGTGAAATTCTAAAGGACATGTACAAAATATTAAGAGTCATGTAAATTTGAAAGGTCATAGGAAATAAAACAGTCACGAGGGTAGTCAAAGGTCACAAGGAAGGTGAAGCATCACCTCCTCATTGGCTATATATACACCCTCATTTTATGAGCAAAATAATTTTCACCTTGGCTCCTTCAACAAGGCATTAGAGAGGCAAGCTAGTTCTATTGGGAGCAAGGAGTGGCTCCAATGCTCCACTATTGGAGCTAGTGGTGTTTTTTATATACATGTGTCTTGGGACGTTTACTTAATATCACAAGCGTAATGGCTTGCATGTTCTTGTAGTTGAACCATTTCGGTTATTTTAGTGCTTATCATATTGAGAATGTGTTGTAATGTTTGTTTTGGTTGTCGCATCTTTGTGGACTATTCCTCTGGATGTTAGACTGACCTTTCATGTTTTTTTTGGTTGCAATGATCATTAGATCTTTGTGGACTATTCCGCTAGATGTTAGACATACACTTCTTGTTTGCGTGTGTTTCTACTATGGTGGTACTATTACCTCACTCTTAGGAGATCACGTTTCTCCCTCTCCACATTAGAATAACCTAAACACACCTAAAATCAAACATTCATTAGGAACACTTACTTGATTTTCGAAGAAACACACTCGTTCCTCTCTCTTGGTGACAGCTAGAGCCAAGGAAAATCCATAAGAATACATGGAAACCAGGTTAATACTCCAGATGGGGCTCCCATTCCAAACGGTGTGAGGTATAATTGGGACTTCATATCAGGGAGAACCCCTTGGTTGACGGATTTCCAACACCTGCCAACAAATGGCATTAGAAGGAGGGCCAAACCACAGGTTGTGCCCATTGAGTCTGACTTGAATATCTTATTCAAAATGGCTCTTCTCCAAATCATAATCGTGAGATGTTTTCTAAAGATCTTAATCTTACGAATTTGAAATTTATGATTACCAGAATGTTCTTAAAAGAATTAATCAACTGAGAATGAAGCCTAATGAATCAATTGAGGATTTTTCTGATCGATTCCTTTACCTTTGTTATGAATTTTCGAGAGAAAACACAGATTGTTATTTATTTAAATGAAAGTTCAAGCATTTGGTTCACATATATTTGCACGGTGAATATGAACCCCCCGATGTTTTTAATTCCTCGACTATTGTAAATAATGAAGCACCTCTAATTTCAGATGAGGAACCTACTACTCCTTTTGTTCCTTGTACTCCTTTTCCAGGTTTGATGTGGATGCCTCCCTGTGGTGATAATAAAGTTGGGAAATTCACAAATCAAATTCCTAATCCATCTCTTCATCCTCCTTCCACTTCTCATGATTTAGATCTCATTAAAGAAACCCTGTAGTGAATCACAGAGCCTAGGGTGAAGACTAATCATTTCATTCCTCAATATGCCATTGGTCCTCTTAACATCAATCTTGAATCTTGTTCCAACGAAAGTGTTACTTCTTCAAGGGGCATATGTTATCCTCTATCATCTACATGTCATCACTTTGTGTATCATGATCCATGTGATCAATCTTATCCACCAACTAGCCCTTCACGCTCTCCTGATTTTCGTGTTGATGGTTCAAATTGTAATCAGATACAAGGGAGTCACATTACATTGGTAGAGGAGGAGGAAAGTGAAGAGACTTTTTATCTCTCTTCCCTTTTTCAAAGTACCCCATGTCAATATGATGCACTTCCATTGTTGGAAGATTGTCAATCTACTAATATTGGTAGTGAATTAAATGCAACCAATTCTTTCGATTGATTTGTAGCCTTGGGTAACAATCATTCCAATGAGGATGATTTTGTTGATGTGTGCGATCATTAATTCCCAAGTGCACCAACACATATTTCAGTTTCTCAAGAAGTTTATGTTTCAAAATATCTAAATCTTAAATCTGTTTCGGTCAAAGAACATTCGCTTATGAGCGATTCTTCCTCTTTGCCTCCCTATCCTTTATGCTATACTCTTTAGAATACACCAACTTGCGATGGAGGCTCTCAATGCTCTTCAATTTTGTTATCTCATGAGTTGAATCTTGAAATGACACAGGATAGTGAGAATATCCATGAAGAGGAATAAAGCAATGAAACTATATAGCATTTATTCCATCCCTTATCATATCTTGTTTTGTATGGGGGAAACTCTTTGAATCAGTGTGATGATGAGACTTTTCCAATTCATACATCCTCAGATTTGCGATCAAAGGAATATCATGACTTGAGAAATCTGTTTGTTGAAGCTGGAAAATATGGTCAAACCGGTAATGTAGATAGCTTCCATCCAGATAATGGTGATCTTGTTAACTTAATCGATAACAATTATTCATAAGAAATTTTCGATCTGACTCAATTTATAAAATTTTCTCATATGTCTTTGTAAAGTTCTGGAACATGTTAGGAAGTCGAGGCACTTCAATTCTCGTTGATGGTTAGGTCAGGTTCTTGCAATCCTGGTAAAATTCCTGAACCATGTTAGATCTGGATTTTCTCGCACAATTGTTTCATTCAAATTATTTCACTAGATGCAAAGTCGTTCTTGATGGATTTTGGAATTTATCGTTGCAATTTTCCTATTTCTCGAGATCAGGTTTCGGATCATACTGTTGCATTAAATTCATCCTCATGCAAATCTCTTTTATTGAATTCGAGTTTGGAATGTATACCTTTCGTAAATGTGTGAAATTGCAAAGCTGATCAATTTGGAGATTACCTTTGGCCGAAAAGTCCATATCTGTTGAGTGTTATGGAAAGTAATCAACTCTTATTTTTTCTTGTGAATGTCTTCATGACACCAGAAACCCTCTTGAGTGCTAGCAAGAGCTTGAGATATTTGTTGAATCATGTTCCTCCTTTTCATTCATTACATCCTCACCGATTTTGTATGTCGTTATACTAGCATTCCTTTTCAATTATTTTGATGATTGTGATGCTTGTATAATTTGTCACCAATTACGGGAAAATGGTTTATCACATTCAACATGCGAGGAAGTTGAATTTATTATTCAGAGCATTGGTAGAGCTATTCATTTTGATTTATCTTTGTTAAATACAAATAGGGAATTTGATGTTTTAATAAATCCATCTGATCATGTTTCTATCTTTGATGATTTTCACTCAGCTTACCATTTTCCCATTAGCACATCCAATGACAATTGTTTTACATCTTTTTATCTTCATGGTTTAACATCTCATCCTTTGATTACTTGTCAAATGGTTGAGGCACTTTAGCTTTCACTAATGGTCATTTCGGGTCCTCATTGTCTTGACAAGCTAGCTGAATATGATTAGATCAATTGGCTCTCACAAGATTCTCATCCGGACCCTATGCTTCTAATTGAAAATTCATATTTTCAAGGATTGTGGGGTTTTCAAGAGGATTGTTTCAAATTTCACGATACAATATATGATTGCCTAGAAGCATCTTTCTTAGCAAACCATTTGGCTAATAACACGTTTCGGTCTTTTCTCATGCTCGCTAAGAAGGATGATACGAATGAAGGTGCATTTACAAGAAGCTCTCATGGTTTGTCTACTTATAATGGTCATAAAAAAGGTAAGAATGTGAACTCGTTAGAAGTAGTGGTTATGGCCTATATCTATGCTGACATGCAAGACCTTCTATTTTTTTTGCAAGTTATTCAAGCTCTTATCTTTTTTGTGGCACAATATTGCTTATATATTTGTGAATGCAGGTCGGAAGCAGCTACAGTGGCTTCATTGGAAATTTCAGTACACGTGACCCAGAAATTCTAACTGGTTAGGTTAGGATTAGGTTACATGCCTATTAGTTTCCTTTGCATATTCATCCTGCATTCATTTTCTCTAGTTTGTCTTGTGTTTTCTGATTTTGGTTTTGCATCATGTTTTGGTTTAGCGTCCTTCCGTTTTGTATTTTAGTTTTGTTTCCTTGTTGTGTGTTGTATTTTCTTCTGTTTTGTAAGATCTTGTATGAAGATGATTTGTTGGCTCAAAAGGAAATGTGGTGTAGAAATTATACAAAAAGCATGTATATCTTGGATTCACTCGATCTAACAATGTGCTAAAGTTAAATATTAAATCGCTTCTACAAATATTTTGTGAAATTAAAAACACAATCGCTAATCACATGAACATGAAGAAAGATCAATGACACACAACACAAATAATTTCTCGGGGAAAGCTTACATCTAAAAATCCCACTATCTTCTATTGTATATTATATCATGGATCATGAAACAATTACATACAAAACTCTTCTGACAAGAATCCTAAGTACATTAGCTAATTGTCTCACACTGTCATACAAAAATTGGCAAATCCCTTAGCCAATTTACTGCCTCCAAAAAATCTGCCTTCATTGTGCAATCCCTACTGAATGCAATCCCTGAATTGATGCAATCCTTCCTGCCTTGACTGCGCAAGTATCACGGGCACATCCAATGAGTTTTTGCCTGCATGTGTGCAAGTGGATAATGTCACAACTAATAGTCAACTTCCCTTTCACCTAGAACTCAACTGGGTCTCCACTGGATTTGACATGCATGCAGCTAATAATAGTAAATCCTTAGTTGCATGTGAGATCACCGATTGTGAATTAATTAATATTTAATTCACCAGATCTCTCACTAGTGTATCTTCAGTTACAACTAGCACAACTGAGTTTAGCTCACTTAACTGAGTTAAACTGATTTACAACTTGCACCAACTCATGCACCACTGCACTTCGAACTCTGTTACAACTAGAATTACTCTGCATGTCCCACCAACCAACCTCTAACTCAAAATTCACTAGCTAACTGAATTTTCCACTTTAGTTAACTATTTCAAGTCCACAATGAGAATAGATTACAGTTTAATGTCCATATAAATTAAGGGATAGTAAAAATAGACATGCACCCAAAAATAGCCCTGCGGGCCCCACCCTAGTGTAGGTGCTTTCTGCAACCATGTGCTTAATGCACTAGTGTGGGTGCTAAATATTCTAGTTGAATCTCAACAAGAAAGGGATTATCCTTCACCCCGATCCTGTCTCTATGGTATTCAAATTTGCTCCTGGTGAGTGCCTTTGTCAGAATATCTGCATCCTAATCTTCCGCAGGAATGTACTGAAGCAACATGATCCTCCTCTTCACACAATCTCTGAGATGATGGTACCAGATATCTATATGCTTGGACCTATCATGAAACACAATATTAATTGAGAGTTTAATGCAACTCTGATTATCACAATGAATCACTGTCGGATCCATCTGAGAACCAAACAAACCAACCAAGATATTTCTCATCTAGATAGCCTCACATGCAGCTTGGCTTGCTGTTGTTACAAGTCAAAAAACCTCCTCATCATCTAAGAGGAGAGGTTAAATATGGAAGGAATACAGAGACCTAAACTAAACCTACTTCTGCCAAGGTAACGCACCCCTATAACAACAAAAGAGCGTTATAACGCACCTGATCAATGAAACGGCCACGTTAATGGCTAGGGCAATGCTCTGTTTAGACTAGAGGGCAGAAGTACCCGTGTTTTGAGTTTGAAACAGGAAAAACCCGCAAAGAATGATTTGAAATCCCATCTTTTTCTCATAAGAGAGTCAGTACAAAAAGGAAACTGCAAAGCACTAGTCTCTTATTGGGCCTTGCCAAAAACAACTGGACTCTCAAGGAAGGCAAAAGCATGGGAAGTTGAGGAAACATCTTGGTTTTTTCTATTTAGAATTGGTGGAAGGAGAAAGGCAGTGATTGTTATCTCCATCTCCTATAAAATGGAGCTGAAGGCTCTTGGTTCAAGGTCGAAGGATTGTTAAAGTTTTGAATACTTGTGAAGCAGAGCATTATTGTTGTAGTGTGAAGGTAAAAATCAAAGAGGTTCATTGAGAACTTGTTGATCAAGACATCACCACATTGAGAGATAGAGAGATTGGAAGGCTGAGGAGGGCTTGGTACAACCGACGGTTGTAATCCTCATTTTTACAAACTAATAGAACTGTATCTGTTTTGTCCATTGTATGCGTTGATATTGTCATTGTTCTTCAATTACTTATATAGCATGAGATGAATGGCTTAGATGTGCATTGTTTAAATGTTTATCATATATTAACTTAATTGATAGGAAATGTATGTTGTGGTAGAGATTACACGGGTGATTTGATTGATTACAGGGTCGAGATTTGGAGATGGTGAAGGAGGATCCCTGCTTCGCTGCTTAGTGCTCTCCAAGAGACTTCAAGATCATTAAAGAGGTAATCTTCCATCTTATTCCATCAAGTTGTTTAAGTTGATATGAACATGTATGTATCTTCTTTGTGAACTATACAGCTAATCTTACTACCTGCCTCTGGCACCAGAAATCCCTGAGAGGGATATTAGAGAACCAACAACCCAAGCATTTTACCCTATAGCAGAATTGGCGACTCCGCCGGGGAGTTTAACCCCAGTTTTCAGATTTTTTTCCTTTCTTTTTTCCTCTGTTCACAAACCCTTCTGACCAGTATTTATGCCTAGTAGACATTTCAAAAGTTCACAGAGTTCAATCATGTTCCTATTTGACCATTTGAAGGACTTTACCCTGGCTAACGCTACCTTTGTTGGTGTTCCAGTGCGTTATAACGCGGGCTCTACTTAAAGATAGTGTGTTAGTCTTTGGATTAACGTTGTCTTTACTTAGAAACAATGCGTTACTCAGCCAAAATTTGCTGTACACCCCTGTGATTGTGTTTTTGATTGCAGAGTTTTTTGGCCATCAATATCCCTCCTTGACTGAATCCCTGTGCTTGTTTACTAAGATGGCATTTATGTTTATTTGCTCTTGTTTGAAAAGTTAGTGTTGAGTGCATTTACTTTTTAGAAGAATTTTTTTTTTAGTTTTTCTGCATTTAGCTGAATTAATTCTGAAAATTTCAGTTAAAAGACTGTTAAGATGAGGTAAATAGATGTCTAAATCTTTAAGTTTGAGCTTTGCTATTTGAATGTTAGTGCATGGATGTTGAAAAGAAACCTCTCCTTGTAGAAATACTCTTCATCGAATTGAATATTTAGAGCATATTTTTGCATGGTTTCTTGAGTTAGAGTCTCATTACATTTCATACGTCCACTCCCCCTCCGCAAGACTAATAATCAAGTACACTAAGAATCAAGCGATAATAAAATCAATCACATTACTTTTTCTGAGCTCACACCAACAGTAGTTCAGGCTAGGATCTTGGGTTGGGAAAAGTGAGAAAATCACCCAAGATCTAAAAACTTGAGACTAGAGTCATTAATGAGTGAAATCCTACTGCACTCATATTATCGGGACCACTCCTTTACTGGAGGTAAGTGCGAGACAACACTTGGGTGCACAAGAAGGTAGCCTGCCTTCGACTGCATCCGGTGGGCATTCTATATATTGGGGTTCCCTTCGGGGATGTCGAAACTAGATTAGGGATCTAGGTGTTCTGCCCATATAGCATGCTGTCCTAGACTGTTGGACCCCCCTGATGATGTCTGTGATTTGAGGTATCTTTAGTGGCCATAATTTTAGGGACTTACACAAGGTGACTGGGACGGGCTATCCTGGTACCTGAAACAGACAGACCTACTCTGTCTTCGGTCTTTAGGAGGGTACTCGTCTTCACGAGAGTGCTTACACCTATCGTCTGAGGTTCGGGCGAAGCTCTAGAGTAACCGTAACTGTACTTTCGACCAACCCTCTCTATATAATATTGTGATATTGGATTTCATCACCAGAAAATGGTAGTACTCAGACAGGGCACCCTATTCTGGCTGCTTGCTGATTGATTTTAGAGAGTCATTTTTTCTTTTTTCTTTTTTAGGTGTGTGGTTACTGTCATTGAGACGTTATAATACATCACAATTTATTAATTTTTTTAAAAAATAAATAGGTCATCGTGGTGTCATCCGACCCACACCGTCTGTCTCGACGACAACAAGGTCTACCTCCTTTGACTCTTGAGGAAGAACTGAACCTTGGTGAACTTGTGCCTTCTGCGGAAGAGCAGTCTCCATTGACAAACCCTGATTTTCACATAGCCTCATATCATACGGAATTTCTGGAGGACCCTTTCACAGAAGGTGTCGTACCTCATTGCAATCCTCCACTCACTGATCCGTTGGCAACTGTGATAGTTCAGATTCCACCATGCCAAGACATGTCTTCGGCCGCACAAACATCCATTTCACAACCGGCATCCATAGGGTCGATACCAATGGCAACCATCCCAGGTTCGCCACCATCCTCCCCGCCAATTGTCAGTTCTATGCCATCACTTGGTAACCCCAGTAGTCAACATATGCCTATTCATAACCCTACGGTCATCACAACTGTAAGTAACTCGCCGAGTCCTTCGGGATCTACTCCTACCGTGACCACGTTGGGACTTACGGTTTCTCCTCCCACAAGTGGGACTACTTCGGTTCCTTTTAGCAACCCTTTCGGTTGGAACCCTTTGCTGAGTTCAAACCCCTTGGCCACCATACCAGGGGGCAGTGTCACCAGCACACAAATAACAGGGAACATTTCACTACCCCTGCAATCGTTAGGAAAAACCGAACAACCTATTGTTAACACTATTCCCTTAAGTGGTTTAAATATCGGTGTAGGGTCTATGCCGTTGCTGAACTATGCAAGTAGTAGCATGCCTCTGGGAAGCTCTATTGCATCCATATGGACTAACCCACCCCAACCTCCATCTGGAATGGGAGGGCACTTTTATACTGGGGGCAACCAACCATTTTCCCCGCAATACAATATGCCCTATGGACAGTAACCATATATCCCTACCCCTCCACCTATAGGAATTTTTTATCAAAGTCCTACTTATCCTTCTGGTAACACATTGATGGGCGGACCCTATGGTCCACATAGTCAACCAATACTTCCTTGGTTAGATTCGAGGGAAAACCCAAAATTTCCATTTTTGGCAGCTCTAGACATTCTCGACATCTATAAATTGACTAATGACCCCATCAATCACAACCCGCTCTGGCCTCCAGTACCGCACAAGATTCCTTCTGACATCCCAAATTTCGATGGGAAACAAGGGGAAGACCAGCTGCACACATCACCACCTTTCATTTATGGTCTATATCTAATTCCATGGTGGATGATAATGTCCGGCTTTGACTGTTTCACCGCACCCTTACAGGCAATGCTACCTGTTAGCCACCTATAAAAATTTGTCATATCAAATGGTGGCTAAATATTTTTAGTCTTCAAGAAACAATTCACTGCCAAATTGTGAGTTCTTGAAGTCTTATGATGTCTCTTTTCCTCCAGAAAACCTTCACTGGTGTTTCATTTCAAAGCCCTCAAAGACCGTGCTATTTACCAAAGGAAAAAACTTCTCATGAAGTTCCATTTTCCCTTCTCCATTTTCCCCTTCCATTTCATCCATAAACCCTTTGATTTACCTCTCATTCCCTCTAAATCCCCTTTAAAGCCTTGTAAAATCCTTTTATAAGGTTAAAAACCCCCTTTTTACCCTTATTGGAACCCTCAAAATCCTCTGAAAAACCTTCAAAAATCCTAAAAAATCCTCATTTTTCTTTAAGGCCTTAAGCCCCTTTCGGCCTTAGCCCCAACCCCTTTCTCGCATGTGACCCGCGCTGAGACCAAGCGCTATGCCCTTAATCGCATCACAAATCTAAAATGCATCGCAAGTTTAAATCGCATCGCAAATATTCATTTGACCCTTTTCTTAGTTCTTTTCCTTTTCTCCGATGCGATCCCACGATCGTTTCTCCGCAGTTGATCTGATCTACTCCGCCCAGATCCAATGGTCCATATCGCTCCATTCTCCAAACCCGTCATTCCGCCTTTTGACTTCATGATTAAATCTCCACCGTCGATCTTGTTTTTAGATCGACGGCTCTCGCTCCATCGCAAAATAGGCAAGCGCAAATCTCTTATCCTATTCCTTTGACCCCCAACGATTGCGATGCCTCGATGAGATCTCAGCCGTTGAATCCACAAGAACCAATGGCTCAGATTTAATCGTGCTCCGTCATAAGTCCTTTGCCTTCGCGCCCGCCAATTAAATCTCCACCGTTGATCTCTGAAACCAATCCAACGGTCAGCGCTTAATTGCGCATCGCAAAATCAAAAGCCTTGGTATTTTGGCCCCTTTCCTTTTCTCCGATGCAATTAAATCCGAACCGTTGATGTCTCCTAGATCTAACGGCCCGCACTCATTCGCATCGGCGCATTACATTGTCACTTTTCCTTCTCCTCCCGCCGATTACGATCCTGCCATCAGATCTCCACCATTGATCTTCTCCGATCGGACGGTCCACATTGCTTCTGCTTTTCAAACCCCGCCCTTTTCATTTCTCCCCCATCAATAGATCTCGACCGTCTATTCCCATGATCCGACGGTCAGGATCTAAACCGCCACTGACCCTACCCACCTTTTCTGCCCGTGCATCTTTCTCTCCATCGCGTGCGATCCACACCATTGGATCTTCTGCCCCTCATCCAACGGCTGAAACTCCATATCGCGTAATTTTGTGCCTGAACGTTAATGCCAAAAAATTACGCGAAATGGGCGATATTAAAAAGACAAGTGTCAAGCAACGAATGATATCACGTTTATTAGCCAAAATTCTAAAACCACCTCAAAGCTGCTCGAAAACCATTATAGTTTTCCACCAAACCACCTTCCCTCCACAATGTTATTTTTACTTTTAATCCTGGCCGTTGATTGTTAAGATCGGACGGCTTATATTATAATGCGACCCCTTCGCTTGCCCCCTACCTTTGCTCCCAAAGCATTTCACTGAGCAATCTTTGTCGTTGATCTCTGAGATCTGACGGTCCCGGTTTAATCTCACCACCATTTCATTCGCCCCCCATCTTTTCTCCCAAGTATTCCACCAAATGATCTTGACCGTTGGATATCATAATCCGATGGCTTCGATTTAACCTCGCTCCCAAAGCCTTCAAAGCAGTTATAGACCTACATTCGCATGATTTTCATAATATTTGTTTGTTTTGTGCAGGATATATGGGTTTTCCCATAGTTTTAAAAATAATGCAAAGGCCCAGGATGACGATCCACAGGCCACTGTCAAAGAAGAAAATGAAGTTTGCAGGATTCAAACTGTGATTTTACCTATATCTCATGAGCATTGGTGATGTCATAAAACCCTCTGCACGCCTGCAACACAACAAAACACAATGAATATCAAACAGACGAAGAGTATCAGTGTCAAAGGATAAAATCAGAGCAGAAATGAAGAATTTATGATTTTAAACAGAGTTTAAAGGGATTTAGGCATCAGTTCAAGAATTAAAAGCCTAATCCACAGAGATAAAGACAGTGTTACAGTGTGAAGACCAGAAGATAAAGGTTAAGCCTAATTAGGCCTAAAACATAGAACAAAAATAAAATTAACAGTTTTTTAAGGAAAACAAAGAGAAAAATCATTAAAGGGCCTCCACTGCCACATCAGAGGCTAATTGAACCCTCTCCAGCTACCAAAGCTCGACCTGCGGCCTCAATAAATCTAAGAAGGCATAGTTATTTCCTTAGTCAGTGATATTTTGTTTAAAGCGGCCAGAGTTATTGCAAATCCTTCCTGAAAGAGTTCTAAAGTCAAAAAACTCTGCTAAGCGGCTAAATACTTAATGAGAACCCATTAATACAGAATAAATATCAGAAATATTCTATGTTGAGCCCCTCAAAGGCCGAGAAGCATTAACTTGTATTAATTAAACTAGAGATTTTTTATTTTATCCCACCTCCTCATTTCTTCTATAAATAATTCCAAAGAAGATGACATACATGTTGGTCTCTGAATATCTGATGCGTGTAAATAGTTTTCTGAAGCTGCTGTAAGCTCTGTTTGTAATTGAAGATACCTAAGTTGAGATGAGAAGTTTGAAGTTGTAGAGAACCACTGGACTTGATGATTGTAACTGGTTTGAACATCAAATACAAGCTGATTTACGGGATCCTGGTCTATGTCAATGGTGATGTGTTTCTTATTGTAAATTGTTATTTTCCTTTTGTTTCCATTCTGTTCACTTTCTTTGATAAAGAACAACAAATATAGAGCTAGGATTTACTCTTTGCAGTACCCTACTCTCACTGATAAGCTTTATATTCATGTTTTCCTCCTTTGTTTATTTAAGAATGATTCAATATAGTCCAAACAGTTAAGGAATGTTGGTGAGCCCATGTATTACTGTCTAAACTTCAAACATTGTTCTTGAATGATATTTTCAGTTTATGCTAAGTAAAGTTGAACTAGGGAAGTCTATGGTTAGCCCTGTCCTCTGGTTTCTTCTCCAAAGGTTGTCTAAAAGTTTCCCTAAGAGTATGTTGAAAGCAGGCTAGGTTCAAAGTCCTTACCTGATCTTAGACTATTCTTTTTTTATCTTAAATGTTGTCTTGAAAATTTTGCTAATCAAAGTCCAACTAGGGAAGTCTATGGTTAGCCCTGTCCTCTAGTTTCTTCTCCAACAGTTGCTTTGAAAGGTTTTCCCTTTGAATATGCTGAAAGCAGGCTAAGTTAAAAGTATTTACTTGATCTTAAGCTATTCTATGTGTTTTAAATGTTTTCTATTAAAAGTGCATCAAAAGCAGGCTAGTTTCAAAGTACTTACCTGATCTTAGATTACTTTTATGTCTTTCCTTAAGTGCATGCCAAAAGCAGGATAGTTTCAAAGTACTTACTTGATCTTAGGCTGCTCTTTGTTCTTCATCTGTTTGATCTTCATTTCTTATTGTTTTCATTCCATAAAATCAACTTAAAGAGATCCTTTGACATAGATGACTTGCCCCATGGACCACTCTTGAACCTTGTTGTTTCAATTAAATCCTATTATGACTCCATAGCCCAATGGATTGAAGCTGCTCCTAGCCTATATTATTAGCTAAATCATTCCTTCACTTTCAGACAACCTTCACCCTTCATTTAGACTTCCTTCACCTTCATATATATTTCCCCAACCAAAACAAACAAAAACCTTGTTCTTCATAACTAGCCTAATATCATATTTCAAGCCTTAAAGATAAATCAATCTTTGCACTTATAGAGAGATCCCTCTCTGGATTCAGGAGGGCTAGATCCTAGAATCCCAAAGTGGTTCAAATGTTTTCTCTCCAGCTTTAGTCTTGCCAATCTGCTAAAATTACAGAGACCTAACATTTCTGGCGACTTCACTGGGGACTTCTGAGTAAAATCCTTAAAACAAAACACTCAGTATTCAGTGCAGTATAAGTAGCTCTCTTCAAGCACTACCAAAGCAAATGGTAATCATGATAGGACTTATTTTAATCAGTGACAAACTAAGTAACCCTTAGGATTCTTATAGGCCTTATCTAACCTTGAAAGCAATCAGCTAGCTAGGCCATAAGAGTAAACTCTCTTTGTCTCATCACCATAGCTAAGTGGTGAAACAGATTTAGGACACTCTCAGAACTTATAGGACTATAAGGAACTCAGAAAACCCAAAAAACATTTTAGATTAGTATATGGTGGTGGACCATAATACATTTTACCTCCAAAAGAGCTAAAAATTTCCACCTGGTGACTCCACTGGCCTCTAGTAGGCCTATTACTCCTCTAGCCTTTGTAGATCCCTTTGGGAATGCATTGGGCAAACCAAATCATACTGTTGGTGGATAGAAAAGTTTAAATCATCCACTTGGCGACTCCACACTCTAAAACTCTCAGAAGACCAAATGACTCCACTGGTAGAGGACTCTGAACTGGTTGACAAGATACAGTGAACTCTTTCCTGATTTACAAACATGATTCCAAGGATACAACAAATATATGCCCCAATGAGTAGAGAACATATCCCTGGGTTTCCACATAAGATGCCCCAGGTGATTTGGGATGACAACCTCCCTGTTTTTCAGGGTGAAAAGTTTGATAACTCACTATTACATCTTATCAAATTTCACATACATGTATGGAGGTTAAAGGTTGAATGGCATGAATACTGCCTAATGAAAATGTTCATGTTAACATTAGAAGGAAAAGCTAGGGATTGGTATGAATGGTTGAGATCTGGTAGTTTTTTTTCTTTAAAGGACCTTGAAAATGTGTTTTATGAGAACTATAAAGAAAACATTACATCATTATCATGGGGTGAAATACATTATGACCCATTACAAAACATCACCCGACACATTATAGAAAATGATAAGGATTTGGAAAAAATACATCCTGAAGATCTTTTTACAACCATTCATGAGTTTAATATCTTATTGAAAAATTATAAGAATATAGATGAATCAGTTGAGGAAGAAATCAATCAAGGAATAGAGGAAATTCCTTAAGATATTCCTGCAATCATGAACAATGATTCATCATCCCTTATAGCTGAGGCTCAAGAAGACATCCAGCCTCAAAATCAGTCTTCACAAGGGACATAGAACTGCTGTACTCCTGTTCAAAGGAACATAGAAACATCTTCCCCTTTGACAAAAAAAGAGATAGATCAAACTATCAATAAACAGACAATCCCTGAAATCTTTTGCAAAACAATAAGCCACTTGGTAAACACAGAACCTGAGATAGAGGAAAAACCAATACATATGGAAACTCTCCCTCTATGTTTTAACTCATTTCAGACTTTAAGAGGAAAGTGGCATCCTGATAATGTAGAAGAAACAACCCATGAACCTTGTATTCCAATTGAGCATCATAACAATCATAAGGAGTTGTTTAAAACAGAAGCAGATCAGGACACAATAGAAAAACCTCAAATTCTCCCTGCAAACTCAAGTAAAGGTTCACTAGAAGAGGTTCAAGAAGATATCTAGCCTCAAAACCAGTTAAGACAAGAGAAGGAAGTTTGTTGTACTTCTATCTATAAGGAAATCTCTCCTTTGACAGAGGAGGAAATTGATCAAATACTAAACAACCAGCTACCTTCCAAACCTTCATTTGAACAAGACAATCATCAACATAGTTCCTACTCCATAGAACAACCCAATGACACTCAAGAAAAAGAGGATAGCGAGGAAATTAATGATAAAACTGAAACTAGTCCTCTTTGGAGTATGAACTTTGATGGGTCATGTACTAAAAATAGTGCAGGTGCAGGAATATGGCTTTATGATACAGAAAATAATTATTCTAAAGTCTATTCATATAAATTTCACTTTCAATGCACAAGTAACATAGTAGAGTATGAGGTATTTCTTTTAGGGCTCCACTTATTGAAGAAATCAGGAGCCCAGAGGATAACAGTTCATGGAAATGCAGAATTGGTAATTAGGTAAGTGAATGAAGAATGCATGGTTAAACATCCCAAAATTAGAGCCTATAAGGATGCTGCCATGGATTTGTTAAAATCTTTTAAATAATCCCAACTTACCCTTGTTCCTAAAGACCAAAACAATTTTTCTAGTGGATTAGCCCTTGTTTCTAGTACATGTCTAAAACCTTGGGAAAGCAAGCAACATACAATTCAAGAAAAATTCAGACCAACTGTCCCAAACCATAAAAAGTACTGGCAAGTCTTTGGGGAAGAAAAACAAATAGAAGACTATCTTGCTGAGGATATACCATATTTTCAAGAGAAACCTTCTCCCATTGCTGATATCAATCTATCATCCAAAGAGCCTGAATTCACATCAGAAACAAGCAAAGATTTAGAGGAAAAAGAAATTTCACTGCTTGTTGTTTTACAGGTAAAATATGATGATGATTCCAAGAAACATGCTAAAGATGCAGTCCTCAAAGCTGAGATCTTAGAGGCAGACAATCTACCAATCATGGAGGGCCAAAAAGAAGATAATTCTCATCTTTTTTTTGCTGATCCTATGGAAGAGTGTGTGGAGGTCCCAATTGGCTCAAATTCTCAAGCATGGATATTTTGCAAGAGCCAAACACATAAAGCGTTGTCACCTCTTGTGACAGCCTTAATTTTAAAGATTAAGGTTCAATAATTTTAAAGATTAAGGTTCAATATGTATTATGGTTACCTCTGACTAGTAGCCAATGTCTCTATTCCTTTTTTTCACTACTCAACTGGCTACATTGGCACTATTGTACTATATAGAGATGTAAATATTCCAAGTTAGAATAGGTTAGATAGGAATTTCAATAAAGCTCAGTTTTGAGCATTTAGTTAGTTGTTGATTTTTGTCTTGAAAGAAAAGGAGAAAATACAAAAACAATAGAAAGAAAAAGAGGGCAGAGTAAAAACAAGAAAGGTATAGCCCCATACCAAAAAGAGAAACAAAGTATGAAAGTGTGCAAGCTCAAATGCCACTCCTAAAAACACACTTCTAGTTAGTCATACAGCCTAATCATGACTAATTAGTTTTCAATTAACTGCTGATAGGTTAGTGAATTAGATCAGCCAAACAACTTAATCTTGGCTTATCAGTAAGGTAGATTAGGATAGAAAAACAAAGGTTCAAACAAGCTCAAATATAAACCTATGAATCTCAAAAGAAGAATGGCTCTAATTAGATCAAATCTTGAGCCAAACATAGAAAACAGACTGGTTCTAATATGCTCAAAACTTGAACCAGATAAGAGAGAAAACACAGCTCAAACAAATTCAAAATAGAGCTGAAGAAATAATGAAGGATGTTTTAATTTTCAGATCTTAGGCCTTCACAATTTTGTTTTAAAATTTTCTGCAAAATAAAAGTCTATGTGCAGCTTGTTTTTATGCCATAGATCTGCAGCAAGTCAAACTGCGTAATCCTCACTTGACTACTTTTAAATTTCTTGTCTTAGAATTTAGAGAATAAAATTCTGTCAGACAGTCTAATCCTGACAGATAGTAGTTAGGTAGAGAACTTATGAACTCAACTGCTTAATCTGAGTTCATGGAGAAATAAGGTTAGACTTAGATTAGTTTTATGTTTTCAAAAAATAATAAAATGATTGATGAAAAGAGTTTTCCAATCCAAATGCACTCTGAAAGAAGAAAAAATGTTAGGATCATTAGGATTGGGTAGGTAGAAAAGCTTGTTTTGATAGAATTCCATTGTTTTTAATGGCTGCAAACACTGTCAGATCAAAAGAAGACCAACAAAGGAAAATAAAATTGCAGCCCAATGGATGAGGCATTGATCAGCTTCCAGAGAAGACATATATGAATTTCTTGAAACCTTCAAGAAGGTGCCATCTCCATGTGGAGCCACTGTTAGCCACCTATAAAAATTGGTCCTATCAAATGGTGGCTAAATCTTTTTAGCCTTCAAGAAACAATTCACTTCCAAATTGTGAGTTCTTGAAGTCTTATGATGTCTCTTTTCCTCCAGAAAACCTTCACTGTTGTTTCATTTCAAAGCCCTTAAAGACCCTGCTGTTTACCAAAGGAAAAAACTTCTCATGAAGTTCCATTTTCCCTCATTTTCCCTTCTCCATTTTCCCCTTCCATTTCATCCATAAAACCTTTCATTTACCTCTCATTCCCTCGAAATCCCCTTTAAAGCCTTTTAAAAGCCTTTTATAAGGTTTAAAACCCCTTTTTTACCCCTATCGGAACCCTCAAAATCCTAAAAAATCCTCATTTTTCTTTAAGGCCTTAAGCTCCTTTCAGCCTTAGCCCCAGCCCCTTTCTCGCATGTGACCCGCGCTGAGACCAAGCGCTAAGCACTTAATCGCATCGCAAATATTCATTTGACACTTTTCTTAGTTCTTTTCCTTTTCTCCGATGCGATCCCGCGTTCATTTCTTCACCGTTGAACTGATCTACTCCGCCCAGATCCAACAGTCCATATCGCTCCATTATCCAAACCCGTTGTTCTGCCTTTTTCCTTCATGATTAAATCTCCACCGTCGATCTAGTTTTTAGATCGACGGCTCTCGCTCCATCGCAAAATCAGAAATCGCAAATCTCTTATCATGTTCCTTTGACCCCCGCCGATTGCGATGCCCCGATGAGATCTCAGCCGTTGAATCCATAAGAACCAACGGCTCAGATTTAATCGAGCTTCGTCATAAGTCCTTCGCCTTTGCACCCGCCAATTAAATCTCCACATTTGATCTCCGAAACCAATCCAACGGTCATCGCTTAATCGTGCATCGCAAAATCAAAAGCCTTGGTATTTTGGCCCCTTTCCTTTTCTCCGATGCGATTAAATCCTAACCGTCGATCTCTCATAGATCTAACGGCCCACGCTCAATCGCATTGGTGCATTACATTGTCACTTTTCCTTCTCCTCCCGCCGATTGCAATCCTGCGATCAGATCTCCACCGTTGATCTTCTCCGATCGGACGATCCACATTGCTTCTACTTTTAAAACCCCGCCCTTTTTATTTCTCCCCCATCGATAGATCTCAACCGTCTATTCCCATGATCCGACGGTCAGGATCTAAACCGCCATTGACCCTACCCACCTTTTCCGCTCGTGCATCTTGCTCTCCATCGCGTGCGATCCGCACCGTTGGATCTGCTACTCCTCATCCGACAGCTGAAACTCCATATCGCGTAATTTTGCGCCTGAACGTTAATGCAAAAAAATTACGCGAAATCGGTGGTATTAAAAAGACAGGTGTCAAGCAATGAATGATATCGCGTTTTTTGGCCAAAATTCTAAAACCGCCTCAGAGCTGCGCGAAAACCATTATGGTTTTCTGCCAAACCACCTTCCCTCCACAATGTTATTTTTAATTTTAATCCTGGCCGTTGATTGTTAAGATCGGACGACTTATATTATAACGCGACCCCTTCGCTTGCCCCCCACCTTTGCTCCCAAAGCATTTCACTAAGCAATCTCTGCCGTCGATCTCTGAGATCTGACGATCCCGGTTTAATCTCACCACCATTTCATTCGCCCCCCATATTTTCTCCCAAGTATTCCACCAAATGATCTCGACCGTTGGATATCCTTATCCGACGGCTCCGATTTAACCTCGCTGCCAAAGCCTCCAAAGCAGTTATAGACCTACATTCACAAGATTTTCATAATATTTGTTTGTTTTGTGTAGGTTATATGGGTTTTCCCATAGTTTTAAAAATAATGCAAAGGCCCAGGATGACGATACATAGGCCACTGTCCAGGAAGAAAAGGAAATTTGCAGGATTCAAACTGTGATTTTACCTATGTCTCATGAGCATTGGTGATGTCATAAAACCCTCTGCGCGCCTGCAACACAACAAAACACAGTGAATATCAAATAGACGAAGAGTATCAATGTCAAAGGATAAAATCAAAGCAGAAATGAAGAATTTATGATTTTAAACAGATTTTAAAGGGATTTAGGCATCAGTTCAAGAATCAAAAGCCTAATCCATAGAGATAAAGACAGTGTTACAGTGTGAAGACCAGAAGATAAAGGTTAAGCCTAATTAGGCCTAAAACACATAATAAAAAGAAAATTAACAGTGTTTTAAGGAAAACAAAGAGAAAAATCATTAAAGGGCCTCCACTGCCACATCAGAGGCTATTTGAACCCTCTCCAGCTACCAAAGCTCGACTTGCAGCCTCAATAAATCTAAGAAGGCATAGTTATTGCCTTAGTCAGTGATATTTTGTTTAAAGAGGCTAGAGTTATTGCAAATCCTGCCTGAAAGAGTTCTAAAGTCAAAAAACTCTGCTAAGCGGCTAAATACTTAATGAGAACACATTAATACAGAAGAAATATTATAAATATTCTCTGTTGAGCCCCTCAAAGGCCGAGAAGCATTAACTTGTATTAATTGAACTAGAGATCTTTTATTTTATCCCACCTCCTCATTTCTTCTATAAATACTTCTGAAGAAGATGAGATACAAGTTGGTCTCTGAATATATGATGCATGTAAATAGTTTTCTGAAGCTGCTGTAAGCTCTGTTTGTAATTGAAGATACCTAAGTTGAGAAGTTTGAAGTTGTAGAGAACCACTGGACTTGATGATTGTAACTGGTTTGAACATCAAATACAAGCTGATTTATGGGATCCTGGTCTATGTCAATGGTGATGTGTTTCTTATTGTAAATTGTTATTTTCCTTTTGTTTCCATTCTGTTCACTTTCTATAATAAAGAACAAAAAATATAGAGCTAGGATTTACTCTTTGTAGTACCCTACTCTCACTGATAAGCTTTATCTTCATGTTTTCCTCCTTTTTTTATTTAAGAATGATTCAATACAGTCCAAACAGTTAAGGAATGTTGGTGAGCCCATGTCTTACTGTCTAAACTTCAAACATTGTTCTTGAATGATATTTTTAGTTTATGCTAAGTAAAGTTGAACTAGGGAAGTCTATGGTTAGCCCTGTCCTCTAGTTTCTTCTCCAAAGGTTGTCTGAAAGTTTCCCTAAGAGTATGTTGAAAGCAGGCTAGGTTCAAAGTCCTTACCTGATCTTAGACTATTCTTTGTTTATCTTAAATGTTGTCTTGAAAAGTTTGCTAATTAAAGTCCAACTAGGGAAGTCTATGGTTAGCCCTGTCCTCTAGTTTCTTCTCCAACAGTTGCTTTGAAAGGTTTTCCCTTTGAATATGATGAAAGCAGACTAAGTTAAAAGTCTTTACTTGATCTTAAGCTATTCTATGTGTTTTAAATGTTTTCTATTGAAAGTGCATCAAAAACACGCTAGTTTCAAAGTAATTACCTGATCTTAGATTAATTTTATGTCTTTCCTTAAGTGCATGCCAAAAGCAGGATAGTTTCAAAGTACTTACTTGATCATAGGCTGCTCTTTGTTATTCATCTGTTTGATCTTCATTTCTTATTGTTTTCATTCCATAAAATCAACTTAAAGAGATCCTTTGACATAGATGACTTGCCCCATGGACCACTCTTGAACCTTGCTGTTTTAATTAAATCCTATTATGACTCCATAGCCCAATTGATTGAAGTTACTCCTAGCCTATCTTATTAGCTGAATCATTCCTTCACTTTCAAACAACCTTCACCCTTCATTTATACTTCCTTCACCTTCATATATCTTTGCCCAACCAAAACAAACAAAAACCTTGTTCTTCATAACTAGCCTAATATCATATTTCAAGCCTTAAAGATAAATCAATATTTGCACTTATAAAGAGATCCCTCTCTGGATTCAGGAGGGCTAGATCCTAGAATCCCAAAGTGGTTCAAATGTTGTCTCTGTAGCTTTAGTCTTGCCAATCTGCTAAAATTACAGAGACCTAACACTGCCAAGTGGTATATTGATTTGCCACGCGCCACCATAAACAATTTTGGCGTTTTAGCGACGAAGTTTCTAAAGAACTTCCAATCACCAATCAGATTTGAAATCGAAATGGAACTGTTAACCTCGCTGTGCCAAGACACCGCCACCCACATCTCCGATCACATTCATTAATGGTGGTGTAGGAGGAGGCTAGTCAAAGCGCCAATCCCGGATCATCTTCTATCTAATTGGTTTTGTAAGTCTCTCTTACCCCACATCTCTAAAGACATTGGCCTATCCAGTGCAGTTACAGAAGATCAATGCATTCGTCGTGCCCAACATTTAGATTTAATCTATTCACAATCTGGCACGCTATATGATTTACTACCCAATGCCCCTGGTAACCCAAATCCTCCAGCTACTCAGAAAACCAGAGCCCATGCCGACGGTCTCGTTGGCACAATCTCTGGCGTAGCCACAAAACAGTCTCGGGGGCAAACCTCCCATCCATCCTTGGCTACCACCGCCCCTAACCAAACGACTAATATTCCTACCGCTGAGGTAAATTATGTGCAAACTTCACAAAAACCTAGTGGAAAAAATAAGAAGAACAAGAAAAAGACATATTCTTTGGAAGAGTAGTCGGCCAATCACAATAATCCTAATCAGAAAAACGCTACCAAAAACGACAAAGGGAAGGATAAACCCATGAAATTTCCTTGCAAGATCTATGCGGAGGTCCACTTGACATAAAAATGTCCTCGACTGCAGGAATGCACTGATTTTATCGCAAACAAGGATTCTGGGCAAACACCTGTCGTTCTTCATAATCCTTTCCCTAATCAACAACAACAACACCAACACATGGTTGACAACTTGCCACAACCCCAGCAACGGGGCAATGGTGGTTCACATCCTTTCGGTGAAGGATAATCCACAATTTATGGCATTGAATGTGTTGAACTTCAAACATGAGCCAAGCTTTATGGAAATCCTACCATAGATGCTCAAGAACCTGGTACTAGTTCAACTCCATCGCCGAATAACGATCTGCATATCGAACAGCCTACTGCTGATGCCATGATTCGTCGCCCCAAAGGGACACTTCCACGCAAGAATCATAACACCTCTGGACGTGCAGCCCAAAACTACAACATTGTAGAAGATTTGGCGCAGGCACCGTAAGCTATGTCTGCTCTCGAAGTATTGCAAACTTGTCCAGCACAAAGGAAAGCCTTGTTTTCAGCCATTGGTGGAATAGACCCCCAGGATTCCATGCTAGCTATCTTTGATATGGAAAAATCTCAAACTTGCCTCTCACACCAACTCGCATTCCAAGTGTAGGTTGTGTCGAAAGGGAGACCAATCCATCGCATTGTCATTGACGAAGGTGCTTCGACCTGTGTTATGTCACAAGCTTGCTGGCTCGCTTTAGGTTCTCTTACCTTACACTGCTGTCGAATTCCCTCAAATATTTCGATGGCCACACGTTCCTCCCAAAAGGATACCTTGCTAACTTTCCCATCACTCTGAGTAGGAAAATGGTAACCGTGGACGTTGAAGTCGTAGATCACCATCTCAACTATAATCTATTGCTCGGTCGCAGTTGGTCTTATGCCATGACCGCCATTGTTTTTTCGGTCTTCCGACTCATCCTATTTCCATTGGATGGGAAAATAGTCACAATGGATCAGTTATCCTTCTACACCCCTGATTATACCACGTTACCAAGTAGCGCTATGCCCCTAATAGGAGGCTTTCCTAACTCTTACGTCAGTATTGGTACCAGTCTTGTGAAGGCATCTTCCCTACTGTGTTGTTTTCCTCTGCCGCTGCCAAAGATCCCAAATACGGTTGCAATGATATCCACCACTTTGGATGGCTCTATCGACCCATGGATCCTCCCAGCACCTTCAGACATTGATTCCTATGGAGATCAGATGCCGCTCTCACCAGCCGAGTTGGCCTACCAAGCCATCAAAATTACATATGAACCCTCCACTGCTATGGTTTCGACCAAAGGTACAAACCTCCCACCCATCACAGTTCTCTCTAAGGATCTCCTCAATGAAGTCTTGCCTACAGATGAAGCTATTCGAGAGATCATGTCTCTAGAAGAATGACCTTGGGGAGAGATTCACCATCGCGCTTCGATGATCGACTCGGACGTGATAAATACTGAAATCCCATTCTTTGACCCACCTGAGATGGTTCCCTCCGCTTACACGACTGTTCAAACTATCGATTCAGAAGGGAACATGGGTAATGTTTCTAAGACAATGCTCATTGATATTTCGGTCAAAACGAGTATCGTGGAAAATATTCAGATTGGAGCAAATTACAATCCCGAGGAAATTGCACGCTTCACATCCCTTTTCAAGGAATTCCGCGATGCGTTCGCTTGGTCTTATGATGAAATTCTCGTCATAGATCCATCTATAGTCGAGCACGAAATCAAGATTTATGAAAATTCCAAACCAATTTAGCAGCGACTCAGGCCTGTCCACCCGCGCAAAGCGGCTGCCATCAAAATTGAGGTAGAAAAACTTTTAAACGCTGGTTTCATCTATCCTGTTCCTTTGACAGAATGGGTTTCCAATCCGGTTCCCGTAGATAAAAAACAAGGCACCATCCGAGTTTGTGTTGACTATCATGATCTAAACACCGCTTGTCCCAAATACAATTATCCTACGCCGTTCATAGATCATATTCTCGACGATTGTGCCGGATGCGAATCTTTTTCCTTCATGGATGGATTCTTCGGCTATAACCAGATTGCAATTAAAAAAGAAGACCAGCATAAAACTGCCTTTATCTGTCCTTGGGGTACATTTTCATATCGTAAACTCCCATTTGGTCTGAAGAATGCTGGAGCAAATTTTTAGCGGGCTATGGACTACGCTTTCCATGACATTTGACATATTGTACAGGCTTACTTGGATGACCTTCCGGCCCATTCCAAGAAATGACCTGATCACCTTGCTCATCTGAAAGAAATTTTTGCTAGGTGTAGATTCTACAATATACGTCTGAATCCTCATAAGTGCGTATTTATGGTCGAGTCCGGGCATCTTTTAGGTTTAATTGTCTCCAAGCACGGGATTAGGGTTGATCCCGATAAGGTTAAAGCAATTGTTGAATTGCCGGCACCACAATCCATCCTCCACCGAGCATTATTTTTACGGTATTTTTCTTGCTCATTAATCCGAAAAACCTCGATTTCTCTTCTTCGGACTCGTTAAACTTATACAAAGTCGATTCCGAGCATTCTTTTTACGGTATTTTTCTTGCCCATTAATACGAAAAACCTCGAGTTCTCTTCTTCAGACTCGTTAAACTTATACGAAGTTGATTCCAAGTATTCTTTTTATGGTATTTTTCTTGCTCATTAATCCGAAAAACCTCGAGTTATCTTCTTCGGACTCGTTAAACTTATACGAAGTCAATTTCGAGCGTTCTTTTTATGGTCTTTTTCTTGCTCGTTAATATGAAAAACTTGGAGTTCTCTTTTTCAGACTCGTTAAAATTGATATGAAGAAGCACTGAGCTTTCTTTTTAAGGACTTTTTCTAGCTCATAAAACTGAAAAAACCCCGAGTTACCTTTGTCAGGCTCGTTAAACTACCACGACAGAGAGTAAGGAGCCATTATTTTTCCTCTTTTTCAAATCTCTTTAAACAGAAAAAGTGACCGAGTTTTCTCCGCGTGACTCGTTAAAATTTCATGGAGAGCACCGAGTTTTTCTTTGTTGGACTCGTTAAAAATTTCACAAAGAGTACTGAGTTTACTTCGTCTCCTCATACTCATAAAAAAATGAGGTAGATGTCCATCGAGCATAGATTCATCACTTTTCCGGCTTCGATGGACTAACTCACGAAAAATGAACTGTTTCAGGCTTACTATTCTCCCTTTGTCGTGCCTGGTTATCAAGACATGACAAAGGTACCCCATGGAGTTGTCTTTTACGACATTTTTCAGACTCTATAAACATGAAAAATTCACCGAGTTTACTCATCTGGACTCGTTAAACCTAATCAGATGGGGAATGGAGTTGTCTTTTACGACATTTTTTTGACTCTAAATATGAAAAATTCACCGAGTTTACTCGTCTGGACTCGTTAAACCTAATCAGATGGGGAAAAATTTGGACAAAATGGATACTACCTCTGTTACATTTTAGAAAGGTCGATTTGGCAGCAAAAATCTTGAACATGGCACTTCCCAGAAAACTCTTTCGCAGTTAGCCGAACCCTACCATCTATGAGTATTAGCCTTCATCTCCCAGTGCTCCTACACCGGTAAAATCCTAACAAAATATTTGGTGTTCATCAAAGCCTCAGCTTCCTAGTACCCTATTACAGTGCCTTCTATTGTTCAAGTAGATCTCGCTATCTACTGCTCCTCTTATCAACCAAACCGCTCATTATGCCAGAAATTATTTGTCTTCAATTATCCCCATTTGCTCTTCATTATCTACATCAAAAACAAAATCATTTGGTTTCTGTTTCGTGTTGACTGATGTAGGACGCCTTAGTGCCTACCTTTCAAAAGATTTCTTCCTATCGACTTCAACATCTTATCTAGGAAGTTGATCCAGAAACCCATCAGTACCCAGATACTTGCAGACATCAGTGGCAGGTAATCTTGTGTTTGATTAGGAGTCTTCATCATTGGCTCTTGATCGAATGATTCTACGAGTGTTCAACTTCAACTCTTTTTATTCACACTCGCTATATTGTACTATGCATCTTAGGGACCATCATCATTATCGGTGGCCACCTTCGCGTCTATTAATATTTTTTAATTATCGACTAGTAATCAGACGATTTCTCACATGTTCGACGACAAATCCTTCATTCACATGTTGAGAAATATGTAGTTTAAGTGAAGCGGCGGTCAAGACCTTGGGGCAAAGGTTACATCATTAAAGCTATGTTCCCTTCCCCAAGTTGCGATATTGTTTATGGAGACAACTTCTTTAGCCTGATCCTATTATGACAGACACTTCCACATTATGCTTATCGGTGGACAGATTCTTCATATCTCTGTTCTAGAGAAATCATGTTGATTAGCTACTGAGCATGGGAATGCTCGACTCAAGACAGATACTATATTTTCTGACATATGTTGTTGTTTCAAGTTTTCCTCAGTCTTTCAATCTCTTCATCTCTACTACACACATTATAAAGTATTTCGGCCATCGTCTTCGTCTCTGACCTCACACTTTAGGGGGAATTTGTTACAGGTAAAAAAACCTCCTCATCAGCTCAGAGGAGAATATAAATATGGAAGGAATACAAAGACCTAAACTAAACCTACTTCTGCCAAGGTAACACACCCCTATAACAACAAAAGAGTGTTATAACGCACCTGATTAATGAAAAGGCCGCGTTAGTGGCTAGGGAAACACTCTGTTTAGACTAGAGGGCAGCGTTCCCTGTGTTTTGAGTTTGAAACAGGAAAAACCCGCGGAGAATGATTTGAAATCCCAACTTTTCTCATAAGAGAGTCAATACAAAAAGGAAACTGCAAAGCACTAGTCTCTTATTGGGCCTTGCCAAAAACAACTGAACTCTCAAGGAAGGCAAAAGCATGGGAAGTTGAGGAAACATCTTGGTTTTTTCTATTTAGAACTGTTGGAAGGAGAAAGGCAATGATTTCTCTCTCCATCTCCTATAAAATGGAGCTGAAGGCTCTTGGTTCAAGGTCGAAGGATTGTCAAAGTTTTGAATACTTGTGAAGTAGAGCATTATTGTTGTAGTGTGAAGGTCAAAATCAAAGAGGTTAATTGAGAACTTGTTGATCAAAACATCACCAAATTGAGAGATAGAGAGATTGGAAGGCTGAGGAGGGCTTGGTACAACTGACGGTTGTAATCCTCCTTTTTACAAATTAATAGAACTGTATCTGTTTTGTCCATTGTATGCATTGATATTGTCATTGTTCTTCAATTGATTATATAGCATGAGATGAATGGCTTAGATGTGCATTGTTTAAATGTTTATCATATATTAACTTAATTGATAGGAAATGTATGTTGTGGTAGAGATTACACGGGTGCTTTGATTGATTACAGGGTCGAGATTTGGAGCTGGTGAAGGAGGATCCCTGCTTCGCTACTTAGTGCTCTCCAAGAGACTTCAAGATAATTAAAGAGGTAATCTTCCATCTTATTACATCAAGTTTTTTAAGTTGATATGAACATGTATGTATCTTCTTTGTGAACTATACAACTAATCTCACTGTCTGGCTCGGGCACCGGAAAGCCCTGAGAGGGATATTAGAGAACCAACAACCCAAGAATTTTACCCTATAGTAGCTACCATGTATTCCAATTCCATTGAACTGAGTGCCACGGATTGTTGTTTCGTGCTATACCAGGAAACTGTTGTTGACCCAATGCTAAATATCCCCCCTGTTGTGCTCTTTCTATCCTGTGGACTTCCAGCCCAATCTGCATCCGTGAAGCCATGAAACTTCACTCCATCCGTTCTTCTATACCATTGACCATACTCTGATGTGTCCCTCAGGTATCTCAAGACATGCTTCCTCGACTTCCAAAAGAGCTTGGTAGGCTTAGTCATAGATTGAATCAGCTAGTTAACTGCGTAGCAAATGTCCAGTCTCATGTTCACTAGATACATTAGCGAACCCACTAACTATTGATAGACAATAACATCCACTACCTCTCCAGAAGTAGCATCCTCTTTCCTCCAGTTTCCTTGAATAGGAGTATCCATGGGTTTGAAACTCTCCATGTTAAACTTACCTAGTATCTCATTTACATACTTGCCTTGAGACACAAAAAGTTCACCATCCCACTGCCATATTTCCAATCCAAGGAAATAATGAAGGAGGCCCATATCCTTCATTTTGAACTCCCCTGAAAGACCCTCCTTGCATGAGTGTATCAACTGCACATCACCAGTCAAAATTAGATCATCAACATAAAGAACAACGATCAATAGCTTACCCTCAACCACGATCTGGTACAGGTTTGCATCTACTTCACTTTTGGTGAAGCCCAGTCTAGTGAAATAGCTGTCTATCTGAGTGTACCAAGAATAGGGTGTTTGCTTAAGCCCATACAACGCTATTTTGTGTCTGCACACATGTGAATCACTGTTGAAGATCTCAAAACCTTCAGGCTGCTCTATGTACACCTCATCTTCAATGATCCCATTGAGAAACATAGTTTTCACATCCATCTGATGAATGCGCTAGCCCATCTGCGCTGAGAGTGCAAGGATGGATCTTATGGAATAGTACCTTGCAATAGGCACAAATATCTCACCATAATATATCCCCTCGATCTGTGAGAAGCCCCGGGCCACAAATCTGGCCTTGTATTTCTCCACACTCCCATCAGCAACTTGCTTTACCTTTTAGATCCATCTCAAACGTACCACTGATTTGTCAACCGGTCTTGGGACAATTTCCCATGTACTGTTTTTGACGATGGAGTCATACTCCTCCACCATTGCATCAACCCAAGTAGGCTACTGCATTGCTTCCTGAAAGGAATATGGTTCAGTCACAATACATTTGTTCATAAGAGCTATGTATCTAGTAAATCAGTCAGGAGACTGTCTCTGTCTGCGCTGTGAAGTAGGGGCTCCTACATTCTGTGCAACATTAAGTTTTAGCCTATCAGCCTCTGTGGTGCGCCTTCTGCTATTTCTGATGGATGGCTTTGCATGAGTGATTTCCTCCACTCCATGAACCTCTTCATGTGGCTGATCCACATCTTGAGACTCATCTTTGGGAACGAGCAGTTCCTCCTCTGCATGCAAGTCCAAATCCCTCTCAAGGGACAACCGCATGGCTTTCCTCTCATCAAATTTTATATCCCGTCGTACAAAAGTAATTCTGCTGTTTGGAAAATACACACGATTATTATGGGGGGTTTCTGTGTACCCCACAAAAATACCAACTTCAGCAGTCGGTTCCAGCTTCTTCCTAGCATCCTTGGTCACATGCACATTAAAAAATGAGCCAAAAATCTTAAAGTGTGAAACATCAGGTTTCTTACCAGTGAAAGCCTCTTCAGGTGTACTCATTCCAAGTACTCTATGAGGACAACGGTTTTGCACATAAACCTTAGTGTTGCATGCTTCCACCCACAAATGCATTGGTAGGCCTTGATCATGAAACATCGCTTGTGCTGCACCCATGATCATTCTATTCTTCCTCTTCGTGACCCCATTTTGCTGTGGTTTATGAGGTGCTATGAGTTCTCTTCAAATTCCTTCTTTGCTGCAAAAGTTTTTGAAATTTTTAGAGATGTATTCTCCACCATTATCACTCCTAAGAGCCTTCCCTTAATTCCTCGACTCTTTCTCCACCAAATCCTTAAACTCACAAAACTTAGAGAATGTTTGATCTTTCTTTTTCATGAAGAAGATCCAGCATTTACGAGAAAAGTCATCAAAAAGTATTACATAGTACTTATGTTTTGGTGTTGAAGCAACCGAGAATGGTCAACACACGTCTGTGTGAACTCTCTCAAGGATCCCTGAAGCACGGTTCTCCTTCTCATGCCAGGTGCACTTTACATACTTTCCCATGGTGCAACCCTTGCACTTATTTAACTGAGCAAGTGTTTCCATTGGAATTCCAGTATAAATTTATTGCATGACTTTCAAGGCTCCATGATGAAGATTACCCAATCGCCTGTGCCATAATTCGCCCTCATCCCGGCTCACCACTTTCTCTACCTTGCCCATCATGGTAGCACAACCATCTACATCTAGCTTGTAGAGATTCTTAACTCGAATCCCTATCCTCTTGGCTTGACCCGTTGTTTTATGTCGCAGGAAATTTTTTCCATCACTAAAAACAATGTCATAGCCTCTATCGTCCAACATTGCGATTGAGGCCAATTTTTTCTTCAGACCTAGTACATGCATTACATATTTTAATTGAAATGATTTACCTTAATCCCTCTGAAAGGTAATGGTACCAATCCCAGTATCATTGTATCGTCCATCGTCGCCCATCACAATATGCATCTGGAGATATTTCTCCTCCAAGCACTGAAAAATTCCTTATCTCCCATCATGTGAAAGGAAGCACCACTATCCAATTACCACATGGATCCTAATGCACTTGGCAACATGCATGCAATCAAGGAGAAGTCAAGCTCAAATTAAGAGGCAAGGGCCTCACCAACTCTAGCTCCAACAACCTTCTTGTTCTTATTCTTTTGTGGACAGTTAGTAGCAAAATGCTCATGTTCAGTGAAAACACTTCACCTTGGACATGTCCCGCTTCTTGCCTTTGGACTTGGATTTTGAAGGAAATTTATTCCCTTTCCATTTCCTCGCCTTGGAAGCCAAAGCACAATCCTCTTCATCCTCATTCTTAGATGAAGATCGATCTCCGGTGTTTCGTCTGAACTCCTCCTGCACCAGATCTAACCATAGTCGTTCCCAATCTAACAATTTTTCCTGTCCGTTGACAAAGTCTTGATAACTGTGCCAACTCTTAGGAAGTCATAGGAGAGCCAAGCTCACCAAATCATCATCAACGACTGTTATTCCCACTGTTTGGTTGATGAAGTTATGACGAGAAATATGATCCATCTGTAAGGAGAGTTTTGGTCAAACCATGATACTTGTGTCTATTCAGGAAACATCATGCCCACACTTGATTCTTTATGTTTCAGTGTTTTCACACTTATCCAATCAATAGAAGAGGAAAAGGGGAAAAAACTAAATGAGCAAACCTAAATCATAGGTCTCTATATGCTTCTCTGAAGGAACAAAATATCCTGCTCTTAATAAGTCGGGATCCCTCTTCCACCCATAAAATGAATAAGTGCTAATTCAAAATCCTCTTTAAATATATAAATAAAGGAGAAATAATATAAAGTTTTCCTGCATAGAGAGGTGAAGCAAGAAACTCCGTTGGGGTACTATCCAGGATCACTGGCAGCAGAGAAATGTTTTTGTTCTTGTAGTGACTCTGTTTGGGTATTGTCCAGGCCTGCTGGTAGCGGAGCAACACTAGAGATAAAAAATTATACTCTAAAAATCTAAAGCTCACGAACTTCACTACGCTTTCCAATTCGAAACATTGCGATATTTTTGAAACTGATGTTTGTGTTCAACTGAGAAGGTACAAAGCGGACCATGTTTATTCACGGGGTAAGTGGGGAGGCCAAAGTGATCAACATGATGAATCAATACTCCCTGGATAACTAAGATCCTGCACATAAGAGTGTGTTAAGAGTTAGCCAAGATAGAGAAGCTGAGTGTCACCAAGTGTTGTCGCTACTACAACACCCTCTTAAATTTTGGCCTGAACCAAATTTCGGATCCTAGCTTGGCCTTGCATATTGTCGTCGCAAACATTGAAATCCATTGCATGTTTTTTCTCTAAGTGTTTTGGTCTCGATTGTGAGAAAAGGAAAATGTTGTCTTTTTGCATGTTAAGTGTCGCACGATGTATATAAACTTGTTTTAGTGGTTTCAAGGGGTTATATTTATGAAAATGAGTTGGTATTACTATCTAAACATCTGTCGCACTCATTTCCAAAGTTTTAAGCACTGTCACACAAGTGTCTTCATGGTCATCACAAAGTGTATCTTTAGTGTTGCACTTGTCATAAGTTGTCGCAAAAGTTGTTGCACCATCATAAGTCGCCGCAAAATTTGTTGCATTGAGGGAAATGTGTTGTTCATATGTCCTAGATTATCTATGTTGTTGTGTCGTCAAGTGTTCTAAGTGTGTGATCATAGTCAAGTCATATCACTGTTCACATTGGCTTCATGAGTCCCACATGAAGCCAAATTATGTAAACTTTCCAGCAACTTAGCCTCATCCGACCCTCCTGAATTGCGCATTTTGTATTTCCAACCCTCAAGTTGAAACCTACCCTTTTGACATTCCACAATGCTCAGTTCCTACCTCCTAGGACTGTGCACTGCGCAGTATGTGTGCCCAAGCCTCGACCTCCAAAATTTCACATTGTGCAGTCTCTTAGCTCAAGCCCAAATCTTGAGCTTCTGAGCTGCACAATCACCATGTATTCTCTACCTACCAGATTTGTGGAGTTGGTTGAAACAGTGCAAAACCCCTTAGTCTGGCTCACTGAGTCCCAAAACTGTGCAATATGTCTGCCCAGTCTAACCTTGACTGCGCATTACGCAGTCTCACGGCTCAATCTTCACCCCTGATTGCCTGAGTTGCGCAATTGCATAGTCACAAAACCTCTCCCTCTTCCTGCAACCCGGTTCTGATTTAGTCAGTTGATCAACATGCATCATCTTAGACTAGGGATTTATCAGACTAATTTCATCTTGTCATTAGTGAATTTGTAACAGCCTTAATCAAAATCCATGTAAAAAAATATAAGTCCAAGGTCTTGGGACGCATATTCCAAGCAGAATGGTGGGTAAAAAATCCTAGTGGGTGTCACTTCGGTTTATTAAGGCTAAATGAAATTGGAAAATGCAATGACAAAGGCAATGGTAAAGGCTTTGGAAAGGAAAAGTGGCATTTATTGGAATTTATTTATGAAAATAATGGAAATTAGGAGAAAAGGGGGGTGAAAAGTCACAGGTTGCATGTGAGGAGGAAAATAATGGAAAATGAAGAAAATAGATGCCTCATTAATAAAAATGATTTTGAGGATCAGTTGGTAAACTTTTACTCATACTTTTTTCAATTCAATTTTGGAGATCTCATTACATTCTCTCTCATACTCTTGGATACTTAGCGTTTTCTTGGAGCACTCTTGGAGGAGTGTGGCATACATGGGATTTGGAGCAAGAAGGAAAAGGAAAAGCAGGAAAGCGTAAGAGGACATCGTGATCAACAACTATTGCAGGTTTTTCTTGCAGGTATCGAGTTGCATGTATGATTCCCTTACTAGTTTTTCCATGCATGGCATATGCATGTCATTATTTGGTTATGATCTATCATTGGCATGGAGGATTGCCTAGATTTGAAGTGGTTTTTCCTAGCCTTTCTATTTCCTGGATAGCCCTGGTGTTGTGGGTTTTACTTTTGTTTTTTGGTTGGTTCTCATGTACCTTTGTCTGTGGGTTGAGTTAATAGTTCCTAGAAGCCTTGGTTGGAAAAATGCTCTAGAAGCCCTATAACAACTTGGGTTGAGTTATTATTATTTGAAACCTTGGTTAGAAAAATGCTCTGGAAGCCCTTGGTGGGTTGAGTTACTAGTCTTGTAAGCCCTGATTGGAAAAATGCTCTGGAAGCCCAGCGACAGTTGTGGGTTGAGTTACTGGTCGTGGAAGTCGGGTTGGAACAAATGCTCTAAGCCCTAGACAACTTTAGTAGAGACTGATCCGATGATGGTTAGTGATGCCCGACTGTGAGGTGGAATCACTGCTTGAGGGTTGAGGTGGTTTGGCCTTTGGAAGATCTGGTTTGGTTTTGTTTGGTTTATTCCATGAGGTCCCACATTCATGCTTGGAATATGGCACAAAGGTGATTGGCTGAAGAGATATTTGGCTCATAAAATCTATAGTCGGGTGGAACGTGGAAGTCCCAGACCTTGTTTCATTTTGCATATGTTAATAAGAGCTTATTTTCTCTTGTATTGACGGGTAAATATATTTGTTTCATATGTGGTATTTATGGTTATTATATCCTTAACATTTTTTTTGGTTATATGTGTTAGTTTTTGTAGCATCAGATGTGTTATAGCCACGAAATTTTGTGGAGAGGCTAGGACACAGGAGATATCCAAAACCCATAAATCGTTTCTTGAAATTCCACCTAGAAATGACTTAATTAGATTATTAGTCACTTTTAAAATATTTTCTAAGTCTAAACTTAGGGAAAATGATTAATTAATCAGAATTAATTAAGTCAAGGTGTGAAGGTTATAGAGACTCACATGGATCGATTTCAAGTTAATCCTAGCATCGATTAAGATCTAATATTGGTTGTTGATGTCCCAACAAAGGATTATAATAAGAATTCGATGGGGCTTAGAGAAGATACACTTGAGAAATTTGATTTTACTTAGAATCAATTTCCAGAGAGAGATTCAGTGAGGTTGAAGTAGTGAGAGAGGGGCAGATACAGTGAAGCCAAAGGAGGCATTCCAGATCCGGTGAGTGCATTTGTAGAGAGGCACAAGGGCTACAGAGAGGCTGACGCGGAGGCAACATTGTAGCCTCTAGAGGAAAATCTGTATTTTTCTTGGGAGAAGCAATGATTCAGTTCCGGAAGCAGGGCAGAGGTTCCAGAGACCAGGAGAGTCAGTTTCCCAGACAACAACTAATCAGACGGCTGGAGGAGAAGTTCTTCCACGTTGGGTGATGCAGAGACCACGTGAGGGTGACACAGTGACTACACAAGAGCAGTTTGGACAACTCATTTTTGAGCTGAGGTCACTGCTCAGATTCGTCTGTGGAGTGAGGAATTTCCTCAGTATTTTTTATTGCAAGTTTTTCTTTGTAGGATTGTGAGTTTAGGCATCCATTTGTACTCAGATAATTTCACTGTTGCATAATATTAAAACCCTCAACTGTTTCACTGGTTTTCCCAAGTTTGGTTTTTCCGGGGACTTTCATTCAAAACAATTGTGTTATTTTGTCTATGAGTGCTAGCACATTCTTCCAACATTTTATTTCTTCCACAATTTATTTGTGAAGGTTGCATTGTATTTATTTTAATATTTTTTGTAGGAAACAACAAATAAATTGTTAAGTAGAATTAACAATTAGAAGAAATAATATCAGTTGTTGCAATAGGATTCTAGTGTTGGACTTTTCACAATATGTTGGTTATGAGTGTAGAAATATTTCTCTGATACCATGTAGAAAATATTCCAATGGATTCAATCCGATCTTGTGACGTACTAAAACAATATACTGGATGCTTCTACAATATTTGCAGAATGCAAAACATAATTTCTCAATCACATGCAAGTAAGAGAAAGAAGTAAATCAATCGCACAACACAAGCTGTTCTCGGGGAAAGAAACTGCTCAAAACCCCTCTATCTATATTGTGTCTTAAGTCAAGGAATCATGAAACAATACAATACTTAATCTCTCACGAGATTCTCCAGCACTCTGCCAACTGTCTCACACTGATCTAGGAAAAATCGGTCTGGAACTTAGCCAATTCTCAACCTTCCTTCAGCCTGCCTTGCTCACGCAATTCCTAGGGAATTAGCTCCCTATTAAATAGGAAAAATAGCCTTCCTTGATTGCGCAATGCATCATGGCATCCCAATGATTCTATAATTGCACATGGGAAATTTTCTATAAATACAATTGATAGTTATGTTCCCTTTAATCTCTGTCTCAACTGGGTCTTCCTCAGAACTGACATGCATGCAACTATTTATAGTGAATTAAATATAATTTAATTTATTGGACCTCTCACTATCTCATCTCTCAGTTAGAACTAGTTAAAATTATTTTAACTTAATTAATTGAGTTAACTAATTCACACCTACACCCCACTGTTGCATGAACTGCAACTTGAGCCCCAAAATATTAGAATCCCTCTACATGCCTAATCTTAGATCCTCAACTCAAATTTCTTGAGCTAACTCAGTCATCATGATTTAGTTAACTAATACAAGTTGTTATGAAATTAAATTACAATTTATTTAAGGGAAAAATAATTTAGATGCTTCATATTCCACAACCAAAATTTTGGTGCATAAAAAATTCCACATTCCTGGTGCATCAAGTTTCCACGACCTTTGTCGGTGCATTTTTTGTCCTTTCTGGTTGCCAATTTCACTATTTCTTATTGCAAATTTCAACACTCCCTCTCAACAAGAAATGAATTCAATCTATCCTGATCTGGTACCTTTGGAATGTTTTGCATGCAACACTTCTCTACTGTTGTTTGCACCTGCAACTCCTAAAACCGAATAACCTCCAAACAACTGAATCATTATAATGCATCTGCCATCATAGTCTTATGAATGCTGCTAGCTACTGCACATGTCTATTGGACTCTCTGCGTTGCTGCTAGCATATGAATTCGTGTCCTCTGCATTGATGCCAACTCTGATCTGCACTCCAGTATCCGACATCTGTCACTCTGATTTTTATCTTCTTGACATCTAACTGCATCAACCCAACCAATATTTCCTGCTACTGTTGTACTGTGGGCTCCTCGTAGCGAGGTTCGATCCATGAGACACACCATCTCAATGGACCCTGCCAAAATTTCTTCTTGGGATTATATCTGCACATCGCCCCACCTCTCACTTGGAGGTATAGCTGCATATACTCCCTCTACCCATATGGCTCAAAATTCCACCCTACTAGAGGTCTCTCCTTGAGTGGACACCTCCACTTGGTCTCCTCTTTGTTTCTCCAATTGTGGCTGCTCCAAAACCTTCTGAGACTGCTTTAGAGGCTGCATGTTGACAGACTCTCTCTCAACCACCAACTCACTATCCACTTTTTCTCCTCAAATCTTTGCATGCATCCTCGACCTCGAGAGAATACATGTTTTTGAATATTAAACCGATTTATTTCACCCATCCCATGGCGATGTGTCTAAGGAACATTTTTCATTCTCTAAATATGACATCATAGCCATGATCTTCCAATATCGCTACAGAGACAAGATTCTTCCTTAGGCTTGGAAAATACAAAACATCTGTCAGTCTGAGAGCGGAGCCAGAATTCATCTTAAAGGTAACTGTACCTATGCCACTGCTATACCTCTTGTCATCTCCAAAATCTTTTTTCTACTGGAGGTCATTCTCCTCCAAGTCATTGAAGAGATCTCTATTCTTCGTCATATGGAATAAGGCACTGCTGTCTAGATACCAGATGCATCCCATTACAGTGCTGACCATGCATGCAATGAGAGTAAAATCAAGCTCGAACTGTAAATCCAATGCTTCACTCACTGCAACTGTTAGGGTCCTATAATAATAGGGTTTATAAAATTTTGAATTGACTTTGATAAGTCTTGTAAATATGTACATACCGTGCTTTTTGCAAGTTGTTTTCCCATATTTTGAAAAGATGAAAAATAATAAAAAATCAAAAAGAGGGTAAAAGTCCTAAAAGAAAGATCAAAGGACTTAGAAAAATATATACCCCAAAAGAAAAGAAATAAAACCTGAAAGTGAGCAAGTCCAAATGCCACTACTTTTACTTTTCACTGCAAAATTAATGATTATGTGCAGAGTGTCAATAAATGCCATAATCCATGATCGGTTAAATAGTTTAATCTTAACTGTTCATGTTTTAATTTCATGTTTTAAATAGTGAATAAAGATTTGTCAAACAATTTAAACTTGAAAAATCAATAGATAGGTAGAGAATAATGAGGAGCTCAATAGTTTAATTTGAGCCCTCAGATGAAATAAGGTATATTTAGATTAAGTTTTATGCTTTGGAAGAAAATGTTTTAAGGTTGCAATCCTAAATGCACCCGCAAAATGAAGAAAAAATGTTAGAAATACAAGATTGGGTAGGTAGAAAGCAGTGGAGAAATCATGTAAATAATAAATCATTGGGAAAAATCACTAATCTCCCCTCCCCCATGAGTATTCAGTATTCTAAACTATCAGTCAAACAGGCTCAGAGCATTTCTCTGACTTTTGTTGGGACTAGACCCAAGGCTCTATGACTGGTTAGTTAAAAATATTGAGTTTTTATGTTAAATCCTCATATATCATCACTTACCTTTCATTTATGTACTAAAACCCCTTTTTCCTAAGTAAAAACACACTTTTACTAAAATTGTAACCCTAGAATAAATAATTTCATCCCTTCATAAGCATTCATAAAAACTCACAAAATCACATTTATCCTAAGCATTATCGAAAGAAATATAAAGATGAGCAAATGCTTGATTATTATGTTATACTAGGAGATAATGTGTATTTTGTTTTACATTTCACTCCCCTCTCATATTAGATTTTAACATATTTTATTAAATCCCTAAGAGATACCATTTCCTAGCTATTAATTCCATTATATCTAATAAACCCCAAAAAACCCACTATTATAAGCTTTTGACCAAAGTATATTATCCCATGTGTATAAATGAAAAACCCAAAATAAAAAGCCCTTTGGTCTAAAAGATGATCCATATTCAAATATCCTTCTGTATAGTTTCTAAAACTATCCAAATGGTTGAAAAACTATATAAATATATATATTGCGCTCGCATATTTTAAACATTTAAACTAATGTTTTAAATAAAAACAATAAAACAGGCTTATACCATCCTTAAAGCATATTATATATGTTTTATACCTTTTAAAACCTCGACTGTATCATAAAGGTTTGAACATATTATAAGCCCCCGCTGCTATATAGACTATGGTTTAAACGTGTTTTAAACTATTTATTTCATAAAAAATTAAACCATTGCCGCGCATACAAAGCCCGGTCCCACCTTTCTATGCTGACGCAGCTCTCAAAGCAATCTCAGCCCTTCACATTCATTTCTCAAATCCAACGGTTGACAGGAAATATCACATAGAAAACATGCCCGACCTCTCCATTGTAAAATCCACATGAAATAGGCAGTTTTGCGATGAACCCTCCCCTCCACGTGGCCCCTTTTGATTCAATTGCGTGGGTTTTCATTAAAACCACTTATCACTCAAAATCCACGAGATAAACCGCCTAGCTTTTCAAATCCTTTGTAAACTAAAACCACTTCCCACCTGATGCGACCTGTAATTAATGCCAAGGCTTAATACGATCAAATGTTTAATAAAACCTTTGTAAATGCGTTATTTCACTATCTTTCACGTTTTATCAGTGTTTTCATCTCCCCAACTGTATAAACCTGCAAAAAGCCTTTGATAGCCATTTTCTGCCATCTTTACATCTAAAGCCTGCAAACCTTTGCCCAAGAATCCTGTAAAAGACTACAGAGGAGCTATATCGCTCCAGTTCAACCTCGGAAGCAATCAATTCGACCAGAAGACTGAAGTATACCCTGTTAAAACCTATACCTGCGTCAAAACATGTATTTTTCTCAGAATTTAACCTATAGTCAATTGAAAAAACCTTTTAGAAGAAAAGAATCTATCCTAAGATCAAGAAATTAATAAAATTGAATTTCCCAAAAGTCCTAGAAACAGGCAAAACCCTGGCAAAATTTTCCCAGGAACCCTAGTTGTCTGCTACGCACCATTTAAGGAAATTTATCAAATTTTCACAGTTATTGATCAATTTCAAGCTCTAAAGGCCAGAAATGCTCTGTAGGTGCCCTATATCTTCTGAAAAAACCTTTTTAATCAGAGTTTTAGCCCAATTTGCAGTCAAAAGAATCAAAAAACCCCTGTTTTATGTTTTAGACCAGTTTTAGCCTCAAAACTTCATTTGAGAGACCTAATTGAGCATAAAATCCAAAGAGACATTCTGTTTTGCTGTATTTTTGTAATCAAGCCTCTGTCATAGTAAAATTGCCTCTAAAAATAGTTTAAACTTGCAGAAGCCAATAAAGATGCCTAAAAAACAGAGTGGAAACAAATCTGAAGGTTCCAAGACTCCTAAAGCTACTCCCGCTATGATTCCAAATACTGCCATTGTAGTCAACCCATTACAACCCCCAGTTGTTGATATTGAGCATATTCCCCTAGCTGACATTGAATACAAGATAGCTGATCCTATAGTTGAGTTCAATTTATTAGATATCCACAACTGGTGTTTTGAAAAATCCCTAGATGATCAAGAAGATGTTCACATTTGGGAATCCAATTTTCCCAAGTATGTAGTCCCCCTGACTCACCCTTATCAAGAAATTATCAGACTATGTCACCAATACTACATTCCAGAACAGAGAGCTATTGTCAATGCAAACAAAGAGGTCCTATTACCATTATAGCAGAAGCAATAAACCGAATGTTGTAGCTTCAACCAGACCCCCAAGCAGTCCCATTATCTATTGAAGCCCTCACTAAGTTATACATTAACTTAGACTTTCCTAAAAGGTTTATGATTTTCCAAATTTTCATGCCTCTGCATGTTGAAATTCCAAAATTAAACCCTCCATATTCAACTGCCAAGTTCCCTGAAGGTTCAAGGCATGTTTCTCCATGCTCTCCTTCATACTTGGGTATTTCACTGATGAGCATACTGATGAGTCTATCCTAGGATTTTTGTCCACCTTTTATCCAGGATAGTCACCCTCAGTTATATTTGATTATGTTGGTTTTATAGCTGACAGCATCCACTATCAATTGATAAATTTGCAGCTGGAAGTAGTATTTAGATATACCTCCTAGCTTTTCCACTTGTTTTTATTCTTCCAATCAGAGAGCTTTCCAATTTCACTTCCGAAATTGGATATAGAAGGAAAACCTCTATCAATTTTCTTTTGGACATCTATACTCAGAAAAGAAGGCACATAATTCAGTTATTCAGAGTTTTTAGAGTTGTTTGTACATCCATTGACCACCATTTTGACAAAAACAGAGCAGGTGAACAAGCCAACAGGCCAAGGTATTCCCACAGGAAAAGTATAGTTAAAAAGTTTTGAAGATCTGTTTTATTTGTAGTATGAGATCAAGCCTTTATTTGTCATCAAGCCCACATTTTCCAGGTACACTGAGGCTGGTGAGAATTTTAGGAAATTCAAGAATATTAGAATTCCTAAAAATGAGGAGTGGCAAGATTTGACTGATTTTCTATGAAGAAAGAAAGGCAAACACATGAAGAAGAAAAATTCTGTTTGCTGATTTCACAGTCAAAACAGATTTTTACAGCAAGAAAGAAATTTCACTAAAGGTAAAGAGTATTCAAAGTTAAAGAGTATAAGCGCTAAAGAGTATCAGTGAGAAAGAGTATCTGTGAAGGCAACTAGATTATGAAAATATCTAAAAGGCCAGCAGAGAAGACACATAAGCAGCCAACTGCTTCTTATCTTGAAACAGTTTCTATTTAGTTTGAATAAAATAGGACAACTTGCTAATTTGTTGAGCAAGCTGTCACTATTATTGTTGTAAGATATTTAATTTTCCTAAGTTAATTCCTAGAAGTCATCTAGGATATTTTGTAAGACATTTATATAAATACTTCAGTCTTTGAAGTATTTTTGTGTGGAATAAAATTGCTGGAGATTACTATAGATATTTTGTTGACTTGAAGGCTTTGGATTTCGAATTTGAGTGGCAGACTGGATCACCCTTTTAGCATCATACTTCAGGATCCCTGTGATAAGAAATCTGGAGTGAAGTACTCTCTTCAACTTTTCATTGTTATTTTTTTTTCGTTTCATGCATACATCTGTGTTTTAATTCTAAATCTGAATGTATAACTAGGAGTATTACTACAGGACATGTTAATAGCACCTTGTTTTTAACTAGTTATCATTTCTTTGTTTTCTTCTGATTTCCAGTGTAGGGAATTCTTAATTGCTCCCTCTCCTATTTGACCTCTATCTTCTACTTCCCTTTTCCGGATCAAAGGATCCTTAAGTGCCCTTTATCTCGATCATACCATATCAAAAACCAATTTTCCCAAGATCTCCAAGGGTTATCTACCTTGCCCTGTAGACATTTGACCTTTTAGGCTTTGATCCCAGTTCTGTTAGCTTGAATTAGACTCCATATCCCAATGGACAAGTAGATTTCCCTCTATCTACCCTCCAAGTGAAATTTTCCCACCAAATCCAACAAAACAAAACCAAATTGCACTTTAATAACTAGCCTAATATTCAAAACTAAAACAAAGTTAAACTTGAAAGAGAGAGCCCTCTCTGAACCCTAGGAAGGCTAGATCCTAGAGTTTGAAGTAGGTTTATGGTTACCTCTAGTATTCTTTGACTAAAAACCAAAATCCCACAACTTAAGAATTTACTGGAGTGATAACAGCAACCACAACCTCTTTCTTGCTTTCCTTCTTCTGTGGACAATTTGCGGCATAGTGCCTATGCCCATGATAGTGAAAACACTTGATATTGGACAAGTATCTCTTGCCCTCTTTGCCTTGGGACTTATTTACCTTAGCTTTCTTTCCTTTTCCCACTAATTCACAATCTTATTATTTGTATTTGCCGGAGGTCCCATCTCTGGTGCTCTGCCTTATTTCTTCTATTACCAAATTGAACCACAAACGCTCCTAGTCTGGTAACTTCTCCCTCCCATTAACAGAGTCCTGGTAACTATGCCAGCTCTTGAGAAGGCCTAGAAGTGCTAGGCTCACCAAATCATCTTGGGCCACTATCACACCAACACTTCCAAGATCATATCGACATTGAGTGAACTTTGACAAGTATGTTGGTATCGTCTCACAGTCCTCCATCTTGATTTTTTTGAGCTTGTCCTTCAATGCCAACTTCCTGTGGTCACTGCTATTCTGAAACAGATCTGTCAAGGCCTTCAACATAGCATATGGAGTCACCTTCCCATGGAGACACAAGAAAATATGATATCGAACTCCCTCTAACAAGATCCTTCTCTCCTTTTCTATCTTCTTCTGTCATGCATCAAGAAGTTGGCCATCTGTTGCCGCAGGATTGGGAATATCACTCTCTATAAATTCCTTCAGTCCATTGTCCTCTAGCACTTCCTCCATCTTGTCCTTCCATTGTATATAATTCTAATTTCCCTCAAGATCATATTCGAGTCTCAAGCCATTGAAATACATCTTGATTTGTTGTTGGATCCTAAAGAATAAATCTGGAAATTTGAACTTGTTCAAGACAAAACTCTGTTCTTCTCTTCTATTGTGATTCCTAGCGCTCCGATACCATGTAGAAATATCATTCTGATACCATGTGTAAAATCTACCAATGGATTCAATTTGATCTCGTGATGTACTAAAACAAGATATGAAATCCTTCTACAATATTTGTAGAATAAACCAATCGCACAACACAAGATGTTCTTGGGGAAAGAAACTGCTCAAAACCCCTCTATCTATATTGTGTATTAAGTAAAGGAATCATGAAACAATACAATGCTTAATCTCTCATGAGATTCTCCAACACTCTACCAACTGCCTCACACTGATCTAGGCAAAATCGGTCTAATACTTAGCTAATTATCAACCTTCCTTCAGCCTACCTTGCTCATGCAATTCCTATGGAATTAAATCCCCATTAATTAGGAAAAACAACATTCCTTGATTGCACAATGAATCATGACATCCCAATGACTCTATAATTGCACGTGGCCAATTTTCTATAAATACAACCGATAGTTATGTTCCCTTTAACCTTTGTCTCAACGAGGTCTTCCTCATAACTAACATGCATGCAACTATTTATAGCGAATTATCATTTAATTGATTGATCACTCATTGTGAATTAAATCTAATTTAATTCATTGGACCTCTCACTAGCTCATCTCTCAGTTAGGACTAGTTAAACTGATTTTAACTCAATTAATTGAGTTAACTAATTCACACCTACACCCCACTGATGCATCAACTGCACTTGTACCCCCAAAATATTAGGATCCCTCTACATGCCTCATCTTAGACCCTAAAATCGAATTTCTTGAGCTAACTCAATCATCATGACTTAGTTAACTGATACAAGTTGTTATGACATGAAATTATAATTTATTGTCCAATTTATTTAAGTGAAAAATACATTAGATGCTTCACATTCCATGACCAAAATTTTGGTGCATAAAAAATCGTCATTACTGGTGCATCAAGATTCCATGACCTTTGTGGGTGCATTTTTTGTCCTTTCTGGTTTCCAATTTCACTGTTTCTTGTTGCAAATTTCAATAATGAGTGAGTTTTATGACACTGATAATGTATGGATCTCATCATGTTTTGATTAATCCCTAATTGTGCAATGAATATTTGGCTTAATAGATGGTAATGCAGTTATTGTGATGAGGCATCAATGCGCCTTAAAGATTCTCATATAAGTGTGATAACCCTATGCTCATACCTATTGTTTAAACTTGTAGAATGCATATTGGTGACATGTTTGATGAAATGACTGAAATGGATAGTAGGTCTCCAGTCATGTACTTGTTCAAGTATTTGCATCTGTATCATTGTTTTGAGTTTACTTTTCATTTCTGGAAGTTTCATGGAGTTTTGGGCAGTGGCCCGAGTCTCGACCCTGAAAAAGTGGCACAAAATCTAGATTCGTTGGCACAAAACTACCTGAAAAAGTTTCCCTTTGCAGGCATTCCTTGTTGTGGGAGAAGCTGGAGGGTCACAATCGCATGGATTCCCTTGTCAAGGGAGATGCTGAGGCTTTAATGCATAAAATTGTTAGGTTGTATTAGGGGTTGGTCATCTAGAAGGGTTGGATGGCTCCTGGGGGTTCTGTTGCATGTGTAGAAGATCAAGTTTTCTGTGTTCCGCTGGTTCCACTTCCTTTACTGATACATAGAGAGTTGAATCATATCATTGTAAATATTCATCACATATTTACCCCAGTTGGACAGTTACTTAGGTAGATGTGGGAGGAGGGTGTTATAGAGTGGTATCAAAGCGGGTTTCATTCTCTTTGGGTGGCGTCTGGCTTCCGTTCTCTTTGTGTGATATATGATACCACATGGTGGTATCAGAGCATGGTTCACCCCTTGGACTGGATGGGCTGTGTGTGTTGGTCTTGCATTCAGGGCTCTTGCATATGTGTTCCTTATGCTTGTGGTCTATGTGCTTGTTGCATATGCTTGGCGTTGGTCATAGTTATAGTGGTGTCGCCATGTGAAAATTGATAGTGTTTTTGATTGGATGTGGTCATCAGGAGTGTATGTCGGTTATGCATTTGTTATGCATGTCAGTGTTTATAGGTTGTTGTGCATGCATTGTTATGGTTATGGTTATAGTTATGCATGCATAATAGGTTAGATATACATTGTGAGGTCATTGTATGTAGTTATGTCATCATGATGTTGTTGATAAGATATGATGCTGATATGTTTGCTAAGATAGAGTAGGAGGTGTAGACTATTAGGGCGAGGTTGCAACACTAGACTTTGGTGTAAGAGCAGATCGTCATATGAGTATTGTATGGTTTCCATTCAGGTATGTTAGTTAATGGTTGTTATAAGCATTAAGGTTACTTAGATGCTTTTCATTCTATTGTTATTATGGTCACATGTATGATAAATGTTAGATGATCAGTGTAATCATATTCATGTGTGTCAAATGGTCATGAATGATAGTAACTTGTTGTTATATGCATTTTTATTGTTGTTTTATGTTAGTTAACTTGATGATTGTGTTATATGTTGTTGATAAGTATGTTATATGTTAACTTGTTGATTGTTGTATGATAATTAACTTGATGATTATATTATATGTTGTTGATGAGTATGTTATATGTTAACTTGTTGTTGTTATATGTTAGTTAACTTGATGATTAGGGTTATTGCATTAAGATCTTGATGTTATAAGTATCATGTAGATCTGGATTGGTCTGTGTAGATGGTTATGGTTGTGACATTCAGGTATGAGTTGACCTATTTGTGATATTGTGTTGTACTAATATAGATTGACTATGCATATGTGATTGTTATGCATGAATGACAATTGTCTATAGGTTTATGATATGAACATGTTAGCTAGTTATTGTTATGGATATCATTACCTTATTTGTGTTTGAGTTGATGTGTTGTGAAGTTATACCATGATAAACTAGAATGATTGTGTAGACAAGATAACCTCCCCTGAGATACATTAAGGTATGGGTTTGATTATGTTGTCTATTTGGTGTTTGAGTGTTTGATTATGTCATCTAGTTGATTTATTTAACATGGTATGTTTGATTAGTTGCATAATATGAGTATTTGTCTGTAGTATTGTATGAAGGAATGATATGGTTTTAAGACAATTGTACTAAAATGATATGCATTGAGATAACTGATATGTACTTGAGTTTTAAGTGAGTGCTAGTTATAGTACTATGATTTTGACTATTAGTTGAGTATGACATCATTGTTCATCTTGGTAAAGGATAATTTCAATTAATAGATATGATGTATTGATATTTGGAACATGTGCTTGACATGTGTGAGTAGTTGCAAGGCAACATACTTGGTATTAGTGGGACAAGGTAATATTCGATGTGTTCATATAACTAACAGTTGGGTGATGTGACAATACATAGTAAGACTGGATTGCAACGAGGTGAAAATGGTGAAGGAAAGGAATTGGGTAAGAATTCCTTTGATTATGTTTGGAAACCCTAATTACAAACAAATAAGTGATTTGCATACAAGAAGTATTCTTAACCCTGATTTTGTTTGACATTATGTTGATATATGTTATATTCATGAACATGTATTTGATAGGTATATTAGCTAGTTTCTAGTTATAGCTAGGTCCGCCAAGGGAATTGGAGTTCCTTGAGAGATGATATGTGTACGTGTTCAATTACAAGGCAGTGTTCTTGTCACAACAAGGTAAGGTAACATGTATATTGTTATATTTGTTTATACATTGACAATTATTTATTTATGGCAGTATCATGTATGGGATTGCATGGAAAAAGAGACTGCCATGAAATATTGAAGAAGGCTCGGGTTGAGCTTTCCTTAGGAACCATAGGGATTGAGTGATGGTGTTTGTTGCTAGTCTTGTGCTTTTGGTATTTTGTGATTTGTTGCACTTGATTTGCAGTCTTGATGGCGTCTAGTGCATGGCCATGCCACCTTGTTTATGGTGTCGTATTGTTATTGGTTTTCATAGTTTTCTTCTTGTTTGTTTCTTGTTCTTTCCTTTTATGTTTTAAGGGTCTTGTGTATTATTTTGGGAAAGAGGAAAGTTAAGGAAGATCAGGAATGGCTGAATGGAACCTGATGGGTAATGTAAGACTCAGATGAAGCCCGATGTATTTATAAGGGTAGCGAAAGGTAAGAATATGACAACCGGTTGGACTCGTTGGGTCCATTGTGGTAAATGGACAATGCCAGTACAAAAATGAGAAAGGTAATCGAAAAGGTAAATTAAATAGATGTGAGGCATCAAATGCCTTGGCTATGTTGGGAATTGTTGTTCTCAATGTTGTGCATTCTATGCACAGATAAAGGAAGTTCTCTTAACCTAGACCTTATGATATCTGGTAGTTATGTTGTGATCATGATTGTGATGATGTCTATATATGTATATATGTATGTATGTTGTTGTATTACATGGTCATCAGGGATCATAATTGTTTTATGTTGATGTTTATATGTATATATGTATGTACATCATTATCCAACATGTTCATCAAGAATCGTTATTGTGGAGGAATGATTGCTTATGCGGGTGAATGACATGAAGAGGCTCATGGTTTAGGAGGTCAAGTGGGAAGGGTAGCCCTAGCAGATCTATGAGGTTAGTATAATGTGGATATGAATTGATATTATGTGATTATACTATGTATATGTTTATGTTATGGACAAGTAATGATGAGGGATACATCACTGGAATGAAAGTAGTGTGATATGCAACATGCCGGGACAAGCATGGATGGTAGAGAGACATTGGAAGCAAGGTTGCTTGGTATAAACAATGTGGTTCTGAATGTGTAGTACTATTGTTGTATATATGTTATACAGGTTGCACCTGTGATGTTGTGTGCATACGGTGTTGTGTATATATTTTGTTTTGTGTATATTGCATATGAAGTGTTAGGTATAGATGGTGCTATGTACATGTTGGGTATGCGGTGTTGTGTACATATTGTACTGTGCGCATGTTGGATACGTGGTTTTGTGTGCATGTTGTACATGTGGTGTTGTGTGAATTATTGTACCTGTGTTTTTGTGTGCATGTGGTACTGTGTACATGTGGCATTGTGCACATGTCGTGCATGTGGTGCTGTGAACAAGTGGCGTTGTGTACATGTCGTGCATGTAGTGTTGTGTACATGTGGTGCTGTTTCCACGTTGTGCAGGCGGTGTCGTGTACATGTGGTACTGTGTACATGTTGTGCAGGTGGTGTTATGTATAGGTGGTACTGTGTACATGTTATACATGTGCTATTGTCTGCATCTCGTACATGTTGTGTTGTGCACGTGTGGTATTGTGTGCATGTTGTACATGTTGTGTTATGTACATACAGTACTAGGTATGTGCATTATGTAGTCGTGGTGTCGTGATATGTGTATTAGTTGTGTTGCACTCTATGTATGTATATGTATTGTGTTGTGTTGTACGCCAGGTGTAGGTGTATGTGTTTCCTTGAACAATGGGTGTAGGTGTATGTGTCATTTTGTACACAAGGTGTAGGTGTATGTATGGTGTTGCCTCGAACACTGGGTTTAGGTGTATGTGTTGTATGCATGATGTCAGGTGTAGGTGCATGTATTATATGGTGATGCATGCCATGTGTGGTTGCATGTGTGTGATGCACACTGTGTGTATGTGTACGTTATTGAAGAGAAGCAAAGGCACTGGGTGCTTGCCGGGTGTGGCAACTGATCTGGTGTATGTGCAAAATGAACAAATGAAGAAGCAAGGATCGGTTGAAGGATAAATATCAATGTTTTATTTTAGTTTTGATTATTCATGTGATCTATGACTCTGGTTTATGATGGTTACATGTGATTTATGACTCTTGACCTATGATGGTTGTGTTTTGAGATAAATATAGGTGATACGTACATACATGATGATTGATCAAAAGACTAGTTTGACTTGCTATGACAGGAAATGAAAAGAATTGCAAGTGTACCTTATTGACAGGCCACCATTGAGGTATGATTTGATGTTATTTCATGTTATTTTGAATCTAATGGAAATTATGTGCATGGTATAGGAAAGCATGCAATGCCCGGTTTGGGATGGTTGAAACCGACTGCAATAATTAGCAGCATCAACAGTGAAAGGAATTGGAACAAGCAACATTATGTTGGTAAAGCACTTCAGGATCAGGGCCATTGTGGGACACTGGTACCCAATAGTTTCCATTGATTTCCATGAGCATGCTATGACCGGTATGATGGTTTTGAGGTAGGTATATGCCTTGGTTTTGGAACTTTCGATGCGATGAAACCTTACCAAGGGAGGGGTCACCCTAGGGACTATGTAGTAGAGAAGGGAAGGTCAGGGAGGGATTTGTTTTGGTCATCAGCATTTCCAGATGGAAGCATATCCAAATTGGGAGTGTGCCCTGGAAAAATGAGTCAGTAACTGTTCATTGAGAGGAAAAATTCCGTAGGATTGTAGCACTGGACATTGGATGCATCTTTGAATTTGACAGTGTATTCTAGACTTCCTGGGAAGGAGGTGAATCTTGGTACTACTTTGAGGGTGGAAGAGTTTTTGAGAATTAGGCAGGGCTAGGTTTAATTCAAATTCTCTTCTTGATAGTTACTTGTGATCTTTCTTATTTTACTTATGTCTTCTCTTCTTAGATTATTATGTATTTCATCAAGTCAATTACCAAAAACATAAGAGACACAAATTTAGGCTCTTCGAGCCAGGGAAAAACCCTCTCCCTCTTGGAGAGGAAAATCCACAAGAAATTATTCTTATAGACTTTCAGATGACAAGTACCATGGCCATGACACATACCCTTGACCCTTGTATGCCTCTAAGACCTTGTCACTGCTTCTTCATTGACTCCTTGAGCTGATCCTTCTTTCCTGCACTGTCCTGCATAGTTCTGCACCTTTCTGCACCAAGACTAGAGAGCTCAATCTCTACTTGTATTCTTCCATCTTTGGCTGTATGAGATCCTTGCTTATGATATCAACAATGTGTCATAGATTATCCTACCTTGCACCTTCACTTAACCTTACTGAATGTACATACTTGTCTTATTTCCTTTCGATGATCAGTCCACACTATGTTGTAGTGATGCGCTTACACAATCCTGTTATTGTACTTAACATAGTCCAGTAACTTCGAATTTGTCATAGTGCTGCAAGTTTGAACTTTATCATAGCCCTTTCTTTGCTATGAAAGTAGTCCTTACTTCACTCTAAAACAAAAAATATTCTCACACTTTAGTACAACCTCTTCTTCGATTTTTTGTCTCCCTTTAATGCAGTCCTAAACTCGTACTTATTGTAGACGTATATCACCAAAACTTACTTAGACTTGTCCGTAAATCTCAAATCTAAAACCAAATTTTGTGTGTTTTTTTTTTTGCGCAGTCCAGTGGGCTATTTATAGTGGTCATCCCCTATAAGTAGCTAACCTAACAGTGAATGGATGTGACTATTCATTGAGCTGATTTGATCGTGGATTGTAGGCTGACTTGTAGATGATGTCTTCCAGCATTTTGTAGGATGTCTTGAAGAGTATTCAATTGCCGATCTTGAGCATCGTTTGAGCCATGTATTCAAGGCTTATATGACAAGGCCTTGAGGCATACATGACCGATATTACATGACTAACACTTCATATACATGACTCTAATTAATACATTTATCACAATATGACAAATCCATAAAAGACATCAAGAAGAGGTCTTTTGACATATAATAAAAACCTTGCTCATGAAACCCATGAAGCAAGCTTGACAAAAATACATTTTATTATCTTTGTGTTCTTCATTACATAAATACATAATTGCATAGTCAATATGAGGACCGAACCTAGTTACAATTTTCAACACTCCCTCTTAACTAGGGAGGTCTTCATAATGGTACATGGTCTCTTTCAATTTGAATAATCTCATAAGAAGAATCGGATTGGTAATCGCATCTGTGTAGCATCATATCAACCAACATTGTCCTAGTGCAAGGCCTTGACTATCAACCCCATCTCTCAATGAGACAATGGGCTACAATGCTAGTGAGACACATGACTTATAGAGACCATATTCATTGTCTCTCCAAGGTACATACTCCACCTGGGTGTTCACAGAGTATGACCTTCTTGGACTATTCTTTTCTTGGGTAGCCAGCCATCAAAGAATATCAATCCCCGACTACTCTTATATTGAATTCCCTATCTCATTCGCAAAGAGTATTAGATGCCATATGATTACCCAATCCTCCATTCTGTCATCCAAGTGAAGACCAGAATTATGTGTCTATCCATTCTCTCCTCATGGCCTTCACTAAGACTTAAGGCTGTTAGTCCTGGTCTAGTGCATGACACATGAATTTAGAGAATCATATTCGTCACTTCCTTTTAATTCAGGAAGGACATACTTCAAGTTTTTTCCAAGTAAGAAACTTACCACTAGGCTCCCTATTAATGAGGGACTTGTAGCAGCAATGGTGGGACACCCAGTTTCTCATGAAGAATTCCTCCCCTTGATGTCATGGATTTTGACATTGAGGAATCTTCAACATTGGCTTCATAGGGCATAGATCATTCGTCACTTTCATCCATGAGTCATGTCATCCACCAGAAAGTGACTCACCAGTATTTCTCATTTGGTCTATCTTTATGCCATGATTTTTCCCTTCGAACCATCTCCCAAGGATATTACATCCTTACACATGATTTGAATCCCTACAAAAACTTATCCAGATAAACATTTACATAAGAAATTTTAAATCAAAGGTTACCTCAGTGATGATATTTCACCATGACATATTCCTATAGGCATCGACATCCTCTATTCAGATTGACACATCTCCTAAAGATATGTATTGTCAAGGGTCTTCTTATTTACCATACGTCTTATTAGAGTCCACATATCTTCCCAAGAGATCTCCTAATCACATCTTCTTGGCTTTCAGATGATAACTGCCTCTTGACATGGTTGCACTTCATGATCTCTTCCCTTTCTCTCTCCACACAACTTCATTCTCAGGAACTTCTAGTATCAAGTTCCTTGTTTTTATACAACCACCTCGTATTGAATATGAAGACATATTTGATTTCATATGTTAGTGGCAACCTTTGCACTAGAATATATCCTCCTTCCTTTGATCATACTTCTAAAGATAAAATTCCATCACCTGCAACCATATGACATGACTTCACAACATCCAGTGTCAACATATAGATATATGTACCCCATCCTTTTCTTTTTCAGTCATCCTACAACAATTTTACTAAAATGAAGAACTTAATTCACTTGACCTACTTCATCAATATGTCATCACGTTCTAATACTCGAATTCTGCAAGATAGAATTCCCGATGAAACCTTTTTCTTTCTTTCTAGTTAGTGAATCCAGAGAGGACTCTATTAGAAAAATGTTGGCACCTGTTTCCAAATTAATTATTGAATGATGACCCTTGATATTTATGATTTATTTCCATAAATGTAATTATAAGTGAGGTTTCCAGGAGCTACTTATTCAAGTGATCCTTCCATGCTTCTATCATGATGCTATTAATATACACTTCTTCCTATCATACTATTTTACAACCAACATAAATCACTTAAAGAGAAAGATGATCTCAATCATAATAAATATCTTTCGCTTATTCTTTCTTAGATTTATTTTCATCAGGTTCTTCCATTTCATCTATGACATGGGCTTCTTCATTTTTCCTCTTATCCTTCCGAGATTTAGGAAAATCCATTTTATAATGCCCAGTGCCCATATTTCTTCTTTTATTCTAAGGACCAAATTTTCTGAATCTTCCTTTATTATTGGACATGGCTGCAAAGGCTTGGTTCCCTTCACTTGATCCCGTATCAACTTTAGATTTCAATCTTGTTTCCTCTATTTTACATAGAGACCATAAATCCTAGAATGGTGTTGCTTATTTATTCCCGTATAAGCTTTAAGTGAATTTTCCCCATTCTTTTGGTAGAGCATTCAACACCAATGTAGTCATCTCACTATCAAACAATACTTCTCCCAATTCCTGTAGTTGGTCTCTTATTTCAGAAATCCTCATAAAATATGAAGTGATTCCTTCCTCTCTTGAAAATTTCATCTTGTATGGTTCTTGTCTCAGAGAGATTTCTTCTCTTGTAGTACTCACAGAGAATAGCTCCACCAGTTTCTCATATATTTATTTCACAATTTTTAGTTTTGATACATAGGGTATGAGTGAGTCCTTAATGGATTCTATGAGAATCCTCTGGGCTCTAATTTCTCCTTTCATATACTTGGCATGAGCTGGAGTATCTTCTTTTCAGGGTTGTATTGTAGATCCTTCGATGTAGCCCAAAATTCATCTTCGATTAGATTCAAATCTTTCCTCTTCTTCCATGCACCAAAGTTTAATGACCCAACCAATTTGTTTCTCTTTTTGCAATAAGTCATTTTGATAGATTTATATGAGGTCATAGATACTTACTTGAATAGAGTGACTTCCTCCTTCTAGGAGCTTCCTTGATGATGATGAAGATGGAGTTAGGAACTCCCTCTTAGATTGAATTCTCCAATGTAGATGTCATCAAAGGTGTTGGATAATGTTGGATGGAGCTTGATGATGTGTCTTCCAACAGTGTATTAAATGTCATAAATATTTGATGGAAAATATTATCTCCTTGATGAATGGATCCTTTGAATGAGGTTGAAGGTCTTCTTGAAATGGGTTGAGAATCTTCCTTGCAAATTGATTTGACTTTTCAATGCAAACTTTGACTTTGAATATGATTCTTGCTTCTTTGAGTGTCTCCTTGCTAAGTAGCTCTTGTCTTCACACCTTAGCTCTGATACCATGTTGAGAATTAGGTAGGAATAGGTTTAATTCAAATTATATTATTGATAATTACTTGTGAACTTACTTATTTTACTTATGTCTTCTCTTCTTAGCTTATTATATCTTTCATCAATTCAATTATTATAACACAAGAGGCCCAAATTTAGGCTCTTCGAGCCAGGGCCAAAACCTCTCCCTCTTGGAGAGGAAAACCCACAAGAAATTATTCTGTTATACTTTTATATGACAAGTACCATGACCATGAAATAGACCCTTGACCCTTTTATGCCTCCAATACCTTGTCACTGCTTCTTCATTGACTCCTTATATTTATCCTTCTTTCCTGCACCATCCTGCATCGCTATGCACCTTTCTGCACCAAGACTAGAGAGCTCAGTCTCTACTTGTATTCTTCTTTCTTTGGCTGTATGAGATCCTTGCTTGTGATATCCACACCATGTCATAGACTATCTTACCTTGTGCCTTCACTTAACCTTACTGACTGTACATACTTGTCTTATTTCCTTTCGATGAGAAGTCCACACTATGCTGTAGTGATGCCCTTACACAATCCTGTTATTGTACTTAACATAGTCCTGTAACTTTGTATTTTCCAAAGTGATGTAACTTCACACTTATTATAGTGATGCAACTTCGCACTTATTACAGTGCTGCAACTTCGCACTTTATCACAACTTTTTTTTTCTCTGAAAGTAGTCCTTACTTCAGTCTAAAACCATACATGTTCTCGCACTTTAGTACAACATCTTCTTTGATTTTCTATCTCCCTTTAACGCAGTCCTAAACTCATAATTATTGCAGACATAGATCACCGAAACTTACTCAGACTTGTCCGCAAATATCAGACCTAAAATTGAATTTTGTGTGTTTATTTCTGTGCAGTCCATTGGGCTATTTATAGTGGTCAACCCTATAATTAGCCGACTTGACAGTGAATGGATGTGACTTTTCATTGAGCCTACTTGACTGTGGATTGTAGGCCGACTTGTAGAGGATGTCTTTTAGCGTTTTGTAGGTTGTCTTGAAGAGTATCCCAACACTGATATTGAGCATCATTTGAGCCATGTCTTCAAGGCTGATATGATAAGGTCTTGAGGCATACATGACTGATATTACATGACTAACATTTCATATACATGACTCTAATTAATACATTTATGAAAAGATGATAAATCCCTAACAAACATCAAGAAGAAGTCTTTTGACCTATAATAAAAACCTTGCTCATGAAACCCATGAAGCAAGCTTAACAAAAATACATTTTATTATCTTTATCTTCTTCATTACCATAATTGCATAGTCAATATGAAGGCCGAACCTAGTTACACTTTCCAACAAGAGTGAGCCTTTGGATTCCCTTATTATGGATGTAGGCACCGTATCCTTTTATTAACTGGTTGAGCAAATGTGCAGATGTGTATGTTATTGTAAATATTGTATCGAGCTAGATTTATACAGCTCCATAAACAATATGGTTATTTTCTGGTTGAGAAAATGTGGTCATTATTGTAAATATCGTAATGAGTTGTGTTATAAAGCTCCAATACACAATATGTTTGTCATGTTTTCAGCAGTGGTCATTGTAAATACTGCAACGAGCTGTGTTATAAAGGTCCATGGGCAATATGTTTTGTTTTTAGCAGTCTTGTTGGTTGTAGGTGTCATTGAACGCCGAGGATGGTGTTCCCTCAAGGGGGAGGGTTCTGTAACAAACCTAGTCAAAATCCATGTAAAAAAAATATAAGACCAAGGTCATGGGTGTTACACGTCATTTTTTCACCATGGAAAATGACCGTCAAATTGGATCTTTTTCTATCCATCAATGTGTTCCAAAGCATTCCCCAACAACTATAGAACTTAAACATCATGAAGAAAATGATAATTTTGGGTAACAAGGTCCAAAAACATACTTTTGGTCACCTGCGCACTTTCCTAGCCACTTTCTGCGCATACACAAATCTTGCCATTAAAGCCCCTGCATAAGTGCACTCTATCTTCCACTATAAACTGTGCACATGACTAAAAAAAAAGTAAAAATAAAAAGTGAAATCTAGAAGATTTGTTGGGAGAATATATCCCAACTCAAAGCTTCAAGGTGATACTTATTCGAGCCTAACCCCTTTGATCTTGGATCTAATTCCAATTCTTTAAGGCACCATAATCCCACCTTTAGTGGATCTCATCCTTGAGATAAGGATCTGAAACCTCCTCCTCTTGGACTATAAATCAAACATAGGCTAAAGGGTTTGGAGGGATTACTAAAGGTAGACTTATGCTGCTCAAATAAGGCTGGAAAGGTTATCATCTAAGGAGAAGATTGTAGATCACTGGGAGGAGCCACACTTCATCGAGGCCAAGGTTGTGTAACTCCTTTATTTCTTAGATTAATACAAATGAGTTTTTCTTCCCACTATATTGTTTAATGGAATTGATAGATCGTCTATTTTTCTTCCATTTGTCCATTGAAATGATATTAGCTACTAGTCTCATTGATCACTAGTATGAGTTGTATTCAATCATTTGTTCTTCATATGCTTTTGATCTCTTGTTATTTCTATGTTTTCAAATATGGTTTCTAAGCATTGAGGAGTCACATTAAATCATAACGGGGATCTTAATCAGGCATTTCATGAAAGGTATGGATTCCATCTCTTACCATTCTTGTTTATGATTTAGTATAGATAAACTCAAGAAAATATTTTCTTGCTTGTTTGTTTGTTACTAGAGTCAGTCATTGAATCTAGGGAGATTGCTTCTGTTCGCATTAGCAATTAGTCAACATTTCGCATGAGAAAATCCCAAATCTTCCTCGCCCAAAAATTTCGTATCAACTAGACTAAACCCCTACAGGATCTCACACGCTGATGGTGTGATCAGTTCCGTTATCCATTAATCTAAGGGTAAAACGAAGAATTCTAAAAACACTCAGATGTTGGCTATACAATATTCACCTAATGGAAACCTTTCTCTAGAAAACTTCTAAAATTAATGTCGTAGACTCATCTACTAGCAAGAATCAACCATTTGGAGGAAAAAATAAAGGGAAAGGTAAAGCGAAAAAAAATGTTTCTCAGAAAGAGAAACCAAACAAAAATGAACCCTATGACGAAAAGATGAATCCTCGCTATCCTTGCTTGATTTGTGATGAAGATCATTACACCAAGGAATTCCCACATCGGGTAAAGGTTACCAAATTCGTTAAAGGTTCTCTACTTATGATGTTTTGAAGGATCCTTTCCCTTCTCAAGACAATAATATGATTTCACATAATCAATCTTCTTCTTCCACATTGTCGAATATCATGATGATGTCTTCACAAGTGATGGTAGCCACAAGATTTAAATATTACGGATCTAAGGGTCCTGTAGTAAATGGAAATGATACTATTCCATATAGTCAACCTTCTACTTCAATTCCTCCTCCTTTTGAACCATTATAGATTGAAAAACAAAATTATTACATGGTGATTCGACCACGTCCTAAAGGTTTTGTTCAAAAATCAGCTTTTAACCCTCATGTTAGAGCTTCTCAAAACTACAACATTGTTAAAGGTTTTGCAATGTATCCTTCAACAATGTCAGCTCTTGAAGTGCCGAAAACATGTACAACACAAAATAAATTGTTATTGTCAACTATTAGATCAATTTATCCTCAAGATTCTAACCTTATTGTCTTTTACCTTGAAAGCCACATACCTAGACTCCTACATCAACTGGCATTCCAAATACTAGTTTTCGTCAAAACTAAACAAGTTTTTCGCACAGTAGTTGAAGAAGGACCTTCTACGTGTATCATGTCTATTTCTTGTTGGAAAGCCTTGGGTACTCCAACCATAAATCAATATCCTACCACTCTGAAAGCCTTTGACGGAAGAGATTTTCCTCCATATAGAATTTTGAATGATTTGCCCATAGAATTAGAGGGTAAGACAATAGAAATAGAAGTTGAAGTCGTTGATGCCCAACTTGATTTCAACCTTTTAATTGGTTGAAGCAGGACCTATGCTATGTTTTCAATGGTCTCATCACACTTTTGCATGATAATGTTTCCTCATTAAGGGAAAATAGTGAAAGTAGACCAATTATCTTACTACAGTTCAGACCCTAACTCTACTGGTAGTATCCCTTTCACGGGGAAAATGATTAGTAACTATGAAGATGTTGGTGTCAGTTTGCTCAAAGATTCATCACTCATGGGAAATTTTGCACTCCCTCCACCAAAATTTTCTTCTAACATTTCCCGGGTTAATATGATCACATCAAGCACAACGGAATATTCTGATCCGTGGATTGTGCCTTTAGAATATGAATTGACCTCATATGGAAATTATATGCCTTTAAGCCTATTTGAATTAGCTTATTAGGAAATTTAAACGTTTTCGGATCCACCACCCTCTGAAATTAATCGAGTGAATGTGATCAGTGATGATTATTGTCAACTATATCAGTTAGAACCAATTTCATTCCTTGATCCCTTTGATAGAATGTTTCCAACAGATGAAAGCATCATGGAAATAATGAATTTGGATGAAATTCCATGGGAAGATTTTCATCATCATTCATATTTTCTACCTAGTCTTGATAAATTTGAGAACGATTTTTCCACCATATTTTCGCCTGAGATCATAGATAATCCTAAATGTCCTATATCAAAATTTTAAATCGAATCTGAAAAGAATTTGGGAAACATATCTACAACCACTCCAATTAACATCTGAGTCAAATCAGGGATATTTGAGAACATTCACATAGGCGCTTCATGCTCACTTGAAGAGATTCAAACGTACAAAGCACTTTTTCAATAATTCTGAAACATTTTTGCCTCGTACTATGAGGAAATTCTAGGAATTGACCCTAGCATAGTTTTTCATGAAATAAAGGCTTACCTATATGCCAAACCTGTCAGATAAATATTACATCTAGTTCATCCACGAAAGGCTGGTGCTATAAAATCCGAGGTTGAAAAACTACTAAAAGCAGGTTTTATCTATCCTGTTCCCTTGACTGATTGGGTTTCCAATATTATTCTAATTAACAAAAAGCAAGGGACCATCAGAGTATGCATATATTATAGGATATGAACAAATATTGTCCTAAGTATAGCTATCCTACCCCCTTATATCGACCAAATCGTTGACAATTGTGCTGACAACAAAATCGTTTCTTTCATGGACGGATTTTCTGGCTACAACCAAATCAACATACTCCCTGTCGATCAACATAAAACCACATTTATTTGTCCATGGGGAACCTTTGCTTATCACAAACTCCCATTTGGATTAAAGAATTCCGGCGCAACCTTTCAACTGGCAATGTCTTACGCTTTTCACGATATCAAGAATATTTTGCAACCCTACTTAGATGATATACCAACTCATTCATTGAAATGGGAAGATCATCCTATGCATTTGAGAGCTATCATTATTAGATGCAAACATTAAAATATTCATTTGAATCCCCATAAATTCATTTTTTTTTGTAAAATCCAATCGATTGTTGGGATTTTTCATGTCAAAGGAAGGCATTCATGTCGATCCACTCAAGGTTGAGGCTATTCAGAATCTTCCTCCTCCTTCCTATCTCCACCAACTCCAAATTTTGCAAGAGAAATAAAACTTCTCACGTCGATTCATCCCAAACTACGTCGAGCTAACTAAAGGTTTTACTCGACTGTTGAAAAAAGGAATCTCATTTACATGGGACAAGCTTAATAAAAAAGCTTTTGATGAACTCAAACATGTATTAACCGATACACAGTTGCTGCATCCACCTGATTATCATTGGGACTACGTTTTGTGTTTAGCTACCTCTGATGCCACCATTGACATGGTTTTAGTTCAAGAAGATGAGTCCAAACCTGAACATGTGATATACTATTTAATAGGAACCTCATGAAAACCAAGATAAAATACACATGTGGAGAATTTTTCCTTAACAGCTGTTGAAGTTGTCAAACGTTTTCGTCACTATATTCTTTTGTGAAAAACAACAATGATTTTAAACTGCAACCCTATGATGTACATTCTTACAAGAAAATTTTTAGGGGGAAAATATTATAAATGGATAGCTATCTTGTAAGAATTCGATTTAGAATTAGTGTTTGTTGAGCTATTATGTGACTTTCCCTATACAGAGATAGAAATAGTCAAGAAGAATCACTCTTTCTTATCGACACTTTAGATCCCTAGTATGGAGATATTATCGTCTATCTTCAAACTCAGAATTTTTGGCCAGAATGGTGTCGAACTGATCATCATCGTATTTGGTACCAATCCCAGCAATATATTATTGTTGGTGATACACTTTATCGTCGTGGTTTTGATTCCATCTATAGACGTTTTTTGACTCACAAGGAAGCTAAAAAGGCATTGAATGACAACCGTTATGGAGCTTATGGCGGTCATATTTCAAGGTTTGAAACTGCCCAAAATATATTGTGTATTGAGTATTTCTGGCCTTCGATGTTCAAAGATTGTAAACCGCGGTCTAGAAGTGCCATAATTTCCAAGTTTACCATCGCAAAATGCGTGCACCTCCATCTCCTCTTCACCCAATCAATGTTGTAAGTCCTTTTTAAAAATGGGGCATCAATTTCATTACTTGTAACCCTTACTCTACCGAGGGGCATGGGTATATTATCCTAGTTGTGAATTATTTTATAAAATGGGTCGAGGCAAAGCCTACATATAAGGATGATGGTGAAACTGCAACCATTTTCATGTTCAACCATGTGATTTCCAGGTTTGGTGTTCCATAAGCCATCGTCACGGACCATGGTAGCCATTTTTGAAACTTTAACAAGGTTTTGACCACCGTGATAAAATAGATTGTCGACATTCATAAGCGAAATTGGCATCTGATGCTTTTTCCAGCCTTATGGGCATACTACACCTCAGTAAAAACATTAACTAGCTTTACTCCCTTCCAACTGGTTTACGGTCTGGAAGCAATTTTTCCGATTGAAAGTGAGATCTTGTCTTTGAAACCAGAAATCGAGTTATTACTAGTCACTTCTATAGAGGAGGGATATTTTTTGTACTCCGCACGACTAGATGAGACTGGCTGTGATTCTGCACTAGCTAGTGAGGCTCATAAGAAACATGTTAAGAAACATTTTGATCAAAAAATTATCCTCGTTCATATTCGGAAGGTGACCTAGTCTTGGTATATGATCAAGAGCATGATAAAATAGGTGTTAGTAAATTCGAGCCCATGTGGCATGGTCCTTACATTGTAAAACATGTACTGGCTAAAGGGGCATATGAACTAGTTTATTATCACAAAATTTCTTTGGGAAAGACCAGAAATGGTATATGCTTGAAGAAATATTATGCGTGATTCATTTCGCAAAGATTTTGTACATTAATTGTATCATATATTTAATGAGTGTGTGCAAGTTTAACATATTTTTATGATTTTTTGCTACTTCTCCTACTTATCTTGTATTACACTGGATTTGCATATGTTGACGCTCCCTCATACTTACATTGGTTTTGCCGATGGCACTATTCATAGTACTCGAAATTTATCTTCCACAGTTTGGGCTATCTACTCGCCCATTGATGAGTTAGTTTCTATTCATGGAATATGACTTGGTCGAAAAACGAATAATATCAGAGAGTATAATACAGTGATCGAACTATTATCTGACACCATTTCATTTGGAATTTGTCGATTGATTATTAGGTTATATTCTCAGCTCATAGTATTACATTTAAACAATGTCTATCCAGTAAGAAGTCCAACAATGTTAAGAATGTTTTTGCGGGTTTGTCTCTTGGAGAGACAATTTGATTACAACGAATATCAACACATTCTAAGGCATTTAAACACATTAACTGATGCATTGGAAAATTATGTGTTAAATCAACATTTTTAATAGTTGTAAGAAATAAACAATAATATCCATCAACATAATGAAAAAGATAAATTGAAATAATAGTAGTAGTTTCCATTAATACAAATGTATGTAAAAAGTGTGGCTTTACAAAATTCCATCCAAAACATATGAGGCCCTGTGGCCTTTATTATTCGAACATGCCGATATGAACAAAAAATTAATCTAGCCCTATGACTAACAACTAAGCACGATGATGATCATGGTAGAAAACAATGGCGCAAGCTACTCGTCGTAAAAAGTGACTGAACGGTCCAGGAACTCCCACGACATGCTTGTAGTACCAGAGAGGAAAAACATCAATCCTAGTCTCTGGGATGTCTAAAGTCGACCTCTCCAGGTTGTGCTCAAGCTCAGTCAAAGCCTCTATTGCATTGGGGTTTGGTACTACGAGAGATTTTTGTTGATCACCCTATATTTCAAAGAGTTGTAATCCTATTGTTCTGACTGGGCCCACATCTGCATGATGATTTCGGATAGTTAGTTTTGGATGCCAAAAGAGAAAAAAAAACTTGAAAATATAAAAAATAACCAAAATGTGAAATTTTTACCTATGTCACCCCAATACATCCTTGCTGGAAGTGGGATATCTGGGTCAACTATATAATCCATGCATGCATATGGAAAGTCCTCGATCATGATGATATGATGTTCCAGCCACCCCAAAAACTCAGGAGTGTATTTCATAAATGGTCCTTCACCTCCGTGGCGTGCCATCAATGAAATCCATAGAAGCATACGAGGATCCCGAGGTCCTCCTGCATCTAGTAGAACCTATTGTGGGGAATTAAGGGGTATCCTCTCTAGATAAAACGAGATCACAATGGCACCATATCAAAAGTTTTTTAGTTTTCCAATGTTTTCCCTAGTTAGTTTCCCTTTGAGATTGGAAACTACCCCTTCACACCAGTTGAATATAGTAGGCTGTGAACACTCCGAGGAAATCTACATCTAATCCTTAGTAAATAAATGAAGCGCTGCACTCCCACATAATCGTGAAACAATGAAAGAAATAGTTCTGAGGAGAAGCATCTCAATTGTTTTTATATCAATTTTTCCATCTTTGAGTTGAGCCCCCACAACACAATGTTGCCTTATATAGGTTGTAGTTGTTTCTCCACTTGGCCTGTGCCCATACAATAAGGTGTCTATCCCTCTACAGGAAATCCTAGTCAAGAAATAAATGTCATATGCATCTATGGTAAGTTGTTGGTCTCCTATCACAAATCCTTTTTCATGAACGTCCCATGCTCTTACCATCCATGTCAGAAGATCTAATTGAGCCTTCATGCCCGGGATCATCCAAAATTTGTATAAACCACAATTTCTCAAAGTATGTAGTGTTTCCAGATCATTAAGAGCTTCCACATCTTTATCCTCATGCTCTCTTTCCCTCCACTCCATCTTTGCAAGTAAAAACCCTAAAAATAATAGTAGAGGAGGATTAGAAAACAATGTGGCATTTTTTTGCCAAAAATTGGGCGTTTTAATTGTTTTTTCAAAACCCTCGGTGATGTGTGCAAGCGCCTTTGATGGAAAAATCCCATTTTCGCGGTTTCTCTGAAGAAAAACATCGCAAATCACGTTTTCTGTGGTAAAAAGTATTCGAGATGCGCATACCCAATGAAGGGTAACCGCACACCCCTGAGGGCTGATTTCAAATTAAAAAAAAATTCCCCAAAAATGCCAAAATTCACGGCCAAGAGAAAAATAAAAAAAAATGAAAACAAAGATAACAAAAAATTCTCTTACCTGGAGAATACGGTTCATGATTTCTTCCACTGGTTTGATCAGGATCCGCCTCTGAAGGTTTTGGTAAAAAACCCTCTAAATTGGTCTCAAATGGTGAAAATGTTTTTAGTTTTTGGATTTTTATCAAGCATTTTAGGTCATTAAAATATTATTTTATGCACTTTACCTTTGAAAGTTCATAATTTTGATGTTTTTTATATGTTTTTGGATAATTTATGATGGTATTTTGAGTTTAATGTGTAGAACACACGTTAAATCATAAAAAATAATCATTTTGATGATGAACAATTTTTTATCACTTTTTTCGGGCTCTTTAAATTTATGAAAAAGTGAAACCTTGGAGTTATCTTTTAAGTCCTTTTCAATCTCTCTAAACATGAAATATCATTGAGTACTTGAAAATTCAAACTCGAAAAAGAAAATGAACAATCTTCGATTCAGTATAAGGAGGAAAGCAAGCAAAGGAAGGATGAGGACATGAAAGGAAAGCAAGGATAAAGCAAGGAAGAATAAGATATCTTTGGTAGGAATATTTGCAAGTAACATATTACATGTGTGATTTCCTAGCTCGCTTGGACATGCATGGCTTATGCATGTTGGTATTTGGTTCTCTTGTTGTCAGTGGCATGGTTTTCCCGGGTTTTGACATTGGTTTTCAACCTTGCCTTGCCTTTTTTCTAGATTCCATGGTGTGTTGGTATTTTGATATCGTTTTTGAGCTTTGGAATTGCTGGATGGATTTATGAATCCAGAGCAGAGGTGGTCTCAAGGAAAAATCCCAAAGTCGTAGGAATCCCTTGACCGGTTTTGGTGGGATACACAGTAAAGCCCGAGGGTGGTATCTCGGTTTAGGGCCTAGTGATCCAATATTGGATTGCGATAAAGGCGAAGAGATAGGGAGACATAAAATTCCTCAAGGATAGTGATGAATTCTGGATGGCATTCCAAGTTCAATTCGGTTTTGTGATCGGAGCACCAGTTTTGGTGTGGTTACAATATGGTGAGGGTGGTGGTGGTTTAACCTCAGGATTCCATTGTTTTTTTGGATTGGTTTATCCATGAGACCCCACATTCATGATTGGAATATGGCATGGGGGTGACTGGCTGAAGAGAGATTTGGATCATCCATCTCTATGGTCGGGTGGTACGTGGAAGTCCCGAACCTGGTCAGTTATTGCCTATGTTTAATGGAAGTGAAGTTCTCTTGATTTTGTACTTATTAATGTTTATATTTAATGGTTGTTATCTCATTTTTATTTCCATGGTTTTATGCTGGTTATAGGCATGTTTAAATGGTTATTTCATGTATTTATTTGTAATTGTTAAAATAATGGATGCAAGACCTAATGAGTGTCATATTTGTTCAAGGAAGAGGGTGGTGATCCTTCTTGCAAGGTCTCATATGAGTTTTCAGTCATTCATGTTCTGTATTGTATCTTATACTTGTAGATTTCATTCATGCCAAGTTTTTTATAGAATGTCAGTCCAAGTTGGGGATGGTCAGGCCTAGCCTTGGAGTCAGTTTTTGGTTATTTGGCATTGTCGTCACGTGCTTAGTGATTTCTGAAAGCTACAGGAAGTTCTGGGTAGTGTTCGTGATTCTGGGCTTAAAATGTGCCTTAAATCCCACATACGCAAGCACAATTATGGGCAACTGATTCCCTGGATGCATGCATGCATATGTTCTGGGTGCCTCTAGAGCCTCCCAGATGCACCCTTGAGCATATCAAGGGAGCGTATGGGGTTTTTCTTCAACCAAAGTTAGTGGGAACCAAGGACAATTCAGCTTGATGGTTGGGATAGCCTTTAGGGGTCCTATAGTAGGTGCAAGGAGCCTGTGTTATAGTTTTCCGTGTTGATTCCACTTCGTTAAAGTCACCGAGGAGGTTGAGTCTGCTCTTAAATTCCCTCAGCTCATGTTTACCCCGTTTTTCCGGTTACTTGGGGTAGATGTGAGGGGATGTGTACAATATAGGTGGTATCAGAGCATGGTTACACTCTCCTTGGGAAAAGTATGATGTTGTCAAGATTATTATTGTCATGCATTCGTGTCAGTCATGCATGTGTTTCTCAAGCTGGTGGTATATGTACTTGTTGCATCCACATGGTATTGGTCATGGTGGCAGTGATGTCACCATGGAAGGGCTGAAGGTGTTGTGGTAAATGTGTTTTCATGAGAATATGATTGGTTATACATGTCAGGTGCTTACATGTTGTCGAGTGTACAATGCTATGGTTGAGGTTGTCATGTATGAGGTCATGGTGTGTAGTTGATGTGGTCGTGAATTGATGACTGGACTCTAACTATAATGATGTTTATGCACTGATATACCATGTGTTATAAGTGTATATGTTGTCACAATTATGTATATACATGTATTATGCTGATTGGTTGATCTTTCCGGTGAGATATCCTCCCAAAATTATGCTAATGTACGTTGGTTTATTATGATTTGGTTCAAGCTGACATGAGATGCCTTGCAGGAAGAAATCAAAGATGGCTAGCAAGATGGTAGACTATAAATATTCTCCTTATGAATCTGATGATCAACATGGTGTTGGGCACTCATATGATTTAGCAGACACCCTGAGAATTTGAAGGAAGAGATAAGGAGTTGTAAGATGGACAATGAAAGAATCATACAGGCACAAGAAAAACAAGTAGAAGTGAAGGCGGAAATCCTTCAGAGTTTGTTAGATTTGCAACGACAGGGTCCACTTAAAACCAATTATGGAAAATAGGATGGAACTGAAAGGGAATATGGAAATAGGTCTCCTAGTGGTTACAAATCGAGTAGAGATGACACTATTAGAGATGGTAGATTCTTGGAAACTCCATATAGGAGAGGTGACAAACACATGTACTACTCTAGTTTTGGTTCTGATAAAAATTATGTTCGTCATCATTATCATCCTTACAAGAGGAGTGACAGGGGATATTTTCTGAATGAGTTTAAGAAACAAAATCCACCTACCTTTGACAGAGAGATGAATAAACCATAGGATGTAGATTCATGGTTGCTTGGTATGAGTAATTTATTCAGATTGCATGACTATTCAGAAAACATGAAAGTGATTATAGCCACATTCAGTCTCAAAGGTAAAAAATACATTTGGTGGGAATATGTGAAGAATGTAAGAGGTCTTTATGAGGAGGAGATGACTTGGAGTGACTTCTAAAGTTTATTTTGGAAGAAGCACATGTTAGAGAGGTACTATGATGCTAGAGCTAAGGAGTTTTATGAGTTGTAGATGGGTTCCATGACAAATTATGAGTATACTAGAAAGTTTTTTGAGTTTTTGAGACATGTGCCTTACCTCAAGGAGGAGAAGGCCAAGGTTTGGAGATTTATCAGTGGGTTTCTAGTCGCATACAGAGACCAGATTGAGTTCAATGAGCCTAAATAATTGGAGGAAGATATTTGAAAGCTGAAGCATTGTTATGAGCAGTCCAAATGAAAAGTCGAGCCTAAGCGTGATTTGAAAGGAAATTAGAAAGATAAAGGAATATGGCCACCAAAGCGGGAAATACCGCAAGATGCAGCTGAGAAGGAAAATGTGGTTCCTTACAAGAAGTTTAATACAACTAGGAAGGGACCTGGAGAGCAACAAACTAGAGGTGGTGCTAGAGCACCATTGCAGTGTTAGATATATGGCAGGGATCATCGTAAGAGGGATTGATCGTAGTATCAGGGTGGTAGACCCCATATCTATAGTGCAAAAGAGGTGCAGGTAGTTGAGGATGTTGGTCATAGAATTCCTCAGATTTATGCAGCTGTGGACAACATGCAAGCAGATCATCAGGCTTATATCATTGATATGGACGGTAAGATTTGTGATCAAGTTGTTTCTAATTTTATTGATTCTAGATCTAATTATAGTTATATTAATCCTGACCTGGTGGATAAGTGTGGTTTGAGAAAAGAAGTGCGTGCATAATCTTGGTTAGTGTAGTTGGCTACAGGTACAAAGAAAAAATTTCATCATTGGGTAAGAGTTTGTGCATTTGAGTTAAATGGTATGCCTATAACGACGCACTTGAACATGTTTATGTTGGGATCATATAACATGCTATTGGGTATGGACTGGCTATACCTTCACAGGACCAAGGTGGATCGTTAGAAAAAATCCATTGAGTGCTTGGATGAAAATGGGGAACCAAGAGTCTTACAAGGAAAGAAGAACGCCACATTAGTTAGGGTGGTGACAACTATGCAAGATAAGCATAGTCGTAGGAAAGGGTGTGTGTTATTTGCAGTACATATCTCAATTGACAAAGGTAAGGAAGTTGAAGATGTAGATGTTTTGAGTAGGTATCCAGTTCTACAACAATTTCAGGATGTGTTTCCAGCAGATATTTCAGATTTTCCACCTCACAAGGAGGTAGGATTTTCTATTAAGTTGGTACCAGGGGAAATACCAACATCAAAGGCACCGTACAGGATGAGCACACCTGAGTTGGTAGAGCTAAAGTTGTAGCTGAAAGAGATTCTTGATAAGGGATACATTAGGTCAAGTGTATCGCGTTGGGGCGCACCAGTGTTGTTCATGAAGAATAAGGATGACACTCTCAGATTGTGCATTAATTATAGACAGTTGAACAAAGTGACCATCAAGAACATGTACCCATTATTGAGGAGCGATGATTTGTTTGATCAGCTGAAGGGAGCAACAATGTTCTCTAAGATCAACTTGAGATCAGGATATCATCAGGTATGCATCAAAGATGAGGATATTTACAAGACTGCATTCAGGACCAGGTATGGGAATTAGGAGTTTGTTGTAGTTCCATTCGGTTTGACTAATGCTCCAACTACATTTATATGTTTGATGAATAGTGTGTTGTGTCCTTATCTGGACAAGTTTATGATTGTTTTCATTGATGATATCTTGGTATATTCCAAAAATTAGGAAGAACATGTCCAACATTTAGCAACAATGTTGAGATTGTTGAGAGAGCATCAGTTGTATGCTGAGCTCAAAAAATGTAGTTTTGTTGAGACTAAGGTACATTACTTGGGACATGTTGTCTCCAAGAAGGGCATAGTAGTGGATCCAAAAAAGGTAAGATCTATCATGGAGTGGGCAATTCCTAGAAATGTAGATGAGGTGAGATATTTCATGGGATTGACAGGCTATTATAGGAGGTTCATCAGGAACTTCTCATAGATTGTTTATCGGATTACATCATTGCAGAGGAAAGGTAAGAAGTTTGAGTGGAAAAAAGAGTGTGAGGCTAGTTTTGAAAAATTTAAGCAATTTTTGACACATGCTCCAGTGTTAAAGATCAAAAATTTGGACAAATAGTTTGTAGTATGTACATAAGCTTACAAAAGAGGGCTTGGTGGAGTCCTTATGTAGGATGGAAAGGTGGTATGCTATGAGTTAGAGAAACTAAATGAACATGAACAAAACTATCTGACACATGATCTTGAGATAGCATCTATTTTCCATGCATTGAAGATGTGGAGGCACTATCTTCTTGGCTCCTAGGTTTGTACTGATGAGTGATCACAATGGGTTGAGGTACTTGTTTGACCAGCCAAATCTAAATGCCAGGAAAGATATATGGTTGGCTACGATAAGCAAGTTTTATTTTGAGATCAACTACATCAAAGGTAAAGAGAACAATGTTGCATATGCTCTTAGAAGGAGAATACAGGTAAATCAAATTGCAACTATGAGCTCCTATGGGACAAATTTACAAGATAGGATCTTGTAGGCGGGTCAATAGGACGTCAAATATATGGAACTTAGGCAAAGATTGTAGCAGAGTATAGGTACAGGTACAAGTGTAAGTGTACGAGATGTGGATTATCGTCTCACAACATATGGATTAGTCAGGTTTAGAGACATGATATATGTGCCAGAGAGTAGTGATATCAAGAAGGTGATATTGAGGGAGTTTCATGCAAAACCATATTAAGGTCACCTAGGCTACCAAAAGACGATGACTGTAGTGAAGAGGTTCTATTATTGTCCGAATTTGTGGGGGGATGTATTAGAGTTCGTGGCTAGGTGTTTGGACTATCAGAAGGTAAAGGCAGAGTGTAGGCATCCAGGTGGTATACTACAACCTATTGCAATTCCAGAATGGAAATGGGAGGTCATTTCATGGACTTTATCACAATTTTTCTGAGGATAGTGAGACAACATGATTATACCATGTTTATCACGGACATGTTGATAAAGGTTGCACACTTGATTCCAGTATAGACTACCTATTTAGCTAGTGATGTAGCATAGGTGTTAATGAGAGATGTGGTTAGACTACATGGTGTTACAAAGAATATTGTGTCAGTCAGGGATGCAAAATTCACTTCCAAGTTTTGGAAGGTGTTATTTGCAGGTTTGGATACAGATTTTGCCTTCAACACAAATTATCATCCACATATAGATGGAATTACTTCGAAGGGTCAACATGAACATGGAGGAAATGGTTAGGATGTATGTGATGCATTAGCAACAGAAGTGGGAAGAGTATCTACCATTGGTTAAGTTTTCATACAACAATGGGTATCAAGAGTCATTGGGGATGAGTCCCTTCGAGGTACTGTATGGGCGGAGTTGTAATACTCCCATATGTTGGAGTGATCCAGTTAATAGGGTGTTTATTGGACCGGACATGTTGGCAAACATGGAGCAGGAAATGCAGATTATCAAGAAGAATATAAAGGCAACAAAAGATAATGGGGACCAGGGTGTTAAGTGCGACTGTTCATAATGAAATACACGTTGACAATGCTATGTTTTCCACAGAAAAAGCATTGGGCGAGGAAATATTAGGAAAATACAATAAAAACTATAAATAAATCCATATTTGACACTCTAAAGACTAGACTACTCACAATGCAAACTTATAAGCAATCAAAATGAAGGATTATAAGGCAGTTGGAAAAAATAGTCGAAACATACCAAATCAAGAGGAGGTTGGAAGGGTTAATGTGTCTCCAAGGGAGTTGTCATTTTTTTGTGCAATAAATCCTTTCTGCAGACACAAATGATCCCTCTAGTCCTAATGGGAGGATATAGCAATAAACGAGACAAATATATGCAACCTTTCCTAACTTATGCTAGAAAAACATGAAGGAGGATAGATGTCCTACCTATTTCTGATGCTAGTGCTTGCCTTTGATGTCAGCCTTGATTCTTTCGCTTCCACACTCACGATATCCTGTCCGTCTATGAAGACAAATTCCTGCAAGGAAGAACAAGTGGATACAACAAATAGATACAAGGTATAACAATCTCTAGTATAAGCTACGTAGAAGATCAAGGAGCACTACAATAAGCATGTGATAATAGACACAATTATGGAAAGGAAACACATAATGTATTATTAATGGAATTGTAAAGGGGAGCAATACAACCGAAAGCCTTGATGTTGGATGCCTCCTTCAGGTGAGACTCCAAGTCCTAGCCTCAACTCTTCAAACAACTTCCTCCTTCACAGATGGGAAACAATTGGGCATGCTTCAACTCATAGGATGGCAACCAACCATTAGTGGATGGTAGGGGTTTAATTTATAGGGAAGGAGAGGGGGTTGAGGATCCATAAAAGGTGGGGGGAGTTCCACATCTTAAGGGAAATATCCATGGAAAGATGATCCATGGCCATGAATGGGAGGTCTCACTACTATCATCAACAACCTGAAATAAAGTCATCGTTCTCGAGGCTTCTAGTAAGGGAAGCTTCTCCTCCATTTTTGGTAAAAATGCCTGAAGAGGAACAACACATATTTTCCTGACAAAAGTCGTGCTACCAATGCTAGACACATATTTGGAAAAAGGTGACAAGCGCGGGTCATTAACAGTGCAGAGTGCGTTGGGATTGTAAAACAGGGTTTTTGACAAGCTTTCCATAATATTTTTAAATCAAGTCTTCTTTCACTTCTTGAGGGATGTTCTAGGCATGTTTGATGGAGAACATATTTTGCGACACTGGTGGCATGACGACATGAAAGTGGAGTGTGAAAAAATAATGTATAACACCTAGTTAGGTGCCCCTTCATGAATGGTCATGTCCTTAGAGACATGCCTCTTCTATACTAATCACTAATTAATCACTATATATATATATATATATATATATATATATAGTGATTAATTAGTGATTAGTATAGAAGAGGCATGTCTCTAAGGACATGACCATTCATGAAGGAGCACCTGACTAGGTATACAAGATGACCCTCGGTTGTAACATTGTCATATGTATATATATATAGCATTGTCTTCGTCGTCAGAATCCTTTTCCTCAAAGCTATTGCTAATAAGGCTTGTCATCTTGTTTCTTTTTCTATTCACATCTTTCGAAATTGTTCAAGTAATCATCTTCATGATATAAGATGATAGGATCCTTTGAGTGATTTGCAAAATTGTCGAACTGAGAAGGGACATGACCATCCTAAATCAATATTCTATGGAGTCTTGCAGTTCTTGGAAACTTGAGATGACTTGTTATCACAAGACTAGATTATGGTGACATCGATATTCTTTGGTTTATTTCACTTGTTTATGATCTAAGTGATATGGATTTGCAGATTAGATAATATGTATGCTTTTATGATTTGTGTGTCGATAAGGATTTATTGTGATTTGATTTCCCCTGATCCCGTTTGTGGCGATTTCTTGATTTACTTGAAGTATCTGATTTCCTTCACGTATTGAAGTCACTTGGTTGAATACTGGATTGTCATTTGAAATTTCAATTGTTTGAAATGAAACATCTGAATAAGTTTTTACTTCAACTGCGATGTCATATTCTTGTGTTGTGATATTGACTAAATTAATATTTGTTCCCTTTTCTTTAACTTGGATTGTTACGTTAGAAGGCTTTGATGCTTCCTAATTCACTTTTCAATGATTTTTTATCATTTTTAAGTTTCCTAATTTGTGTCAGTAATTTTTCGCTGTGGTCCTTGAGGCGGGTAATTTCTTTAGTTTTGTTTGCGATAATATTTTCAACTTCCTTCTCTACATTTTGCATTTCCTTATGGTTTTCTTGAAGAAATAATTTTGAGATATCTTTTACGTCTTCTGGCGTTACCGAATCTAGCTTCAATGTAATATCTTGTAGCATTCTTTTTTCCTTTTTGTAGAAAAAATTCAAAAACTTCTTTTTCGTATTTAGGATGAAGGAACCTAGTGATTTCATCCAGGGCAAACACATAATTATATCACTATCGTCACAAAATAAGTTTTTAACGATGAATTGCGAGATACAAGTATAATCTCCAATACTTAGTTGTAGATTTCTTATGTCATATTTCTTTTTATCCACTGAATCCATCGTTTCAATTATATTCGATTCAAGAATCACTAATTGGTTAGTACATTCAGTACCAAAATAATTATTATCTTGAGTAGGATCGATAGAGATTATAATATCCTTTCCTGCAAGTGATCCTTTGATTTTTCGTAACTTTCATGCTTTTAAAGTTTTAAATTCGTTATTGTTTCCACCTTCATGGTATTTATCAATTTTTAACAGAACTTGTTTGCGGTATTATTTGTTTTAATACCATATTTTTTTTAAATTCTATTGGACTTTGCTGTAATCTGTACGCCTATATATATATATATATATATATATATATATATATATATATATATATATATAATAATTTAATTATAATATATATATATATATATTTTTTTTCTTTTTCTTTTTCCGAATATATATATACTTGCAACCTTGGTATTACTCATATATTTTATATAACCTTAACTTGGGTGGTGTTTAAACCAAAACTGCCATGTGAGAAATATGGAGGTTTGGGTGGAAGATGGATTAAGCCTAAGCTCGGTTTGGCCCTAATCCGATACAAGTGATTTGAACTACCACTAGTACTAGCATACTAAGATTTATAGACCTTCCAATCCAACACATTTACCAATAGATCAAGTGTTAAATTGTTATTTAATATAGCTATATTGTTATTTAATATAACCAAATTGAAAAGGTTATGATCTGTTTAATGAGTGGCGGATCTAAGATAGTATCGTACGAACGCGTAAAAATCCAAACGACATGAGGCCGCCTACACAATGAAGTGACAATAGGAATGATGGGCTTGTGCAAAGGGCATAATGTACTGGCAATTAAACTATTTAAATGTATGAACCTCTCATTGTACAAACTATTTTGGTTGTTTGTGGGCAGTAGACTGCGATCAAGGAGAGCATGTGAATGAAGGATTTGGCAACAGAGTTACTTAATGATAGTTGGAACAATGGTTGTGTCGGCGGTGTCAACAAATGGATGCAATGGTTGGGATGGTTGTGGCTACGAAAATGTGTGGCGTTGTCACGACATCTATGGATGCGATATCCGTCTGCAAACCATTGTTGTGGCAACTGTCAGACGATTGTCTGCATAGCCCATTTTTTTCTTTCTTTCTTTTGTTTGACGTATTTTTTTTAAACTTTTTAATATATATATATATATATATATACACTCCCTTTATATATATATTTTTGTAAATTTAGGTTCTATTCATTAATCAAAAGGAAAGTACATAGTTATCAAAATGAAAGTAGTTTCACCTCGACCATGTTTGTTGACTAATGTTATCACCATATGAAAAATAAACAATAGAAAAATCACATTAGAAGTCCAAATCCTCTCAGGCCAAAAGCACCAAAAGACAAACAAAACCAGAAGAACACCTGTGACCATGCTCAATCATCGGAAGTAATTGACGCTGGATTGTCTGGCCCAGTCCTTGGAGGGGGTGAGGGGGAGATATGAACAATGAACATGTTGCTCAAAGTGAACCATCCACATCTTCATCTTCTCAACCTTTTATGCTATCATATTTTGTCCACGCCAAACCACCAAAATTCTTCACTTGACATGGAATTGAAAGTAATGCAATTGATTTGGCGTGGCTATGACATACTCATGTTATTTATTTATGGTCCTATCATAAACTTCTAGGCGATCCAGAACAATTTGGAGATTGTAATGATAGGCATTAGATCGAATCTATCAGCCAACAACTCCTGCATGCCCCTAAAAATGAATCCAACCCCGCACACTTGCTCCACCCCCATGCGCCACACTACCTTTCTTACACCCACTAGTTGCATGCCCACTCTGCACTCCGCTCGCACCACCTCTGCCACCACAGGATCCCAACGCCACTCTGATCACACCACTAGAAGTATGTCCACCCCACTTTGGTCGCTCAACAACTCGACCCTCCATTTCCACCTTCAACTTGTGTGGAGCGATAAAAAGGGTCGTTTTAACTCCTAATTACCTTCACATTAATTATCAACCCAGGGACGACTTTTTATTTCAAGAGTGTACTCAGTCTGAGGCGGCTATTTACTCAAGAGTAATGTTTTGCAGTATAGTGCTTAAAATGCAAAAGTAAATGAAAGATGGAAACAAAATCTAATTGGAACAGCAAGAAACTGAAATGTTCTAAACTAAATCATTCACTCAAACAACCATCAATCGAGGATACAGTAGCAATAAATAATTCCTCTGGATATTGATGCAATTGAAATCAAACCGGAACAAGACAATCAATCTGGGAACGAGGAAGCAATAACCAATGTTCTCTACAGTTGAGAGTCCTGCTTTAAAGCAATTAAAAGGAAATAGAAATTAAACTAAAGCTGCCATTGAAAGTAAACTAGGAAAACTCTTTAAAAGCACTCTTGCAATGAATCAACCAAACCAGCAATGATAAATGGACAACAAACTTATAATTGAGAATTAAACAACGAATCATATTTAATAAATCTGACAATGAACTCTAATTAGTGGAATCGAATAACCAACAGTCTGAAATGAACGGTGAAGCTTTGTTTGAAATGAACAACATAACGATATAAGTTGAAAAGGATAATAATCTCTTGTTTATGATAGAAAAGAACAACCACACGACTAATCTCAACTTGTACGATAAAATAATTCCATAAAATATTCCTAACGACACCTTTATAAATACACTTATTTGTAAAATAATGCATCAAAAGAATAGGAAATAAATCAAACCATCACACAGCAGCAATTGTAAATATATGATACACAGCAGCAGCAGTGTACTCCACCAGAGGCTGGGCCCTTAGCCGCCAGCGGACGCTACTGGGTTACTTCAGAATGAAAAGAATGAACAGCAACTCCCAACTCATGTATTAATCAGCAAATTTTGGAATCATTACATCAGCAAAGGCTTGAGAATTACAGCATGCAACAATCCCTATCCTATCATGAATAATCCACCATCATTCTTCATCATTTTTCCATCATTTTTCATCCCCAAATCATTCTCAAATCCTCCACATCTCTGATCTCCGTTTTCATTTAAATAGAGAGAGATCAGAGAGAAGTTACAATAAATATAAGTATAACATGATTTCTATTACAAAATTGGTTTGCTTCTAACCATTTGATCAACAAGAACAAGGCGAATTTGGCTTTGCAGCTGAGATTTGGAGGATGGCCGCAACAACAAATCTGAGAAAATCATGCTCAAAGAACCCTGCGTTTCTCTCAGTACAAGCCGAATTTGGGCAAACCGTACTTAACTAAAGTTAATTGGGTCCGTTTTGGACAAAACCCATGTTCCGGATTTTCCAGATTCTGCTTCATTTGCTCGAAATCTCAACCGCAAAACCGTCACTTCTTATTCCAGCGAATTTCTGAGTTGGCACTTTTAATGATCAAATCTTCAATCTGGAAATTATCTTGGAGGCTAAAAATGGTGAATAATGTTACAACTGATTTATTAAAACTATCATTGATAAAATCATGCATAATCATCAATTTATTAGAAATAAAGGAGAATAAATAATATTCATTCATAGAAGTATAAATCATCATAAAATGGATTTATATAATAAATTATAATAAATGACATGATGAAGAATAGTAGAAATGGGTGGAATAAGTGTTCAAAAGTGATAATAATAATGGCATATTAACGGCCCAACATACCCCCACACTCAATATGTTGCATGTCCTCATGCAACGAAAACTGAATGTATTGCATGTCCTCATGCAACCCAAAGACAAAAACCCATGTGTTAACCAAGCAATAAAAAATATGTTCATCTCAGCTCATGAAATGGATAGAACAAATGAATTCTTCCTTAATTAATGAATATTCACTTTTAGTAATCTTGATGAAGGCATAACAATTTTTATATCGACATTCAACTATATGTATATATGAAGTTGCAACAAAATATGATATAAGTAACAGCAAACTTCATTAACCATTTTCTCAAAAACTACAAACCAGCTTTTGTTGAAATTTGGCAAGTAAATTTATAATATATGAATGCCTTTATGATCCAAAAATTAGACTGTTTAGATGCATGGACCATGAGATATAAACAAAATGACTGTAGCTGAGAGTGCATGATTTCCGAAATTTTATGAACCAATTTATCTTGAAATTGTCTGGGTTTGTATTAATGATACGTCTGTGTTTTCCAAAAATCACAAGAATTGAGTTCATAGTTTTTTAAAAATATTATGGAAATCAATTTCTACACTGAAATTGTATGCCTTAAATGAGAAAGAAAATTGAAAACATCCATCATGCGTAGCAATTCCTCCCCCTTTCTGAAAAATTAGCATGCCCTCATGCGATGCTAGAAAAAAATTGAGGTGGTTGCTACCAGCTGTTGAATTCTATGCTTGGTGTAAAACAACATGGAATAAGGGAGGTGTTGAGAATGAATAAGAATAGCAATGGATGATAAAGAATATGAATGACATGGTTATAAGAAAGAAATGAATGAAAGCGACACTCCCCAAACTGAAAGATGATATGCCGCTGAAAAAAAAATAAAAAAAAATGGGAAGTGGTACAGATGTGGACTGAAGGATGATAAATAATGCTCAAAATGGACGTTTTTGAAATTCTCCTAAATTCGTAATAAATCAGAAAATTATGCGATTTTACCTCAAGTTTTACCTCCATAAATGTTGAATGACATATATGTACTGGCAGGTGTTGAAGCTGATGTAGGCAGAGTTGGTGCTGAAAGTGATGCAAAAGGTAGAATCCAGGCAAGCACATCATGTCGGAAGAATTGTGCACATTCGCGAGTTGCTCGAGCCTCTTCTGTTAGTTGCAATAGTGTGGTCATGCTGTGAATAGAATTCTGCCCATACTTGTTGTTCTCCTGTAAACAAAGCACTATTTTGCATACAATGTTCTTGAATCCATAGTGTTAGTTTTGAATAGAAATATATAAGATGCATGCAAAACTTTCAGTCAGAAAAACTTTTGTCAAATCAACAAGTTATGGCAGAGTGTAGTAATCATATCGCATGCTATCCCATAATGCATACATTCCCCTTCCAATTGGAAAAGGAATTCCATGACCATAAAGCGTATGAGAGGTGTTGTGCTGAGAGCAAGGCAAGGGAATGAACAATATTGCAGTAAATAAAGCAAAGTACACATATCAATGATAGGACAGCGAGATTTATGGTTATAATGAGAGCAGAGTGTGTAAAGATAGTTATGAATAAAAGATAGGACGCTTTGGATTGATGATAAGTTATGAAAAAGAGAAAAAGGACAGCAATATGCCAAAAAAATGCTTTACTGACAGTATTCTAGCTGAAAATGATGCGATTGATCATAAAAAAATTTCTCATGCATAAAGGTTCAAAACAGGGAAAATTAAGGAAATAACTTCTCTGATAAAAAGAAAAAAAAATAAGAAAAGGGTATTATAGTAATAATTGACGATAAGATATAACTTCAATACCATAAGTAGAGCCTCTGCTGCCAGCAGGCGTCCATAGCCTCGGCAGGGTTGCTTTTTAACCCATATGAGCCAGAATCCTCAATTTATAACTAGAGAGTTTCAGTGCTGTTCTTACAGAAGAGACTAGTGTGCTGGCGTGGTAACCAGATAACCACACTGCCATTCACTGGGATGTAGCAAAAGTGATCAGGCCGGCTCGTGATGAGACCTCCTGTTCCAAGGATAATTTGACTATCCAATGGATCATAACCCTGGTGTGGTGGCCATAATGGGAATGTCACTTTCTTACAACCTTATGAACATGGTAGGCTGGCTCGTAATGAGACCCCCTATCCTCCATCCGTGAACAAAATTTTGTTGTTATTACACAATTTTATGATAAAAAGAGGGAGGCTCAGTACTCCTTAAGAGTAGGGATGGTGGAAGAAGTTGAACATGTCAATAGAAAAAAATATACCCATAATCTCATTTATTACAGACAGAGAAGATTATAACCAGGAAGGGTGGAACCAGCATGGTATTAAGATGATCAATCAATATCATGTTCAACAGAAAACAATTCAGTAAAGTAGTATATAAATAATTGTGTCCCTTTTGAAAATAATCTATCATCAAGGAGCTGTCATGTTAAAGATCATAACGTGAATGATATTAACTCGCTTCAATAGAATCCATAATTCTTGTCCTTATAAAAATAGTGTACTTCATGCCATGAAGGGGAATCAGTAAAATGTGGTTGAGATGAACTAGGAATAGTCCCACAAGAGGAAGAAAATGTTGCTCTCAAAAATACTCCCAAAGGGTTGTTCTTTTGAAGGAACAGCAAAAACACTCAAAAAGTGGTGTTCCGTGTAGGGAACAGCAAAGGAAATGCACACCAAAAAGCAAAAATACACATAAAAAAAATGTGAAAATGCAAATGTCGTTCCTTTGGAAAAAGGAACAGCAAAAACTAAAAGTGTCGTTCCTTTGGAAAAGGAACAGCAGAAATGCAAGTGCCGTTTCTTTGGAAAAGGAACAGCAAAAATGAAAAGTGCAGAAGTGCTGTTCCATTCGAAAAGGAACAGCAAAATGGATAATCATAAAATGCAAACATGCAAAAAAAACAAATTCGCTGTTCACAGCATTGATGCTGAGGATGAGTTACACTTTGAATGAAGCAACACCTGAAACACAAAATATAAGAGAAATTAGAAAAGAAACAACATTTTATTTAAAAACAATATGTAAATTAAGTTACAACAGTTATGATATTATGTAAAAAAAAATGATCTTTTTGAAGAATGTTTTGGCAGCAGTGACAAGACATGAATCTTCAAATCGAAATCAATTCTTCATTTCTTCTATTATGAATTCGTTGGGTAATGACTTAGATGAAATTCCTTTGTTTCGTTAAATTTTTTTTTCAAGAATCACTCGTCCATAAATTGACCTTCTTTATTTTCCCAGGACCTGCAAAAAAGCGAGTGTCTACTTGCAATAAAACATTAAATCATGGAGAAAGAGAGGTGATCGGGCTCCCCTAATCCAAGAATGATGCAAAAAAAACAAGTAGTTACTCTATATAACAAATCCATTGAGAAAATAACAAAGTAAAATTTATTTGTCACCTGCGGGAGAGCAGTGGTCGACCATACTATCCAGTAGTGTTTTAATCACAACTTCTTTGTTTTTCATCGAAATTGAGTGATTCCAAAGCCAAATGAGAGCTAATTCAAAGGTTTATCTCCAGTAGCAACAGGTTTTAGAAATTCAATGATATGATATGTCAATTTTAGTTAGAACAACCTGCATAACATAGTCATTTTCAATTACCCAGCTCAGATCAACAGTTAATGTTTTAAGCGTAACTTTTTCGTTTGATGTCGGATTTGAATGATTCAAATTGGAAATGAAATTAGATTCATTTATTTATTTCCAATAGAAACAGGTTTTGAAGACAAGAAGAATTGATAGGTCAAATACTGTAAGGAACAGCCGGAAAGACATAGTTTTAAGGGTGCTGATTTACGATAGACAGTCAGTATTTTGATCATAAATTCCCCATACGATATCGAAAATGAGTGATTCCAATTGCATTGGAAACTAGATTCATAGGGGAATCTACCATAGAAACAGGTTTTAAAAATATGGTCATTTAGGCCTCCAAAACTGACTGTCCCAACTCTGTTCCTTAGCTGCCCGCTAGACATCCGGTCAATGTTTTGGTTCTAACTTTTTCGTTTCAAATCCAAATTGACTGATTCAAATTGGGTTAGAAAGTAGACATCAAGGGCTACCTAGGGTAGAAACAGGTTTTAAAAATATTCACTTTTGGTCCCTCAAAACATGACTGTCCCGACTGTTTTTCCAGAAAGTTCATCAAGCCCGCAAGCCAAAAAAAAATGATATTCAAGCATTTTTTCAAATTGGTGATAAAAATGAAAAATGAGTGTTTGTAGAACTTATTATTTCTATTATGATTCATCTACATACACAAATAAATTGAAATATTTATCACCGATGTTGATTTCGATAGCGTGTTGCAACAAAAAAAACAACTATTTTTACAAAAAAAAACAAAATGCATTTATTTATGTTCTTATTTTATTTTATTTTATTTTTTCACTAACCTACTTTGATTGAAATATGAATATGACTATGTATAGGAGTACTTCCAATGGAACCATTTTCGAAATAAGGCTTCAAATATGTACATACCCAAATTTGAAAAATGCATGTTGATAAAATTAGGGTATGAGAAGCCAACTTCCCTTGAAAAGATGTTGTCAAAAATTGTTGAAGTATAGAGTGATGCTGCAAACAAGTGATGGAATGAAACCAATCTTCAATATATCCTTTACTTTCTTGATTTCCCATAGCCATCATATCATGAAGTTCTTGAGCTTTTAAAATGACTTGTTGATGCATACTAAAAGAAACCTCATTTTCTTCCATAGCTTCTACAATTTTTGAATTTGAAACATTCCGAATCTCATTGTAAGTTTTCTCCATTGGTGCATGTGAGATAGAATGGGTGGGAAGGATGGGTAAATTTTGCAGTTCAACATTGTAAGCATGTTGTACTGGTGTATTGTGGTGAGGGTGTGGAATTAGTTGAGCAGGAAATTGTGTATGGAATGGAGCATTGTGATGATGTGGTTGGTTGGGTTGAGTGGATAAATTTGATATGCAAGCAGGATGTTGTGGAAGAGCTGGTGGAGAATATGGAGAATGTGCTTGTGCTACAAGATGAGGGAGAGTAGTCATGCAATCATAAGGTGAACCATGCCAAACTTGTAGATAAGATTGGTGGTTATATTGAAATTGACATAGCTTCCCTAGAACATGAGTATTCCATAATGGATTATGCAAGTAAGAGAATGGAGAAGAAGTGTTTTGAACCATACCTGTAGGCCATGATTTCCATGGTTTTGACCTTGTTGCAGCTTCCTCACCTCTTTGATATGATACTTCCATCCTAGATAAGGAAGAGTAACCATCTATGGGCTGCTCCTTTTGATCATGAGGGAAAAACACTTCATCAAATTCTTCATTTTTATGAACCTGCAAAACGTCCAATTTTGAGCTTAGAGAGCTAATAAAATCAACTTTAAAATTTTCAAATAAATCATTGATTTCAGCTCTTATGTCTCCTATTCTTGTAGCAGATTTGGAAAAGAAAGAACAAACATCTCTAGAATTCTTACCAGCCTTGGAGATTCCTCTCGAATACCTTATGCACAACTCACAAACATCATCATATGATAACTGAAAAACATCACCTTTTCCTATCAGATTTAAGAGTTCTAAAAATTCATCTTTGATTCCTTTAAGAAGGAGTGTTTCTAAGATCTCTTTTTCCAAATGCTTATGCTTTGATTTTTGAAGGTTATAATGAAATCGATCTACATAGTCCTCCAAACTTTCATCTTCCCCTTGTATCATACTAAAAATATCTTCATTGGATTTGCAATAGTCTTGGTACTTCTTCAAGAATATGTTCTTCATGTCCTCCCATGATTGGATGCAATTCCCACTTAGGCTCATGAACCATCGGAGAGCTGCTCCTTTTAGAGTAAGAGGAAACACTTTCAATCTTTGATCATTAGTACAATAATCATATCCTCTACAAATTATTTCGAACTCAAATAAGAATGTATCTGGATCTTCATTTGCTAAACCATGAAAATTTGGTAAAGATGGGGGAATTATGTGCATTTGTGTCACTCCTCCTAAATCTTTGATAGGAAATTCAAAAGTAGAAACGTGAGCCATTTCTTACCATAATATAAGATGTTTTTCATGTGTTTCTTCGAGGCTCCTTCTTCAAATGTTCCTGTCAATTAGTTAGTGAAATGGGTGGTGCTTACATCACCACTTGAGTGAAATCATGCGATTCGTTTTTTAAAAATTTCTATATTTTTTCTAGTCATTCACACAAAAATTCAAACATCTATTTCTACACAAAAAATTAACAAATCTGCCGGAAAGCGGGCGGGGAAGCAGGGCTGTTACATGCTCCGTACGCAGGTTCTTACCTTCCGTTTTTAATACCCAATTCTCTCCTAGCAGGCACTCATCAGATTCACACTACTCTTTAGAAATGGCTACACTCTCCCCGGTAATGGCGCCAAAATGTGGAGCGATAAAAAGGGTCTTTTTAACTCCTAATTACCTTCACATTAATTATCAACCCAGGGACGACTTTTTATTTCAAGAGTGTACTCAGTCTGAGGCGGCTATTTACTCAAGAGTAATGTTTTGCAGTATAGTGTTTAAAATGCAAAAGTAAATGAAAGCTGGAAAAAAAATCTAATTGGAACAACAAGAAACTGAAATGTTCTAAACTAAATCATTCACTCAAACAACCATCAATCGAGGATACAATAGCAATAACTCATTCCTCTGGATATTGATGCAATTGAAATCAAACCGGAACAAGACAATCAATCTGGGAACGAGGAAGCAATAACCAATGTTCTCTACAGTTGAGAGTCCTGCTTTAAAGCAATTAAAAGGAAATCGAAATTGAACTAAAGCTGCTATTGAAAGTAAACTAGGAAAACTCCTTAAAAGCAAACTCTTGCAATTAATCAACCAAACTAAACAGCGAAGTAAATGGACAACAAACTTATAATTAAAGGAATTAAACAATGAATCATATTTAATAAATCTGAACAGCAAACTCTAATTAGTGGAATCGAATAACCAACAATCTGAAATGAACATCGAAGCTTTACATTTGAAATGAATAGCATAACAATATAAGTTGAAAAGGATAATAATCTCTGTTATGATGGAAAAGAACAGCCACACGATTCAATCTCAACTTGTGCAATAAAATAATTCCATAAAATATTCTAACAGCACACTATAAAAACATGAAACTGTAAAATAATGCAATTCAAAAGAATAGGAAATAAATAAAACCATCACACAGCAGCAATTGTAAATATATGATACACACACACAACAGATTCCACTGTGAGGGCTGTCTTTATTGCCAAATGACGCCGGGTTACTTCGTAATGAAAAGAATAAACAGCAACTCCCAAATCATGTATTAATCAAAGAAATTGTGGAATCATTACAACAACAAAGGCTTGAGAATTGCGCATGCAATAATCCCTATCCTATCATGAATAATCCACCATCATTCTTCATCATTTTTCCATCATTTTTCATCCCCAAAAATCATCCTCCAATCCTCCCTCATCTCTGATCTCCGTTTTCATTTAAATAGAGAGAGATCAGAGAGAAGTTACAATAAAGATAAGTATAACATGATTTCTATTACAAAATTGGTTTGCTTCTAACCATTTGATCAACAAGAACAAGGGGAATTTGGCTTTGCAGCTGAGATTTGGAGGATTGCCGCAACAACAAATCTGAGAAAATCATACTCAAAGAACCCTGCGTTTCTCTCAGTACAAGCCGAATTTGGGCAAACCATTCTTTGCAAAAGTTAATTGGGTCCATTCTGGACAAAACCCATGTTCCGGATTTTCCAGATTATGCTTCATTTGCTCGAAATCTCAACCGTAAAACCGTCACTTGTTATTCCAACGAATTTCTGAGTTGGCACTTTTAATGATCAAATCTTCAATCTGGAAATTATCTTGGAGGCTAAAAGTGGTCAATAATGTTACAACTCATTTATTAAAACTATCATTGATAAAACCATGCATAATCATCAATTTATTAGAAATAAAGAAGAATAAATAATATTCATTCATAGAAGCATAAATCATCATAAAATGGATTTATATAATAAATTATAATAAATGACATGATGAAGAATAGTAGAAATGGGTGGAATAAGTGTTCAAAAGTGATAATAATAATGGCATATTAACAGCCCAACAACTTGTTATCAGAACCAACTTGAATGGACAAATCTCCCCTCCACTTGGGGTTGGGAGAGAGAATTACGCACTGGTCGCATGGTGAGTTCCTAAGGAGATGCCCCCAATACAGGACCGACAATGTTCTGCAACACCTTCTAAAAAACTATGAACCAAAGCAGGCCAAACACTAGCCCCAAATTATCTAGCAGAATCCTACTCCTTAGAAATGACAACCACCACATAACATCCAGGACGGTGGAAAACACACTTACGAATAAGATACACACCATCTAGATAAATGCCTCTTCTTCTCCTCTGACATGGGAAGCACCTGGGATCATAGATTCAGATAGAAGGACTAGACACCAGATCATAAACACACGAGATACAAACCCAAGCCAATTACAAGCCACAACAAACTCCTCCAGACCACCCGTCCACCGCCGAGACTAATTGATGTTCACCAAGTGATGCATATGATGATTCCAGGGTAAGACCACAGAGAGAGGAATGGCCAAAATATTTCCGATGGAAAAATACTAAGGCACCATCCCAAACACAGATAACACTCAAGGAGAGAGCTAACAAACAACGAAGGTATAACCACTAGGGTCGACCATTTTACCATTCATAATTCCCTGAAACCACTGATAGAAGTGAGGAACCAAGCATTGGGAGAAGAAATTGACGCTTTTTCTAACCCTTCACGGTGGAGGAAGTGAAGATGATGTTTTATCTACCACTCCTAGACTACCCGAGGGCCAAAGAAACCAGACAAACTAACAATGATCATACCACCATCTTCTAGCCTCCATACTACCAATGCAATATAACATTCCAGAACCTTGACGGTCACCATTAACCAACATACCTTACCAACACGCATTCCTGTGGAGAATGAATGGGATTTCACACCCCACACCATTACACTCACCTTATACCTCACGTAATGGGAGGACATGATATCTATCCTCCTTCCCATCTGCTGTATGTATACATTCATTACACATGCATCTAACACATCTCCATGTTCGTCACCCCCATCGGGGAATACACTCCCTATATATATATATATATACATACTTATTTTTTTCTTTTTATTTTTTATTTTTTTTTCTAAATGACCAATGGTCTAATTGCAGAATGGAGAACCTCCCAAAATGCGTTTAGAAAAATTCCTGAATCATGACAACAACAAACTTGAGGAAGGGGGTATGGGTAAATGATGGATCAAACTGGCTCTGTGCAATGATTGAGTGGTGAGAGGATCGAACAACTCTGATGCCAAATGTCATGAACAAAGTTCGTACTTGTAGAAGTTAAATACTCCAGAACACTTGAAATATGAAGTTTTCCATTGAGGAAACATGTACACACACACACACACACACACATATGTGTGTGTTTGTGTGTGTACATGTTTCCTCAATGGAAAACTTCATATATATATATATATATATATATATATATATAGGTGCCCCTTCATGAATGGTCATGTCCTTAGAGACATGCCTCTTCTATAATAATCACTAATTAATCATTATTATGATTATTATGATTATTTATATTTACATTATATATATAACAATCATCAACTCCTTCATGAGCAAGACTTATTTTGTGATAAGTTAAGCTAGTTATAGGTTTAGTAGAGGTTAGCTAATTCCTATTTCAATGATATGATTGATATGGAGGTTGAGCATGATCAATAAAAACAAAAATTTATTAAACTAATGCCTTGGAAAAGGGATCAAGAAAGACATTTTCTCAGTCTAACTAAAATTAATGAAATGCAAAAGGCTACAATTCTTAAGGCTTGTAAGGTTAATATTCACTCCACAAAAGAAATAATCTTAGAAGCACAATGAATTTTCTCTCCAAAATGCAATCAATAAATTATTTTCTCAAGGAGACCAAGTTTCTATTATAAATCATGGAAGAGAAACTCCCAAAGGTAGAAGTAGTGAAGAGCAAGGCATGCAATGACAACATAGAATTTCATAACAAAATTGAGCAAATATTGAAGGTTAATATTGACTTGATAGGGGAATTCATGGTTAAAGCACAAATTTATCTACAAATGACCAAACTGATGAATAACGAGATAACTGAGGTGTGACCAGTTATTGAAGCTCATGTATACAAATATCGAGTCAATGTCAAGGCTATTTCTCATCCATATCTCACATACCTTCTAGAGATACACAATCATTGGCAATAAACCAATAATACTTTGTGTGAGTTTCTTCAACAATTTAGATGTTTATTTTTGACCGTGTATATGAAAAAAACCTTATTTTTCTATATTTACTTTTTACCGTTGAGGAAATTCAAGAGGAAAACTTTATCCTTCTAATTTTTGTAATGTCATTTAAATTAATTATTAGCCATATGTTTAGGGTTCTGAATTTTGAGGAGAAAGTACATGTTGCACTATTGTATTATTGTTTTCTCACTATATTGATTGAACCATTTGCTTCATGTTCCAAAAAGGCAAGACAAATTTAGTACTATTACTTTGATTCCATTTTCCTATTCTTTCATCAAAATCGTTAAAGCATTCTTATGTTTTAGTATTGAGTGATTTGATAGATTATTATTGATCTGTTGGTTTTATTCATACTAAGACGCAAATATTTGTAAATTGTATGTGAATACTGATAATGAATGAATTCATTTAACTATTTGAATAAATTACTATTTTTAAATGAAATAACAAGTGATCTATATTTATTTTCATTTAGTTATCTTTTATTTTCACATACTGAATGATACTCAGGTTATTTAGGAACACATAGTTTAGACATAGTAATTTTTTTTACTTGTTTTATTAGGTTATATCATTTCATCTTTTTAAATATCTTTCTCTCATTGTATTTAGTTCTAAACATGCAATAAGTCTCCATTATCTGGAGAAAATCACAAAGGGTAAGTCGAAATCACCATCTCAAAGGGATTAGAGTCTGATTGGGACTCTAAATGAGTGATTTCGTAAATGTTGATCATGGTCAATTTGGGCCATCAACACAAGAAAACCTAGTCACTTAGCTAAAATTTATTCTATTTTATACACCTCTCATGCCAACTTTTCAAGCACGCTTTCTGGAAATTTTGTTGAATTCCCGCTGTCACGCAGTATTCATCTAATTGTAGCATCTTTGATAGTCTCTCGTTGAAATCACCCTCTCAAAGGGATAAGAGTCTGATTGGGACTCTAAATGAGTGATTTCCTAAATTTTTATCATGGTCAATTTGGGCCATCAACACAAGAAGACCTAGTCAGTTGGCTAAAATTTCTTCTGTTTTATACACCTCTCATGCCATCTTTTCTAGCATGCTTTCTGAAAATTTTGGTGAAATATTGCTATCACGCAGTATTCCTCTAATTGTAGCATCTTTGATAGTATCTGTTCTATTGTGCCCATATCATTCAAGTTTTCTAATGCAAAAATGCGTAGAATTGGCACTATAAATTCCATAGGCATCACTATTTCTTGTCCATATACTAGTCTAGATGATGTATGCCCTGACAATTTCTTACATGTGATTCAATAAACCCATAGGGCTGTTTGAATCCTTAGATCCTAGTCATCTTTATTTTCATTGCATACTTTTGTTTGGGTGTTTTCCAGGATTTTGTATAAGGCCTGAACAGTGCCATTTTCCCGAGGACGATAGGGTTTTCTCTTTTTATGGTAAAATCGATTTTTTTATGTCAAAGCAATGATTGTCTTATTTAATAAATGGGTCCCTTATTCACTCACAATTATTTTAGGACATCCAAACCTTGTAACCACATTCTAAAATAGAAATCACAACATTGTTTCCATGTTGTAATCTAAAACCTGTTCTACTTCATCCCACCTGGTAAGATAATTTGTCACAATTATTATATATTGAGCGCCTGAGCTCTTTCTTGGTGGGTTGATAGATCCAACAAAGTCTTTTGTCCATTTTTCAAAATCTTATAACTTCAACTATGGGAATAAGGGCATCTCATCCCTTCTATATGGTTTCTCAATCCATTGACATACATCACAACTTAGATAAAACTCCTTGGCATATCGGTGAAGAGTTGGCCACCAAAGTCTTGCATACAAGATCTTTTTTGTGGTAGAGTTTCCTACATAGTGGCCTCCTGCAACTCCTTCATGTGCTTAAGAAAATATAAATGGCCTTTAATGCTCCAAAAAATAATTATGAAGTATTCCATCTGCGTGTAGCTTGTATAGAAAACTTTCTATGAGTTGGTAATTCGCTGACTTCACCCCTAATTATTTCTTCTCTGCTACTGTATATTCTTCTGGGGATACTACTGTGCTAAGGAATTGAATGATTTCACCAAAATAGTCATTAGCCATTTTTACAAAGAACAAATGTGCATTTGGCAGGCTGTCATTAATATTCCCTACATCTTCTCCAGTTAATATGCATGATAAATGATCTTGTTCTACATTAAGCCTCCCTTGTTTTATAACTACCTCAAAATCATATTCTTAGAAGAGAAACAACCACCTACATATTATCCCTCCCAACATTGGCTTGTTGACGAGGTACCCAATGCAAAATTGTCAGTATACATCTTGAAGTGCGATCGAAGTGGTAGTTTCTGAATTTATATAGCACATACGCCATTTCCAAACCTTTCACTATATAGTGGTATGGTTTTTTCCAGTAGTTGATGATTTCCTAGTATAAAATGAAATGGGGCGATCTATGTCCCCTTCTTCTAGTTGAGCTAAAATTACACCCAACATTATGGAAGATGCATCCACATGAGCTTGAAACTCCTTCCCCCAATCTGAAAAAAGCAAAATTGGCACAATGACCTTCTCCTTTAAGGTGTCCAAATCCTGTTGACAATTTTCATTCTATTGGAAATGAACCTCCTTTTTCAACAGTCTTTCTAAGGGGGTTGTAATCCACACATAGCCCCTTATGAATTTCATATAATACCCTATATGACCTAAAGTTTCACACAATTTTTACACTAAGGTAGGTGGTATTAAATTCTCTATTACAACAAATTTTGTAGGATGACCCAATAGAATACCGAATCGTGAGAAAATTGTACATTTATTAAAATTTAATGAAATCTGTAGTTGTCTATATTTACCAAGCATTAAGTGCAAAAATTCAATATGCTTCTTCAAAAGGATGAATATTGTCCAATCATCTAAATATACCTCTAGGAATTATGGATGAAATATTTAAATGCTGCAACCACAACTCTGGAGAATACCGCATGTGCTTTCTTTGAACCAAAGGGAATGCCTATGTACTGGAAGGATTCCCATCTTGTTGCTAAGGTAGTATTATGTCTATCTTCTAGCACAATCTTAATCTATTGATAGCCTGAGAATCCATCAGTAACTGAATAAGCCTCTTGTCCTCCTACATTCTCTAAGACCTCGTCTATAAATGAGGGGGAGGGAAAGGGTCATGCATACAACCCTCATTAAGCTTTCTTAAATCCACACAGATTCTGATTTCTCCTATTTTCTTGTCCGACACTACCATTGGTTTTACACATTCTGACTCTTCTACTGGTCCAATGATTCCAACTTCCAACATTCTGTCTAGATCTTTTTTCACTTTATGCTTATATAATAGGTTTAGTCTATATCATTTTTGGTTGACTCACTTTGTGCCCGATTTAAGGGGGATTTTCATCTTTCTTAGCTCGCCAATGATCCCTTTCATCTCTAAAAATGTGGTTAGGAAAAGGTCATAGTATTCATGTAGTAAGTTATACAATCTTTCCCACCGTCTCTTCATCTCAATAATACCTAATAATCGTGAGCTTAGGATTATGTTCAATTCCAATATTCACATTGTGTGTTAATAGGATTTGCATATTATATAGGCTCTAGCTCTAGGCCTGCTACTTCCTTTTTCTTCTACTGCTTGTAAGTTCCTTGGGTCATTCTCTTCTTCACATCCTTATGTTACATTATAACATTCCATGAATTCTTAATTAATTTCCTAGGAATGTTTGTGCACGAAGCACAAGGGTACCGACTTCTACACTTTATGGCCCTCTCACACAAAAATATTCTTCTTGAAACTCTATAGATCTATGTAAAATGAGGGATCTTATGATTCAAAGGATAATGTTACCTTAAAATTATAAGTCATCTCTACCTAGTCCATTGTTCCTCTGCATGAATTTAACAATATACCAGTTCCTTGGGAAAATAACCAATCTATGTACAAATAGATGTACCCATTCCTCCTCTACTATATTATTCTCATTCCATGTTGTAATTCAATCTTTAAGGAGAGTGGTAGGGAAACTAAACCAAATATACTGTATTTCAGTGACTCTTGCATCCAACCTAAACTTGATTTGCAAAAAATGTCTGCATGTATGCCAAATTTCCATCTTAGCCTTATGCACGACCCACCAGTGCGTAGGAGTTGCTTTCAAAGCTATGTATAAAGCTTACAGTCTAAGTTTTTTAGCTACCTATAGCTCAAACTATTCTACAAAAAAATAAATATCTACCACTCTGTTATCACTATAAATTTTTTCTGAAACTTGGTCAGTTACACTTGTTCCTAAGTCATAATGCTAGATAGGGTTAGAGTCATTTTTATATTTTTAAAGGTCTAGATCATGGGTTAAAAGTCTCATTCCATCACCAAACAATGTTCATTAACCTTGTTTCATTCTTCAAAGATGTTATGCCACGTTTTGAAACCCATTTTTAAAGTTGTTTTTTGAAAATTTGATGAATAAGCCATGAAAGCACGTTTTCGTAGCGCACTCAGTGTAAAAAGTTGATTTTGCGCTACGAAAACACTGGTGATTTCGTAGCGCAAAAACCTGAATTTGCAAATCATGCGCTACGAAATAGGGGATTCTCAGTTTTGCGTTTGAGCTGTCAAATACAGTTAAATTCCTCATCATTAGGTGTCATCCACAAGTTCTCCTTCACACATGCAACCATTCATTGTAATTATTAGGGGTCATTTGTCATCGATTAGGGGTTAGTTGTCATTGGTCCTTTCAAATTTGAAAACAGTTGGCCGTTTTTGACTTTATTTGTCTCATGCAAGACAATAGTGCATGCATGCTTATGTTTTTAAGAAGAAATTAGTGGTGAAAGACCTGAGTTTATTGAAACAAATTCACGTGAGGCTGTAAAGTTTTCAAGCGATTCTGTGAAACTATATTTCAAGAGAGGCAGAACTGAAACAAATTCAAGCGAGACTGCTCATTCAAATTCAGGTTACATAAGTATTTTCAAAACTTGCTATCAAGTGAGTTTGAAATTCATTGCTAGTGGAAGCAGAATTGTTATCAAGCGAGGCAGAATTGTTATCAAGCGAGGCTGAACTCATTTACCAAGCGAGCCAGTTCATTCAACAGGAAGCTCTGATTGCTAATTTGCTGAAGACAAAAACATGGTTTTCAATATTCAGAAGGAAAAGAGCAGCTATGAAGATGTCAAAGACAAATTCAGATTTGAAAATAATGAGATTGATAAGTTGAAGAAAAAGGTGAGAGTGCATGCAGAAGAAAGGGAAAACTTTGAAAGCATGAAAGGACTGTGGGAGATGGAGAAAAATCCAAACCCTGAATTAATTGATAGTCAAGCTCAATTCTTCATATGGACCCTACCTATAATCAAAGAAGAAAAATTCATTAGGATGGTCAATACCAAGCTAAGGGAAAACAATAGAAGGCTTAAGAGGAGAGTAGAAGACCTGGAAATATAGCTATCACAGTTTCAAGATCAGCCACAACTAAAATAAGTGCAAACAGTAAGTGTCATCCTTTAACAAATTTTTGAGGTTATGTGGTAATATCTCATTTTTGGAGCTATTTAAAGTTGATGTTTATGGGTTATGAAAGCTGATATACACCTGGAAATATAGTATTAAAGGGTTGAAAAATAAAATTTTGGAAGGAAGCTGTGAAAAGTGAAGACTCAGCAGTTTCATAGCGCGCTACGAAACTGCTGAAGGTGACACACAACGGTTTCGTAGCGCGCTACGAAACTGCTGTAGGATGCAGTTTGAAGAATATTTGCAATTTTCAAAGGTGAAAAGGGTTTGGTTTTGAGCTTTGATGCTGGTGGGAGGTATATGTAGAATATCAATGAAGATCCAAGAGGTTTGGCACATAAAAATGGAGGTTTTAAGCATGATTTTAAAAGGAAATGTCTGCGCTACAAAAACAACAGACTCAGTAGTTTCGTAGCGCAGCAGTATTGACAGTTTTTGCACCATTTTGGAGGTTCGGGATTTGCACAGCTGGAAGGTCTAATTCAAATGAAGGTTATAAGACATTTACCACATGTTTTGAGCACCAATTCTTCAACAGTTGGTTAGAATGGACAGAAATGAGGCATTCAACTATTATACAGGGAACATTCTCCTATTTTGCAGGAATGGATAAGAAGCAGGTTGATGGGGTCTAACAACAAGAAGATAAACAACATCATGGTTTAAGTCTAGAAGAAATAGCTGTCAAGCATAGTTTTTAATGATTAGATAAGGTTGTTAAGATATAATAAATAGTGTTTTAGTCCTAGTTGTATTAGGACTGTAAGACAGAAAATTTAACTGTCAGTTTGTAAATGAAGTTTATTTAGAAGTTGATAGGTGTCAAATTCGAATTTCTTCTCAAATTTTTGGAAGGAATCCAAGGATGTAATTACCACTTTATAAGAGGGAAGAAATCAAATTGCATAGGGTTGGAAAATGTTATCAGAACTGGCCACTTTTGTAAATACTTTGGAGGAGCTGATATATACAGAAGCAGTTTAACTTTTCTGAACCTGAGATTCTAAGTGTAATTCAGTGAGCTTTATCTTCTATCATGTGTTTTACTTCCATAGTTTTGATTCTTATTACTCAGAATTCATGGGAACATGCTCTAACTTCCTTTAAGTGTTAATTTATGGTGAATTTAGTTCTTAGGTCCTATCTGCGGATGGTTTTATTCAATGTTTGATGCTTATTACTCAGAATTCATGGTCATTCATGCTCTGACTTCCTTTAAGTGTTAAAATTGGATAAATATCTGTTAAATACTCTCCTTTCAATACCTTGATGTATCATGACTCAGAATTCATGCACACATGCTCTGATTTCCTTTGAACCTCAAGATATTGAGACTTTCCTAAATGTGTCATCCTTTCATTGAAGTATATACAAGCCTCAACTTTATAAGAAGAGCTATTTTGTTATCTTATCCCTATCACTGACTCCATAGCCCAATGGTAGCTTGTCTTCATCTTTCAGCCTGCAAACATACAAAACCACAAACCATAGAGTTAGCCATCTATCTTTATACACAATCATTAACCCTTGAGAGAGCCCTCTTAGGCTGAGGAGGCTAAGACTCAGCTAAAAGATTGGTTTGAAATAGTTACACTGAGGTAGTCTGATCAAAAACCTATCAGGGTCCTATTTTGGTGATAACGCACTCCATTAAACTTCAAAATATTGCGTACCTCTCTTCCAATCCATCGTACCGCATGGATAATATGTGAGAACCTTCTAGTAGAGACTTTGTGCAATATTTGCTACCAATTCTTGAGTGTTTCCTATGAATCAGAGGAATAAGAGTTAATATTATGCCATCTCAACATTCCATTGACATTCAGATTGACATAATCATCCTTTCGTGGAGTCACATTATAAATATTTTCAAGGTCTTCTATGCAAAGTTCCTCATGTTCCGCATAACAGTCTCCTTCCTTTGGATCCAATGGCGCAATAACCTTTAAGTCTCCTGATTCAAACATAATTTTCCTCTTCTTCAGGTTGATTATGACCTGATTTTCAAAAGCCTTATCAATTACTAATAAATAAGGGTATGGATTTGTGTCATCTACCATTTTTATCATGTTAAAATCGGTAACCCTTTTGACTCCATCAATCATTTGAATTCTATACCTATCAGTCTACTAATGGGAAAAGTTCTATATTGATTTGCTAATATCATTTGGATGGGAAACCAAGTCAAATTTGGTCTTCCCATCATCTCCCGTGTATTTTTAGGAAGGATGTACATATCCGAGCCAGAATGATATTATCCATGTCATAGTCCCTAATATGTGTGCTAAATCTAAATTCTCTGTTTGTCCTTATTTTGTGCACAACTTGTTTAACTATGCACCAAGGGTCTACATAATATGTAATTCTCATTCTTACAAGCAATGATAAATTATTGTAAGTAGTTTGTCTAAGGCCAATTCACCCTTCATTAACTCTTAAAAATATTTTCAAGAAATTCTTAATAGAACTTACCTCCTTAGCAACTTCTCTAGGTGCAGATTTGTTATATACTGGGGGCATGCCATATACATGTAGTCCTTGATGTGAAGTTAAGCTTAATATGACCCATTCTATTGCAAACAAATCTCTTTCGGCTTCCTTATATAAGCCTTTTTTCTTTTATGGATCAAACTTTTGGGGGTGGGTCTACAACTTTTCTTACTTAACGAGGTTAAATTTCTAGTCTAACTGCATCCACTATTTTCATTGTTCCTCGTTGACATAATTTCTCCTACTTGTGGATGGTCCTTGTGCATTTCATTAACTATCATCTGCATGTTCTGACCCCTCATATCTTGCCACTTCGAATTTAGTTGAGGGAAATCTTCAGTAGCATGATCCATATGTCTCCAATATGTACAAGTTGTGAAAGGATTAGGGAAATGCCACACAATATGTCCTGGTTGCATGAAATTATTACAATTTAGTGATTCTTTTCCTCTTCCAAATCCTCGTTGTTCTCTACCTTGACAACCGAGTCCTCTTCCTTTCATTCCTTGGTCTCTGTATAGGCTCTTGGTTGGTTATAAGTCCACACTCCCCCTTTAGTCGCCTTAGTCTCTTGTACGTTATATGCATCAAAAGTGTGCTACCTACTTATGGATATCATATCTCACTGATTTACAAAAATCACAAAAAAGAGTCTTTACTAAGCTCTGGTATTTCTGCATCATGGGATATGCTATCTATAAGTTACTTCATACTATATAAATTTCACACCATAGGCCCTTACTGTGTGTCAAAGGTTTTGAGGCCCTTGTGGCCATATACTCTATCATAGTCATACACTCATTTTTGTGGTGGCCTTCTTTTCTACATATGTTAGGTACCTATAATACTAGTATAGCCCATTTATTGTTATTGTTATTATATCCCCCTATTGTTATTTTTGTGCCCATGTAGCCCCCATATTGTTATCATTATGCCCCATAGAAGCCCACTATTTTTATTGTTGTGTCCTTACATTATTATTGTTATGTAGAATCTAATTATATTGTGAACCCTTAGACTCCTATATATAGCAAGGAGGTCTAATCATTTGAATCATTCAAGAGTTTTTCATTTATGTGATGTAAAGGAGGTTTCCCCTTCGAAGAGGCTAATTTTTAAGTCATTGATATATCTTCTTTGTGATCTAGTTACATAACATTTGGTATAAGAGCTTTGGATTCTAGGCTTTTGCTGCTTCAAAGAGGTCCTCTTGGAATTTTCGTTATAAATTTTTTCTACGAAGCATCGAAAGCTGAAATTACAACCACGTATAACTGAAATATTTAAAAACTTGGTGCAGGAATTTTACATCTTGAATCACTATATTTGCTGAGATATGGGCCGAAGAAGTTAGGGTTTCTGCATGCTCCAAAATTCAGTCTTAAACAAGAGACCTAGAGAAAATTGTCATAAATTTCTCTTCAAGAATCAGATTTGAATTTCGTAAGAAGTGACAGAAATAAAACGAACTGTAGTTTCTTGTATATCAAATTCAAGGCCGAAATATGAAACAGTGACACGTGGCATTTGGTAAAATTTCACTCAACTGAACCGGTCCATAATCAGGTCATCATGGGAGATTTGGCATGACTTTTCTTGAAGAATCCAATTTTGGTCTGACTTGTGGAGTTGGAAAGGAGACTAAGAGGGTTACCAAACTACGAAATTACAAATATACAATGGTTTCAATATTGAGCTCCTAAAAAACAAGAAAAACGTGTGTATTTTTTTTTAAATTTTGCATAAATTTTGTTTGAAAAATCAGTTTGAAGTGATTGAAAGGGCATAGTGAAGCATAGATATCATTGTTTGATTCCAAAATGCGTCGAAGTAAAAAAATGTACACACCTAGTAAGCAACCAGAAATCTCTACTATGACGCATGAAGAAGAGGAAGAAATGCAACATGATATATCAAAATTACAAGACCAAGTAAAACAAATTTCTCTCTCGCAAAGAGTAACCAAAAATGAAATGGAAGATAATATAGATGGCTTGAAGAATGGTTTAAAATTAGACATGGAATATTTGAAGGATGGTTTAAAAATAGAAATTAAAAGGGACCTTGAAGATTTGAAGGAAGGTTTGACAAAGTTGCTACAAGAAATGATTCCTAGTGGTGACAAGGTACTCCATGAAAATAATGATGAGTATCCAAGGAATACAAATTTTGATTTTAGAGACTCCAATAGTGGGTTGAAGACTAGACACATTCCAAACATTAATACGAGGAATTTTGATAGCAAGGATCCGATAACATGGATACTACAGATGGAGAAATTATTTGATCTATATAATGCGTAAAACACTCAAAAGGTATGAATTGCATCCTTATATTTAGAACAAAATCAATTTGTGTGGTATCGATGGATTTATTGTCATAAATAAATTGTCACTTATACAATTTTTGTGGAAGAATTGGTAGCACATTATGAGCATACCAAGAGAAATACCTTCTTTAGCCAATTGATAAATCTGCAACAAAAGGGTCCAATGGCGGAGCACATTGAGGAATTCCAAATATTGAATATCAAGGTAAATGATATTCCAGAGGAGCATAGGATTGATTCCTTCATAGGAAATTTAAAGGATAACATCCAACATGAGTTTTAGCTTTGGGAACCTGATTCGTTACAGAATGCATTCAAGGTGGCAAGAAAAGTTGAAAGAAAAATTATGGCAACAAGGAAGTCTACCACTGACAACAATAAAGAGGGAAGTGTTGTTTCTTCTAGACTTCCACAACCTACAAGGTTGACACCACAAAAATTGGAAGAAAAAAGAGAAAAAGGGCTTTGTTATAGTTGTGATAGAAAATACTCTAAAGGTCATAAGTGTGTCTAGAAGAAATTATTTTACGTAGATTGTGAATAGGAGGAATAAAAGGAACAAGAAATATTAAAAGAAGATTATATACACCAATAACCAACACTAAAGAAAGAAAAAATGAATACGACCATATATTGTAATGCATTGGAGGGAATTACCACACCTCAAACTCTAAATATAGAAGGATATATCAAGAAGAAAAAGGTAATAGTGCTGATTGATTCAGGTAGTACACATAATTTTATTCATTGTAAGATAGCCAAGGAATTCAACTACTTTCTATATTCAACACCAAAGTGTCAAGTGATGGTTGGAAATGGAGGAAATATAAATTTCTTTGATACCAAATCTTATGCAACCAACTCACAAATAGAAGAAAAGATAGATCAACGACTTAAAAATTATCTACTTCAAGGGGGAAACCTCCTTTACATTACATAAATGAACAGTTATTGGATGATTAAAATGACAAAACCTCCTTTCTATATATATGAGTCTAAAGGGTCACAATATAATGAGAGACGACATAACAATAATAATGTAAGGGCACAATAATAACAATATTGGGCTTCTATGGGGGAAAACAATAGCAATATGGGGGATACATGGGAATAACAATAACAATAACAATAAGGGGATTCACTAGTATTATAAGGACCTAACATTCCCCTCTCCTTAAAAAGAGTGTTGTTCTCAATGCTTGAGTAGTTCGAGGAGTGGTAATTCCTGCCTTTTCATTACAAGATATGGTCAGATTGTTAGGTCCCTATATTACTAGTGTAGTCCCCTATTATTGTTAGTGTAGCCCCCTTATTGTTATTGTTGTACCCCTGTAACCCCCATATTTTTATTATTGTGCCCTTACATTATTATTGTTAGGTCGGCTAGGATTATGTTGTGACCCCATGGAATCCTATATATATAAGGAAGTTTTGTCATTTGTATTGTTGTAGCTCCTAGAGACAGCCTTGAGTTGTATAAAGACCAATGCCTAGGACATATTAAATGCAAGGAGCATATGACTCAACTGACTACAGTTGGTAATGTTTGGCTCTCATGAAACTATCACTCAGATGAATGGTTTTAATAAGGGTGGAACCAAGACCCCAAAGTTAAACACAATAAATAGGAAAACTGCAGAAACTGAGTACAAACTGCAGTAAGTAAATGCATCAGACAACTTTAAAACAAAATGCTGTAAAAGGGGGCCGACTTCTAAAATGAATACACAGTTATCAAGTTATATATGAGTGATGACTATGGCAGAAGATGGAGTAAGATATCAACTATACCCGGGCTTATTCAAGGATAAGAATCAATATATACTGGGCTTATTCAAAGATAAGAATCCATATCTCTGGGCTTGTTCAAAGATAAGAATCCATTGTAGTTAATATCGGAAGAACGACGGAAGAGATAGAAAATGAAACAAAGTATCATGCCCGAGCCATATTTAAAGCGTTGTAGATGAGTAAATATGAGTATCTGCTATGATAAATTCACATTTAAGAATGGGAGCACTCGCATTCCAGAGCATTAGATACAAGAAATGTGGAGAGATACAAAATGAACATTTGTATTAAAAAACATGGAGAAGAGTTACAAACTGTGAATCATCCAGAGCAGAATCCCGAATTCCAGCAAAACTTCTTATTACTGAGTCCCTACGAGATCTTCAAACATCCACTATCAAAATTCATACAAAATACATACAGAATACTCAAGTTAGTGAGTCCTTTGGAAAATCTGGAACCTTTTGTTAGTGTTTTCTTCCTGTTTTTATAACCTCTGATTCCTATGCGCGAGAAGATATTTTGGGAAAATATCTTCCCCATGTGCTTGTATACTGTCTCAGGTCTAAATAAAAATAAAAAATAATGATGAGGTAGAACTGCCTCTCATCATCTTACAACGCAGACCTAAAGCCGTTTCTAACTGAAATGTAAACAATTTACTTAACTGAAAGTAAAGACCGCAGGAGTGAAACAAGGATTTCACTCGAATGACAAAGTGAAAAGAACATAAGCTAAAAGGCCACATGGGCCCAATCATGAATGATCATTGCTGTTTGATGAGGCAGAGCCCCTGCTACTGCTGGTGAAGGTGATACCGTTAGTCGTGGGAGAGCTGGCCTTCTGTGCTGGAGAATGCAGTACTACTAGTAGTGGAATAGCTGGCCTTCTGTGCTGGAGGTCCCTATAGAATGGCCAATGGCATGATCCATTGACTTGGACATGGAATTGACCCTCTTCATATTTTTTCTCTTCTTCCTGGGCATGGAGGATCGTCATCCTCGACCTCGAGCCACTGTGATTGGCTATGAGATGGCCCGCATACTTAAAATGCCATGAAAACCTGCACAGACAGCAAACCAGTTAAATAAATCTTGCGATGAGGGGTAGACTGCTTCAGAAGGCTTGGGTAAAGGCAGAGGAGTAGTGCGGAGGTAAGGAATGCAGCAGAGGCGTTTCCATGGCGAAAACATGGTTTGAATCCAATCTAGTGTGAAGTTATGCAAAAGGCGGTTTTGCGGAAAATCGGAGGTGGTATTCACACAGGATTTGGGTGGTAAGCGGTTTTTCCCTAGGCGAACGTGATAGGGCTTAGGGGCTGACACATATCTAAGGAAAACCACCCATTTCACGTTGAATTTTGGGTGTTAAAAGGTTTTGGTGAAATGGGCGCGAGAGTGAATATGTACTGTCAGATCTGGATGATCGACGGTCAGGATCTGATCGTGATCTTGCGCGGGTCACAAATGGTCAAAAAACTCAACGAAAAGGCGAAACGGCAATGACCGTTGGATCGGGAAGATCAACGGTCGGGATTACATGGAAATTTCGTGCGAACACTGGATGGGCCAGAAGGTGGGCGAAAAATGTGATTGAGCGCTCACCGTTGGATCAAGAGGATCAACGGTGGGGATTCATTGCGGGACGTGCAATATATAACATATGGCCGAGGGGACAGACGAATAGCGATGAAGTGCTGACCATTGGATTAACGAGATCAATGGTTGGGATCTATTGATGAAAGAGAATGGAAAGGGCAGGGTTGAAAATGCAGGAGTAATATGGGCCGTTGGATCTGGAGAAATGGACGGCTGCGATTGAATCGGGGCTTCGCATATCAGAGAACCAGACAGATGGGAGGAGGAAACGCGGAGGGAGCAATTGCGATATGCCGATGGAGCGAGGACCGTTGGATCTGGGAGAGATCAATGGCTAGGATTCCATCAGCGGGGGATGATCATCGGCAGAGAAGGGAAGGCGGAAGGGAAAGGGCGAACCTCGATGCGATGGCCGTCGGATCTTGGGGAATGGACGGTCCAGATCTTATCGGGGGATTGGCCATTGGTGAAACATAAAACTTGGAAGCGGGAACTTGGAAAGAGCGAGGTGCGATCGCTGATGGGCTTAGCACTCGGTCACGGGGCCCGGTCTCGTGGCGGAAAAGGGGCTCGGGCTTAAGCGAAAGGGGCTTAAGGCCTGATATTTAAAAATGAGCGCTTTTAAAGAAAAAAGGTGGATTTTTAGCCTTTTCAAGGGTTCCGATAGGTGAAAAAGGGGCTTTGACAATCCATGAAATCCTTGTTGTATTTTCTTTGCAGAATAAAGCTCCTTATCATTAGACATCCCAGCTCGGTGAGGGATGTCATTACAACATTGGCTCCACTTGGGGACGACCCATTTGTCGTCGAACGCGTCGAGAACTCTGCAGACCATCTCTTAGCCTTCTTCTTGCGAACACAGTCCCCTAATGCCTTCTCTTCTTTCTTCATGACAAATCAAAACAACAAACATCATAATAAAAGAAACTGAATAATGTACAATATCATATAGCAGACCTTTCGGCCTGAATCAATACTGGAAAAAGGGTTTTAAGAATTTCCCATTCACAAGGGCTTCGAGAAGATCACCTTGCAAATTTTGCAGTCTGAAAGTATTGTTTCCTCCGGATTCTGCAATTTTGAAAGGTCTGAACCATAGAGGATCAAACTTTCCATGTTTTCCTTTCTCAGCCCTTCTTATGTCCCATCTTAGCACCAGATCTTCGACCTGCATCTCTTTCTCTTTAGCATAAGCCTGTTTCTCTAGGATGTTATAATTTAGCTCAACGTCGCGAAGTACTTGGCTGAAAAAGGAAATGGGTTGTTCATGACCTTCCTTATTTCCGTAAGCCCATAGTCGTGGGTGCTTAGCTTGACATTGATTTCTTACTTGTCTTACCACCAGTTATGAATCTCCCAAAACCTTCAAGCTCTGAATATTCATATTCTTTGCTGTTTGTAGACCTAGAAGCAAGGCTTCATATTCGGTCACATTGTTTGTGGCTTCATACTCCAATTTGAAAGATAATGGGACCAGTTGTCCAATAGGGAGAGAAGGATAATCCCAGCTCCATTCCCTTCCTTTTAGTTGGCTCCGTCAAATTGCAAGGTCCAAATCCCACCTTCTTCATTACTTGAAGACTGCTCAGTATTTACTTGACACAAAGATGGCTCCTACAAGTAATCTTGGTCTTCTTCAAGAATTAGACAAGAAAACTCACCCTCTTTGCTGTACTATGGTGAATTTACTGAATTATCGGCTTTAGTGACCATCTTCACAAACCTTGTTTCCCGGTATAATCTTCTTTCTTGGCCTCCAAACATAGGGATGGTCGCATAGGTTAGGTCTATCTTTATAGATCCTCCAATTTTTGTACCCCATGATCTTGATAACAACATCCCAAACTGAGCTGGGATGTCGGCCACTACTATGTCCATTACCACGCTCTTAGCTGGGATTTGGGCTAGGTTTACCACCAGATCCTTGATCATCCCCAAACATTTGACTCTTTTAGAATCAAAAGAGTAGAGATATTTATATGGGCGAGTGATATTTAGCCCTAATTGCTCCATCACCGACAGAGGTAACAAGTTATGGGATGCCCCGGAATCCAGTATACAGTTGTGCAACAGCAAATCATGAATTACTAAAGAGACATAGAAGGGAGGAGTTGAAGCATCTAACTCCTCAACATGAGGACCAAACATCATCATAGGCCTTTCTTCCTGGAGGTTTAAGCTATCTGGGATTGGGGCTGCTCCTTGAGGAAGCATGAAAGAAGACACTTGAGACTGGTAGACTGGCTGTTTCAGGAGTTCAGTTAAGGGGATTGGGATTTTAACCTTTTCCAGTTCTTTTTTAAGACTAAAAGTAGAGGGAGACTTATCTATGGTATTTTCCTTTGTTTCATTTATCATGGCTGAAGGTTTTTCTTCCCTTGGAATAGGTTTAACATTTATATTTGGATTAGAGGCCAACTTAGAAGAGGAAGGCATGGAGTCATTAAAATGTAAAGGTTCAGTTATAGGTCTGTTACCTTTATCTTCGACTTTCTGAACAACTGTCTCATTCTAAGGCATCTCTTCTTCTTGTTCTTGTGTGCGGGTTCTCTTTCTAGAGGACCTGAGATCATATTTTCTATGAAACTGTGCTTGAATGAAGTCTACAAATTGTTTACAGTAATCATCGATCTCTGGATCTTTAGCAACACTTGTTTTTTTTTCTTCTTCTTGCAAGGAAAGCTCCACTCCTTCACCTTCTTGCAAATAAGACTCAACTTCATCGCCGTCTGAGTAAGCAAGATATTGATCATCTTTCCCATCGGGAATGTCCTCGGCAGGGCCATCCATCTGCCCTTCCAGATACAACAGGGGTTGTATGTGGTCTTGCTGCTCCTCCTCTCTCTCTGCAATATTTGAAGAGGAGGCTTTCTATATTGTGGGTTAAATACTCTGTTTGGAGTAGTTTGGAATGGCTTGGAGGATGAGTTCTTTGCCTCGAGCTCAAGCTTCACCAGCTTGCTCGAAAGGTTCTTGATCATTTTACTCATCTCCTCTATTTTGTAATCTGCTACCTCTCTATCTTGACCGGAGGTAGATGCTTCTTCTTTCCCTCTCCGTCTAGCATCATGGTCTGACCTCCCTTTTGATTTACCCGTAGAAGCGAAGTTAGCTTCCACTTCCAATGCATCAGTCTGGGCTTCATCCAAAGTAGCAGAATTCATTTCTCTTAAAGAGAATCTGAATTCTGACTCAAAGGTTGCTACAAACACCACTTTAGTAGTGGTCTGGTGAGGCTTCATTTCGGCTGGGAGACTGGTATATAATTTATTAAATCTCTTGATGAATTCGGACACATCTTCATTATGTCTCTTTCTAAGTGCACTGAATTTTGTAAGATAATATCCGTGGTCCTTCTTCTCTCCCCACTTCTTGGTGAAGGCATTTTCCATATCCTCCTAGTTATTAATGGAGCGGTCCCCCAAGGTCTTGAACCATTTTCTAGCCTCTTCATCTAGAGACTGGACAAACAATCTCAACACCACATCCATATGTTCAACATTGAAATTTTCTGTGAAGGCGCAGAAAACTTCCAGGTGTTTCTGAGCTTCAGTATCATTTTCTCCATTGAAACGAGGTAGGATCTTTAAGTAATCCTGAGGCATGTCGTTCAGGATCTGAGGCAATGCTAGGGGGGAATATTTGTTCAGTAGGAAGCCAAGAACAACCATCAGAGGTTGTGGAGGTGGTGGGAGAGTCTGATGTGTAATAGGAGGTGGTGGAAGAGAAGTATGTATGACAATGGGGATATACTGAACAACGGTTTGAGGGGTTGATTGAACTGTTGGAATATGAGAAGTGGAAACCTCTGTGACTTCTTTAACTTCTTCGGCTTCGGGAGTGGGATGCAGAAAGAAGCTCGTGGTATCTACAAATTTAGCCTCATCTCTGACTTCAATATTTTCCAGGGAGGGGATATCTAAAGTATAATCAAGGGTTCTTGCAATAGAATCAGGACCTTGATCTTGAGCTAATTGAGAGGAGGATGGAGAGTCTTCCAGGGAGAATCTGGGAATATCTGTATAAGCTGATTGTCTTTCTCTCCAAATTATCTTGTGCAAAATATTCTCTGGATCAGACACTGAAGGTGTTCTCAACTGGGATGTATCTGACCTCAGGTGTGGCTTTCGGGAAGCCAGGACTGCAAATAGATTTATCTTTGAATGACAGTGGAGTCGCCAAGGTGAGGGATCTACAATTCCCAACCCTTCCTGCTCACCTATTATGAAGGGTGGATGAATATTTGTCGAGGCCCAGGGATTTAGTTCTTTAAATTATTTCCCCGACAATGGTGCCAAAAAGATGTTGTAGCTCCTAGAGACAGCCTTGAGTTGTATAAAGACCAGTGCCTAGGACATCTTAAATGCAAGGAGCATATGACTCAACTGACTACAGTTGGTAATGTTTGGCTCTCATGCAACTATCACTCAGATGAATGGTTTTAATAAGGGTGGAACCAAGACCCCAAAGTTAAACACAACAACTAGGAAAACTGCAGAAACTGAGTACAAAATGCAATAAGTAAATGCATCAGACAAATTTAAAACATAATGCTGTAAAAGGGGGCCGACTTCTAAAATGAATACACAGTTATCAAGTTATATATGAGCGATGACTATGGCAGAAGATAGAGTAAGATATCAACTATACCCGGGCTTATTCAAGGATAAGAATCAATATATACTGGGCTTATTCAAAGATAAGAATCCATATATCTGGGCTCGTTCAAAGATAAGAATCCATTGTAGTTAATATCGGAAGAACGACGGAAGAGATAGAAAATGAAACAAAGTATCATGCCCGAGCCATATTTAAAGCGCTGTAGACGAGTAAATATGAGTATCTGCTATGATAAATTCACATTTAAGCATGGGAGCACTCGCATACTAGAGCATTAGATACAAGAAATGTGGAGAGATACACAATGACCATTTATATTAAAAAACATGGAGAAGAGTGTTAAACTGTGAATCATCTAGAGAGGAATCCCCAATTCTAGCAAAAATTCTTATTACTGAGTCCCTACGGGATCTTCAAAAATCCACTATCAAAATTCATACAAAATACATACAGAATACTCAAGCTAGTGAGTCCTTTGGGAAATTTGGAACCTTTTGTTAGTGTTTTCTTCCTGTTTTTATAACCTCTGATTCCTATGCGCGAGAAGATATTTTGGGAAAATATCTTCCCCACGTGCTTGTATGCTGTCTCAGGTCTAAATAAAAAAAAAATAATAATGATGAGGTAGAACTGCCTCTCATCATCTTACAACGCAAGCCTAAAGCCGTTTCTAACTGAAATGTAAACAATTTACTTAACTGAAAGTAAAGACTGTAGGAGTGAAATAAGGATTTCACTCGAAATGACAAAGTGAAAAGAACATAAGGTAAAAGGCCACGCAGTCCCAGTCATGAATGATCATTGCTACTTTATGAGGCGGAGCCCCTGCTACTGCTGGCGAAGGTGATACCGTTAGTTGTGGGAGAGCTGGCCTTCTGTGTTGGAGAATGCGATACTGCTTGTAGTGGAAGAGCTGGCCTTCTGTGCTGGAGGTTCCTGTAGAATGGCCAATGGTCACGATCCATTTACTTAGATGTGGAATTGACCCTCTTCATATTTTTTCTCTGCTTCATGGGTGTGGAGGATCATCATCCTTGGCCTCGAGCCACTGTGATTGGCTATGAGATGGCCCGCATACTTAAAATTCCATGAAAACCTGCACAAACAACAAACTAGTTAAATACATCCTGCGATGAGGGCTAGACTACTTCAAAAGGCTCGGGTGAAGTTGGAGGAGCAGTGCGGAGGCAAGGAATGCAGCAGAGGCGTTTCCATGGCGAAAACATGGTTTGAATCCAATTTGGTGTGAATTTATGCAAAAGGAAGTTTTGTGGAAATCGGAGGTGGTATTCGCACAGTATTTGGGTGGTAAGTGGTTTTACCCTAGGTGAACGCGATAGGGCTCAGGGGCTGACACGTATCTGAAGAAAATTGCCCATTTTGCGTTGAATTTTGGGTGTTAAAAGGTTTTGGTGAAATGGGCGCGAGAGTGAATATTGACTATTAGATCTGGATGATCGACAGTCAGGATCTAATCACGATCTCGTGTGGGTCACAGACGGTCGAAAAACTCAACGAAAAGGTGAAACGACGATGACCGTTGGATTGGGAAGATCAACGGTTGTGATTACATCGCAATTTCGCGCGAACACCAAATGGGCTAGAAGGTGGGCGAAAAATGCGATTGAGCGCTCACCGTTGGATCAAGAGGATCAACGGTGGGGATTCATCGCGGGACGTGCAATATATAACATATGGGCGAGGGGACAGACGAATAGCGATGAAGCGTTGACCGTTGGATTAACGAGATCAACGGTCAGGATCTATTGATGAAGGAGAATGGAAAGGGCAAGGTTGAAAATGCAGGAGTAATATGGGCCGTTGGATTTGGAGAAATGGATGGCTGCGATTGAATCGGGGCTTCACATATCAGAGAACCAGACAGACGGGAGGAGGAAACGCGGAGGGAGAAATTGCAAAATGCCGATGGAGTGAGGACTGTTGGATCTAGGAGAGATCAACGGCAAGGATTCCATCGGCGGGGGATGATCATCGGCGGAGAAGGGAAGGTGGAAGGGAAAGGGAGAACCCCGATGCGATGGAGCGATGCGATGGCCGTCGGATCTTAGGGAATGGATGGTCCAGATCCTATCAGAGGATCGGCCATTGGCGAAACAAAAAACTTGGAAGCAGGAACTTGGAAAGAGTGACATGCGATCGCTGATGGGCTTAGCACTCGGTCATGGGGCTCGGTCTCATGGCGGAAAAGGGGCTCGGTCTTAAGAGAAAGGGGCTTAAGGCCTGATATTTAAAAATGAGCGCTTTTAAAGCAAAAAGGTGTATTTTTAGCCTTTTCAAGGGTTCCGATAGGTGGAAAAGGGGCTTTGATAGTCCATGCAATCCTTGTTGTACTTTCTTTGCAGAATAAAGCTCCTTATCATTAGACATACCAAATCGGTGAGGGATGTCATAAAAACATGTATCATCCAAGAATTATTCATTTATGTAATGTGAAGGAGGTCTCCCCCTTGAAGTGGCTGAATTCTAAGGCATTGATCTCTCTTTTCTTCTATTTTTGGAGCTAGTTTCATAACATTTGGTATTAGAGCTTTGGATTCTAGGGTTTTGGTTCTCCAAATAGGTCATCGTGAAATTTTTGCTACAACTTTTTTATACGAAGGTTCAGAAGCTGAAAGTTTTAGCACGTGAAGAAGAAATCTCGAGGAACTTCATGCAAAAATTTCAGATCTTGTTTCGCTATATTTTTGGAGATATGATCTGTGGAAGTTAGGGTTTTTTCACGCTCCCAAATTTCATCTAAAATAGGTGACCTTGGGAAAATCGTCATAACTCTCTCTCTGAGCATCAGAATGGAATTCTATAAAAAGTGGCCAAAAGTACATGGACTGCAGTTTTCGGTGTATCAATTTCAGAGCCGAAGGAGGAAACGGTGACACGTGGCATGCCTTACAAGTTCACTCTACTAAACCATTACATAATTAGGTCATTGTGGGAGATTAGGCATAAATTTGTCTTGAAGCATCCAAATCAAGTCAGATCCATGGAATTCAAAAGAAGATTTGAAGGGCCACTGCAATATTGAGATCCTCAAAAGCAAAAAAAATGTGTGTATTTTGTTTTCCAAATTTCATAAGTCTTGTTTAAAAAATCAATTTGAAGTTATTAAAAGGGCATATTGAAGCATAGATATCAGTATTTGGTTCTATAATACCTCCTAAAAATAATTCAAACCCATTAAGCCCTCATAATACTCTAATATGAATCATGAAGAGGAAGAAGTGCAATATGATATATAAAAATTACAAGAGCAAGTGCACCAAATTTCACTCTTGCAAAGAGAAAAAAAAGATGAAATGGAAGTTTTGAAGAAAGGCATGCAAGCTAAGATGGGTGGTTTGAAGAAAGGCGTGGAAGCTAAGATGGATGGTTTGAAGAATAGCGTGGAAGAGATGGAGGAAAAAATGGAAGACATGAAGAATGATATAAAAGCAGACATGGAAGGCTTAAGAAAGTTGATAAAAGAAATGATTCCTAAAGGCGAAAAGATAGTAGAGGAAACTCATGACGAGAACAAAATAAATGTTATTCATGATTTCATAAACTTGAATGTTGGATGGAAGACCCACCATATTCCAAATATTGATATGAGGAAGTTTCATGGCAAGGATCCCGTAACATGGATACTACAAATGGAGTAATATTTTGATCTCAATAATGTGAAAAACACACAAAAGGTGCGCATTGCAACTTTATATTTATAACAAAATACATTTGTATGGTATCGATGGCTTTGCTGCCGTAAAAAAATGTCACTTGGTCAATTTTTACGGATGAAATGATAGCACATTATTAGGATACAAAGAGAAACACCTTCTTTAGCTAATTGATAAATCTCAAACAAAAGGGTTCAGTGGTGGAGTACATTAAGGACTTCTAAAAATTGAATATAGGGGTAAATGATATTCCAGAGTAACACAGTATTGATGTCTTCATAGGGACTTTAAAGGATAACATCCAACATGAGGTTCGCCTTTGGGAACCTGATTCATTGGAGAAGGCATTTAGGTTGGAAAGAAAAAATGAATGTAAAATTATGGCGACAAGGAAGCCTACCACTCACATCTATAAAGATGGAAGTGTTGCTATTCCTAGACTTCCACAACCTACAAGGTTAACACCACAAAAATTGGAATAAAAAAGAGAAAAAGGGCTTTGCTACAGTTGTGATAAAAAATACACTAAAGGTCATAAGTGTGCTGAGAAGAAATTATTTTACATAGATTGTGAAGAGGAGGAAGAAAATGAACAAGAAACTTCAAAATAAGAGGATATAAACCAGGAAACAACCCTAAAGAAAGAAAAAATGATTTCGACCATATTGTGTAATGCATTGGAAAGAATTACCGCTCCTCAAACTCTCAAGATAGAAGGACATATCAAGAATAAAAAGGTAATAATGTTGATTGATTCAGGTAGTACCCATAATTTTATTCATTGTAAGGTAGCCAAGTAATTGAATTTCTTCCTATACCCAGCACCAGAATGTCAAGTGATGGTTGCAAATGGAGGAACTATAAATTGCTCTGGAAAATGAAATAATATCAAGCTAACCATGGGGGAATATGTATTGAATAGTCCAATCCTTTCCATTCCAATGGGAGGTGCTGATGTTGTACTAGGAGTACAATGGTTACAATCTTTGGGGACAATAGCTTTTAATTTTCAAGAACTTTTCTTGAATTTTTTTTTCGGAAGGAAAGGAAGTCGAATTACGGGGTATCACTAGGAAGATAGGAAAGATAATAAGCTCTAATGTCATGATAAATCTTATGAATAAAGAACAACAAGGCGTAATTGCAAAATTATGCTCACTAAAAGTTCCAACATCAAAATCATCTATTTCTCCAGATCTCCAAAAAGTCTTGGACAATCATTCCAAGATGTTTGAAATTCCCAAAGGACTCCCACCTATTCGTGATCATTATCATGCTATTCATTTGATTCCAGGAAGTGTTCCTCCAAACATCAGGCCTTACAAATATCATTATGTCCAAAAGAGTGAAATTGAACATATGATTGCATAAATGTTAGAGGTTGATATAATTCAACCTAGTCAAAGTTCTTTCTCTGCTCGAGTAGTATTGGTGCACAAGAAGGATGGATCATGGCGCATGTGTCTGGATTATAGGGAGCTAAATAAGCTCACTATTAAAGATAAATTTCCCATTCATGTGATTGATGAATTATTGGATGAATTGCATAGAGAAATTTATTTTACCAAGTTGTATCTTCGTTAAGGATATCATCAAATTAGAATGAAGACCGAAGATATTCCAAAAACATCATTTCGAACTCATGAGGGTCATTATGAATTTTTGGTCATGCATTTTGGCCTTACCAATGCACCTTCTACATTTCAAGGGTTGATGAATTCCATTTTAAAACCCTTCCTTAGAAAATTTGTGTTAGTATTTTTTGATGATATACTAATCTACAGCAGGTCTTGGAAGGATCATGTTCAACATGTTGACAGGGTTCTCAAACTATTGGAGGAGAAACAATTATATGCAAAAACCTCCAAATGTTTCTTTGGAGTACAAGAGGTTGAATATCTGGGTCATATTGTATCTCACGAGGGTGTTAAGGTAGACCCTAAAAAAATTAAATCCATTAAGGAATGGAAAGTCCCCACAACCATAAAGCAGTTGCGAGGATTTCTAAGTTTAACAAGGTATTATCGCAAGTTTGTTAAGAATTATGGGAGAATAGCAACACCTCTAACAACATTATTGAGGAAAGATGCATTCTCATGGATTCCTGAAGCAACTAAGGCCTTTGAACATCTTAAAGAGGCAATGTGCCTAGCACCGGTATTAGCTACGCCAGACTTCAAAAAAACCTTTATTGTGGAATGTGTTGCCTTAGGAAATGGAATTGGTGATGTTTTAAGACAAGAAGGAAGACCCATTGCTTTTGAATGTCGTCAAATCAAAGGAAAATATTTACAGAAAGCTATTTATGAGAAGGAAATGTTGGAAATACTACATGCACAAAAGAAATGGCGACCTTACCTAATGGGAAGAAATTTCAAGGTAAAAAATGATCATGATATTATTAAACACTTTTTGGAACAAAGACTATCTTTAGAAGAGCAGCAAAAATGGGTCACAAAGATGTTGGGTTATGGATTTGATATCATCTACAAACAAGGGAAGCTAAATGTTGTTGCAGATGCACTCTCATGAAAGGATAAAGAGGTGGAAGCATTGCTTTGTGCCATTTCTATTATCCAACCAGATTGGATAACCGAAGCAAGGGATGAATGTAATAAGGACGAAGAAGTGTGAACAATAATTCAAAATTTGCAACAAGATCCTAGTACATATGATACATTTAGTAGGAAAAATGATTCCTTATGGTACAAAGATCTCTTATATCTTTGTAAGAATTCCCAACTAAAACAAAATATTCTTTTGGAATTGCAAACTTCTCCTTTAGGAGGACACTCAGGATTTTTAAAAACTTAGCACAGGGTGAAGAAAGATTTTTTTTGGGATGGCCTTAAATCTGATATTCAAAAGTTTGTGGCAGAATGTTTGGTTTTCCAGTAAAATAAAGTTGAGACAATTAAGACCCCGGGTCTTCTACAACATTTATCCATTCCAATTCAACGTTGGGAGGAGTTTTCAATGGATTTTATCACAGGTTTACTTAAGTCCGAAGGAAAGAGAGTCGTCATGGTGGTAGTTGATAGAATTACCAAGTATGCACACTTTTGTGCATTATCTCATCCATTTAAAGCAAGTACAATTTCTACTACATTTATGGAAACAATTCAAAAGCTACATGGAAACCGAAATATTATGGTAAGCAACAGAGATCCCATTTTTACTGGAAATTTTTGGACGAAATTATTTACTTATTTCGGTACTCAAATAGCTCATAGCTCATCTTATCATCCTCAATCTGATGGTCAAACTGAGATAGTGAAAAAATGTTTGGAAGGATATCTTTGTTGTTTTGTATCTGATAAACAAACACAATGGGTCAAGTGGTTACCTCTGGCTGGATGGTGGTATAACACTTCCTTCCATACTGCAAACAAAATGACCCCATTTATGGCACTTTATGGATATCATCCACCGTCGATCACATCATATTTAAGAGAAAATCATAAGGTTCAAGTAGTGGAAGATCACATCGAGCATAAACAACAAGTTCTCCAACTCTTAAAGGATAACCTAAATTTGGCACAAAATCAAATGGAACAACAGGAATATCAACATCGTAGTGAGAGAAGTTTTGATGTAGGAGACTGGGTATTTTTACGGATACAACCATAGAAACAAATGTCTCTCAAGCAAGCTAAGAAGGATAATAAATTATCACCAAAGTGCTATGTTCCTTACAAGGTGTTGCAAAATATTGCTACTATGGCATACAAATTGGAGCTTCCTGCTTCTTCGCGAGTGCATCTAGTTTTCCATGTTTCATGCTTAAAGGAGGTTATAGGTGAAAAACTTCCAGTTCAAACAATATTTCCAGAACTTGATGAGGAAGGAAAAATCATATTGGAACCTGAAGCAGTCGCAGAAACAAGAACTTGACAGCTACGAAATTGATCAATTTCAGAGTATCTCATCAAGTGGAAGAACTTACCCATTGAAAATTCTACATGGGAGGATGAGAATTTTATACAGAAGCATCCAGAGCTACTCAAGCATTTAGGACAACACTTTTTTGAAGGAGAAGGGAATGTTAGGTACCTATATTACTAGCATAGCCCCTTATTGTTGTTAGTGTAGCCCCCTTATTGTTATTGTTGTACCCCTGTAACCCCCATACTATTATTATTGTGCACTTACATTATTATTGTTAGGTTAGCTAGGATTATATTGTGACCCCATGGACTCCTATATATAGAAGGAGGTTTTGTCATTTGTATCATCCAAAAATTGTTGATTTATGTAATGTAAAGGAGGTTCCCCCCTCGAAGTGGCTGAATTCTAAGGCTTGATCTCTCTTTTCTTCTAGTTTTGGAGCTGGTTTCATAACGCAGATTCATTTCTTCTTTCTACAGGGTTGGTTCCTAGTGTATATCCTCTACTTTCGAAGTTTATTGTTCCTTTTATTCCTCCTCTTCATAATATATGTAAAATAATTTCTTCTCAGCAGACTTATGACCTTTATTGTAATTTCTATCACAATTGTAACAAATCCCTTTTTCTCTTTTTTCTCCCAATTGTTTTGGTGTCAACCTTGTAGGTAATTGAAGGCTAGGAGTAGCAACACTTACATATTTATAGTTGTGAGTGGTAGGTTTCATTGTTGCTATAATTTTTCTTTCAATTTTTCTTTCCAACCTGAATGCCTTATCCAATGAATCAGGTTCTCAAAGGAGAACCTAAATTTGGATATTATCCTTTAAATTCCATATGAAGACATCAATCCTATGCCCCTCTGAAATATAATTTATCATTATATTCAATTTTTTGAAGTCCTCAATGTGCTCCACCATTGAACCCTTTTGTTTGAGATTTATCAATTGGCTAAAGAAGGTGTTGCTCTTTGTATCCTCATAATGTGCTATCATTTCCTCCGTAAAAATTGACTAAGTGACAATTTTTTTACGAGAGAAAATCCATCAATACCATCCAAACTAATTGGGTTCTAAATATAAAGTTGCAATGTGTACCTTTTGCGTGTTTTGGGGCACAATAATAACACTATGGGGATTACATGGGTACAACAATAACAATAAGGGGAGTACACTAACAATAAAAATAAGGGGAGTACACTAACAATAAAAATAAGGGGATACACTAGTCTTATAAGGAATTAACATGCCCCTCTACTTCAAAAAAGTGTTGTACTCAACTCTTGAGTAGTTTTGGATACTTCTGTATAAAATTCTAATCCTCCCATGAGGAATCTTCAGCGGGTAAGTTCTTCCACTTGATGAGATACTCTAAAATTGATCGATTTTGTAGCTGTCGAGTTCTTATTTCCATGACTGATTTAGGTTCCAATATGATTTTTCCTTCCTCGTCAAGTTTTGGCAATATTTTTTGAATTGGGAGCTTGTCACCTATAACCTTCTTTAAGGATGAAACATGGAAAACTGGGTGCACTCGAGAAGATGCAGGAAGCTCCAATTTGTATGCCATAGTACCAATATTTTTCAACACCTTGTAAGGACCATAATACTTTGGTGATAATTTATTATCCTTCTTAGATTGCTCGAGGGACATTTTTTTGTATGGTTGTAGGCATAAAAATACCTAGTCACCTACATCAAAACTTCTTTTGCTGCAATGTTGATCTGCTTGTTGTTTCATTTGATTCTGTGCCAAAGTGAGGTTATCCTTCAAGAGTTGGAGAACTTTTTGTTGATGCTCGATGTGACCTTCCACTGCTTGAACCTTAGAATTTTCTCTTAATGATGATGTGATGGATGGTGGATGAAATCCATAAAGTGCTATAAATGGAATCATTATATGCAAAAACCTCCAAATGCTTCTTTGGAGCGCAGGAGGTGGAGTCTTTGGGTCATATTGTATCTCATGAGGGTGTTAAGGTAGACCCTAAAAAAATTTAATCCATTAAGGAATGGAAAATCTCCACAACACTAAAGCATATTCAAGGATTTCTCAGGTTGACAGGGTATTATTATAAATTTGTTAAGGCTTATGGGAGAATAACAACACGTCTAACAACATTATTGAATAAATATGCGTTTTCTTGGACTCCATAATCAACTAAGGCCTTTGAACATATTAAAGAGGAAATGTGCCAACCAATGTTCTTAGCCACACCAGATTTCACAAAAACCTTTATTGTGGAATGTGATGCGCCAGGAAATGAAATTAGTGTTGTTTTAATGCAAGAAGGAAGACCCATTGATTTTGAAAGTTGTCCAATAAAGGGAAAGTATTTACAAAAGCCTATTTATGAGAAGGAAATGTTGGAAATACTACATGCACTAAAGAAATGGCGATCTTATCTAATGGGAAGACACTTCAAGGTAAAAACAGATCATGATAGTCTTAAATACTTTTTGGAACAAATATTATCTTCATAAGAGAAACAAAAATGGGTCACCAAGATGTTGGGTTTTGAATTTCAAATCACCTACAAAAAAGGGAAGAAAAATGTTGTTGCAGATGCACTCTCAAGAAAGGATGATAAATGAAGCAAGGAATGAGTGGAAGAATGACGAAGAGGTGTGGACACTCATTAAAGAGTTGCAGCAAGATCCCAATACATTTGATACATTTATATGGAATTTTTATTATTATGGTACAAAGATCGCTTATATCTCTGTAAGAATTCCCAACTAAAAAAAATACTCTTTTAGATTTGCACACCTCCCCCTTTTTAGGAAACTCGTGATTTTTAAAAACTTACCATATGGTCAAGAAAGAATTTTTGTGGAATGCCCTTAAATCTGATATTCAAAATTTTATGGTAGAATGTTTGGTTCTCCAACAAAATAAAGTTGAGATAATTAAGACCTCGAGTCTGTTACAACCTTTAGCCATTCCAAGTCAATGTTGGGAGGAAGTATCAAAGGATTTTTTATAGGTTTACCCAAGTCCGAAGGAAAGAGTGTCATCATGGTGGTAGTTGATAGAATTACCAAGTATGCACACCTTTTTGCATTGTCTCATCCATTTAAAGCCAGTACAGTTTCTACTGCTTTTATGGAAATAATTCAAAAGTTTCATGGAAACCCAAAGATTATTGTATGCAACAAAGATCATATTTTCACTAGAAATTTTTGGTTAGAATTATTTTCTTGTACGGGTACTCAATTAGCTCATAGCTCATCTTATCATCCTTAATCTGATGGGAAAGATGAGATAGTGAACAAATTTTTGGAAGGATATTTTGTTGCCTTGTATCTGATAAAAAAACACAATGGGTCAAGTGGTTACCTCTAGATGAATGGTGGTATAAGTCTTCCTTCCACATTGTAAAAAGATGACCCCATTTATGGCACTCTATGGATATCATCCACCATCCATCACATCAACTTTAAGGGAAAATTCTAAGGTTCAAGCAGTGGAAGATCACATCGATCATTAACAACAAGTTCTCCAAATTTTAAAGGATAACCTCACTCTGACACAAAATCGAATGAAATAATAGGCCAGTCAAAATCACAGTGAAATAAGTTTTGATGTAGGGGATTGGATATTTTTACCGCTACAACCATACAAACAAATGTCCCTCAAGCAACCTAAGAAGGATAATAAATTATCACCAAAGTACTATGGTCCTTACAACGTGTTGCAAAATATTGGTACTATAGTAAAATTCATATGGTGTGAGTAAACGCGTTGATGTCGAACACCACACAGAGTCTTTTGATCGAAGGTGAATGATCTAAACCTATTGCCGAGAGTGAGGAAACTTGCCATTAATCTATGCAAGCACTAAGGTACCAAGGGGGAATTTTGTAAGTTAATTTCTTGGATGATGTGCTGATGTCAATAGGAAGTGACCCATCGCAGGAGGGCCTTGATGTATCCCACATCAATGACACGAAAGGGGTATCATGATTGAGACATAATGATGATGATATAAAACTGGATCAGGAAAAGGAAAACATGGAATTAAGGCTTAAGAGTATTTCAACATATCTTAACTGAAATGATTTCTCTTGAACACATAAATACACTTAATGGAGTTCGTAGCATTGACCCAAAGCTGAGATGGAGGATTTGAAAAGGTAAAATGAAATGAATGACAAGCAGAATACCCAAACCAAAAACCACGAAGATGAAGTGGAAGAGTGTTGTGTTCAAGAGAAACTCGCTGCCATTAGAAAATGGAGTACCCTATTTTCCAAATTTCCCCCACCATATGTTAGGGTCTCTGTAATTAGCAAGGTTGGAAAAAGTCCAACTACAGGGGTAACATCAAACCACTTTGGGATTCAAGGATCTAGCCCCCCTCCTGGATCCAGAGAGGGATCTCTCTATGAATGAGTTTAAAGATGTGATCTTTAAAGCCTGAAATGTGGTATTAGGCTAGTTATGAAGAGCATGAGTTTTGTTTTGTTTGTTTTGGTTGGGCAAAGACATGATGAAGGTGAAGGCAGTTCAAAATGAAGGGTGAAGATGTCTGCAAGTGAAGGGATGATTTGGCTGATAGAAAAGGCAAAGATAGTTTTAACCCATTGGGCTATGGAGTCATAGGAGGATTTTAATAGGACAGCAAGGTTCAAGAAGGATCCATGGGGAAAGTCACTCATGTCAAAGGATCTCTTAAGGTGATTTATGGAGTGAAACAGATAGGAAGTGGAGAAAAACACAAAATGAAGAATAGTGCACAGTCTAAGATCAAGTAAGTGATTTTAAACTATCTTGCTTTCAACATGTGCTTTGAGAGACAAAACATAAAAGAATTCTGTGATCAGGTAAGTACTTTTAAACTAACCTGCATTGAAGTACTTTGAGTTTAGAGAAACAAAATATAAAAGCATTCTGAGATCAGGTAAGTACTTTTAAACTAACCTGCATTGAAGTACTTTGAGTTAAAAAACATTCAAAAAGAGTTAGAACAACTTAAGATCAAGTGAGTAGTTTGAAACCAATATGCTTTCATCATATTCTAAAGGAAAACATTGATGATCAACATAATGAGCAATCTAGATCAGGCACGTTCTTTGAAACCAACCTGCTTTAATATACTCAGTATTTAACAAGAGAAAAACATAGAAAATAAAGCTTTCAGTAAGAGTAGGGTACTACTGAGAGTAAGTCCTAGATCTATGTTTGTTGTTCCTTATCAGAGAAAATGAACAGAGTGAAAACTTAAAGAAAATAACAATTGACAGTGAGGAACACATCACCATTGACACAAATCAGGATCCCATAAATCAACAGCTTGTATTTGATGTTCAAACCAGTTACAATCAGCAAGCCCGGAGGGTATCTACAACTTCAAACTTCTCATATCAACTTATTTATCTTCAAATTGCACACAGTGCATCAGTAGCTTGTTGTGTAACCAGCTCCAAAAATAGAAGAAAAGAGATATCAACGCCTTATAAATGAGCCACTTCGATGGGGAAACCTCCAATACATTACATAAATGAACAATTCTTGGATGATACAATTTACAAAACCTCCTTTCTATATATAGGAGTCCATGGGGTCATAATGTAATCCTAGTGGGCCACAATGTAATCCTAGCCGACCTAACAATAATAATTTAAGGGCATAATAATAACAAAATGGGGGTTACAAGGGTACAATAATAACAATAATGGGGTCACACTAACAACAATAAGGGACTATACTAGTAATATAGGGACCTAACATGCCCCTCTCCTTCAAAAAAGTGTTGTCCTCAACGCTTGAGTAGCTCTGGGTGCTTCTGTATAAAATCCTCATCCTCCCATGTAGAATCTTCAGTGGGTAAGTTCTTCCACTTGATGAGATACTCTGAAATTGATCGATTCCGTAGTTGTCGAGTTCTTGTTTCCGTGACCGCTTCAGGTTCCAATATGATTTTTCCTTCCTCATCGAGTTCTAGAAATATTGTTTGAACTGGAAGATTTTCACCTATAACCTTCTTAAGCATGAAACATGGAAAACTGGATGTACTCGCGAAGAAGCAGGAAGCTCCAATTTGTATGCCATAGTACCAATCTTTTGCAACACCTTGTAAGGACCATAGTACTTTGGCGATAATTTATTATCCTTCATTGCTTGCTTGAGGGACATTTGTTTGTATGGTTGTAGCCGTAAAAATACCCAATCTCCTACATCAAAACTTCTCTCGCTACGATGTTGATCTGCCTGTTGTTTCATTCGATTTGTGCCAAATTCAGGTTATCCTTTAAGAGTTGGAGAACTTCTTGCTGATGCTCGATGTGATCTTCCACTGCTTGAACCTTCGAATTTTCCCTCAAAGATGATGTGATGGATGGTGGATGATATCCATAAAGTGCCATAAATGGGGTCATTTTTGCTGCAGTATGGAAGGAAGTGTTATACCACCATTCAACGAGAGGTAACCACTTGACCCATTGTGTTTGTTTATCAGATACAAAACAACGAAGATATCCTTCCAAACATTTATTTACTATCTCAGTTTGACCATCGATTGAGGATGATAAGATGAGCTATGAGCTAATTGAGTACCCAAACAAGAAAATAACTCCGTCCAAAAATTTCCAGTAAAAATGGGATCTCTATCGCTCACAATAACCCTTGGGCTTCCATGTAGCTTTTGAATTCTGTCCATAAATGTAGTAGCAACTGTACTTGCCTTAAATGGATGAGATAAATGCACAAAAGTGTGCATACTTAGTAAGTCTATCAACTACCACCATGATGACACTCTTTCCTTCGGACTTAGGTAAACATGTGATAAAATCCATTGAAATCTCCTCCCAACGTTGACTTGGAATGGATAAAGGTTGTAGAAGTCCTGGGGTCTTAATTGTTTCTACTTTATTCTGCTGGCAAACCAAACATTCCACCACAGATTTTTTAATATTAGATTTAAGGCCATTCCAAAAAAATTCTTTCTTCACCCTGTGGTAAGTTTTTAAAAATCCCGAGTGTCCTCCTAAAGGAGAAGTGTGCAATTCCAGAAGAATATTTTGTTTTAGTTGGGAATTCTTACAAAGATATAAGTGATATTTGTACCATAAGGAATCATTTTTCCAACTAAATGTATCAGATGTACTAGGATCTTGCTGCAACTTTTGAATGAGTTTCCATACATCTTTGTCCTTCTTCCATTCATCTCTTGCTTCAGTTATCCAATCTGGTTGGATAATAGAAATGGCACAAAGCAATGCTTTCACCTCTTCATTCTTTCTTGAGAGTGCATCTGCAACAACATTAAGCTTTCCTTTTTTGTAGATTATTTCAAAGTCATAACCCAACATCTTTGTGACCCATTTTTGCTGCTCTTCTGAAGATAGTCTTTGTTCCAAAAAGTGTTTAAGACTATCATGATCAGTTTTACCTTGAAGTGTCTTCCCATTAGGTAAGTTCGCCATTTCTTTAGTGCATGCAGTATTGCTAACATTTCCTTCTCATAAATAGGTTTCTGTAAATACTTTCCTTTGATTGGACGACTTTAAAAAGAAATGGGTCTTCCTTCCTGCATTAAAACTGCACCAATTCCATTTCCTGAGGCATCACATTCCACAATAAAGGTTTTTGTGAAGTCTGGCGTAGCTAAGACCGGTGCTAGGCACATTGCCTCTTTAAGATGTTCAAAGGCCTTAGTTGCTTCAGGAGTCCATGAAAATGCATCTTTCTTCAATAATGTTGTTAGAGGTGCCGCTATTCTCCCATAATTCTTAACAAACTTGCGATAATACCCTATTAACCCGAGAAATCCTCGCAACTGCTTTATGGTTGTGGGGACTTTCCATTCCTTAATGGCTTTAATTTTGTTAGGTTCTACTTTAACACCCTCGTGAGATACAATATGACCCAGATATTCCACCTCTTGTACTCCAAAGAAACATTTGGATGTTTTTGCATATAATCGTTTCTCCTGCAATAGTTTGAGCACCCTGTCAACATGTTCAACGTGGTCCTTCCAAGTCCTGCTATAGATTAGTATATCATCAAAAAATACTAGCACAAATTTTCTAAGGAAGGGTTTGAAAATGGAATTCATCAACCCTTGAAATGTAGAAGGTGTATTGGTAAGACCAAAAGGCATGACCAAAAATTCATAATGACCCTCATGAGTTCGAAATGCTGTTTTTGGAATATCTTCAGTCTTCATTCTAATTTGATGATATCCTCAACGAAGATCCAACTTGGTGAAATAAATTGCTCCATGTAATTCATCCAATAATTCATCAATCACAGGAATGGGAAATTTGTCTTTAATGGTGAGCTTATTGAGCTCCCTATAATCCAGACACATTCGCTATGATCCATCCTTCTTGTGTACCAATACTACAGGAGTAGAGAAAGAACTCTGACTAGGTTGAATTATACCCGCCTCTAACATTTCTGCAATCATACGTTCAATTTCGCTCTTTTGGAAGTAAGGATATCTATAAGGCCGGATGTTTGGAGGAACACTTCCCGGAATCAAATGAATAGCATGATCATGATCACGAATAGGTGGGAGTCCTTTGGGAGTTTCAAACACCTTGGAATGATTGTCCAAGACTTGTTGGAGATCTGCAGAAATAGATGATTTTGATGTCGGAACTTCTAGAGAGCATAATTGTGCAATTACGCCTCGTTGTTCTTTCTTTAGAAGCTTTGTCAAGACATTAGAGCTTATTATCTTTCCTGGCTTCCCTGCAATACCCCGTAATTCGATATCCTTTCCTTTTGAAAAAAATTCCAAGAAAAGTTCTTGAAAATTAAAAGCTACCATCCCCAAAGATTGTAACCATTGTACTCCTAGTACAACATCAGCACCTCCCATAGGAATGGAAATCATTGGACTAGTCAATACATATTCCCCCATGGTTAGCTTGATATTATGGCATTTTCCAGAGCAATTTATAGTTCCTCCATTTGCAACCATCACTTGACATTCCGGTGCTGGGTATAGGAAACAATTTAATTCCTTGGCTACCTTACAATGAATAAAATTATGGGTGCTACCTGAATCAATCAACACTATTACCTTTTTCTTCTTGATTTGTCCTTGTATCTTGAGAGTTTGAGGAGTGGTAATTCCTTCTAGCACATTACACGATATGGTCGGATTCATTTCTTCCTCTTCTAAGGCTGGTTCCAGGTGTATATCCTCTTCTTGTTCATTTTCTTCTTCCTCTTCACAATCTATGTAAAATAATTTTTTCTCAGCACACTTATGACCTTTAGTGTATTTTCTATCACAACTATAGCAAAGCCCTTTTGCTCTTTTTTCTTCCAATTTTTGTGGTGTCAACCTTGTAGGTTGTGGAAATCTCGACGTAGCAATGCTTCCTTCTTTATAGAATTGAGTGGTAGGCTTCCTTGTCGCCATAATTTTACATTCAACTTTTCTTGCCAACCTGAATGCCTTCTCCAATGAATCAGGTTCCAAAACACGAACTTCATGTTGTATGTTATCCTTTAAAGTGCCTATGAAAAGATCAATCATGTGTTCCTCTGGAATATCAGTTACCCTTATATTCAATTTTTGGAAGTCCTCAATGTGTTGCCCCACTAAACCCTTTTGTTTGAGATTTATCAATTGGCTAAAGAAGGTGTTTCTCTTTGTATCCTCATAGTGTGCTATCATTTCTTCCATAAAAATTGACCAAGTGACAATTTTTTTACGGGAGAAAAGCCATCGATACCATACAAATGTATTTTGTTCTAAATGTAAAGTTGCAATGCGTACCTTTTGTGTGTTTTGCACGTTATGGAGATCAAAATATTGCTCCATCTGTAGTATCCATGTTACAGGATCCTTTCCATAAAACTTCCTCATATCCATCTTTGGAATATGGTGGTTCTTCCCGCCAACATTAGAGTTTATGAAATCACAATTAACATTTATTTTGTTCTCATCATGAGGTTCTTCTACTATCTTTTCACCATTAGGAAACCTTTCTTGTATCAACTTTGTCAAACCTTCGATGTCTGCTTTGAGATCATTCTTCATGATTTCCATGTTGTCTTTCATGTCATCCATCGTAGCTTCCATGCCATCCATCTTAGCTTCCATGCCATCAATCTTAGCTTCCACGCCTTTCTTCAAAAATTCCATTTCATTTTTTGTCGCTCTTTGCGAGAGTGAAATTTGTTGCACTTGCTCTTGTAATTTTGATAGATCATGTTGCAATTCTTCATCTTCATGAGTCATAGTAGACCCTTCTGAAGGCTTAATGGGTGTTGAATTGTTTTTATGGGGCATATTTTAGAACCCAATACTGATATCTATTCTACAATATGCCCTTGGAATCAATTCAAATTGATTCTTCAAACAAGACTTATGCAATTCGGAAAAAAAATACACACCTTTTTCTTGCTTTTGAAGAGCTCGATATTGAAATTGGATTATCTCTATGATTGCAACACTTCAATATCTGAATTTTGGTACCGACGTAGCCCTATGAATTATCTTTCGAATGTAACAGGTCTGATCTGATTTGGATTCTCCAAGACAAAGTTGTGTCCAATCTCCCACAATGACCTAATTATGGACTGGATCAGTAGAGCGAACTTTTACGACTTGCCATGTGTCACTGTTTCATTCTTTATCTCTGAAATTGATAGCCAAGAAACTACAGTCCGTGTTCTTGCGACCAATTTTTACGTCACTCCAATCTGATGCCCAGAGAGAGAGTTATTGAACTTTTCCCACGATCACCTCTTTGAGATGAAATTCAGGAGCCTGAAAAAGCACTACCTTCCACAGATCATATCTCCAAAAATATTGCGAACCAAGCTCTGAAATTTTTTGAAGAATTTCCTTAGGATTTTAGCTTCACACCATATGAATTTCATATTCTGAACCTTCGTAGAAAAAAAATTATAGCACAAATTCCACGATGACCTGTTTTGGAGCCTGAAAAAAGACCTAACTTCCACAGATCATATCTCCAAAAATATTGCGAACCAAGCTTTGAAATATTTAGACAGTATTCCTTAGGATTTAGGCTTCGCACCCTAAAAATTTCAGCTTCTGAAACTTCGTAGAAATCAAGTTATAGCGAAAATGCCACGATGACCTGTTTGGAGCAGCGAAACCCTAGAATCCAAAGCTCTGATACCAAATGTTGTGTAACCAACTCCAAAAATAGAAGAAAAGAGATATCAACGCCTTAGAAATGAGCCACTTCGAGGGGACAACCTCCAATACATTACATACATGAACAATTCTTGGATGATACAATTTACAAAACCTCCTTTCTATATATAGGAGTCCATGGGGCCATAATGTAATCCTAGTGGGCCACAATGTAATCCTAGCCGACCTAACAATAATAATTTAAGGGCATAATAATAACAAAATGGGGGTTACAAGGGTACAATAATAACAATAATGGGGTTACACTAGCAACAATAAGGGACTATACTAGTAATATAGGGACCTAACATAGCTTCAGAAAACCATTACATGCATTGAGATGTTCAGAGACCAACATTTGCTTATGTTCTACAGAGGTTTTATAGAGAAATGTGGAAGTGGGAGGATTTCCCAAGGATCAAGTATCATTAATTATGTAATCATTTCTAACTCTGCTCCATAACATCTGTTCCTGCCTTTCGAGGCATAATGATCGAAAGATGTGCTTCTGAACTGTTCTTAATCTTCTAAAATGGTTCTGCCGACAATTAGAGATAAGATTCTTTGATTTGCGTTAATTTTTCGGTTGTCTTCAGGTAAACACCTATTGTTCAGGTAATGACTAAGCTTCATTGATTTCTATGAGGCTGCAGGTGTCTTTAGGAGCTAGAGAGGGTTCAATTGGCCTCTGCTTATGGCAGTGGAGGGTTTCTCAACTCGACAGATGTCTTCGTCTTTCCCTAAGACACCTTTAATTTACTTGAGAACTGTGTTTTAGGTCTTCAAACTCCTGTTCTGGTTCATTCTGTCTTCGACACTGATACTCTTTGATCAGTGCTCAATTAACTGTGTTTTCTGGTGTGCAGGGCTATACAGGGGTCGAATGGCATCAATGCCTCATGAATTCATTGATAAAATGCGAATTTAAAACCTTGAAAGTGATTTTGTGGTGAATCGCAGGCGGGAGGATCGTCACCCTCGACCTGTGAATTTTTCTTGAGCATGGCGAAAAAAATCATTTAAACCCTACAAAAATATGAAAAACCATTAAAAAATCCTGCATATATACGCTGATTGCTTCAGAAGGCATGTGGAGGGAGCATAACCGTTGGATGGCATCATCCAACGGTCGAGATCAATTGGGAAAATTCAAAGAGACGATGGAAGAAAAGTTTAAATCAGAACCGTCGATCGCGCAGAGATCGACAGTGGGAAGCGGAGGTGAAAAATAACGTGGAGGAGTCGGTTTTTGGAGAAAATCGGTTAAAAAACCTTTTTTTCTGGTGAAAAATAGTGTATGGGGTTCGGGATGATCGTGGGCCGTTGGATGAGATCGGCCCACACGATCAACAGTGGAGATCGAGCACCAATAAACTTTAGAAAATACACCCGGACATCAAAAATCCAATTAAATCATGTTAAGTAAAGTTCCCGGGTCCAGAAATGCTGACTGGACGAGGAAAATACAGAGACCCGCCCAATAGAAATCTACCGCATGGATGTTGATGTGGCGCTGGGACCAGGCAACGGCGGGGCATGCAATAAAATCTGAACCGTTGATCTCAGGAGGAGATCGACGGTTGAGGACGCGTCGGAGGGCGACGTATGATGGGCCAGGGGAACTGTTTGCCTAGGTTAACTCCCGCGCATCTTCGGGGAGCGACTACCGTCGGATGGCCCGCCCCAGATCGGACGGTGCACAACAATATCGCGCTGGATCTGTGGACAAACGTTAACGCATGATGGGGGGGCGGTTTTCAAATAGTGCTGGTGCCACGCGTCAACCGTTGTATGGAATCGCTCTGAAATGAAAAATACCGCCAACCCTCAGAGGGCAGTGCGATGGATACCGCCGGTTTCTGCACAATGTTTGGCGCGTCGGGGACCACCGACCATGATAGGTTCCACACCGTCGATCTGCAGATCAGATCGACGACGGAAATTTATCTGGAATTTTGCACCAGCGGAAATTCAGAAAATAATTAAAAAACCCAAAGTTTTGGAAAAATCATAAAGTTTTTAATATTTTCGGGTGGGATAATATAAAATAAGGTTAGGCGCCCAAAATGGCTCAACGCCTGGTTCCAGCACCAGGGCGTATGGAAAGAAATGGTTAGAGACCTAGCCCAAGGGGGCTTAAACCCTTAATAATAAGGAAATGGGTTTTTTCATAGATTTTCAATGGGTTTCGAAGGGTTTTGGGGGTTTCGATAAGGCCAAAAAGGATATTAAAACCTTATGAAAGGGATTTTGATGAAGGGGAGATGGAAAAATTATGAGAATGAGGGATCTTGATGGGGAACAAGAGAGTAAAAATGAAGGTTAGTTTTTGAGTGTAGGAAGGGGAAAAAGGGGATTTTTGCAGCAGTCTTTCTCATGGAATTCAGCAGAATTTTCTGAGCTTGAAATGGGAACATAAATGAATATTGAAACAAGGATATGATGTCTTCCAGAGGCTTCAAGAGATACACTTTCTGCAATGAAACTGTTCCTTGAAGACTAAACAATGTTTTGGCTACCTTTTGATAGAACAAATTTTATAGGTGGCCAACAGTGGCTCCACTTGGGGATGGTGCCTTCCTGAAGGCATCAAGAACTTCAGACTTGCATTCTCTGGGGGGCTGATTAGTGCCTTATCCATTGGCTGCCTTATTTTTCCTGAAAACATATTAGCAACCATGGAAAACAATGGATCTTCATCAACAAGCTTTCTACCTACCCAATCCTACTGATCTAACATTTTTTCTTCTTTTTAGAGTGCACTTGAACTGGAAAACTCTTTACAACATTTTATTTCTTTTGTAAACAAGAAATATAATCTATTTCTACTCCTTATTTCTCCATGGACTCAGATTAAACAGTTGAGTCCATATGATTCTCTACCTAATCTACTATCTGTTGGGATTAAACTGTCCAACAGATTTTATTCTCTAAATTCTACAACAGAAATTTAAAAACAGTCAAGTCAAGATTAAGCTGTTTGACTTGCTGTGATCCATGGCATAAAAACAAGCTGCACATAGACATTTATTTTGCAGGAAAAATTAAAATAAAAAAATGGAAGGCTTAAGATCTGAAAATTGAAAACATTTCTTTCCTCTTTTCTACAGCTCTTTTTTGACTCTTGTTTGAGTTGTCTTGTCTTTATTCTCTGGTTCAGGTTTTGAGTTGATTTGAACCAGATTTACATCTTTTTGACTCAAGAAAATAGAACATATTTGAGTCATCTCTTTTTGGAAACTTAGGTTCAGATTTTGAGCAGGTTTGAACCTTTAATTTCTAACCTAATCTATCTACTGATAAGCCAAGTTTAAACAGTTTGGAAAATCAAATTCACTATCCTATCAACAGTAAATTTAAAACTAAATAGTCAAGATTAGGTTGTTTGACCAACTAGGAGTGTGTTTTTCAGGAGTGGCATTTGAGCTTGCACACTTTCAGATTTGTTTATCTTTTTGGTATGGGGCTATACCTTTTTTTTTTTCAATCTGCCCTCTTTTCTTTTATTTTTTATTGTTTTTGTATTTTTTCCTTTTGTGATACTGAACAAAGCAATGGTATTTACAATGGAAATGAAAGCTTAAAAATTGAACTCAGCAGTAGTAATGCTTAAGAACCCTGCCATTGACAGGACCCCCAAACAGATCTGTGCCATCTAACTCTTGTAGAAAAAAGGCATTTGGACCAATGGTGGACTGAATAATGTAAGGACCTTGCCACAAACAGTCAAATTTTCCATGTTTACCCTTATCCTCTCTTCTGGAGTCCCACTTGAGTACCTTGTCTCCAATGTTGAAGTCACAAGCTTTTGTTCTTTTGTCAAACAATTTCTTTATGTTCTCTTGCACCTTCTGAGCCCTATTGTAAACCTCTTCCCTTATTTGCTGGAGATGTATTATCTGATTAATCCTCCTTATCATGTTGTCCTCTTCTCACTGTATTTCTTGGACTAATTTTATCACTGGTACACCTAGGCTGGTAGGAAACACTGCATCTGCTCCATAAACAAGCTGGTAACGGGACATTCCAATGGACTTCTTTGTGGTCAACCTGTCTGCCCACAAAGCATGCACCTGTTGGGTTCCTATGTTTTGGCAGATTTGGCAATACCAAAAGATAAGACAACATCAAACCACTTTGGGGCCCTAGGATCTAGCCCTCCTGGACTCGGAGAGGGATCTCTCTAAATAGAGCAAAGAATGGTATATATTTGAAGCTCAAAATGACATGTTAGGCTAGTTATGAAGCACAAAGGGGGTTTAAAATGATTTGGTTGGTTGGTTTCTGGGTTGGTCATGAAATCATAGACTGAGAAAGTAATGGGAGGAAAGGGACAAAGCAGCAGGATGTTTCAGTAAAGAGGATAGGTCAAGAAAGTGCCATCCATTGGGCTATGGAGTCATGAAAGGTAATTACATGCAAACAACTAGTCAAGGCTTTCAGAGGGCAAGTCATCTATACTAAAGGATATTTTTAGATAGATGATGGAATGGAACATTAAGGGAAGAAGGTGAAAGAAGGAAATCAACCCAATTTCTGTCTATAGATCAGGCTAGAGGTCATTTAACTCCAGACCTGCTTGGACATACTCAAAGGCAGCTCTCAAAAGAGGGAGAAAGGGGCAACTTATAGATCAGACCAGAGGTCATTTAACTCCAGGTCAGCTTTAGCAGGCTCCAAGGGAAAACAGAGATAAGATTAACAAAGAGATCTTAGAAGGGTCAGTTGGCTGCACAAGGATCCTAGTGGACAGGGCTAGCTCTAATCCCCAGTGTTCCCAAATATTTCAGCTTAAACCCAACAAGAACATCTAATAACATATTCAAATAACTCATACATCAGCTAGCAGCATAAGGAACTACTACACTGGTTAAATCAATTGAAATCAATCCTCAGATACACATATTTTAGCAGAAAAACATTGAAGGCAAGGAGAGAAGAGACATAGGGTACCTAACAAGGGTAAATCCTATGCCATGTTTATGATGCAAGCTAGTAGAACAATGAACAACATGAAAATGTAATAAACAAAGTCAGAAAAACATCACCAATAGTAATAGACCAGGATCCTGTGAAATGTGCTTGATTAATGATGAAAAACCAGTCACATACATCTGAGCTCAATGGCTAATTACATTCCAGACTTTCTCCTCCCAGCCTACTACATACAAAATACTCTTCTCCTCCCTCTCAAAATTGTTCTAACAGTCCAAATGAATTCCCATAACTTCCACAGCAGCAGCTGAACAACAACCCCCACAACAAACTTTTCGATATCGCTCTTGGGAATTCTAATAGGGGAAGAGAAAAACAGAGGTAGATGAACATTGAATGGATCTCATTAAGACAGAGGGGAGGTAGGTCGAATGCCCACTCTGCTTAATGGAAATCTGCATCGCTGTGTGTACTCTGAGAGTCGCATGGGAGGCCTCTGTCAGGTCGATTTTGACCTCGGATGTGTCCTTGAAGTCCTTTCTGGTGTTTTGGAGTTCTGCGCTAGCCTTCTGGAATAAATGGCATGGATGGGAAAACTGCAAGATTCTCCATACCTCATAACTGCTGTCCAGACAGTCTTTAAGAAGCTCTGTCAGTATAATTAACCGTTTCAGGGCTCAAGGGGATATGAAGAGTGCTGTAGGTAAACATCCACCTCCAAAAGAAACCCAAACCAGAGCTCCCACGAAATGGACTACGTCCTCCCTCTCAGGACTGCGCAGTCTATGAATACGCTGCTCCACTATGAAATCCAAACACCAATTATCCTGCAAAATACTGATGGGACAACCTCACTCGAGCAGGCACTCAAATTCCCCCGGGGCTGAAGGTGAGATCTCCGAACGGAGACACTCGATGCACTAAACAGTGCTGCAAACAAGCTAAACAGAGAGCGTGCTCAAAGTCGTAACGACCAGTTGAATATGCATAAACTCGAATGAATGGAAATGGCTCTCCTCCTCTCCATATATAGAAAATGAAGGCTCCCCATGGGCCCTACTTCAAATTATGGTTTCCCTTCCTTTATAAGCTACCCTCCTAAGTTGTCCATGTAGTGCTTTCCCCCTCATACCCTGCGTTGGTTGACTTGGTCAAACCTCTTTGCAAATGTCTCTTTTCACACATGGGGGTGTGAAATCTAGTTCCATGGCTGATCCCTTTTCATACTAGAGGGATTTCATTTATGTTTTTATTATTATTGGGCCTCCTTTCCCAATTATTCGTCTCCTAAATGAATTTAGACAAAAATTAATGTTCCAATTTATTGAAGAAAAATTTGGAACATTATAGTCCTCCCCTCCCAAATGTTGCTTGTACCCAAGCAACTGCAAGGATAGAACTTGAAAGTCTCCACTCAAGGCATGGAGTCTGAAATATGGTGAGGAACATCTCCCTCATGTGGATCCTCCATCCCCAAGCAATCATCCAAACAAAATGAGCCACCTCCCAACAAGGTAACTCCTGAAAATCTCCTTCCACCTCAAGCTCCGGTAATGAAGGTGGGCTGAAAATCTGAACTTGGCAAGCATCATAGCTTACCCCATGTTGTCCTTCTCTCCACTCATGACAAGTGTAGAGTGTATGCTGATCCTGGGCTGCAAAAGTATTGCCCTCAAATGGAAAAATGAAGAAAAATACTCCAAAGAATTCTCCTCCAACAATGAAGAATAGGCAGGCCCAAAACATATTATCCATGATGAATAAGACATGATCATCATAGAATATCCCAAGGAGAAGTTTTCTGCAAGTTTTACATGATGATGCATGATGCAAACAATATCTCACAAGGATATAGCGCAGTTCCACCCACTGCAACTTCATAAAATTACATGGCAAGCAATGTACAAGATTCATCACATCTACTAAAGGATAGTAAATGACTGAATGTAACAACAATACATGATCAAGAACTTGCCCATGGCTGTACAATGGATGAATATCAGCCTCATGGCCCACCTCAAAAGGAAACAAACATGTGGTTGTGGTGGCCATATCTACTCTCGTGCTCCCATTAGAACATGTAGTGCAGAAATTGTGAGAATTTTCCCACTTAAAGACACATCCAACTCATGTGTCTCCATCATAATCATGCTTCTCATAAAAATCTGATCTATATCAGCAAATGAAGTCATGATTAGCAATAGAATGAAGATAATTTTGAAGGTTTCAGGTGGTGCAAGAAGGTACCAATAGCTTCCGAAACAAGTAAATTGCAGTTTTACAAGTTGCTACTTGAGGAAAGTACAAGGCAAAATGTTTCTTCTTACATGGTTAATCATGCATGTCCCCATATGATACATGTTAGAGTGCATAAACTGAACATACAAGTGATGATAAAAAATTTTCCCATGGCCACAAAAGAGATGGATGCCTCCATCATGTATATTGGCCCAATACAACTCATGGAGCAATGTGACAAGCTTGCCCTCTTGTGAAGCAATGCACTGCATAAGAATGGTAAGAGTGTGCAAATCAATGAATGTATATACAAACTTCTCACCATATGCTGGAAGTAAGATGGTACATGGATCCATGAATGAGTCCTTCATAGTGTTTTGGCATGCTATGAAGAAAAATGAACCATGTGCTGCAAGAAGTTGCTTGGACCCCCAAGTCAAGAAGAACATGCCATAATGGAAGATGGCTCTATCATCATTACCTCCTCTTTTATCATCAAGTGCAATAAATATGAAATGATCATGGAACCTGTGGGTTATGGATCCTTCACATTTCCGCAGGGCACACTTCATCCATAAGGCTCTGCTCCAAAGTGACAGCGCTGTGAGCTTATGCAAATAAGTCCTTGCCAATACCAAACTCTGTTCTTTGACATGCTCCTTGTTTTTACTCAAGTTAGTGTTCCTAAATTGAGTTCATTAATTGTCAACCAGGGTTAGTAAACTGCTGAAGTGTGGTGCACTATATGTGCCTAGGTATTTGTTTCTCACTACGTTGTGTTTATTGTTTTATGATGTTTTTGGTTTTATGTTTGAAAAGGGAAAGAAATAAGTGCTGGTGAAAAGAAGCTATTGGTTATATTAAAACAGAACGAAGCCTAAACTATGTATGGAAAACAACAAATGCAAAGCTTGATAATGACTTCATTGCAAGAAAATAAACCACAACATGAGCTTGAACTTATCCAATTCATTCATTAAAGATGTGTTGGAAGAGCTTGAGAAATGGACAAGTTAAGTGTAAATGAAGTTCTCCTAAATAAACAATCAACTCACAATATTACAAAATGATTATTTGTAACACAATAAGGTTTCTATTCTAGATTAACCTATGATGTTGAAGTTACCCTATTCTGCAACTTGAATTATCACTACTAGGCCTTATTCAGAAGTTTAGATATTTTCTAGAATAATGTTTGGGAAAAAGGCTATAGGTGAATTTGTAAGGATTTGCAGAGTGATCAAAGCCTTAAATTGATATTACTGACCCCTGTTCATGTGATGATGTATCAATATAAATTCAGAACAAAATTAAGTTTGTAAATAATGAAGGCCGAGAGACTAATTTTGACAACTAATACTACTTGAAATACAATGGATAACCTAGGCTAGAAAGCGGTCTATCAATCTTAAAATACAGTCACTACAACTTAAACTAGAATGCCATTAATAATTTCTTGAAACAAAATGAACTGAGACTGAACTAGAGTGCTTCTAATCTACTTGAAGTACAGTGAACAGAGTTAAACTAAAATGCCATTATCAAACTGGAAATGTAGTGACAGAGCTGAACTAAATGCAATCAACCTCCGGAGTGTTGTTACTAAATTAACATGCAGCTAGTCTATGGAATTCTACAGCCCATCTCGTTTCAATATGAATGATATTTTGGAAGAGTTTGTAAAACAAGTCTGGCTGTATTATTCTATGCAACTGAACATAAACATAAGATTTGAAAGCAAGTACGACTAGGATCTAAGATACCACAGCTGTTTCTTATTCATTGTTAATGATGTTTTGGAAGAGTTTGTAGGAGTAAGACCAGCTATGACACTTAGTGTAAACAAGCATAAATCATAAAATTCGAAAGGAAATGCAACTAAAATCTACAACACCACAGCTATGCCTTATTCATCGTGATGATATTTTGGAAGAGTTTATAAGAGTAAGTCTAATTGTGATGATTAATGTAAATAAGCATGAAACATAAACTTCAGAAACCTGCTTAAGCTAGAAATGAAAAACGAGACTAAAATACTTATCTAAGCCGTATGAACAAAGCTGCTCAGGTAGCAGGGGCCCTCTACCACCAGAGTAGCACGCAAAATCTACTTCAAGATTGACTCAACCTTTTAATAAAATGGTACTTCTTTCATTAAAAGAGGAATTACTTCAAAACAGAGTGTTTTCGGACTTCTGAAATCTAGCAATCAAACACAAAATCTAACCTTGTCCCTCGGTTTCCTGAGCCATATTTGTAACAAATTTACATAACTGTCTTGAGATAACCTAGGGATAATTGTCTTTCCAAATAAAAACCAAACTAGGACTCTGATGGTGGTCACGTAATATAATTAAGGACATCTAGACTGTCCTTGTCCTATTAGGAGTCTCTCTCCTAGTTTGAGTTCCCACGTGCATAACCACCTACAGAATTCCGTTCAAACTTCGTGGAGAGTAACAAATGATGAGGGAATGATGTGGAATACGACCATATGTGTTTTCCTCTGAGATGAGACCTGGAACCTGCGTAGACATGAAGACAGCTGCAGAATCGGCAACTAGCTACAGAATGTCTACATTCTGTAGCTAGATCTAGTTCAAAAAGTACTACAATGACAAAATCATAAAAACATAGCAAGTTAGTCATGATATTCATTCTTAAAGCAATTTTAATGAATTCTATTGATCATTTGAGCCTGTAATTAATAATGGACAAAGGAAATGAAGTGGAATGTGGTGGAAGAAAGAACATCTTTGGAGCTCAACACTCCTTGTCAAAGATTCCTCTAATAATGCTGCAACAAATATGGAATACTCCCCAAGATGGAAGATCTCTCAAATCATCAAATACCAAAGATATAATGCCATCTCCTCTTCCTGCAACATCATGCAAAGTGTGAGAGAAAACATGCTCTTGCTCTCCCAGAAACAGGCAAAGCAACAAGACATTTTTGCTGCCTCCCCATAACTCTATCATACCGATCATGTGATGAAGACATGATGAATGATATGAGTATCATATCAACACCATGCATCCATACTCTATGCTGCTCAATGATGTAAGTACCCATCCTCTTACTCTTAGGAAGAGTGTTTTCCAAGCGATGGCCAAACTCTTTCAAGAGTAACCAGTGCAGCCAAGCCTCCTGTTGCCCAGTATCATGGATCTGCAAGTAGCCTCCTAGCTCCTTGCTCATCAACCAAATCCACTCAATCACTTGTGGATGCCTCCTTCTTCTCCTCATCTTGGTACTCTTCCCATGAGGGCTGCCATCCTCCCAAATCAAATTCCTGTCTTTGCACTTCATAGGATTGTGAAATGTAAGCTTCTCAAGGATCAATGAGACCCTATCAAGAATCAAATAGGTGGTAGGCAAAAACCTCCCATAATGATGTGTATGGCTCAAGGAATGTCCAACACAGGCATGAGGGATGTTATCCATCTTAAGATGTCCTCCATCTTCTATTTTCTCTTGTGAGAAAGGAAGAAAATCTTTGCACTCCATGGTGTGTTGAAGTGCACCTCTGATGAGATCTCTCCTTGAGACCTCCCTTTTATCAAGAGTCTTCCAAAACCAATGAGGTCTTGGATCTGAAAGTAGAAGTTCCTCTTTGAACTGAGAGGAGCTCATTGAGAAAGTGTCATCTTGAAGGGAGAAAGGGTTTCTTACTCCAAGATGTCTACCATCAATCTTCAAGGCTTCAAACCCCAACCTCCAATGTGATGTACAATCCAACAATGGCTCATGAGAATGATGGTTTGATTCCTTCTTGAGTGTTTCCATGTTGCACAACGCAGTGCAACCAAGCTGCGAATGTGGTAAAAATGCACTGAGAAGCACAGTGCAACCAACCATCATTTGAGCCTGTAATTAATAATGGAAAAAGGAAATGAAGTGGAATGTGGTGGAAGAAAGAACATCTTTGGAGCTCAACATACCCCCACTGCTAGGTTCTTGCATGTCCTCATGCAACTATCCCATGAACTCTGAGACCTCTGCAAGGACATCCAACCCTCTTCTTCTGCTTTGCCTGGCAGTCAAAGGCCTTCTGGTCTTCCTTATGACTAACTTGAATCTCAAATTTGTGAGTGCCCTGGTTAACTTTTTATTTCTCTTCTTCAATTTTTCACTGGCCTTGTGTAACTTTTGCATTTGTAGAGACAGAGTTGAATTCATATCAGGTTTCAGTTTAACTTGCTCTCGCAGAATTTCATTTTCATTCTTGATATGTCTGTTGAGTATTTATAACTCATATTAGGATATCAACTGCAGATTTTGGTGGACTAGGAGTTCTGTCTCTTCCTTCTGAAGCTCTTTTCTCTAATGTCTCAACATAGTTGTAAATTTCTCGCTGTGCTGGGTCTATTTCAGGAGCTCCTTCATCAAAATCCTCTTCAGTAGGTGTTTCTTCATCCTCTATGTTTATGAATTCAGTTTGTTTAACCTTTGTTTTCTTTAGTATCCCTCTAAGTCTGTGGCTCCTTCTTGGTTGAGATGGTACTTCTCCTTTCTCCCTGGAAAAATTTCTTATTATCCTCTCTTTCTTAAGCTGCTTCCTAATCTGAGCCAATTTCTCAGAAATCATTTCTTCTTCACTGCCTTCTTGTATTATTTTACCAGTTTCAGTTTTGGAGGTTTTCCATCTTCTGCTTCTTTTTGTAGGTTTGTCTTCAGGTGGAGGTTCCTTGGGTTCTTCAAAGTGATTTCTCACTAAGAACTCTTCCCAATTATCTCCCATTTTGCTCAAATGATGTTCAATCAAAATTTTTATTAAACCATGGTGGTATAAGGTTGTTTCTAGAAATTGAACTCTCTTTTGAACACTTGAGGCCATTTTCTTTAAACTATGAAGCAAGAAAAAGGGAAAATTGAGTTCTTCTTCTAAGAAATGCATTATCAACCGAATATGATAAACATAGAAGGTACCATATCTTCCTTCACAAGTGATGAATTTTTGCAAGATAAGCAACATGTTCCTCCATTTGTTCTTTAGTGTGGAGCTAGGGATACCCTTTTTAAAAATGGAAACATCCATACCTGGTGACTTGAGTATCTGCTTCCATGCCTCGTTATGAAATTCTTTATTCTTGAACCACCTTTCTCCTTGTCTGGGAAATTCGGTTGCTTTTGCAATGGAAGCTTCTGTAATGGTGAATTTGATGTCTCCTATCTTGACCTCAGCTCCATTGAAGGACCGTGCAAACGTTTTAGTCACCTCTTTGTGAAAACCACTGAATTTTTCAAAGAATTGCAACCACCCTGCTTGTTGTAACATTTCTCTGACTTGAAGATAACCCTCCAAGTACTTAGTTCCAACCGGTTCTGTCCTCACTATGAGACCCATCACTTCTCTTTCCAACCTTCAAATTGTTGCTCCTCTGTTCACGGTGACAATGGCTGTTATAGGGATGTTTTTGCCCCACAGAAGTTTCCTCTATTTTACAGACTGAAATGGTTAAGAGTTGGCTACGGGAAAGAATGATATGGAGTGATTGCGGAATGAATATAATGAGGTGAGGATGATGTATATGAGTTGAAAGATATCACAAAAGAAAATACCGCGGAGATATTTTGTAACGAATTCAAAATCATCATTAAATGCTTTGGCCTAGTGACGTGACTAATCTAATCACTTCAACACTTTAACCGTTTAAATTTTTAAATGATGATTGGATATGGGATTTGAAATGGTGGAATAGAAGGAGTTTTATCCAAAGTTTCTATGGGAGGTTTGTTAGGCATGATCAACAAAATCAATTAAAACAACTTTTTGAATTATTCATAACTTAACTATACTAAAATTTTTCATGATATGTCATTATAATCAGAACTTTTACCTTTGCCTTTCCTCTAATTTTTGTGATCTTTATATGCTTTGTTCTCCCCTGAAAATCATTACTTTTTGAGTCTTCATAACTCCCTTGATTTTTCTTGTTGTCATGGATATGCAGGATCATTTTATTGCAGATCAGGTGATTACTAGACACTGCTTTCAGGATCTCTGGCTGCAGAATGTCTGACTGGCTACAAAATGTCTAACTGATTGCAGAATGTACCTGTAGAAGACTTGAAACATGAAATGGTATGGTTTGGAGCATGAATGGAATGTTGTATGGAATGAGTGAAGATGGATAATAAAATATGATGTAATGGAATATGAATGAAGTGAATAATGGAGTGGAATGGATCTCAACTTATGAAATGGAGTGAAGTATGAGAAGTGGCCTGCAATTCATGATATGTATTATTCAATTGCAGAAAAACATCAAACTTAAAAATCTGGGATGGAAATGAGGTGGACTATGGGGTGAAATGAATGAAGTGTGGATGAATGAATGAAATGGAGTATGGATGAATGAATGAAACGGAATATGGATGGATGAAATGAGATGGATCATAAGTGAAATGGACCTGCACTTATGCTTTTGTAATAACTGGTGACTTGCAGAAAAAGAACAAATTTGAAAAGCTGAAGTGTCAGAAAGATTCTGATTTTCACTCTACCTTTTCTGTATAAACATGCTAATCAGTGATTAGTTTTCATGTTTATACTTTTATTTTATTTATTTATTTTTCAATAAAGTGACTTCAGAAAATTCAATTAAGTTGACGAAGAAGAAAGATTCTTCTTCATTAACTTCACATCACTGTTTTCCTAGAACTTCTTGACAAATTCTTCTCTTGAAAGTGGCTTATGATACAGCTTCAATCTATGACCATTCACAAGAAAAGTGACCTCTTCTTCATCTATTGTCCTGATTTTTATTGCTCCATTGTCAAAAAATTTCACAATTTCATATTGCCCAAGCCAATGTGTTTGGAATTTACCTTGAAAATCTTTGAACTTTGAATCAAACAAGAGAGCCCAGTCACCTTCTTTGAACTTATTTTCCTTGATGTACTTATCATGCCATCTAGTCCTTTGTTGTTGGACTATACTTGTTTTCTGGACTGCATCTTGTCTGCTCTCATCCAATTCATTAATCTGTTCCAATCTATGCTTTTGTGCCTCTGTTAGATCAAGTCCTAGCTGAACTTCCATTTTAAAAGTTTTAATCTGAAACTCTATGGGAAACAAAACTTTTTTCCATAAACAAGTTCATAGGGAGTATGACCTGCTGTGCTTCTCCATGTAGTTCTATAGGCCCACAAAGCTTCCGGAAGCCTGTCTGCCCAATCTCTTCTATGTAAATGAATAGTCTTTGTTAGGATCCCTTCAATGACTTTATTGGTAGATTCCACTTGACCATTTGCTTGTGGATGATAGGGAGTAGATTTTCTGTGTCTGATTTTGTACCTTTCCATCATTTGTTCCACTAGCCTTGATGTGAATTGAGCTCCTTGATCTGTAACAATTTCCCTTGGGACACCAAAATGAGTAAAAATATCTACAAAAAGAAAATTAACTACAGATGCTTCAGTAGCAAAAAGTAATGGCTTGGCCTCTACCCATTTGGTAACATAATCAGTGCAAACTAATATATATATTTCTTTTGTCTTAATGGAGGACTAATAGGTCCTACAAAATCCAAAGCCCATTTTTCAAAAGGTTCAATATGTACCTGAGGCTGTAATGGCATCTCACCTGAAGGAGAAGGTTTCCCTACCCTTTGGCAACTGTCACACCTTTTGACATACTCTTTAGCATCTTTAAAAAGAGATGGCCAATAGTATCCTAAATAAAGGACCTTATAAGTTGTCCTCATATCAGCAAAGTGTCCGCCACAAGGTTCATCATGACATGCTTTGAGAATCTCAGGCATCTCATCTTCCCTAACGCATCTCCTAATGATAAAATCTGGACCTGTCTTGTACAATTCATTAGCAACCCATGAATATTTTGCAATATCATAAATGATTTTTCTTTTGTCTCTTGCATTCATTATTGAAGGAAATTTCCCTGAAACTAAATAATTAGCAATGTCAGCAAACCAAGGAGTCTGAGTAGAAATTGCAAAAAGATATTCGTCAGGAAATTGATCTTCAACTGGAGTGTCATCTTTGATGTTTTGGAGTCTAGATAGGAAATCAGCCACTGTGTTTTGTTTTCCAGGCCTATCTAGAATGGTAATGTTGAATTATTGTAAAAGCAATAACCACCTTATGACTCTGTTATTAATAATTGATTTGTTCATTAAGTATCTAATTGCAGAATGATCTATGTGAACAAAAGTTTCATAGCCTGTTATATAGTGTCTGAATTTGTTTATGGCATGAACAACAACTAAAAACTCTTTTTCAGTTACAGTATAGTTTAACTCTGAAGGAGTCAAATTTTTACTGGTATAGTAGATGGCATAAGGAATCAGGTCTTTTTTTCCCAATACTACTTCTAGAGTTGTATCTGAGGCATCTGTTGAAATATGAAAAGGTAGCTTCCAGTTAGGTCCCCTTAAAATAGGTGCTTCAAAAATTTTTGTTTTCAGGGTCTCAAAGGCTAACTGGCAGTCAAAAATCCATTTGAATTCACAGTCTTTGGTAAGTAATTTGAAGAGTGGAGATGCTATCTTGGTGAAGTTTTCTAGAAATCTTCGATAATAGCCTGTAAATCCTAGAAAAATCCTAACATCTTTTTGACAACTTGGAATAGATAAGTTAGATATTACTTCAACTTTTGACTCATCAACTCTAATCCCATCCCCTGAAATGTGATGTCCTAAAACAATTCCTTTAGTAAACATCATAAAACACTTCTCATGACTAAGTGAAAGATTTGCTTCTTTACATCTTTTTAAAAAAAATTCCAAGTTTGCTAAGGCTTCTTCAAATGTGTTTCCATAAACTGTGAAATCATCCATATATACCTCTACACAATCATGTAGTAGATCCGAAAATATTCCTAATACTGCCCTTTGAAATGTTGCAGGTGCATTGCATAATCCAAATGGAAATACTCGGTAAGCATAGGTACCCCAAGGACAGGTAAATGTGGTTTTGTCTTGATCCTCAAGTGCTACTTGAATTTGATTATAACCACTAAACCCATCTAAAAATGAGAAGTACTTTTTGTCAGCTAATGTATCTAACACCTGATCTATGAAAGGTAGGGGAAAATGATCTTTAAGAGTAGCTTTGTTTAATTCCCAGTAGTCAATACATACCCTCCATTTACCATTTTTCTTTGGCACAATTACCAAAGGAGAAACCCACTGACTATCTGAAATGGGATAGATAAAGTTGACATTTAACAGTTTCTGCAATTCTTCTTTAACAATCTCCCTAAGATTTGGATTCATCCGTCTCTGAGGTTGTCTGATTGGTTTACAATTTTCCTCTGTGTAGATGTGATGAGTGCAAGTCTTAGGGCTTATCCCTTTCATATCAGTGTACTCCCATGCATATGCAGAAGAATGTCTCTATAATATTTTGACTAGCTTTTCTTGTTGTTATTTCTCTAGGTTCTTGTTTATGTTTAAAGTTTTACTTGGAAATATCTCAATTGTAGAGCTGCCAAATTTATCCATGGAGTAAAGAGACATCTGTCTTGATGATAAAAACTCAATGTTGGATTCTTCTTGAAATTGTTCATGTCTGTATTCCGAAGAGGATTCAAAGTTTTCTAAGGTATTCAGAATCTGGCTATCTTCACTAATTTCTAAAATTGTGAAGAGAGGTTGTAAGTCTTCTTCATCCTCTATCCATTGAGTATCATCTAATTTTGTAATTGTTTTTGCTGGAGGATACAAGGTAAATTTCTTGGTTGAACTACCATCAGAGATGTACATATCACCGGATCTAAAATTAATGAAAGCATCAACTGTAGCTAACCAAGGTCTTCCTAATATAATAAGATGCCCTCCTAGATTACTCTTAGGAGTTAGGATCATAAAATCCACAGGATACTCCCAAGAATCTAGGGACACTGGAATGTCTTCTATTACCCCATCAGGTTTGATCACAGATCTATCTGCTAATTGTAATAATGTGGGTGTAAAAAGAAGATTAGGAAGTTTCAATTTATCCATGATTTGTCTACTCATGATATTGATTGCTGCTCCTAAATCAATAAGTGTGTTTTGGATCTCAATTCCATTGATGTGAATTTTAACAACTGGATTTCCTGGGTCTAGATACTTTGGAATAACAATCTTACCCATCATGATATTTGCTATTTTTCCTGCCAGTTGAATTTTCTTTGTCTCTCTTATTCTTTTTCTTGTTTTCTTCATGCTCAACTCCTTTATTGTCTTTGCTAAAATTGGAATTTCCTTGATAGCTTGTAATAATGGAATCTTAATACAGACATTTCTCAGCTCATCTAGGAAATCATAATTAGGCACCATAATTTTTTTTTCTACACCTCTATCAATTTGTAATCTTTATGGAAAGGGAGGTGTAGAAGTGGATGTTGATGGCTGCTCTAATACAGGAGTTGAAATTATTGGTTCTTTTTTTTTTGGTTTTTCAATGTTTGAGTCCTGAAAAGATGTGTCTTCTTCAAGACTTTTATTTTCCTGTAGAGAATCTTCCTCAAAGTTGTCTTGTTCTTGTATGATCACAGAAGGTTTCCTCTTTTCAAGTATTCTTCCAGACCTAAGTTGAACATCACTAAGGTCTAGAGGAGTAATTAAATAAGTTGAAAATTGTTGGCCTTCTATCATGTATGTATTCTGAGGATTTTTATTGTTGGGGTTTGGTATGGGTTGAGCAGGCAACTGATTTTATTTCTGAGGAAATGGTAAGGGGAGTGGTTGATTTTGATGTTGTGGATTTTGAGGATTCTGTTGAGGATTTTATTGAGGATTTTGAGGAGAAAAATGTGGGTATGGTGGATAGGATGGTGGATATTGATAGTACTGGGAGTATCTTCCATAGGGATTTTGTGCTCCTTGTGCCCAAGCTTGAGATTGATTTTGAAATTGGGGCCAAGGTTGCTGCCAAGAATTCCAATTTAGTGGAGGTTGATTATACAATTGATCATGGAATCCTTATGTTTGAGGTCCTTGCCAAGGCCTTCTAGAGAAAAAATTGAGAGATTCTGTGGAATTTGTAGGAGTTTCCTCTTGAAAGACAGCTTTAAGACCAGGAAGTGAAGGACATCTCTTGGTTTCATGTTTTTCTGAACAAATTACACAGGTTTCTACAACTTTTGCATCCAAAGGACATTCTCTCAAGGCATGCTTCTTTCTACATTTGGGACAAAAGATGGCTAAGGCATCAGATTCAGCTTTTTGCTTGTTTTGTAACTTGAGGGTGTCTATTTTTTCACTAAGACTCCCTAAGATGTCCGATTTGAATTCATCAAGCATATGCCTTATCTCTGCCCTACTTATTGTCCCAGAAGCAGACTTACTTACCCTTGCAAGAGTAGGGTCTCTTGGACCTTTTACAGTTTTGGATTTCCCTCTTGAAAGGTTGATACATAACTCAGATATTTCAGGTAATGTGAGCTGAGATATATCCCATTTTCCCATCATGTTAAGGATATCCAACCATTCATCCCTAATTGTCTTCAACAAGAGAGCTTTTAAGGTGTCTTGATCTAAGTTCTCCATTTTTTCTCTTTTGATGTTGTAATGAAATCTCTCCAACAAATCTTCCAGGTTTTCATCTTCTCACTAGAGAATTTGGCGAAAATTCCGACGACCAATTCGTCGCTATTCTGACACATAGTCATCGCAAGAGCGACAGTTCGGGGGCGGACAAACCGTGGTTTGTCATGCCATCGCCGTTCCGACGCACGTAAAAAGTGTCGCACTATCGACACTTCTTCCGTCATTTCGAACAAGCATCACTCTTCCGACGTCTCACAAACCATCGCACCTCCGACGTTTGTAAACTGTCGCACTTCCGATGAAATGTGGTTCGACGTTTGGAACGTCGCTCTTCCGGCGGCCTTAATGGTAGCAATTCCGGGCCCAACGTGGTCGCGACGTTTGCAGACGTCGCTCTTCGTAACATAATAGTAGCAATTCCGACTAAACGTGCCGATTTCGACGTTTTTTTGGACGTCGCTCTTCCGACTCTTGTAAAGCTGTCGCAATTCCGACTAACGTTGTCCGACGTTTGGTGTCACTCTTAAACGTACGGAAGATATGTGATAAACGAATATGTGGTCAAACATTTCGGAACGTCGCTCTTCGCGTTTTCTCTTTGTCTCTCTTAAAACATTATTACGGAAGTTGTCGCGAGTTAAAAGCGTCTACAAGGCGTCGGTGGTGACGGAGGGTTCAATTTTAAAAAAAAAAATTAAAATTTTAAAAGACGAGAAACGTTGTTTTGAATAGCCTGTGAGTAAAAACGGTCCATGAGGATGGGTAAACGTTATGTAGAATAGTAAAGCAACGGATAGAGTACCGACGTCCATTGTTCCAAATACAAATTAAAGTACCCAAAACCCTACAACAGTGAAGTAAAACAGTCCATGAAAGTGAAATAGCAGTATGTAGAATAGTAAAGCAACAGATAGAGTACCGACGTCCATTGTTCCAAATACAAATTAAAGTACCCAAAACCCTGCAACAGAGAAAAAAGCTAATCATAATCATGTGAGGAGTGTGATATGTCCAAAATATAAAAATACCATCATACCATATCAATAAACCAGCAACATAGACCAGCATCGCTAGTTTTGAAGGCAAAGTGATAAACATTAATCATTTTTTTTTTCACAAGAGAAAAAACGTTGTTTTGAATATATTATATGAAGTAAAACAGTCCATGAAATCATTACATTTTCACATCTGAAGATTGGAATCCAAATATACATCCAGAAAAGTGGAAGTCCCACCCCAGACAGTGATAGAAAAATACCCCATGTCACATACAGGGACTTGATATAAAACCCAGTAACGGTCCACATGGAGATTATCGACAATCTGAGAAAGCATCCAAATATGCCCCAGGCATCTATAAGAAAGTGAAATAGCAGTATGTAGAATAGTAAAGCAACAGATAGAGTACCGACGTCCATTGTTCCAAATACAAATTAAAGTACCCAAAATCCCGCAACAGAGAAAAACGTTAATCATGTGAGGAGTGTGATATGTCCAAAATATAAAAAGACCATCAGACCATATCAATAAACCAGCAACATAGACCAGCATCGCTAGTTTTGAAGGCAGAGTGATAAACATTAATCTTTTTTTTTTCACAAGAGAAAAAGCGCTGTTTTGAATATATTATATGAAGTAAAACAGTCCATGAAGTCATTACATTTTCACATCTGAAGATTGGAACCCAAATATCCATCCAGAAAAGTGGAAGTCCCACCCCAGATAATGATAGAAAAATACCCCATGTCACATACAACGACTTGATATAAAACCCAGTAACGGTCCACATGGAGATTATCGACAATCTGAGAAAGCATCCAAATATGCCCAAGGCATCTATAAGAAAGTGAAATAGCAGTATGTAGAATAGTAAAGCAACAGATAGAGTACGTACCGACGTCCATTGTTCCAAATACAAATTAAAGTACCCAAAATCCTTGAACAGAGAAAACGCTAATCATGTGAGGAGTGTGATATGTCCAAAATATAAAAATACCATCAGACCATATCAATAAACCAGCAACATAGACCAGCATCGCTAGTTTTGAAGGCAGAATGATAAACATTAATCATTTTTTTTTCAGAAGAGAAAAAAATGCTATTTTGAATATATTATATGAAGTAAAACAGTCCATGAAGTCATTACATTTTCACATCTGAAGATTGGAACCCAAATATCCATCCAGAAAAGTGGAAGTCCCACCCCAGACAATGATAGAAAAATACCCCATGTCACATACAGGGACATGATATAAAATCCAATAACGGTCCACATGGAGATTATCGACAATCTGAGAAAGCATTCAAATATGCCCGAGGCATCTATAAGAAAGTGAAATAGTAGTATGTAGAACAGTAAAGCAACAGATAGAGTACCGACGTCCATTGTTCCAAATACAAATTAAAGTACCCCAAATCCTTGAACAGATCAAGAAAAACGCTAATCATGTGAGAATTCAAAGTAAAGTTAATCTATTAACATTGCGAATAAAATTACACCGAAGTCAAAAACATTGCCTGGCCATACTCATGGCAAATTTGTCATCAAAAAATCAAAAATTAAGAAGACTTCCCTCATACGGGGAAACCAGTCTTGAACGTTTAATTTACGTAATTCAAAAAAGAGCATTAAAAGGCTTCTCAAAGACAAGAAATAAAACTAAAAGTGCTCTAATTAACTCGGGCTCATGGCAAGAAAACAAATTAAACAAATAATTCCTCCGTCGGTTCCTCCACCTATCACACCCTCATCCTTCGGAAGGTCCAGGATCGCTAGGTGCTATCTCCACATGCATGCCACGGCTCCCCTCCTGAAGGCCCGAATGCTGGCCGGCTTTTTCCGAGCTCAGACCCGCCGGACGGGTGCATTCTTCCTCCGTTTGGGCCTCCTCGCAGAAGACCACAGTGACTACAGCTGTGATTCGCGGGCGGTTGAGAGTGCAATCAAAGGGAAAATTGCGCACAAGGCCGTGGGGAAGGTGAACTAGCTATGGGGAAGCCACTACATTGGGAACGAAGTATGGTGGCTACACAAAAATGTTACAAGCCGACCCCGCCCACTCCTAGTATTTGGATACCACCTAAGTAATAATCACTGGACTGGGCGGAAGTCATCTCTGTTGAGGTGCTGGAGGGAGCACGCCGGGATTGACCTCTAGTGCTCCCCCTGCTGCAACGCATCCTATGACGCACACGAGGCATGGGTGCAATCTCAGGCGCAGTGGGCACAGGAGACGAAGAAGCAGAATTCCAATTAACAGAGGAAGACAGACAGAGACAGAACCGAGAGAAATGGAAATATGCAGCAAAGTCTAGGCAGAAGTTCCGCTGGCCACTTCTCCTTATCGTCATAGTTACCAGGCAGTGTAATCCAGCAACCGGCTTGTCTGAAAAACCATGGCTAAACGCCATTTTGTATGTCGACCCGTCTGCAATGCAATCAAAGGACGCCCATCATAATGAATCTCTGATCATTAATAATGAGAGCCGAAGGTCGGATCAAATTGGAGCGTGCGGAATCGCTCAGAGGAGTGGAGGTCCGATCTTGAACAGTGTTAAAAATTAATTAATGCAGATTTGATGTGAAAACTTAATTGAACAGCGTTAAATGTTAATGTGATTGATATGAAATCGCCATATCCATGTCCCATCACCTTAAATGCCATCGAATGCACCCGCAGCCGAGAGCAGGGCAAGTTTTTATTGAGGACACGTGGCAGAAATTGATTGGAGCGGATCTTTGTTTGGGCCACTTCGCTATGAATCCCACCCGTAAAATATTGTATTAATTTGATAAGGAATCTTCACGTCATAAAATTGGCCAACGTCAAGAAGTTTTTTAACGCGAATTTGGTTTGAATTATATTATCGTCGTTTAAGTCCAGCGGCTCATTTAAGAACAATTTTCTATAAAATTTGTGTTGGTTTTCTTTGATTATACATATTAAAATCCCGCTTTAATAAAGAGACAAAATTGTTGTGCTTTCGGAACCTGACCCGACGATTGGACATGAGTTAACAAACAAAAGGATAGCGGAACCAGACTTGCACCCGTGGTCAAGCCCTCTACCAAAACCACGAGCGGAATCACAAAAATGGGTTGCCCATATCGCGCCGCTTTTGCGGAGTAGGCGGTATTTCCTATTCGCGAGCGATTCCATAGGGAATGCGACACGTGGCGAAGTAACCCCCAGAAAACAACCGTTTAACCCACGCCATTGCACGTTAAAGCCCGACGTTGGAAGCCGAGTGAAATTGCCAAGAGTCGTTGATTTGGAGAAGGGCCATCGGACGGTGGTCGCACGTTGAACTTGCCCGGAGGTTAACTAAGGTGTGCGGAGGATAGCCAGGTACGACACGAGTGTTTGATTGGTTATTGATATATATAGGTGGGGCCGGAGTATAATGAAATTGTTTAATTAAACGATTGGCGGATAATTAGCATAAGTCTGGAGCGTGATTGTTGTAAGGCTGGGTGGTGAAATATAGAGCCGAAAGTTCATTACAAGTTATTTATTTAAAAAGAAAAGTGGAGTATAAATACAAAGTGTTGAAATTTAAACATTGGTTATAAGGATTGGAGATAATATAAAGTCGGGAATATAAATTAAAGTCCAACCATTGTGGATAGTATTTATTTATCAAATTCTACGAATTTGATAAATAAACCCGAAGAAAGAAGAAGTCAATTAAGACTCAAGCTGGAGGAAAAGAACGGGGTACACCAAGGGAAAATGCTGACAGAGCGATTGTAGACACACCAGCTCTCCTTGGGGGTCCAATTTCAGTTTTGTTGCGTCACACGATGATCTCTCTTCTCCGGCATTTACTTGTATTGAAGATCACTATTCTAGGAATAAGGAGTTATTTTCTCCAAAAATAACCCTAGCCAAACATTGACAATGCATCAAGGATATCTTTCTATGCTTCATAAGCACATTTGTTCTACTTCTAAATCATGTCTTGGAAGTGGTTGTTGTGCTGGAAATTATTCACTAGTTGGTTTCATACGAAAGTCTTTTTCACATTTTCAGCATCCAATACATGAAAAAGATAATGGTTTAAAACAACATAAATATTTGAAATTTTGCAAGAATTGTCCGGCACACTTTGAATATGAATTTTGAAGTCAAGTGCATGATGCTGTATAGGATCAAGTGTCATTTTCAATACCAAATGTTTCACAAGAAACTTCTCAACATGCTACCCTGCAGTAAGGATTAAATGACAATATTGCATCAACTATTTCCATAATAAAAGTGCACCTTGGCCATAAGACTAAACACCTACAAATGTTGTAGATCTAACAAGACCACAAAATCAAATGTATTCCACAAGGCCAATATTGTATGAAAAATGAAAAGGAGTTTGCAACCAAAAATACCTTAGGCAACTAATTCAATTAGATACACCAAACCATCAGCAAAAAGAAAAACCAGCCTACTCAAAAGGCAAGCGTTTACCTCCTTTGACAAAATTTTGAGTTCCGAAACAAGGGCCTTTATTGTCTTGTCAATGCCCCTAGTAATTTGAATGGGGTTTGCACCTGCTGCAATAACCTAAACAAAAAGGTTTCATTTCAAATTATTTTCCACAAATTTAAGATACAACCATTGTCAGTTTTGTATTTCCTAACAAGCTCATAAATTTTGACAAAAGAACCAAAAATTTTTAATACATGATAGCAATTTTTTCACTCAAAAACTATCTTAGACTCAATAAACCCAACCCAAAACTAAAAAACCAAACACCATAAGACCCTACAAAAATGAATAGATGATCTTAATCCAGTACCATCGACAAAAAGTTACCTTTACACCCTCACTTATTAAACTCTGTGCTGTTGAATTTTAACTTCAACTGCTGCAGCAGAAGGACGGATGCAGCAGCAACATTTTTTTTTGGAGGTTGCTTGCATGCCATCCAGAAATTTAATTCAGCATTTAAAATTCCTGCAAGTTTTTTTTGTAGACGGCCACAGCCATATTTCTGTACATGATTGTATTTAAACACAACAGCCAGCATTAACGCAATTCACCAACCAGAAATTAAACAAACAGAAATTTACCCGACAGTTTTGTAAATTCAAAAGGAGGACACGTGGAGCATTAATATTTGATCGCATGAAATTGAAGGGAATCTGAAAACCTGAAAACCGGACCCGAATTTTTTATAGGGCACATTGGATTGAGAATTCGAGTTAAAATTAGGCAGATGTCAGCATCCCATTTTGGAACGCGAATTTGGTTTGAAATTCAATCTATTCAGACTTTTGAAGTCCGATGGAAAGGGTTCTTTAATGTTTTGATAGTTTAATATATACATATGTTATATATATATATCATATGCGAAATGAAAGGTGGGCCATAGAATTTAGTTTTAATTTTATTTTTTTTAAAAGAGGGTTTATTATAATATGTTATATATGTTCCGGCATATAAAAATAAAAAGGTCGAAAAAGCTTGGTAGTTTTTTTTATAGACAGTACGTAAATTTTTTATTACATAGCAGTGTGTAAAAAGTGAAAAACCGAGTGTAACTTTTTAAGTGTGTATGCACAGCAGTGCGAAAGGGAAAAACACAGCAGAGTGTTTTAGAGACAGAGTATGTTTGTTTTGAACAGACAGTGAGTTGGTTTTATGCACCGCGTTTTGTAGCAGTCATAATTTTGTAATCCCTCTCAATGAGGAAGTAGTGTAATAGTTTTTTTTTTAGTTATTGAAGGGAATAGAAGTTTGTTTTCAAAGTATTGAAACTCTGTCTCCTGTCAAAGAAATTTTTATTTTCTCTGTGTTAGAGGAAGGGAGATTTATGGGTGGTTCTTATGAATCAACCAACCATTCATAACATGCTCATCAATCCAAACCATAAGTATTATGTGACAATATTCAAGCAGGCACTCAATCGGATTTCTGAAGCTATGTTAGAGAAACCCTAAACTCTCACTGAAAATAGGTGAAATGTGGCACCACTCAGAGATTGACATGTGCCACTTGGTACAAGTGGTAGACAATTGGCATGCTCAAACAACGAGGTGATGCAGGAATGACATGAGGGAGAAAATATCAGAAAAGCCCCAAATCTGGAGAACTAAAGCTCATCACCAACCTGAGATTGACAACTTTACATGATGTAACCTATGAAAACGTAAATGGAGAAATCATAGTAACAATAAAGTAACCTATGTAAAAATAAAGTCAGATTCATCCTGGGAGTGGTAATGGGAGAAATCATAGTGAACAACAGGAAACATGCAGAGTTGCTTACAATCAAATAGATGAAAAAACACATACAAAAACCTAGATAATAATCATGAACAAGCTTAATATTGAATTATGAACTGTAAAGGAACTTACAAAATGTGACATTACGAACCTGGTCAAGCGCACAAGCAAAAATATCCCGGACATGACCCTGGTTGACAAGTTGTATTGCTCATGATGCAAGAGGATTTGTACCTGCACTGCCAAGTCAATCAAAATCCATCATTATCTATACAATAAATACAAGTAATTGATGTAGTATTTTTTTACTCTAAGATGCATTCTTATGATAATGTTAGAACATATGTTGAAAATGTCAAAACATACCTGAATAAGCTCCTCTTCATTTCAAGAACAATTTATTGGAGTCGCATGAACTTGGAACAAGCGTCCCACGATCTGAAAGAGTAGCAACTAAGTCAACAGTGACTTTTTTGTTGCTACGCTGGATCAAGGGAGGTTTGCTCCAAGATTAAATCGCTCCAATAAATTATTCTCTACTAAACAGGGCCAACCACATGAAGGTGGAAGCTCTTATGGCCCCTCCCCGCCCCCCCCCCCCCACATCACTCTCAATTCCCCAATACCCAATCTATATTTCATTTTTTACTTTCATGAGCATAAAAAAAAATATTCAATAACTAATAAAAAAACAATTCAACAAAAGTACGCAAGGAAACATTGCAATTAATGCTTGACATAAAAATAGTATGATAAATGAGTTTTTTATATAACGCAAAAAACGTTCCAAGTATGGTAACGTTTGTCTTATAATAATACAATATTTTACATTGCCAAATTTTCTTTTTCTTCTTCCTATTTTTAAAGCTCCTAATTACATCATCAATATCATCGTGCTCTGCTCCTGTTTCGTGCCTTTCAACCCGCACTGCTGACCTAGTTGTGTATTCACGATGTCTGGGCTCATCCAGTGACGGGGCATCGCCTACAAAAATAGATAATATTAAATTTTAATTGTCAGTTTTTAAATATCATTGAACTAGTTCGGTAATATTAATAAAAAAAATTGCAACGAGATTATTTACCTGGTGCACCAGTTGTCGCCGCTGACCTAATTGCGTTGTCACGATGTCTGGTCTCATTCAGTGACGGGGCATCGCCTACAAAAACAGATAATATTAAATTTTAATTGTCAGTTTTTAAATATCATTGAACTAGTTCGGTAATATTAATAAAAAAAATCGCAATGAGATTATTTACCTGGTGCACCAGTTGTCGCCGTTGGGACTGTTGCCCTGTCTTCCTCTCTGGTGGTAAGATCCTCAAGGGAAACATTCTCTGTCATTTAAAAAAAAAAACGTTATAAGGACAACCATCAAGGTATAATTAGAAAAAATTATAAGTGGAAATTAATTACCGTCACGGCCCTCACTGATAGCAGCATTGTCGGCCTGGTCCCCACTACAATGATCAAGTTGCACGAGAGGATCATCTACATCTGGCTCTAAAACTGGGTTATTTACCTCGTCGGTAGTGTTGCTCCCCTGATTTAAACAAAGTTGTTAGACATTAAATTTATGGACGAAAACAAAAATATTGAAAGGTTAATATTTTACCTTATCAGGCATTGTAGATCTTGGGACCTGCCCCAAGCTTCTGCGACGTTCAACTACAGCTTGATAGCCAAAACGGAAAGCAATATTTTTATCTTCCTCTGTAGTTATTGTTCCGAAGTCATCACCCTACATTATATATGATTGTGTATTTTTATAATCATATCTGATAGGATTACAAAAACATTGGAAGGCGATACAATTAATTATAAGATGTTTAGCTACTTAATTACAATTCTTGCAGCTAATTTCAAGTAGCCACCCTGGCCTAGCTTATGATGGCCCTTTTTCTCAATCCTAGCTTTGGTTGCCTTTGAGGTGTCAGGCAACCTAGCATCAAAAGATTGAAGTCAGATATGACGTAGCACACTTTTATTTTAGACATAAAGAAAATTAAAGCTATTGAATTAAAGTTGTAATTTACCTTGCGGGTCCAATTGGCATTTTTCCTTCTTTCTTTGCCCTTTTCTCTTTTCCGTCATGGATGAGTGCTCTCCACTCACTCTCTGAAACTGCGAGAGGACGCTCATATCTAGGGTTAAATTGCAATTACGTCCTATAGGTGTCCCTGGTATATTTCAAATATTTTCCGGCTACCTGAGCCACCGCTTTTCTGTCAAATGTGCCGACCCCAAAAAGGGCTTCTAGATAATCTAAAAGTTCTTTTTTCAGGTTGGAATTCTGGGAATTCCACCCCGTACGTATGGTTGGGCCAAAAATTACCAACGCATGGCTCTCCAGAATCCTGTAGAACTCATTGTTTCCTACACAGAATAAAACCAAAAGAAAAAGAAGATATTATCATTAATTTAAAAATAAAAATCATGATAAATATGTCTTAGATAAAGTACATGAAATAGTTAAAATATTAAAATTTACCTGGGAGTTGTACATGCTTTATAGGGACACCCTCATCATTCACCAACAACGTGCCATTAATGGTCCCTGTGGAGCTGACACGTGTAGCTCCAAGAAACGCAATAATGTAGTTGGCCATATCAGCCTCATCATTGCCAACACGTTCAGCAGTTGGCTGGGTGTCAGCTTGGGCAGGGTGTGTTTCTTGGCTAGCACCTAAAGGAGTAGAAGGTGTACGAGAGGGTTGTTGGGCAATCTCTTGCCCTTGTGTCCCACTACCACCAACACCGGGTTCAGCAAATGCCAGAAAACGCTACATACAAAAGAACTTTTTGTTAGTTTAGTCAATGTAAAAATTAAAAATCAAACTATCACAATTCATCTCATGCAGAAAAAAAAAAATATATCCTTTTGACTTTTTATTATTACCTGATATCTATTTAGCTGCCTCATAAGATGTTGTATCCTCTCTTCGGTTTCAGGTGTTTGAGGCGCGTCTATCAAAGCATTAAATTCCGACCTTGCATCTCGTGCCTTTTTTTGCAACAAGAACACTGGAGATAGGGATGAAGAAGCTCTTCCTCAAAGAGGGAATCATCAGGCGTACCATGGCTAGGTGTCTGCATATTTGAACAAAATTAATATTATTTCAATTATGTAAATAACTAAAATACCTGAAGATAGAGAAATGCTGGCACTTTACATGTTCTTCCACTGGCCTCTTTCCACGATCATCCCGTCTCGGGGTTGTTCCTGCACTGCTCTGATCAGTCTGCCACATTGCAATAAAATTATAAATGTAAAAACTTGAAAACAATATCTAACTTGAAAACACAAAATGAAAACCGAAATAATTTCTAATAAGACACCGGAAGACAGAGTTAGAGTTTCAAATATGCCTTGCATTGAATTCAGTCCTGGAAACATGTCATTGCACATTAAGGCACCCAAACATTCAATCCATAAATGATATATTTAAGTAGGCTTCTCCTATTCTGGGAAAACACCATACCTATAATGCATTCACTTGCATGTATAAAGGGAAAGGAAAACATGTTTTCATACAACGGTGACAAAGGCATCTTGGGGAAAGGTATCTTGACTTTTTATTTATGTTTTTCACCCACACCACTCTCGTGTTTTCACTAATCCCGTTTTGTCATTTTTGGATTCAAATTAAGTTAAGGCCTTAAGTATTTTTTGACCTTTCGGTGTAGTTTTTATAAGTGGCATGTATGGATTTTCCATTAATTCTGCACTTTTTTTCTTCATGCGCATGTTTCCCTGGAAATCAAATGCATGATTTAGTCCCATACATTTAACAAGTTGTTGGATCAACTCCATAGGAAATATCATGTTTCCTATTCAATCAAAATTTATCTCAGTTAGGGTAGGTAGGAAGGTTTTCCCTTTGCATTAATAGGGCACTTCTAGCTTGCATTTTTATTATATCTTTCAAATTTAGTGTCGTTTCAATTAGGGCATGATTTTTTGCAACTTTCAAGGTGAGAATGAACAAAGACAAATTTTTGTGATGGATGATTGTATATGACTCCATGGCCAGAGGAAAAGGCACTAATCTACTTCTTCAAATATCTATAGTTCTCATTCACCTCATATGAACATGGTCCCTGATTTTGAGCCAAATGTTGCAGCAAAAAGTCCCCCCCCTCCATAATTTGATATTCAATGGAAATTTCTTAAATTGATGATGGGGCAAGATTATGGAACATTGGCACATACATATGTAATGGAATTCCAAGATCATGATATATGTTTTCATATGTTTATGGCAATGTTCCACCAAGTCCCCTAGAGGTGGGAGCGAGGGGACGAGGGAGCGCGAGAGCGGCCTATGCAAAAGCTCCCTACCAATTTTCAAGAAACGTGGGGGGACGTCGGGGTCATAAAAATTATAAAATTTAATATTTAAAATGTAACTATATTTTTGCAAGGAATGTATATACAGTCATCATACACTTGCATCATGAAATATAAATCATAAATGATAAAATTACAAATTGATGAATGATGAATCATATAATTGAAACAAATTTAAAAGTTAAAAGTTAAAACATACATCATACAATCATGCATGTAAGTTTGTAAGTTTGTAACCATATAATCATTAATGTAACTACTAACAATGTACAATGAAAATAAAGTTTAAGATATCATATGACATATTATATCAAGATTCAAAATAGAGTTTAAACTCAAGTTTACAACTCAAGTCTGAAACATAAAACTTAAACACAAATAAGTTATGTCTGAAACATAAAACATAAAACATAACATATGAATATCAAATGATATCATCATACTGATAAATGAGCATAAATGCTCAAGTTAATGCCCCACTAGTCTCTGCATCCAACTTCTGCATGAATATATCAAGATCAACCATGTCACCATCCGAATCAGAATCACTTGGATTCTCAAATATGCTAAGTGGCACATCAACTTTTAACACGAAACCATAAACTAAAAGGGGCGGTGAGGGGACGTGAGGGGGCATGAGGGAAACATCCCCTAGAAGTCCCCAAGACCCCAGAGCGCGAGGGGGCGAGGAATCTAGACCCCTAGGTGGGGGGGCGAGACCCCGTGTAACACTGGTTTATGGAGGTGGTGGAGCAAAAAAGAGCTCAAATAGAGTTGAAATTTTTCACATAAAAAGGACTGTGGGCTTGACTAATGGTTCCATTTAAAAAATGATATCTAGACAAAGAATAAGTGTAGCATGCAAACATGCATTGAAAATCCATCTGAGTTTGCATTGTATTACTTATGATGGATTCAAATTTTGGTTTCAAAATGCCAGGTTATGGCATGATTTTGTCGAGAAACCCTTAGTTGGATTCTCATGTTGGTTTAATTTATATTTTAAGTTTGTTTTGCAATCTTTGGGTGATAGTAACTCATGAACTAGGTTACCACTGTGTAACAATCATATTTCAAGAATAAAGTTGTGATTTTTTTATATTATTATTATTATCTATTAGCTACGAGTATTGACACCTAATGCCTGGAATTTTGACATCTTGATAGCATGGATAATTTCGAAAATGTTTCTAGTAATGTTACCATAATAACTATCATTACGTGTCTTCACTTTTTTCACCATAATAGACCTGTGATATGGACTCATCACACAACTTCATATGCTATGTCCCAACAAGTTCTAACTGGTTGAACCTACCTCATAGTGTGGTTATTAAGGACAAGTTGCTTGATATATAACTCGATAGCATAGACCACGTTGCAGTTCTAAAAAGAATCCTCAAGTGTCAAAAAAACTTCACAATATGTTCTACTATAAAGCCTTTTGGGATACCCGAAATAATATATGTATCATTGATGAATTTTAAAGTATGACAAGATCCAGAGGGAAAGGAAATCAATGGAAGAGTGATCCACCAATGAGAACCTAGAATTTAGCATCAGATGAGTTAGAGTCTAGGAAATTGAAACCCTATAATTTTAATTAGTGATGAAGGACATCACATAGGTAATTGTATTTTCATGTAGAATAATCTGTTAATTCAAATTTAAACTACATAATATGAAAGGCATACCATAAATTTTTCCACGTAAGTCCAAACAACCTATAAAAAGGGAAAACTTTCTTTTTCCATGGGAAATAATTTACCTTTCCTTTTTCAAGGCAATCTAAATCACAAAAAATATGAACTATACTGCACACATTCTTGGATAATGTGAAAGTGGAAAAGGAATACCCTACACAAGTGATGCACATGTACATTTGAACACTAATAGATTTTTGTAGTTGAAATGCAATGCTTGTTTTCATTTAAATGTAGGGTTTTTAAAGCAGGGAGAAATAATGGCTGCCAAATTAATAAGCGTTTCTTTGGGAAAAATTTAAATCTTGTATTAGGTGATGAAGATAATAGAGGGTATTGAATCTTGATTCTTGACATCTAGAGAGAACCCTACAGCCTAACACAATCCAATGGAATTGACCAAAAAAACCCAAATAGAGTCAACCCTACTATAGGAGGAAGGGCCTGCAAGAAGAACTTACCATTTTGCAAGAGCTGAGGGTGAATGTTGTTCTGCAAGAGCTGAGGGCGAACAAGCCGAGAGGGCAAATGTTGTTCCGCAAGAGCCGAGGGCGCCATTTCTGCAGGCGACACGTTTTGAACCAGCTCGAGGCGAACTACAGGCGAATGTTGTTCTCAAGAGCTGTGGCGACGTCGAGGGCGAATGCTGCCGCAAGAGCTCGGTGGCGAATGCCGAAGGCTACGTCGTTCTGGCAAGAGCCGAGGGCGAATGCCGAGGGCGAATGGTGTTCCGCAAGAGCGAGGGCGCAATGCGCGCGTGATATCGACGTTAATGTAGCACACATGTACATTTGAACACTAATAGATTTTTGTAGTTGAAATGCAATGCTTGTTTTCATTTAAATGTAGGGTTTTAAAGCAGGGAGAAATAATGGCTGCCAAATTAATAAGCGTTTCTTTGGGAAAAATTTAAATCTTGTATTGGGTGATGAAGATAATAGAGGGTATTGAATCTCGATTCTTGAAATCTAGAGAGAACCCTACAGCCTAACACAATCCAATGGAATTGACCAAAAAAACCCAAATAGAGTCAACCCTACTATAGGAGGAAGGGCCTGCAGTAAGAACTTACCATTTTGCAAGAGCTGAGGGCGAATGCTATTCTGCAAGAGCTGAGGGTGAATGCTGTTCTGCAAGAGCTGAGGGCGAACGCTGAGGGCGAATGCTGAGGGCAAATGCTGTTCTGCAAGAGCTGAGAGCGAATGCTGAGGGCAAATGTTGTTCAGCAAGAGCAGAGGGCGAATGCGCGCGTGATATCAGACGTTAATGTGCTATTGCGACAAATACGAAACAATAAAATCATTTTTATGTAGCGCGCATATAAGTTTCGAATTTTTATGTAGCGCGCATATAAGTTTGGTATTTTTATGTAGCGCGAAAATAACTGTCGCTATACCGACGGCGGAAAAGGCGTCGCTATTAGGACGGGTGCCTCCAAACGTCGCAATGGCGACACCTAGACATTGTGTCGCAGTTGCGACGTTTAGAGTCGTCTCAATAGTGACGCTTTGGGCCATGGTGTCGCAATTGCGACGTCTTCCTTTAAACGTCGCAATTGCGACACGTTTTTAAGTGTCGGTATTGCGACACTTTTCTATAGACGTCGGTATAGCGACGGTTTCAGGCGGGATGGAAAAAATTTGGGAAAATTTCCGACATTTGGTCAAAAGCGTCGGAAACAAGTGTCGGAATTTCCGCCAAATGTAGTAGTGTCTTTTTGTATCATCTTGAACACTTCCTCTTTATGATTGACTAGCATACAATAATCCAAATACCTCTCTAGAAATGCTTGTTTCATATCTTCCCATGTTCTAATAGAACTATTGATCAAATTCATAAACCACTTCGATGTTGCTCCTTTCAATGTTGAAGGAAATAGTTTAAGTTTTTGAGCATCTTGTAAGTAGTCATAAGTTCTACATAGGACTTCAAATTCAAATAGGAAGGTTTCAGGATCTTCAGTTTTAAGTCCATAGAAGTTTGGAAGGACAAAGGGTGAAATGTTTTTCATAGTTGTATTGGTTTCTTCATCTACTATAGGAAACCCAAAAGAGCTTCCCATTTCTCTTCTACCTCTTCCTCTACCTCCTTCTCCTCTACCTCTACCTCTACCCCCTCCAAATAATGTGTGTTCTCCATTAAATATTCCTCCTCCCCCTTCTTCTGCCATAGTTGATTCTTCTGTGGAAGTGGAAAAGTTTGTGTCTCTAGCAGGGGTCCTTGAATCTTCTTCTAAGACAGGTTCAGTGGATGAAGTGGAAGGTATTTCTAATGGAATATCTGATCTTAAGTCTTCTGGAAGTCTAGGATCAGTAAAGGATGGAATGTGGGTCTGAGTTGGAGGTGTGCTGGCTCCTGGTCTAGGTGAAACAAGAGGTGTTCTAGGAATCAAGCTTCTGCTTCTGCTTCTTATGAATCTACCCCTTGAGTTTCTCTCTCTACGCATATCATTGTTTTTGGGAGTTAAGAAACAAGGCTACCTAGTTACACTTTCTCGGCAACGGTGCCAAAATGTTTGTACTCAACTTAGTGTTCCTAAATTGAGTTCATTAATTGTCAACCAGGGTTAGTAAACTGCTAAAGTGTGGTGCACTATATGTGCCTAGGTATTTGTTTCTCACTACGTTGTGTTTAGTGTTTTATGATGTTTTTGGTTTTATGGTTTTATGTTCAAAAGAAAAAAAAAGAGCTAAATGTTGGAAAAGAGAAGTGGATGGTTATACTAAAACAGAACAAAGCTTAAACTATGGATGACAAACAACAAATGAAAAGCTTGATAATGACTTCATTGCAAGAAAATAAATCACAACATGAGCTTGAACTTATCCAATTCATTCATTAAAGGTGTGTTGGAAGAGCTTGAGAAATGGACAAGTGAAGTTCTCCTAAATAAACAATCAACTCACAATATTACAAAATGATTATTTGTAACACAGTAAGGTTTCTATTCTAGATTAACCTATGATGCTGAAGTTACCCTATTATGCAACTTGACTTATCACTACTAGGCCTTATTCAGAAGTTTAGAGATTTTCTAGAATAATGTTTGGGAAAAAGGCTATAGGTGAATTTGCAAAGATTTGCAGAGTGGTCAAAGCCTTAAACTGATATTACTGACCCCTGTTCATGTGATGATGTATCAATATAAATTCAGAACAAAATTAAGTTTGTAAATAATGAAGGCCGAGAGACTAATTTTGACAACTAATACTACTTGAAATACAATGGATAACCTAGGCTAGAAAGCGGTCTATCAATCTTAAAATACAGTGACTACAACTTAAACTAGAATTCCATTAATATTTTCTTGAAACAAAATGAACTGAGACTGAACTAGAGTGCTTCTAATCTACTTGAAGTACAGTGAACAGAGTTAAACTAAAATGCCATTATCAAACTGGAAATGCAGTGACAGAGCTGAACTAAATGCAATCAACCTCCGGAGTGTTGTTACTAAATTAACATGCAGCTAGTCTATGGAATTCTACAGCCCATCTCGTTTCAATATGAATGATATTTTGGAAGAGTTTTTAAAACAAGTCTGGCTGTATTATTCTATGCAACTGAACATAAACATAAGATTTGAAAGCAAGTACGACTAGGATCTAAGATACCACAGCTGTTTCTTATTCATTGTTAATGATTTTTTGGAAGAGTTTGTAGGAGTAAGACCAGCTATGACACTTAGTGTAAACAAGCATAAATCATAAAATTCGAAAGGAAATGCAACTAAAATCTACAACACCACAGCTATGCCTTATTCATCGTGATGATATTTTGGAAGAGTTTATAAGAGTAAGTCTAGCTGTGATGATTAATGTAAATAAGCATGAAACATAAACTTCAGAAACTTGCTTAAGCTAGAAATGAAAAACGAGACTAAAATACTTATCTAAGTCGTATGAACAAAGCTGCTCAGGTAGCAGGGGCCCTCTACCACCGGAGTAGCACGCAAAATCTACTTCAAGATTGACTCAGCCTTTTAATAAAATGGTACTTCTTTCATTAAAAGATGAATTACTTCAAAACGGAGTGTTTTCAGACTTCTGAAATCTAGCAATCAAACACAAAATCTAACCTTGTCCCTCGGTTTCCTGAGCCATATTTGTAACAAATTTACATAACTGTCTTGAGATAACCTAGGGATAATTGTCTTTCCAAATAAAAACCAAACTAGGACTTTGATGGTGGTCACGTAATATAATTAAGGACATCTGGATTGTCCTTGTCCTATTAGGAGTCTCTCTCCTAGTTTGAGTTCCCATGTGCATAACCACCTACAGAATTCCGTTCAAACTTCATGGAGAGAAACAAATGATGAGGGAATGATGTGGAATACGACCATATGTGTTTTCCTCTGAGATGACACCTGGAACCTGCGTAGACATGAAGACAGCTGCATAATCGGCAACTAGCTACAGAATGTCTGCATTCTGTAGCTAGATCTAGTTCAAAAAGTACTACAATGACAAAATCATAAAAACATAGCAATTTAGTCATGATATTCATTCTTAAAGCAATTTTAATGAATTCTATTGATCATTTGAGCCTGTAATTAATAATGGACAAAGGAAATGAAGTGGAATGTGGTGGAAGAAAGAACATCTTTGGAGCTCAACACTCCTTGTCAAAGATTCCTCTAATAATGCTGCAACAAATATGGAATACTCCCCAAGATGGAAGATCTCTCAAATCATCAAATACCAAAGATATAATGCCATCTCCTCTTCCTGCAACATCATGCAAAGTGTGAGAGAAAATATGCTCTTGCTCTCCCAGAAACAGGAAAAGCAACAAGACATTTTGCTGCCTCCCCATACCTCCATCATACTGATCATGTGATGAAGACATGATGAATGATATGAGTATCATATCAACACCATGCATCCGTGCTCTATGTTGCTCAATGATGTAATTACCCATCCTCTTACTCTTAGGAAGAGTGTTTGACAAGCGATGGCCAAACTCTTTCAAGAGTAACCAGCGCAGCCAAGCTTCCTGTTGTCCCATATCATAGGTCTGCAACTAGCCTTCTAGCTCCTTTCTCATCAACCAAATCCACTCAATCAATTATGGATGCCCCCTTATTCTCCTTACCTTGGTACTCCTCCCATGAGGGCTACCATCCTCCCAAATCAAATTCCTGTCTTTGCACTTCATGGGATTTTGAAATGTAAGCTTCTCAAGGATCAATGAGACCCTATCAAGAATCAAATAGGTGGTAGGAAAAAACCTCCCATCATGATGTGTATGGCTCAAGGAATGTCCAACACAGGCATGAGAGATGTTATCCATCTTAAGATGTCCTCCATCTTCTATCTGCCCTTGTGAGAAAGGAAGAAAATTTTTGCACTCCATGGTGTGTTGAAGTGCACCTCTGATGAGATCTCTCCTTGAGACCTCCCTTTTATCAATAGTCTTCCAAAAACAATGAGGTCTTGGATCTGAAAGTAGAAGTTCCTCTTTGAGCTGAGAGGATCTCATTAAGAAAGTGTCATCTTGAAGGGGGAAAGGGTTTCTTACTCCAAGATGTCTACCATCAATCTTCAAGGCTTCAAACCCCAACCTCCAATGTGATGTACAATCCAACAATGGCTCATGAGAATGATGGTTTGATTCATTCTTGAGTGTTTCCATGTTGCACAGCGCAGTGCAACCAAGCTGCTCTATAGTAGAAATGGGATTTGACCCTTGGTCATGCAAAAGTAAATATCCACATTGATCAAAATAATTTGCTGCGACAATGGAATGTGGAAATATTTTCATACCTTGATGTGCATTTGGAACTTCTTGCAGGGCTGCAAGAGTCCCTTCCTCAAAAGTGTTGGCTGCCCCAACTGTTGATGCATGTGGCTGCTCCTCCATGAGTGTGACAACGTTATCACAAGCCTCCTCAAGAGGTGATGTGATATTTTCTTTCTTTGCTCTTTCTCCATCAAAGGTTTGGATCAACCTTTGAGTGAACTCTGCAAAAGTCTTCACCCTTGCATGGCTCAAGTGGCTGCACCACCAATCATAGGCTTCACCCTCCAAGTGCAGCGCTGAGATTTCAACAGCTTCTTTCCCTGCTACAGGATGTAGTAGGAAAAATGCCTCCAACTTTCTCACCCAAGTTCTTGCATTAGATGACCCATCAAAGGTAGACAACAGAAATCTATTGCCTTTGATTTCTTTTTTGCTACATGGCCTCTTCTCTTCCTTCAGCTGGATGAAATGAGGAAAATCTAGAGTCTCCCTAAAGGCTCTAGGTTGAGATCTATACTCAACAAGGTAATCACTGAGGATCTGATGATCCAAGTATCTTCCATGCTCAATGCCTTCTTCTTGATGAGAATACGAAGTGCATGGTACTTCCTCTTCTTCTTCTTCAGTCTTCTTGACCTCCTTGGAGATGTCTCCTTTGGATCTGAAAATAGATGAGAATAAACTCATCTTTTTCAACGTTCTGATCTTCTTGGGCTTAGACTCACAGGCTGAGCCAAGAAAGCTGCTACCACCCGAAGACTCGAAAACCACCCCGGTCATCACCTCAATGGATGACACTACTAGGGTAAGCTCTACTCTCTCTACTGAGGTGTCAACCGATATGGTCAAAGAAGTCTCCAACACAGGCGACCCCTGTGTCATACTGGGTGTATCCACATGCTCCCCATGATCCTATGTGCCCTCATCCTCCAAGTGCGAGGTAGCCATTTTGATGGCTTCCCCCTCCGTTATTCGGTCAAACTGGAAAGAGGTATCCAACTTTTCCACCCGATCTCAAACCGTGAAATCAGTGGATCCATCATATGTGGAAAAAGGTGTCCTCCTAGTGGTACGCTGCAACTCTGAACTCTGCGTGCTAGACCCCCCACTGTTCCTTCCTCCTTCATCCTGCCTGAGCTGGCAATAATCTCTGAAGGGCAAAGCTGCTCTGAAGTTTTCCCCCATGGACTGCCATTTGCGGAAATAATCTCCAAAGGGTATATGATCATGTCGCCTCCCTTTCTCACTCGGTACCAATGGTAAGAATGTAGGCATCGTGATCCTGGTTGGCCCACTGAAGGCTGGTAAATGCTGGTCATACTGTTGTGAGACCCCAATATTTCCACCTCTACTTTGTTTGGTGGGTAAGATTTTTCCTACCCTCTTTGTTCATAGAAAAATATCCCCACGGTTGCTCTTCCGGTGTCATAGACAACTAGCTCCACAGGCTGAGCCAGATCTATGCTCTGATACCACTGTAATATCCCGTTTCAAGGATATCTCTCAAACACAAGAAAACTCCAACCAGAGATGGACTGGGAGGGAATTTACCAGATATTTCACCTCTGAGGAGAGGGTGAGATCTGGAGGCTACCTAGCCCTTTCCAGACTCTGTCTAAGAGTATGGGGAAAACACACCAAGTGATATAATAATTGGAATGCTTGAAGAGGAAATTAACAGTAGTGCAAGCATGCAATAGCATATACAAAACATGTAACAGGTATTCAAGAAATGCAGAGAGAATGCTAAGCCATTTTATTATACTGAGAATAGAAATGAGTACAATAGGTGACCAGAGTGATGGCACCAATACTTGCACAAGGCAAGTGAAAAGAAATACTCTCAGAATGCTGATGGAATGGCTGCTCTCTAATCTGTGTCCTAACTGCTGGAAAACTATTGTGTAGCTGCTACTACTGGAATCAAGATGAGTATCTGGGGCTACCCCCCTACTCGGAATAATCTGAAACTCTGGAATCAGCCTCTACTCACCAAACCCAGAAAAGCTCAGAAATCATTTCTGAAATGACCGACCCCCGAAAATCACCCCTTTGAGGATCTACGCTATCCTCCAAGGTTCTGTGTTGAGGCTGAATGGAAACAACCAATATACGGCCCAAAACTCTGCCCAAAATCCTCCAACAAGCAAGGGCTGGCCCCTTGCTCGATCTCCAAGCTCGAAACCTCGGAAAGAAACCCAAACCGGAGCTCCCACGAAATGGACTGCGTCCTCCCTCTCAGGATTGCGCAGTCTATGAATACGCTGCTCCACTTTGAAAGCCAAACACCAATTCTCCTGCAAAATACTGATGGGAAAACCTCACTCGAGCAGGCACTCGAAGTCCCCCGGGGCTGAGGGTGAGATCTCCGAACGGAGACACTCGATGCACTAAACAGTGTTGCAGACAAGCTAAACAGCCAGCGTGCTCAAAGTCGTAACAACCAGTTAAATATGCATAAACTCAAATGAATGGAAATGGCTCTCCTCCTCTCCATATATAGAAAATGAAGGCCCCCCATGGGCCCTACTTCGAATTAGGGTTTCCCTTCCTTTAGAAGCGTCCCTCCTACGTTGTCCATGCAGTGCTTTCCCCCTCATACCCTGCGTTGGTTGACTTGGTCAAACCTCTTTGAAAATGTCTCTTTTCACACATGGGCGTGTGAAATCTAGTTCCATGGCTGATCCTTTTCATACTAGAGGGATTTAATTTATTTATTTATTATTATTGGGCCTCCTTTCCCAATTATTCATCTCCTAAATGAATTTAGACAAAAAATAATGTTCCAATTTATTGAAGAAAAATTTGGAACATTACAACCATGCATGCAATGAATGAGAAGTCAAGCTCAAATTGCGAGGCAAAAGCCTCACCAGCTGCAGACCCTAAATCCTTCTTGTTCTTCTTCTTTTGTGGACAATTAGTGGCATAATGTCCATGCTCGTGACAATGAAAACACTTCACTCTGGACATGTCATGTTTCTTGCCATTTTTACCGGACTCAGATTTGGAATGGAATTTATTTCCTTTCCCCTTCTTCGCCTTGGCATCCAAAGCACAATTTTCTTCATCGTCATTCTTAGATGAAGATCCATCCTTGGTATTTCGCCTGAATTCTTCTTATACCAAATCCGACCAAAGTCATTCCCAATCTGGCAGCTTTTCCCTTCCATTGATAGAGTCCTGATAACTATGCCAACTCTTGGGAAGTCCTAGAAGAGCTAGGCTCACCAAGTCATCATCAGCGATAGTAATGTCGATGCTCCCAAGCTCAACATTGGACAAACTTTTATTTATTTATTTGTGCATGGTGTCACCTTTCTCCATTTTGATTTTCCTGAGCTTGTCCTTCAGTGCCAATTTTCTATGATCACTGCTACTCTGAAATAGATCTATCAAAGCTTTCCACATTTCATATGGTGTCGCTTTTCCATGGATACTTGAGACAATGTGGTCTTTTAATCCCTCCAGTAAGATCTTTCTCGCCTTTACAACCTTCTTTTTCCAAGCATCAAGATTTGCAGCATCTTCTACAACGGGTTTGGGAACATCATTATCAATGAATTCTTTCAACCCATTGCCCTCCAGTACTACCTCCATCCTATCTTTCCACACAATCTAGTTAGAGTTGTCCTCAAATGCATACTCCAATCTCAAGCCATTGAAATCCATTTCGATCCAGAATCGCTTGTCGCACCAAGAATAACTTTTGCAAATTCGAATTCTATTCAGTCACAAACTCAGCTTCTCCTCCACTATAGTGATTTCCTGTGCTCTGATACCATGTAGAAATTATACAAACATGTGTATATCAATGGATTCAATCCAATCTAACAATGTACTAAAGCTAGATATTGAATCCCTCTACAAATCAATTACGGAAATTAAACACAATCGCCAATCACACGAAGCAAAGAAATAATCAAATCAAACCGCAACACAGATAATTTCCTAGGGAAAGCTTGTTTCTCAAAACGCCTCTATCTTCTATTGTATATTAACCATGGAATCATGAAACAATTACAATGCACTCTTCTCACAAGAGTCTCCTGCACTCTCACAACTATGTCACACTGTCCTGGACAAAACTAACCAACACTTTGCCAATTCTCAGCCTCTAAACAGCCTACCTTGCTTGCGCAATTCTTGATGAATGCAATCCCTATTCTTTAGGAATTTTGGCCTTCCAAAAGTGTGCAAGGATCATGGGAAATCCAATGGGTGTCTAGTTGCATGTGGTCAACCTACTAATCACACAACTGATAGTTAACATCCCTTTAACCTTTGTCTCAAATAGGTCTCCACTGCAACTAACATGCATGTAGCTATTAATAGTAAATCATTAGTTGCATGGAAAATCACTGATTTTGAATTAAATAATATTTAATTCACTTGATCTCTCACTAGTGCAACAAACAATTAAAACTAGTTCAACTGACTCTAACTCACCTCACTGAGTTAACTGATTACTCATGCATTAAACTAATGCACCAACTATAATTTGAACTCCATAACTAATAGAATTACTTTTCATGCCTCACCAACCACCCTCAACTCGAAATACATGAGCTAGTTGAGTTTATCACACTCAGTTAATTGTTACAAGTGATCATGAGACAAGAATACATTTTATTGTCCAATTTAATTAAGGGAGGATTAAATTAAACATTGCACCAAATTAATTAATTAGTTTGGCATTCACATTAATGTATCGCTAGGACCTATTAGTCCCACACTAGTGTGTGTGCTGCAATTTCTTATGGGACTTCAACACTATGATCGATTCCCCACTCTTTTCGTTGCACCATGCGTATTTTCCAAGCAATTCAAGGGATTCCCTCATCTAAACATATGAACTAACAGAATTCAAAACTACGCAGAGAAATAATGCACAAAGCAGAAAAGAAAAAGGTCATATTAATTCCTTAACAAATATTATATACAATGAGTCTTAAGAGGCTCATGTTTGAAACCTTTCTTGAAATACACTAGGGAGTTGCCCCCCCTATCCTACACACACAACTTTATGTACACTACACTGCTCAAAAAATATCTCTACAAACAAAGAGAAATTTGACATCTATCCAACAGACCAAAACTTCCATATTCCTAATTCTACACTTGTTACATTCGTAAAGGCCCACTTGGCCAACCATTAAAATAACCTAACAACTCAGCCTACTAACTGCCATTATTACAATAAGCCACATGGCTATACTAAAAACCCAGATTCCTTACTATAATTTCCTAATTTCTAATTTATACACAACAAAATAAAAAATCTCCTTCTAGAATCTACATGGCTCCATTTAGGCATTAAACAAAATAATTTTCCTAGGGTGATGTTCCCGCATCAAACAATTCCACTTGAAGATAAAATGACATTCTCTAGAGGGGGGATATTTTCCCACCACAAAGGTGACTAAAATAACCTAAGAATAGGACTATAAGATAATTCCACATCAAATGATAGCTTGTACAAGTTAACTAAGTAAGGAAGACTTAGTTAGCTTAGTCAATTCAAGTTGAGGGTCAAACTAGAGGCATGTAGAGTGTTCCCCTAAGTTTTAGGGGGCCCAGTTACAATTTATTTTGAGTTGTAATTATTTGAGTTAAAATCAGTTTAGCTAGCTCTAACTAATGGAGGAACTAGTGAGAGACGTAGTGATCAATCAGATAACTGATAATTCGCTAAAAATAGCTCATGCATGTCAGTTCTGAGGAAGACCCAGTTGAGATTGGAGTTAAAGGGAAGTGTACTATTAGTTATATAATTAGAAAATTTCACAGGTGGTGCATGGAGTTAGAGGAAGAGCCTTAATGTATTCCGAATCATTATTAGGGAATTTCTTATTTAATAGGGGTTCAATTTCCCTAGGGATTGCGCAAGAAAGCAGGGCATCCAGAGGCCAAGAAATTGGTTAAGTATTGAACCAAGCTAACATAGGAATCAGTGACACAGGCAGCGATAGTGCAGAGAGCTCTCAAGCCTGAGAGAAGCATTGTATTGTTCTCATATTCTTTGACATATGCAATATACAGATAGCAAGGTTTTTAGCTGAGGATTTCCCCAAATATATATTTGTGTTGTGCGATTGAAATTCTTTATCTTTCTTGTTCATGTGATTGTACGATCGTAATTGGTTTCCGCAATTTGTAGAGTAGATTCAAGTATTTTGTATTAACATATTAAAAGACTAGTTGAATCTACGTGGATTTTCTACATGGTATCAGAGCAGGAATCACCATAGAAGAGAAGAATATGAGTTTGATTTGAGTAGGTGAATCGAATTTGCAGAACTACTCTTCAGGACTAGCAGCAGGATTAGGATGTTTTTTTTGTGGATTGAGACTCGAATATGACCTTGAGGGTAGTTCGAATTACGTAGCTTGGAAGAACAGGATGGAAATAATGTTGGAAGACAATGGGCTAAAGGAGTTCATAGACAGTGATATTCCTAGGCCCAGGGCAACAAATGCTGAAAATTTGGATGCATAGAAAAAGAATGTAGCAAAGGCGAGAAGGATTTTGTTAGAAGGAGTTCGAGATCATATTATCTTGAACCTCCATGGAAAGGCAACTCCATATGCTATGTGGAAAGCCTTTTCAAAACAACAGCGGCTATAGGAAGTTCGCGCTGAAGGACAAGCTTTGAAAAATGAAGATGGAGAAGGGCGACACAATACCAAAATACTTAACGAAGTTCACTCAATGTCGAAATGGGCTTGGAAGTGTTGGTATTATAGTTTTCGAGGATGATCTGGTGAGCCTAGCACTTCTAGGCCTTCCCATGAGCTAGCACAATTACTAGGATTTGGTGAATGGGAGAGAGAAGCTACCAAAGTGGGAGTGATTGTGGTCTGACTTGGTACAAGAAGAGATTCGGTGGAATACCAGAGATGGATCCTCATCAAATACTAATGATGAGGAGAACTATGCCTTAGCTAGAAAGGCAAAGAAAGTGAAAGGGAAGGCATCCCATTCAAAATTAGATTCTAGTCGGGCAAGTAAGAAGAAGGACTTGTCGAAGATTAAATGTTTTCACTGTCATGAATTGGGACACTATGCCACAAAGTGTCTACACAAGAAGGTCGGCAAGAAGCCCTTAGGAGGAGCATCAAGTGAAGCTCTTGCTTCAAAATTCGAGTTGGATTTCACTCTCATCGCATGCATGGTGTCATCGGTGATGGGTTATGTGTGGTACTTGGATAGTGGAGCTTCATTCCATATGACCAACAATATTCAACAACTTGGAGGAGAAGGATCTCCAGAGTCACATCGAGATGGGAGATGACGGGAGGTATAGCACAACCAACATAGGTATTGTTAGCTTCAAAGGGAGTCGAGTACACCTCTCACATTAAAAGATGTCATGTATGTCCCTGGTTTAAAGGAGAACTTAGTTTCATTGCTATGTTAGAAGACAGTGGCTATGATGTGATATTTAGCAAAGAAAAGGTGTTCCTTTGTCTCAAAGGCATGAGACAGGTGAAGAAAATTGGGGTTCGGGTAAAGAACCTCTACAAATTGGATGTAGAAGACTATGTTGTCTTGAGCACGAAAGCAGAGAAGGTGTAGAGTCAAGACATCGGTGAGTTATGGCATAGAATATCGGGCCATCTACACCATGGCACTTTGAAGATCATGCAATAGATTTCCACAGGACTTCCCAAGGGTGCAATTGAGTAGCGCAATACATGCAAAGGGTGTACATTGGGTAAGTACACCAAAGCCACCTTTCATGATAAGGACAGTCAAGCGAAGGCAATCCTTGAGAGTTCACTTAGATGTGTGTGGACTGTTCTCGACATCCTCCATAGAAAAATACAGGTATTATGTGATTTTTGTAGATGATTTTTCATGCAAGTGTTGGATGTTCTTCATGTAGAAGAAAGATCAGACGTTCTCAGAATTTTGTGAGTTCAAAGCACTTGTCAATAAAGATACAGGGAAGAAGGTGATGGCTCTCACGAGCGACAACGATGGAGAATGTGTCGAATTAATTCAAGAAATTTTGTGCTTCAGAAGGCATTTGACAGGAATTGATAGCACCTCATAAGCCACAGTAGAATGGGGTTGCAGAAAGGAAGAACACAACTATTGTGGGACCAGCACGAGCAATGTTTCATGATCAGGGCATGCAACACAGTAGTATTTGTGCAGAACAGAAGTCCTCATCGAATTCTCAGGATGAGTACACCAGAGGAAGATTTTTCAGGTAAGAAACCAGATGTGGCACACTTTAAAATTTTTTGTTCATCAGTTTATTGTCATGTAACCAAAGATGCTAGGAAAAAGCTAGAACCAACAATTGAGTTGGGAATATTTGTGGGGTACACTGATACACTTCACAACTATCCGATGTACTTGCCATCTCACAGGATGATAGTGGTCAAAAGAGATGTGAAGTTCGATGAAGAAAAGGCCATGCAAATTTCCCTTGAGAGGGAGCTTTAGTTGCATGTAGTTGAGGAGCTCTTAGATCCAAAAGAATAACCTCAAGATGTGGAGCAGCCACAAGCAGAGGAACAGAGGGTGGAAGCACCCACTCATGTAGAGACATCTAGAGATGGAAGGAAGCGCACCAGAGAGGCTGACAGGTTGGTGCTTGATGTTAGAGAGAACGTGGGAGCACCCACATCACAGCACAAGCAGAGAAGGTCCCTAGAGCGGTATATTGGCCACATGGATCTTATGAGCAAGTGTAGAAAATGACCCATCCCCATTTGAGGAAGCAGTGCAGCAACTAGTATGGGTTGATGCCATGGTTGAGGAGTATGACTCCATTATCAGAACAATGCATGGGAATTTTTCCCAAGACCAGAGGGAAATTCAGTTGTAGGATCCAGGTGGATCTACAAGGTGAAGCAAGCAGCAGATGGGAGTGTTGAGAAACACAGGGCCATATTTGTGGCCAAAGGGTTCTCTTAGGTGGAGAGAATTGATTACGAGGAGACTTTTGCTCCATTTGCAAGGTACTCGTTAATCAGATTTATCCTTTCACTTTCAACGCAGATGGGATAGAAGATACATCAGATGGATGTAAAGACAGTCTTCCTCAACAAAGTGATTGAGGAAGAGGTGTACATAGAGCAAGCGAAAGGATTTGAGACCTTCAACAGAGAGTCGCATGTGTGCAGACTCGAGCGAGCGTTGTATGGACTGAAAAAAAACACCCTATGCTTGGCACACCAGGATCGACAACTACTTCATCGGGTTGGGCTTCACCAAAAGTGAAGCAGATGCAAACCTTTACCATATTGTGGTAGAAGTTAAATTATTGTTCATTGTACTATATGCCAATGATTTGATTCTGACAGGTGATGAGCAGCTGATCAAATCTTGCAAAGAGGATCTTGCAAGAGAATTTGAGATGAAGGATATGGGGCTCTTGCATTATTTCCTTGGAATGGAAATTTGGCAAAGAGGTGGGGAACTATTTGTATCTCAGGAAAAGTATGCCAACAAGATTCTAAAGAAGTTTCACATGGAGAGGAACAAACCCATGGAGACTCCTCTAGCAGTGAATTTGAGGAAGGAAGATGCTACTTCAGGCGAATTGGTAAAAGCTACCATCTACAGGAAGCTCGTGGGTTCACTCATGTACTTGGTGAACACACGACCAGACATAAGTTATGCGGTTAACCAGCTTAGTCAAGCTATGGTTAAGCCTACCAAGCTCTATTGGAAGGCAGGAAAACATGTGTTGAGATACCTCAGAGGCACCACTCAGTTTGGGCTATGGTACATGCGAATAAAGGGAGTGAAGCTTCGAGGCTTCACAAATGCATATTGGGAAGGGAGTCCATCTGATAAGAAGAGCACATTAGGGGACATCTTCAGTATTGGGTCAGCAGCAGTTTCCTGGTACAGCAGGAAGCAGAGATCAGTTGCACTCAGTTCAACAGAGGCAAAGTACATGCTTGCTAGTCAAGCATCTTGTGAGGCTATCTGGATGAGGAAGATCCTTGTTGGGTTGTTTGTTCAGCAGATGAATCTAACGGTGATTTATTGTGATAACTAGAGTTGCATCAAACTCTCGATTAATCCAATTTTTCATGACAGGTCCAATCATATTGATATTCGGTATCACCATCTCAAATATTGTGTGCAGAGGAGGATTATGTCATTAGAGTACATTCCTCAAAAGGAGCAGGATGCAGACATCTTGATGAAGGCATTGTCAAGAGGCAAATTCAAGTTCCACAGAGGTAGGATCAAGGTCGTATACAATCCCTTTCTTGTTGAGAGGGAGTGTTGAAAATGGCAGCAAGAAGAGGCTTCTAATTTAATTTTCCCTTAATTAAATTAGAAGGAAATTGTAATTCCACATCACATGACAGCTTGTATGAGTTAACTATGTCAGGAAGACTTAGTTAGCTCAGTGAATTCGAGTTGAGGGTCAAACTAGAGGCATGTAGAGTGTTCCCTAAGTTTTAGGGGGGGGCAGTTACAGTTTATTTTGAGTTGTAATTATTTGAGTTAAAATAAGTTTAACTAGTTCTAACTGATGGAGGAACTGGTGAGAGGTTCAGTGAATTAAATCTGATTTAATTCACATGCAATGATCAATCAGATAACTGATAATTCGCTAAAAATATCTCATGCATGTCAATTCTGAGGAAGACCCAATTGAGATTGGAGTTAAAGGGAAGTGTACTATCAGTTGTATAATTAGAAAATTGCTCAAGTGGTGCATGGAGTGAGAGGAAGAGCCTTAATGTATTGCACAATCATTATTGGGGAATTTCCTAATTAATTGGGGCTCAATTTCCTTAGGGATTGTGCAAGCAAGCAAGGTATCCAGAGGCCAAGAAATTGGTTAAGTATTGAACCAAGCTAGCCTAGAAATCAGTGAGACAAGCAAAGATAGTGCAGAGAGCTCTCAAGCCTGAGAGAAGCATTGTATTGTTCTCATATTCTTTGACTTATGCAATATACAGATAGCAGGGTTTTTAGCTGAGTTTTTCCCTAGATAAATCTGTGTTGTGCAATTAAAATCCTTTCTCTTTCTTGTTCATGTGATTGTGAGATCGTAATTGGTTTCTGCAATTTGTAAAGTAGATTCAAGTATTTTTTTTTAGCATATTACAAGATCAGTTGAATCTACGTGAATTTTCTATACACAAGTTTGTGGGAATTGACATTAATTCTATTTTTTAGGGGGGAAGGCAAGGGTTAGTGACAAGATTTTGAGGTTGAGCTTGGGCGCAAGAAGAGGGAGTTGGCACTAACATGAATTGAGATGGTGTTGCACTGAAAATTGTCATCCTGACATTCTGGTATGTGTATGAGCTCATTATCACTCATATTTCCTCCTTTGCAAGTCTAACACATGAGTTCCTCATGTCAAGCCTTGAAAATAAGAGAAAAGTTCTTAAAAATCTCCTTAACTCTGGTATCGCACTTTCTCTGTATCTTGTCTGCGGTCCCGCACCTAATGTTCATATCTCCTGCGTACCTGAACGCACTTTTTTTGTGTTATGGGTGCGGACCCCTGTAAAAGATTAAAAAGGCACAAGTAAACTCAAAAAGCTCATTTTCAGTAAAATCTAAAAGCCTCTAGAAATAATCTTGCGGTGGCAGAACCACTCTTTTGAGGTTCATGTATCCCTTACCTTATGGAGCTAACCCCCTGATGTGAGGAGCTTATCCCTTTGAAGGAGGATTCTATCCCTTCATAGTTGGAACTGAAACCTCCTCTTTTCCACTATAAAAAGAGGCATTGGGTAGCCTCAAAGGGATTTCAAGCTTTAGAATTATTTGAGGTTAAGTGTTGTTGGGATTCAGACTCATTTAACTGAGATTTTTGTGAGGAGAGATCACATACCTCTATCTGTCTCGGTTGGAAGAGTGCAAGGCTTGTCAGAGTAGAGGAGATTCCTGCTTCGGACCCCGGGAAGGCCTGTTCAACATCAAGGCTAAGGTTGTAAGGTTTTCTTTATTCAAAGTTAATACAAATTAATTCATTTTTCTCAATAAGCTATTAATTAACTGTTTATTTCATGGATTCCTTGATCATCATGATAGGCATGATTTATAATATTTACTATACAAGTGCTATTTAATGTTTGCTTGTTTGTGACTGCAAGTCTATAAAAGATAACTCCTTCAAGTGACCGAGGGACAACTACTTCGAACAAGCATTGGATCTATGGTAAGACCTTAACACCTTTATATTATTCTTTTTTAAATCGCATATGTCTAGAGAAAGATAGGTTTATTTGGTTGTTTGTTGCTAGATTACCTTTTGGTACTAGGGAGATCGATCTTGTCCGCAAGATTGATTTATCTGGTCAACAAATTGGCGACTCCACTGGGGAAAGATTCTTGTTTTTGGTTTTCCTTTATTTTGATTTGAGAAAATGATTTTTCTGGTTTTTGATTGATGGATACTTTCCTAGATAGCTTAGGTTTACTTTGTTTTTGAAAATTTTGAAATCTTTTCTGTTTTTCTTGAACTTTTCTCGGGACCGCACTTTGTTCTCCTGCACAGTCCGAGCAGTTTCGCACTTTCCTTAAGTAAACAGTGTGGGACCGCACATGTTACTTCTGGGGGCCTAGAGACCCTATTAATTTTTTTGAAAAACTCCAGATTTCTTCTTCCAGATTATCTTTATTTTGATTTAGGGTTTCTAGTACCTGCCCAGATTTGTATTGTTTCTGTCAAAAGTCTCTTGTGAGTGAGTTCCAACAGTATTTGTGTTTTTGATGATTTTCTAGAAGTTTTGCATTTTGGATTTCTTTTCACTTGGTCTCTGTAGTGACTCGAAGATTGGAAGCTTGAAATACCTCAGATCACACTGGTCTTTTTGTCTTCTTAATGAGTCTGACTTAGTTGTGAAATCCATCCTTTCTTGAGAAATAGATCTAGTTGTTTCTTTGCAAATCTTTGAAAAAACTTTGTTATAAGTTTTGAATTTCATTTTTATAAAAGGAAACATATCTGGATGTTTTTTGATTTGTTTGTTATTCTGGACAAATGAATCCTTAGTTTACTGAACAACTAAGTAAAACATTCTCAAAAAAAATTAAAGCTTTTATTCAATTATAGTTTGTAGATCTCAAAATTAGTTTTTGTAGTTTTGAGTGCTTTTTAAAATTTGTAGATCTCTTTTGAAGGAAAATTGTTTTTGTAGTTTTGGGTCTTGAAACTGAAAGGGATTTATTGTGAGCATTGATTATTTGTCTCGTTTTAAGTTCTTATTGAAAAGACAAAAGTACTTTCTTCCATTTATTCTTCATGTTTAAAGAAAGAATTGTCTCTTAAAAGAATTACATTCTCGAACTCTTTCTTTAGCTAGAATTTCATTGAAAGAAAAACAAATTGATTATCATTTTTAAGTTCATTTTTAGTGTTTTTGGAAGTCAAGTATTCACACCATCAAAGTTTCATTTCCATACCTATTGACTTAAAAGAACATCCCATAGAAACAACGCTTAATTAAAATTCATCTAGTAATCTTTTTATTTCTAGGGCTCTTATCACCAATATAGCTTAGGCTAGTATCTTGGAGTAGGGAGTAATTAACTCTCCAAGATAGTAAAAACAAACAAGTAGATAAATCTTGTGGTATGAAATAAATCCAATTGTAATTGGTACAATCTGGGAAGCTTCTCTTAAAGGAGTTAATCACGAGATCATATCCGAACCTTTGAGACAATCAATTCTGTTTCATTGGGAAAGATAGAAGATCCACGCGCATTACAAACGATAAACCTCGGATTAACCATTGTCGAGGAGCCTGGGGTCACTTGTCAGTAAACCTTGGATTAACCATGTCGAGGATCCTTCTAGGGGATTGAGCTTTGTTACTCTGCCCTTGCGCGTGGAATCAGATCGTAGACTGTTCCCCCCATTGTATTTGTTACTGTTGGTAACCTTAGTGTCCATAAGCTTAAGATTATTTCCTAAGGTGACGGTGAAGGAAAGATCTCACTATACCTGGAGCAGACGTCGACTAGACTCACTTGGACTCTCTGGGGGGTTCTCTTCACACGAGATGGTTTTGTGAGGAAACTTGTGCCAGTCTGTTTCATTAAGCAGGTTGTCGGGGTAACTGTTCCAACCGCCCTTTCTGTATTAAATTTATACTAAGTTGGATTTCATCACCAACTAGTATTTTTAGTACGGGAAGTTACTATTTGTGTGTGGTTTGAACTCTTAGATTTTTAAGCGTGTGATTCAGCTTTTTGTTTCTTTAGAGACTTTAGGTGTTTTCATTGAAATTTTCTTTGTTTGTGTGTGATTAGTTAATATTTAATCGTGGCAGAATTACCGAGACAATCCCGGAGACTTCAGGGGAAGCCCCCTGAGTATACACCAAGTCAGCTTGAAGGGCTGCGTGCTCTAGTATCATCTAGTAGCGGTAGAATTAGATCAACAGAAATTGGAACTTCATCTATAGTTGTTCATTCTGATAATCAAATACCCACAACAGAACACATTCAAGAACCGATTTCAGTTTCTGAAGTTACTGGTAGTATTTCTCCTTCCAGTGAACTAGCTGACGAACCTGAAATTTCTAAGCCTGAAACTGAACCTTCTGTTTTGGAAACATCCTCAGGATTTATTACACCAACTTCTAGCAATCTTGGTTCACCTAGGGTAAGAAATATTGTTACTAAAGATCTTCCATCTGGCCTCATTTCTATTGAAGAGCTTACTAGTCCAGACAAAGAGTTATCTCTTCCCGAATCCCCTCAGTCTTTAAATCTTAGGGAGCGTGAATCTATTTTCTACAGCCCTATTCGAACTGATGCTTGGTATCTATCTTTGACAAACTTTTTAGAAAACCCGGGTCTTTCTTTTTCTCCACCTCGAATTCCATTTCATCCTACGCCCAGAGGTTACTATCCTTCATCCATTATGGCAGGAGAGTCATCTATGTTTTCCCAAACACCGGAAGCATTTTTACACGTGGTCCTTCTGTTCCTTCGAGATATCAGGCTCTGTCTGGTACTTTCTCTGGAGCAGCTCCTCGATCGATTGAACATCTAGTATCATCAGGTCTTAATCGAATTTAAACTGAAATGTCGAACGCAGAGCAAATCTTTATGATGTCTGGTAATATTCCGAATCCTCAACCTCAAGGCAGTCAGTTACCGCCTGGAGGACAATTTCAGGGAAGTCAGTTACCGCCTGGGGGCAACCTCAAGGTAGTCAATTACCGCCTGGGGGGCAACCTTCAAGCAGTCAGTTACCGCTTGGGGGGCAACCTCAAAGTAACTTTTTCCCAGGAAAAAATGTGGAATCATATTATTTTGGAGGACAACCTCAAGGACAGTACATACCTCAAGGTTATCAACCTTCAGGACAGTACATACCCCAAGGTCAACCCCAAACTCAATATGCTCCTCAGGGTCCTTATCAACCCCAGCTTCAGTACGCGCCTCAGGGTTATCAACCTCAAGGTCAGTAACCAATTCAAGGTTTCCAACCACCTTCTGGTCAATCATCTATACAAGGAGCCGTAAATTTACCACTTAGCAACCCTATGTTCAACCAGGCTATGGTCCTTACGTTCAACCTTCTACGGGACAATACCCCGGAATGAATATGGTGTGAGATCCGTCCCAATTTCAATAGCCTATGCAACCTAATGTGCAGTTGTCTTCTCAACCTGGATAGACTTTGGTTTCTAGTCCAACCCAGCAACCTGTCCAGCGTACTATTCAAACTTCTGCACCTGGTTCTATTCAGCAGTCTGAGCCTAGTACACCTCAGACTCTGCCTCAAACTGCTGCAACATCTGTTCAACCTATAACACATGTTTCTGGAGTATCTGTAGCTCCAAGTTCTTCTATCCCTGCATCCGTGCAAATCCCTCAAGCCTCTGTACCCCAGTCAGGACCTTCAGTTCAGATTTCGATTCAAATGCCTGCGGGACAAGCTGGTACAAGTACGGTTGTCACAAGTCAACCGCAATTCACGTATCAACCGTACCAGGGACAGCCTCAATTCGGTCTCGTTTCACAAAACCCAGCTTATCAGTATCAACCGTACCCTGGCTATACTTATCAACAGCCTCAACAACCCCAGTTTGGTCCGGTTAATCCTGGTTACCCAGGAGGTTACACAATTCCTAATGCAAATCCGATTCCCAGTTATCCTGGGTATCCTCCTCCCGAAACTGCTTTGGCTACTCAAGGTTTTCGTGACCCTAACCGTCAGTTACCATTTATTGCAACTTTGGATTTCCCTGATTTGATGTGTCTTACGAATGATCCAATTTTCTATTCTCCGTACTGGCCGCCAATGCCACATAAGTTGCCCAGTGATATACCAAAATTCGAGGGTAAGTCAAGAGAGGATCCATCAAATCATGTTATGACTTATCACCTCTGGTGTGCGTCTAATTCAATTCGCTTACGTCTTTTCCAAAGAACTCTTATTGGTCTTGCCGCCAAATGGTACATTGAGTTACCACGAGGCTCTTTTAATAATTTCAGTCGGTTGGCAACTACCTTCTTGACTCATTTTCAGTTGCCTGTCAGATAGGACAATGGCACGGAATTATTAACTTCACTAAAGCAATCCACATCCACATATATTTCTAATCATATTCATGAATGGCGACATAGAAGGAGTTTGGGGAAAGTTTACATTCCGAATCAAATTTTGGCGGAATGGTTTGTTAAATCATTGTTACCCAAAATCACTGAAGATGTAACTAAGGCCGAAGTTGTTACTGAGGAGCAAGTGATTGCTCAAGCTCAGTACCTTGACCTCGTCTATATGCAGTCAGGTACTTTACATGAAAAAATCCCCGATCTTCCAAAACAAGGTCAAATAATTGCAGCGCCTTCAGGGTCTCATGCCGCTGATGGTATGATTGGTACAGTCAATACTAAAAGCAAGAAGAATTCTTCAAAGAATTCTTCTCCTATTATAACTTTACCTGATTTCCCGAAAGGAGAGTCTTCTCCCGAAATTTTTGCCGACATTCATGTCGTAGAGACATCTACGGCCAATTCTAAATCCGGAAGTAAAAAGAAAGGGAAGAATAAAAACAAAAAGAATTCAAAAGAGAAAACAGATAAAACTGAATCCAATGACGAAAAACGCAAGCCTTGTTATCCTTGTTACATTTGTGACGAGGATCATTTTACTGAAGAATGTCCACATCGAGCAGAGGTTTCAAAATTCGTTAAAGGTTCACAACAACCTGTTGTCTTGAAGGATCATTTTCCCACTCAAGGTAGTAAGATTATTGGTTCTACCTCGAATGCTTCAGAAGAACCTATTCTGATGATGTCTCATGTCAGGGTTGCGACGCGATCGCAAGATTATGGTACTAAGAATCATGTTGATGGTAAAGAAGCAGAATCTTCTAGTGCAAACACATCAACTACACCTCCTCCTGTTTCTGGTCCACTACAGATCGAGAAATCCAATCCAAACTTAATAATCAAACTACCTGCTAAAGGTGTTCTTCGTAAATCAGCTTTCAATCCACATGCGAGAGCTACGCAGAATTACAACATTGTTGAGGACTTAGCTATTTCCCCTTCAGCAATGTCAGCTTTGGAAGTGCTTCAATCATGCCCAGTACAGCGTAAATTACTTTTGTCTGCCATGTTGTACATATCCCCTTCCCCATTTAAAATTCGGCCACCACCTTCTTTAAAATCCATTTCTAATGTTTTTGCAAGCAAAAACCCCTGGGCCCCGTTTAATTCTGTCATCTCCGCTCGAAAACCCGCTTTGTAACGTTTAAAATGTATATTATATATATATCGGGCCGAAGCCCCTTAAGCCTTAGCCCCTCCCGCCTTGATTTTCATGTGACCCGAGCTACAGGACCACGGGCTGGGAGAAAAGAGAGCTTATCATTTAAGTCCCTGGCGCCGTCACAGCCGTAAGATCAATGTTCAATCAACGGCGCAGAGATCGTCAGGAGTGAGGGCCCTACCTCTGGCCCCGGCGCACAGTAAAACCAGTGGTTTCCCCCCGCACCGCTCTCGTCGGCTGGCGGTATTCACCGCGAAGTCAGCGATCCCGCACAAACAATGCCATGTGTCTTTGGTACGGGCGGGAAACCGCCCGTTCCCCGCGCGTTAAACATCCAACGATGGCTGGTCAGCGGGGTCCGCGCAGACCGTCGGATCTTCAGATCTCCATCCGACGGTGGAGATACAATTAAACCGTCCATCCATTGCTGTGTACCGCCACGTCCCACAGCCCGCCATCGTGTCATTGTCGTCCGCCTCCACTCATTAATCCCTCCGCCACGTCGTCCCTCAGTTGCCACTCGTCTGCCTACATATCTCCCCCTCGTACCTCCCTCCGCACCAATATATATATATATATATATATATATATATATATATATATATATATGTATGTTTTTATGGGTCTTATTCACATTTGCCGCCAGTGTTCCCTCCCGACCCGACTGTGTGATTTTTCGTTCTCTCTACAGAAACCTCCATTGTCTGCTCCCACCACCCTGTATGTTTCCGTCTTCCACCTGCGGTTGCATCATCTCTCTCATTCCCACCTCCATCACCCCTCACCTTCACCCTAGTCGAGTTTTTCTAACATTTTCAGGGTTTTGCAGGTTTTCAAATTAAGCATGGGGGGGCATATCAGTCTGTCGCCTCCATTTCAGAGGATCAAGAACATACCAGAAGATGTTTTCCTGTGGGCGAAATTAAATGAAAGGAGCTGAAGCTGTAACATGAAATGACTGCTATTAAAGAAAACACAGACAAAGAATCTCAGAACCCTCCAGAGAAATTCGCTCCGCATTTAAGGTTCAGAATGCAAATTCAGAATTCAAAGGCCAAGAGTACAGTACCAGAGATGCAGGCCAGCTCAGGCCCCTCACGGCAATAGATTTTCCTTCAGCTTAAGACATCACAATGTGTATATTTTATTATTTTTCGTTTTGTACATAAGGAGATTTTTATCTCCCGGCATTAATTTCTGTATACAGGTTGTTAGGTATATTCATTTATAGCTAGTCATTCATGAAGAAGGCGCGAATGCTCATCGCCTTTCTTATTCAAATTAGATTAATAAGTGCGGATACCTACCTCTCCCTCCAGAAGTTTCGGTCTTCTCTATAAATACTAAAAAGCAAGACATTGTTAGGGTTCCAGATTTCTGTAAGCAAGCTGTGCAGCGAGAAGACTATTGTATACATCTTGTGACATTTCTGTATGAAGTTTCAGAGCCCGTTGGGTCTCAGTGAGGAGGGGTTATGACTGTATTGAGGATTCTGGTCTTTGATGTATTGCAGTATGTAATTTCTCTCATGTGTTAATATACCATCTTTTCATACATATTTTCTTCTTATATCATGTTCTAGAATGCGAGTGGCTCGCTAATTTGCAGTAAGGATTCATCTTAAATGATGCCCTTCCTGGAATTGGTCAAGCGCTTTAAATAGGCCTAGAAGTGATATGCTGTTCCATGCTCACTCTTTCATAATTTCTGCTATATTAGTGGCTTGAGGATTCGTAAATTGATGCGCCCTTTTGTCAGTGATATTTTCTTATGTTTCCTTCCTGCGCGCACTTCTTGATATATGATTTCTGTAATATGTTATTTGAATCGGCCCTCTTTACAGTAAAGCGGTCTCTTAACTGTCTGATGCTATCATGCTGAAGTTTTACCTGATGTCTTTACCCTATTCCTATCTATGTATCAGCCACTGAAAGAGAATTGGGACCAATTCAATCTACTTCAATTTCCTTGTTTAGAACAAGAGATAGTAAGTGAGTTCCTTGGACTGACAACCCAAACTATAAAGGACTCCTTGCTATATTAAGATGTCCTAGGCACTGGTCTATGGCAACTCTAGGCTGTCTCTAGGAGGGTGACAAAATCATCCACAACATCTTTCTGGCGCCGTTGCCGGGGAACGAATTCAAGAATATCAGTTTCCCTGGGTTTTCGACCTTTTATTTCACTCTCTAGTCAGGTGAGCACAGAGAGGTGAAGAGTTGCAGATTTCTCACCTTGGCGACTCCACTGGTCCTTATTTGATAAATCTTATTGGTAGTCCTGGCTCCTCGTAGGCCGCATTTGAGGTCAGATACAGCCCAACCGAAAACACCCTACGTGTCTGACCCAGAGAAAATTATTCATAAAAGAGTCTGGAAGGAGAGGAAGTCAGCCCGTGCTGAAAATCCCGAGTGTTCTGTTGAAGATTATCCGCCCTCTTCTTCTCAAGAAGTTAGAACAGAAAATCCCGAAGTTTATCTAGAAACCCCACGTAGGGGAAATACTTTATTTGGGGAAGAACCTTATCCTGTTTTCGAGGCTGAGGAAATTAAAGAGGTCACTGAAGTAGCTCCCGTCAACCGAGAACTATTCCCATCCACACCTCAGACCTCGGTCCAATATATTCCCATTGTCATTCACACTCCGCTTCCCCCTACCCCTCTCCCTTCTTTTGTTTCTCAGATTGTTGTACAACCCCCACCTCCTCCAATGGCCAATGTTCCTGCTTTTCTCCTGAACAAATATGCTCCTCTGGCCTTACCCCAAGTGTTGAATGATATGCCACAGGATTATCTGAAGATTCTGCCACGGTTTAATGGTGAAAATGACATAGATGCTCAGAAACATCTCGAGACCTTCTGCTCCTTTGCAGAAAATTTGAATGTTGAACACCTGGATGTGGTTTTGAGGTTATTTGTGCAGTCTTTAGAAGGTGAAGCTAGAAAATGGTTTAAAACATTGGGAAATCGTTCTGTGACAACCTGGGATCAGATGGAAAACGTTTTTCTCAGGAAGTGGGGAGAAAAGAAGGATTATGGAATGTGCCTTACTGAGTTTAATACTATCAAGAAGAAACAGAATGAGGGGGTATCAGAATTCATCAAAAGATTCAACAAGTTGTATCTAAGCTTGCCTCCGGAAATGAAGCCAAATGAAGCTGCTGCCAAGATAATTTTTATAGCAGCCTTTGATTTTGACTTTGGGTTCTCCTTAAGGGAAAGAAAACCTGCCACACTTGATGATGCACAATCAGACGCTCTGGAGCTAGAAGCAAACTTTGCCTCTACAGGAAAGTTAAAAGGGAAAATTGAACCAGATGCCAGGAGGAAAGGCAAAGAGGAAGTTTCTACTTCTAATCAGGATAAAGATTCAGATAAAATGGATGAAATAGGTAAAATGATAAAGAAGATGGTCAAGATGGAACTGGAAGCTAAGAACGCAGCTCCCAAGAACTATTACAATGCTCCAAACAGAGGATATAATCCCCAGTATAAAAGGCCACCTCTCCAAATATTGCCAAGAGAGACAAGGGAGCAGCAGGATCAGGTACCTCATCCCTTGTACCTGGAAGGACCAGTAGATGACTCCGCTGAAGGGGCAGCTTATCGGTTAGAAGATTCCAATCTGGATTTTTCAAACAGTAATGATATGGAGTGCCCAGTACAAGCAGGAGATGAAGAAGCTGAGATTGACCATTACTGCAAGCAATTCGCTGACTTCATGGAAGCCCAATTCAACGTCAGATATGACCTCAGATCCTCAAGGAAGAGGACCAGAACTCAGGAGCAGGAGGAAGAAATACCTCATAAAGAAGCATCTGCTCAGAAGGAGTCAGCAACAAAGAAGAATGTGGAAAAAGGTAAGAATTTTCTAAATACCCCCTTGCAGTCAAATGATCAATTTCCTTCTTCTTCCAAAGCAGCCAGCCCTCATAATGCTGAGCCAGTGTCCCAAGAAGTCAAGTCCTCAGTCGAGAACAAGGAGTCAAAAGAGGTAATGATAGAAAAGTCCACATCTGCTTTTAATTTGCAAAGAGAGCTTGAAAAGATTAAGATTCCTGTTCCTCTGACTGAATTGTTAAAACAGCTTGTATATCAGTCTCAGGTCACCTCTTTTATGCCTCTTCCTGAACCACAAATTGCACCTGATAGTCTAAATCTTCAAGAAGAAAGACCCATGGTAGTCTTTGGCCCGCATGTCGAGGAGATAGACCCTTCCACTCCTCCCTTCTATGTGTCCCTAGTCATTCATGACCTGCTGCTACACAACTGTATGCTAGATTCTGGGGCTTCCCATAATCTTATGCCTTTGTCTGTCATGGAGCAACTAGGGCTGCAGATTACAAGGCCTTATAAAGATTTATACTCATTTGATTCGAAAAGGGTTAAATGCCTGGGAATGATTAAGGATTTAGTGGTTAATCTAGCTCAAATCCCAGCAAAAAGTGTGGTCATGGACATTGTGGTCGCAGATATCCCAGCTCGCTTTGGCATGCTATTGTCAAGGTCCTGGGGTACTAAGATTGGAGGATCAATTAAACTAGACCTGACATATGCCACTGTCCCAGTCTTTGGTGGTCAGGAGAGGAGGCTTTATAGGGAGACCAGATTTGTTAAAATGGTGACCACTGTTGATTGCTCAGATAATTCTCCAGTTTGTAATAAAGAAGGGGACTTCTCATGTCTTGTATTAGAAGAGAGCCAAGACTATGCACATGAGCTCCCCTCTGGTCAATTCCAAGCCGAGCAATCCAAGAAAGGCCAGGAATCAGAAGTGTGGACTTTGCATTTTGATGGAGCAAATTCCAGGGAAGGCAACGGGGCTGGGGTATTATTAATTTCCCCTACAGGAAATTGGGTGCCGCTGTCTTTCAAACTAGAGTATGAAGCTACAAACAATGTAGCTGAGTACGAAGCTTTGTTATTGGGCCTACAGTCAGCTAGAAACATGGGCATTCAATGTTTGAAAGTGTTTGGAGACTCTGAGCTAGTAGTGAGACAGATCAAGAATGAATGCCAAACTAAGCACCCTCGGCTCAGAGCATATAGAAACGAAGTATGGGACATGATAGAAAATTTCTTCTTAGCATTTAATATACAGTTCATGCCCCGGGAGCATAACAGAATAGCAGACTCTCTTGTTGTGGCTGCTAGTACGTTCCGACCTCCTCAGAACCCATTGTTAAGATATGAAGTAGAGGTACGTTACAGACCATCTATCCCAGACAATATAAAGCATTGGCAGGTCTTTGAAGATGATGAACAGATGAAGAGATTCATGGAGACAGTGGGAGAATTCACAGGTATGGAAATTGATGATGATGAGGAGGAGGAAGCCGAAAATATTGCTGAAGGAAAATGGGAAGAGAATATAGCAGGAAATAAGGTACTGCAGTTAAAAGGAAATGTCATCCCTAGAGGTCTAGTACCTCTAGAAAGATTATTCAACAAGAATGACGTACCCATGCAGCCAAACAAAACAGTAGAAGAAGATCAAATGGGAGATTTAAATCTGGGGACCGCCACTGATCCCAAGATTGTTAAGTTATCTAAAAGAATCCCAGAAGAATATAAAGAAAAGTATTTGAAGTTATTTCAGTCTTACAAAGATGTTTTTGCTTGGTCCTATGAGGACCTGAAAACTTTTGATGTAAATATCATACAACACAAGATTCCACTCAGGGAAGATGCAAAGCCATACAAACAGAAGCTCAGGCAGATTAATCCCCTGCTTCTTCCCTCAATTGAGAAAGAAATTAGAAAATTGTTGAAGGCCAAGATAATTGTGCCCTTGAGGTACTCAGAATGGATAGCGAATCTTGTTCCTGTCAGAAACAAGAATGGAGAAATCAGGCTATGTGTAGACTTCAGAAATTTGAACAGAGCATCTCTCAAAGACAATTACCCACTGCCTAAAATGGATCACATCCTGCAGAAAGTGGTGGGAGCATCCAGAATGTCAATGATGGATGGATTTTCAGGCTACAATCAGGTAGCTGTTTTCCCAGAAGATCAGAAGAAGACTGCGTTCACCACGCCATGGGGAACCTTTATGTATGCAAGGATGCCATTTGGACTGATCAATGCAGGTGCTACTTTTCAAAGGGCAATGGATATAGCCTTTGTGGGAGAACAGGACAAGTTCCTAGTAGTGTATCTCGATGATATCACGGTGTTCTCAAAGAATGATGATGAGCATATTACGCATTTGAGAAGAACTTTTGAAAAATGCAGAAGGTATGGCCTTTCTCTGAATCCCCAAAAATCTTTGTTTGCATTAGATGAAGGGAAGCTCTTAGGACATATTGTGACTAAGGATGGTGTAAAAATTGATCCTAAGAGAGTTGAAGTAATAAATAGTATTTCTCTGCCAAGGAATAAGAAAGAAGTACAGGTGTTCTTGGGTCGAATAAACTTTTTAAGAAGATTCATTCCTAACTATGCAGAGATAGTTAGGCACATTACCAATATGTTGAAAAAGGACAGTGAAGTTAAGTGGTCCCAGGAGTCTAGGGATGCATTTACAAGAATTAAACAAGCATTTGCCGAAGCTCCCGTGCTAGCAGGACCAGATTATAGTAAGCCATTTATGGTGTTTTCATTTGCTTCACCTCACACAATTGCTGCAGTGTTATTGCAGAAGAATGAAGAAGGATATGAACAGCCCATAGCTTTCTTCAGTCAGGTGTTGTATGATGCTGAACTAAAATATAATATACTGGAGAAGCAGGCGTATGCCCTGGTAAAGTCCCTTAAAGCTTTCAGAGTTTATATTTTGCAATCCCACATTACTGCTTATGTTCCCACAGCAGCTGTAAAAGACATCCTAGTTCAGGGGGACAGTGAGGGCAGAAGGGGAAGATGGATTGCAAAAATCCAGGAGTATGATTTAGACATAAAGCCTACTAAATTGATCAAAGGACAGGGACTTGCCAAGATGTTATCTGAGTCTAATCATCAGGCTCTGGGCATTAATTTATCCATGATGGCAAATGAGGAATCAAAAAAAGAAGAGGAGCAACATGGACTAGAAATGGCCACACAAAAAGTGCATGTGAAGTATCTGACTAGTCCATGGTATAAGCAAATAGTTGAATACCTATTGACACTTAGCTGTCCTCCAGGATGTGATAAGGCAGCATACAGAGCTGTAAGGATGAGATCTCAGAAGTATGTCATTGCCAATGGACAGCTCTATTGGAGAGACCCTTTGGGTATATTACTGCTATGCCTCACAAAAAATGAAGTGCAGAATATAATGACAGAATTCCATGAAGGAATTTGTGGAGGACACTACAGCTGGAGAGCTACTACCAATAAAATCTTGAAAGCTGGTTTTTACTGGCCAAAATTATATTCAGATACCTTTGCCTGGGTCAGAACATGTGACAAATGCCAAAGATTCGCGGAAAGACAGAAATTAGCATCTTTGCCCTTAATTCCCGTACATGTAAATGAACCCTTCCAGAAATGGGGGTTAGATTTTATAGGAGAGATACACCCTCCATCAAGTGGCCAACATAAATGGATACTCACAGCTACAGACTATTTTACGAAATGGGTGGAAGCCATACCTACAAGAAGGGCTACAGATGCTGTAATCATGAATTTTCTAGAAGACAATATTATATCTAGGTTTGGCTGTCCTGCAAGGATTGTAACTGATAATGCTCAAGCTTTTAAGTCCGCCAGATTTGTAAGTTTCTGCCAAAGGTATAATATTATATTAACTGATTCCACGGCCTATTACCCCCAGGGGAACGGTTTAGCAGAATCATCTAATAAAACCCTGGTGAGGGCCCTGAAGAAAACGATAGCTGAAAATCAGAAAAACTGAGACTCTCAATTGAAGTTTGCTCTTTGGGCAAACAGGATAACCAGCAAAAGAGCAACAGGCAAGTCTCCATATGAGCTGGTGTATGGGCGGGCTGCAGTTTTTCCTGTGCAACTGGCGTTGCCCGTGGCACGATTTATGCAGGAAAACCAAGAAGAATCGGATGAGATGATCAGAAGAATGTATCAGTTGGTAGAATTGGATGAGACAAGAAACCAGGTAGACCAGAGACTAATAGAATACCAGGAAAAAATGAAGAAGGTCTTTGATCAGCACGCGAAGGACAGAAATTTCCAAATTGGAGACCTGGTTCTTAGATGGGATGTTCGCAGAGCAGAAAAGGGCAAGCATGCTAAATTCGATCCATTATGGTTTGGGCCGTTCAAAATAGTCAAGCTGGGAGGAAACAACACTTTCTATTTAGAAAATCTGCAAGGTGAATTGTTGGATGCCCCCGTGAACGGCCAATTCCTCAAGCCATATTTTCAATTCTGACCCCGGTTGGAAACACCTCACTGTATATACTGTACATAAGCTGTTTTGGTTTTCTAATTTCTATAAGGGAAAAAGGGGGATGTTGATAGTTACCTGAAGAAGCGCAGCAGAAATTGAACAGCGGAATGAAAGTTTTGAATGGTCTGCGTGTTCTCGACATGCCCGAGGACGAGCATGCCGTCCCCAGATGGAGCCAGTGTTGTACATATCCCCTTCCCCATTTAAAATTCGGCCACCACCTTCTTTAAAATCCATTTCTAATGTTTTTGCAAGCAAAAACCCCTGGGCCCCGTTTAATTCTGTCATCTCCGCTCGAAAACCCGCTTTGTAACGTTTAAAATGTATATTATATATATATCGGGCCGAAGCCCCTTAAGCCTTAGCCCCTCCCGCCTTGATTTTCATGTGACCCGAGCTACAGGACCACGGGCTGGGAGAAAAGAGAGCTTATCATTTAAGTCCCTGGCGCCGTCACAGCCGTCAGATCAATGTTCAATCAACGGCGCAGAGATCGTCAGGAGTGAGGGCCCTACCTCTGGCCCCGGCGCACAGTAAAACCAGTGGTTTCCCCCCGCACCGCTCTCGTCGGTGGCGGTATTCACCGCGAAGTCGGCGATCCCACAAAACAATACCCGTGTCTTTGGTACGGGCGGGAAACCGCCCCACGTTCCCCGCGTGTTAAACATCCGATGAGCCGTCGGCGGGGTCCGCCTCGGAGCCGTCGGCTGCTTGAATCTCCCGCTCCAGAAGCGGTGGAGATACAATTAAACCGTCGGAGTCCATTCTTTGTGTACCGCCACGTCCCACGGAAGGTTGACACTGGTAAGTCGTCGCCTCCACCCATTAATCCTCCCCTCCGCCACATCGTCCCTCAGTTGCCACTCGTACGCCTACATATCTCCCCCCTCGTACCTCCCCTCACTTTCCAATATATATATATATATGTATGTTTTATGGGTCATTCACATTTGCACTTAATTGTTCCCTCCATTCGGCCCCGTGATTTTTCGTTCTCTCTACGAAACCTCCGTATGCCTCCCACCACGTATGTTTCCGTCTTCCACACGGTTGCGTCGTCTCATCCACTCCCACTTCCATCACCCCCCGCCTTCACCCTAGTTGGGTTTTTCTAACATTTTCAGGGTTTTTGCAGGTTTTCAAATCAAGCATAAGGGGGCATATCAATCTGTCGCCTCCATTTCAGAGGAACAAGAACACACCAGAAGATGATCTCCTGTGGGCGAAATTAAATAAAAAGAGCTGAAGCCGATACATGAAATGACTGTTATTAAAGAAAGCACAGACAGAGAGTCACAGAACCCTCCAGAGAATTTCGCCCCGCATTCAAGATTCAGGATTCAAATTCTGAGCTCAAAGGCCAAGAGTACAGTACCAGAGTTGCAGGCCAGCTCAGGCCCCCCCACGGCATCATATTTTTCTTCAGCTAAAAGCTTCCCGATGTATATATTTTATTATTTTCGTTTTGTACATAAGGAGATTTTTATCTCCCAGCATTAATTTCTGTATACAGGTTGTTAGGTATATTCATTTATAGCTAGTCATTCATGAAGAAGGCACGAATGCTCACCGCCTTTCTTATTCAAATTAGATCAATAAGTGTAGATACCTACCTCTCCCTCTAGAAGTTTCGGTCTTCTCTATAAATACTAAAAAGCAAGACATTGTTAGGGTTCCAAATTTTCTGTAAGCGAGCTGTGCAGCGAGAAGACTATTGTATGCATCTTGTGGCGTTTCTGTATGAGGTTTCAGAGCCTGTCGGGTCTCAGTGAGGAGGGGTTATGATTGTATTGAGGATTCTAATCTTTGGTATATTGCAGTATGTAATTTCTCTCATGTGTTAATATATCATCCTTTTCATGCAAACTTTCTTCTTGTATCATGTTCTAGAATGCGAGTGGCTCACTAATTTGCAGTAAGGATTCATCTTAAATGGTGCCCTTTTTGGAATTGGTCAAGCGCTTTAAATAGGCCTAGAAGTGATATCTTGGTTCCATGCTCACTCTTTTCACTCTTCTTGCTATATTAGTGGCTTGAGGATTCGTAAATTGATGCGCCCTTTGTCGGTAATATTTTCTTTTGTTTTCCTTCCTTTTGCCCGCACTTCTTGATATATGATTTACGCCAATATGTTATTTAGATAGGCCCTCTTTACGGTAAGCGGTCTCTTAGCGCTCGATGCTATCATGCTGAAGTTTTACCTGATGTCTTTACCCTATTCCTATCTATGTATCAGCCACTGAAAGAGAATTGGGACCAATTCAATCTACTTCAATTTCCTTGTTTAGAACAAGAGATAGTAAGTGAGTTCCTTGGACTGACAACCCCAACTATAAAGGACTCCTTGCTATATTAAGATGTCCTAGGCACTGGTCTATGGCAACTCTAGGCTGTCTCTAGGAGGGTGACAAAATCATCCACAACATGCCATAAGAGCTGTCGATATTCAGGATTCGAACCTAATAATCTTCGATTTAGAGAATAGTACACCTCGCCTACCTCACCAAATGGCTTTTCAAATTCCAGTATTAGTCAAAAACAGACTGATCTTTCAGACTGTGATTGATGAGGGATCTTCAACGTGTATTATGTCAATCCAGTGTTGGAAATCGCTTGGTTCTCCTACACTCAATCAGTCTCCGACAATTCTAAAGGCTTTTGATGGCCGAGGTTTCAACCCTTTTGGTATTTTGCAGGATTTACCCATAGGAGTCGAAGGTAAAACCGTAAATCTAGATGTGGAAGTGGTTGATGCCCCTCTAGATTACAACCTTCTCCTGCGTAGTAGTTGGTCTTATGCTATGACTGTTGTTGTTTCTTCGGTCTTTCGGCTTATAAAATTTCCACATCAAGGAAGGATCGTTACAATAGATCAGTTAACTTATTTTTCTTCCGATCCAGCCTCTACAGAAACAATCCAACACGACAGTAAAACGGCTATCCCTTACAAGGATGTTGGAGTAGGTTTGATTAAATATTCTGGTTTACTAGGAAATTTTTCCTTTCCTCCTCCTAACGTATCGCCTTCTATCGCAACTATTCATATGATTTCATCAAATACTATTATGTTTGATGATCCTTGGATCCTACCTTCCGACTCCGAGTTAGATTCATTTGATGACATGATGCATTTGAGTCCATTTGAAATTGCATATCAGGCTGTACAGTCACTTTCCGACCCTGCTTCAATCGAAATTGATCCAATTAATGGGATCCTTGAGGAATCACTTTCTATATCTAGTTCAGCCACAACAACATTTCTTGATCTGTTCATACTGATAAGCGGATTCGTGAACTTTTGTCTGTTGACGATTTACCATGGGAAGATCTACATCACTGATCTTCGTTTTTACCTGAGCTGGATCGTTTTGAAGATGATTTCGCTTCAATTTTTACTGCTGAATATGTCAAAGAACCACAGAATCCATTGCAAAATCCTGATTCTGAGTTAAATTTGGAAAATATCTCTTGAACGATTCCAATTGACATTTCAGTAAAGCCAGGAATAATTGAAAACATTCATATAGGTGCTTGTTGTACGGAAGATGAAATTAAAACTTATAAAGCCCTATTTCAAGAATTTTGTGATGTGTTTGCCTGGTCATATGAAGAAATGCCAGGAATCGATCCATCAATTGACTTACATGAAATCAAGACTTACCCGGATGCCAAACCTGTCCGTCAACGTTTACATCAAATAAATCCTAGAAAAGCTGCTGCTATCAAAGCCGAAGTTGAGAAATTACTTCGTGCAGGTTTCATTTATCCAATTCCTTTAACCGATTGGGTATCGAATATTGTTCCTGTTACCAAAAAACAAGGAATGATACGAGTATGTATCAACTATAGGGATATTAATAGAGCTTGTTGTAAAGACAATTATCCAACCCCCTATATCGATCAAATAATTGATGATTGTGCCGGCAGTGAAATGTTCTCCTTTATGGATGGTTTTTCCGGTTACAATCAAATAAACATACTCCCTACTGATCAGCCAAAAACATCTTTCATTTGTCCATGGGGGACATTTGCTTATTGCAAACTACCTTTTGGATTAAAGAACGTTGGGGCAACTTTTCAAAGGGCTATGTCTTACGCATTTCATGACATTAAGCACATTGTGCAGCCTTATCTCGACCATCTCACTCATTTATGAGCAATTTTTATGAGATGTAGGCATTATCGAATTCGGTTGAATCCACACAAATGTGTTTTCTGTGTAGAATCGGGTCGCTTACTGAGATTTGTTGTTTCGAAAGCAGGGATTCGCGTTGATCCATCGAAGGTCGAAGATATTGTTAATCTACCTCCTCCTTCGACTCTGCTCCAACTCCAAAGTTTGCAAGGGAAAGCAAACTTTTTACGTCGGTTCATTCCTAACTACGCCGAGCTAACAAAGGGTTTTACCCGGTTGTTAAAACAAGATGTTCCATTCTTTTGGGATGAGATTGCTAATCGATATTTTGATGCACTTAAACACGCGTTGACCCATGCACCGTTATTGCATCCTCCCAATTACAACCAGGACTACGTTTTGTACCTTGCCGCCTCTCATTCCACCATTGGGATGGTTTTAGTTTAGGAAGACGAATTCAACAATGAACATGTGATTTACTATCTTAGTCGAAATCTGCATCCAACTGAGATCAAATACACGCATGTGGAAAAATTGGCCTTGGCAGCTGTTCAAGTTGTCCAAAGATTTAGACACTACATCTTACTACGCAAAACCACAGTAATTTCTGACTGTAACACTATGATGCACATTTTAACCAAACAATTGCTAGGGGGCAAGTATTCCAAATGGATAGTTATCATGCAGGAATTTGACTTAGAGTTTGAAAAATCCAAGGCAAAGAAATCTTTGGTTTTTGTCGAACTGATGTGTGATTTCCCCTCTACTGATACTGAAACTATGGCGGAGCAGCCCATTGCGGAGGAATCCTTGTTTCTTATCAGTACACTTGATCCATGGTATGGGGATATTATCGTTTATCTCCAAACCCAATATTTTCGGCCTGAAATCTCACGATCTCAGCGACAGAAAATACGTTTCCAATCCCAGCAATACAATATTATTGGTGATACACTCTATCATCGTGGAGCGGATTCTCTTTTCCGACGCTGTCTTACTCATGAAGAAGCTGAGAAGGTTTTAAATGACTGCCATTCTGGAGCATGTGGCAGTCATATGTCTGGGTATTCCACAGCCCAAAAGATATTGCGCGCTGGTTATTTTTGGCCGTCGTTATTCAAATATTGTATCTATGCAGTCTGGAAATGCCACAATTGTCAACTCTTTGATCGTAAAATGCGTGTGCCACCTGCTCTTCTTCACCCTATAATTGTTGTCAGTCCTTTTGCAAAATGGGGTATCGACTTTATTACATGTAGCCCTCACTCGGTCGGGGGGCATGCATATATTATCTTAGTGGTAGATTATTTTACTAAGTGGGCCGAGACGATGCCTACATTTTCGGCAGATGACAAGACTGCTGCAACTTTCGTATTCAATCACATAATTGCTAGATTCGGTGTTCCTCAAGCCATTATTACATATCATGGAAGTCATTTTCGAAATATCATGATGACTGAACTGACAGATCAACTTGGCCTGCGTCATGATAGTTCTACTCCTTATTACCCGCAGGCTAATGGTCTAGTTGAAGCTATCAATAGATTTTTAGTCACTATGATCAGATGAATTATTGGTATTCATAAGTCGAATTGGCATTCTATGTTATTTTCAGCACTTTGGGCATATCAGACCTCAGTAAAAACATCAACTGGTTTCACTCCCTTTCAACTGGTTTACGATTTGGAAGCTGTGTTGCCGATTGAATGCAAAATTTCGTCATTGAAATTAGTCATAGAATTACTCTCAGCTACGTCTGAAGAAGAGAAACGCTTTTTATACTTGGCTCAGCTAGATGAGAATCGACGAAACGCCACAATAGAAAACAAGGCTCATGTCAAACGAATAAAAGCTCGGTATGATATAAGTGTTACCCCTCGTAATTTTTCAGAAGGGGACCTAGTCTTAGTGTACGATCAAGCCAACGATAAGCTAGGCGCTGGAAAATTTGTGCCCATGTGGCATGGTCCTTTCATTATTAAGTTAAAGCTAGCAAAAGGGGCCTATGAGCTGATAGATTAGACTTCTGAAGAGATATTATGCTTAAACCTGGTGTGGAGATTTTTTATTAGATTAGACTTCTTTACTGCTGGTGTGTCTTAGATTAGAAAAGCGCGCCTAGTTTTGAGTGTGTTTTTATCACTATTCCTGCTAATCTGAGTTTTACTCTTGATATTGCAGATGTCGACGTCTCTTCAAACGTACATTGGTTTTGCTGATGGTGATTGTCGTAGTACACGAAACATTTCTTCCGCAACTTGGGTTATCTATTCACCCTCTGACGAGTTAGTATCCATGCATGGGGTAAGCCTTGATCAAACAACAAATAACATTGCAGAGTATAGTGCAGTGATTGAGTTATTATCTAAATCCATATCATTTGGAATTCGGAGTTTGATTGTTAGGTTGGATTCTGAGCTTGTTGTATTACAACTTAACAGGGTTTATGCCATTAGAAATCCAGTGTTATTACGGTTATTTTTAAGAGTTCGTCTCTTGGAACGTGAATTTGATTACATTGAATATCAGCATATTCCAAGGCATTTAAATACATTAACATATGCAGTTGCTTCTAGTATGATAAATCGACATTTGCAATAATCAAAATAGTAAATTAAACAACATTCATAACATGTACACAGATAGCCAGTAAATAGTGATATATCATAGTATAGAAGTGTTTCAAAAAATATACATCGTCTTCCATCATAGGTTGGAAACACCTTATGATCGGCAAAAATGGTAATACAAAAGGTCAAAAATATGAGTCTACGACACGATCATCCTATCACTGATGGTGATCACGATAAGAGACCACTGCCCAGGCCACCCTGCATAGGAACCTCCTAAAAGGTTCTGGGACACCAATCACATATCTCTGTAATCTGAGCGGGATATCATCTATGTCGGTCTCTGGAATGTCTAGAGTCAGACGCTCTAGGTGATGCTCTAAATCAGACAGAATATCTACTGATTGGCCCTCTGGGGCTGGTGCTGCGGCAGCTGGATGCCTCTCATAAAATTGGAGATGGGCTGGTCGTCGTGGGCCCACATTTGCATTTAAAACTTTTGGTTATTAATTTCAAGACGATCAAAATACAAAAAAAAAAATTAGAATTTAGAAATTGTTGAAAATGATTTTACCTGATTCATCCCATTGTTCCCCTGCTGGGAGAGCCATCTCTCGATCATCGTAGAAATCTATCCTGGCGTATGGAAAGCCCTCTATAACAAAAATTTGGCGTTCTAGCCAACGAAAATATGAAGGAGGAAATCGAACAATCTCGACGCCCTCAACAGCGTGACGTGCCATCAATGCAACACAACAAACCATCCTAGGTTCTCGAGGTCGACCAGCATCAACAAGAATGTTCTGTGGAGCTAACATGGGGATCCTCTCTAGAGCAAAGGTGACTACAATGGATCCATATCCAAAGTTATTTAGCTTTCCGTTCTTTTCTCCGGTTAATTGGCCTTTTACATTGGCCAACACAGCTTCACACCAGTTGAAAATGGTGCCTCGAAAACAGTCTACAACAATGCGCATCTGGGAACCGGTAACCACATGCAATGCTGCACTCCCACACAGTCTGGTGACAGTAAATGCAATAACTTTTAGCTCGGGATGGATGATAGTTTTTATGTCAATCTGTTTGTCTCGGGGGTCTGCTTGATCATCACAGAACTCTTGTCGAAAACTAGCGAGAGTCTGGCCACCTGGCCTAGTCCCAAACAGAGAAATTTGTTCGCCCCTCTTGGACAAACCAGTCAAAAAATAGATATCCTCCAACTCAATTTCGAACTGGTGGCCGCCAATAATAAAACATTGGTCCTGTACGTTCCACCTGTTCACCAGCCACGTTAAGAGGTCTACCTGTGCCCTCATGCCCTGAATGGCCCAGAATTTATACAAACCGCATGCTCTTAATACCTGCATTGTAGGCAAATGGTTCATTGCGGCATCATCTACGTCTTCATGCTCGCGTTCTCTCCAAATAAGCATCTTTTATGTCCTACAATGCATAAAAAGACATATTAGAACAAGATTTTTTGAAAAATTTTAGGTGGGAATTAAGAAAATTTAGTTTAAAATTTCATTGCGCGGGGTCCGCACCTGAAGTTCATACACAGTGCGTAGATACGCACGGGCACTGTGGAACAGGTGCGGACCCAGGACTTTTTCCCATATAGAAAAATGTCGGGGTCTGCAGGGCCCGCATGTTGCACCTATGGACCCCCGCAGGTGATTTTTTTAACATATTTTTGCTTAAAAAATGAAATCTAAAGCCTAAAAACGAAATATAAACAGATGAAATGCGAGATAAGGAGGTTATGGATTACCTGGAGCTGATGGTTCTCGATTTCGTCGGACGGATTTTCCAGAATCTTCACAGGAACTTTTTTACCCAAAAGCTTTTACTTTTCACTCTAAACTCAAATGGTAAAAATGAAGTTAGAAAAGTCATTTTTATAAGTTTTTTCGAATAAATGAATTTTTAATTTGTTTATTTTTCACTTTAAAAAGGTTATTTTTGAAAGCATTTTTATTTATCTTAAACAGGTATGTGTAATGTTTCAAATTTTTGTGCAGAAATTGGATTTTTCAGGAAAATTGATCGTTTTCAACAAAGAGCATACTTTTATCACTTTTTCAGACTCTTTTAAAAATTTACGAAAAAGCGAAAACTTGGAGTCCTCTTTTAAGCTCTTTTCAGACTCTCGAAAATTGAAAAGATTGTCGAGCACTCGATTATTCAAACTCGTTAAAATAAATGAATGATCGTCCCTTCAGTATAAGTTTACCCCATTTACGGACTGAAATGGACTATTTACGAAAAAGGTATACGTTGACTAATTATGGTCAATAGAGTTCTCTCTCGCATTATTTTATCCTTTTTCAGGCTCGAGAGACTAAATTTACGAAAAATTACACCCACTGAGTTTTCTTAAGTTTTTCTTCTGACTCCCTAAAATTGAAAAACACCGAGTTTCTCTTATACTGGACTCGTTAAAATGTAACAGTAAAGGACTTGTTCAATTTCAAACAGGAACGAACCACTCCTTCTTAGGGTTTGAATCTTAAACTAAGTTGGACTCATCTGAAGGATTAGCTTATAAACAAGCAAATGTTTTCCTCCTCAAGCTTGTTAAAAATAAAGAGGTACTTGCCAGAAATGGTGGGGGAAAAGAGAGAAAAATGGACATGTTTGTTGTATTTTGATTTTTCAAAAAACCAGTTAACCACTCTTGAACACAACACTTTTTGTTCACCTGGGTTGGGAAATCCTTTGCCTAACAGTTAATCAAACCACATTGAAAATCTTCAGCCGGTTTCTGGGTATTAGCTTTGGGTCAATTGTCACCAAGCCATGTGCAGTGTCGTTATGTGTTCAAGAGGACAGTTCAAATAAACCATTCATCTGCAAAATATCTATCATCCATTTTGACCATCCCTGAGTCAGTCCTTGCCAATATATTTCTTCAAAACTTGATCTATGATTTCGTGTTGTGGGCTTGCCTACGACGAATCACTTTCTATCGACGACAGTTCATTATCTAAGAAGTTGATCTAGAAATCGTCAATACCTTAAAATCTACATGCCTCAATGGCAGGTTTCTCGCCTTCGATGATAGGTTGCATCATTGACCTTCGATCGAATGATTCCGTGACATGTTCGACTTCAGCTCATTCATTCACATTTCATGGATTGTACTGAGTACTTTGAAAGCCATTGAGATTACTGGTGGTTACTCTTACACTTGTTAACAGTTTACATTATTCACTGGTAATCAAGTGGTTTCTACCATGTTCGACTTCGACACATTCATTCGCATGGATAGAATCATACTAGTTCGAGAAGCAGAAATCAAGACCCTGGATCTAGTTTCTACCATCCAGGCTGCGAGGAATTTTGTTATCATTTATACAGTGGACTATTCATAAACAGATGGTTGCGTCCATACTGTGTCTACACATGTCTATACTGTTGATATATTCAAAATCATTCCTGTATCAGAACAGTTTGAATCAGTTTCTAGTTAGTTTTAATCTGAGTATGGGAATGCCTACCTCAGCGATGATATGTACACATATATTTTGCATTGAATGTTTTTACAGGTTCCGACTGGGATGTCCACAGGATGATCCTTGAAATGATAAAGTACTGCACTCTTCATATATGACAACTTCAGCTTCATCTATTCCAAACTTTTCACTGTAGGGGGCAATTTGTTGCACTGAAAATTGTCATCTTGACATTCTGCTATGTGTATGAGCTCATTATCACTCATACTTCCTCCTTTGCAAGTCTAACACATCAGTTCTTCATGTCAAGCCTTGAAAATAAGAGAAAAGTTCTTAAAAATCTCCTTAACTCTAGTATCACACTTTCTCTGTATCTTGCCTGCGGTCCCACACCTAATGTTCATATCTCCTGCGTACATGAACACACTTTTTTAGTGTTATGGGTGCGGACCCCTGTAAAAGATTAAAAAGGCGCAAGTAAACTCAAAAAGCTCATTTTTAATAAAATCTAGAAGCCTCTAGAAAGAATCTTGCGGTGGCAGAACCGCTCTTTTGAGGTTCATGTATCCCTTACCTTATGGAGCTAACCCCTTGATGTGAGGAGCTTATCCCTTTGAAGGAGGATTCTATCCCTTCATAGTTGAAACTGAAACCTCCTCTTTTCCACTATAAAAAGAGGCATTGGGTAGCCTCAAGGGGAGTTCAAGCTTTAGAATTATTTGAGGTTAAGTGTTGTTGGGATTCAGACTCATTTAACTGAGATTTTTGTGAGGAGAGATCACATACCTCTATCTGTCTCGATTGGAGTGCAAGACTTGTCAGAGTAGAGGAGATTCCTGCTTCGGACCCCGGGAAGGCCTGTTCAACATCAAGGCTAAGGTTGTAAGGTTTTCCTTCTTTCAAAGTTAATACAAATGAATTCATTTTTCTCAATAAGTTGTTAGTTAACTGTTTATTTCATGGATTCCTTGAGCACCATGATAAGCATGATTTATGATGTTTACTATACAGGTGCTATTTAATGTTTGCTTGTTTGTGACTGCAAGTTTATGAAGATAACTCCTTCAAGTGCACGAGGGACTACTTCGAACAAGCATTGGATATACGGTAAGTTTTTAACACCTTTATAGTATTTTTCATAAATCGTATATGTTTAGAGAAAAATAGGTTTATTTGGCTATTTGTTGCTAGATTACCTTTTGGTACTAGGGAGATCGATCTTGTCCGCCAGATTGATCAATCCATCCAACATATAGAACTAAGAATATAAAAGGAACTACAAGGCAGAGACAACATTAAAGGAAGAGGGACCAATGGGCTTGGACTTGAAAGACTCTTTAACTTGATGTCATTGATCATCCTTTTCTAGAGGTGTTAAAATTGGAACTACAAGCTTGCAATCTTTCACAAACTTCCCATATTGATGACTTACCTTGCATTTAAATGGAAACTACTCATAATTTAGTTTGTGGGTATGGGTCCAATTCACTTTATCAAGAGATAAAGTGATGGCCTCAAGAAGTCCTTTCTCTAAGTTCACTTCAACATAGATCTTGGCACAAGCAAACATTCTTGACTTTGTCTATGATTTATTAATGTATCTTCATTGAATATTGCCTATAGTAGCCAAGGCATCATCACTCTAGTAGTGCAAGGGAAAATGACAAAGATGAACTTAGAATGGAAGTAAGGGATCCACCTTTGGATTAAAATCTAGCATCCATTTACTCTATTACATACCCCTCGTACCCACGAAATAGGGTCCATCCTAGAATATTAAATCTCTATCTTCCTTTTCTTCAAACATAAAGGCATAGAAGCCACAACCACATAAGTATTATGGGAGGTTACCTTGGATCATTACCTTCCAATTATTCAAAATTCATAAATCCATAGATCCAAGAGAGTGCCATAACCCTATAAATCACCCAATGAGACCATGCTTAGCAAAAGCCATGGCCTTGAGACAAAATGTCACAAGAATAATCTTTCTCGTTATAGTTTTAGAAGCTTTTTTTATCAAATCAAGACAAAGCAGACTTGGGCTTAATAAATTACCAAATGGAAGAGACCAAGTCTTGAAGGTTGTAGCCTCAAAAGGAGGTGGGGAAGGAACACCACCATCGTGACACCCCACCCCAACCAATAAAAAAAAAAATCCATGTTTAGCAGGCATGATTTTGCAGAGAGAGGACTGAGGTGACTAGGAGCAAGGCAAATTAGGGCTTTTGACTAAGAAGCAAATTATCCAAGTAGTTATTCACATTTCAGAAGGAGGTAGGTTCTCATGTATGTTAAGTGCTAAGCATGTTAACAATATTGAGCAACTCTTGATTTCCTAATCTGCCTTTTGACATCACAACCTTCCCACAAGAGCAAGTGATGCTAGGAGAGAGGATCCTCTCTCCTAGCATCACTTGCTCTTGTGGGAAGGTTGTGATGTCAAAAGGCAGATTAGGAAATCAAGAGTTGCTCAATATTGTTAACATGCTTAGCACTTAACATACATGAGAACCTACCTCCTTCTAACAAATAATGGTGTATGGTGTTTGACTTACCTCCTCATAATAATAGGGTGGCTTTATTATCTTCGATTATAAAACTTTAGGTCAAGTTTGTGCTAAGTAGTCATGTAAACTATTTTGACATAAAAGGTTGTAAGAAATAGGTTCAATGTGTGACGACATCGATGAAATGAAAGGTATTTCAATACAGGCCATAGATGCACTCCTAGGTGTAGACTTAATCACCCTTCATAATTTTTTGGCATACCTATTTTTTTATACATGTATTATGTTATTCACCTTGATACAAACCATGGTGCATCATAGCATTGTTTTTTAAGTGAGTGATAGGTATCTTGGGGTGAGGAGGTTAGGGCATGCAAATGTGTTTCATGTCATCATCCATGTATGAGTTGCAAACAAATTCATTGTGGTTGTTTGTGTTAAATAGATTTCTTCAATCTACACACACACACAAACACATAATTTTCTTTGGTATGTATAAGTAGCATATATTTAATTATTTTAATCACCATTAATAGATTGTTTCACAAGTTTAGTTGTGCATAATTTCTTCAATCTCTAGATAAATTGTTTTAAATAATTTATTTTCATACATAAAGCCATGCATAGATAGCTTGAGGCATTGGTTCAACTAGTTGTCCCCAATGTTGTTGGTAAGATTGCTAGTTCCGTATCAATAGGAGTTCGATATGAATACGCTTTGGCGAGGCATGCTAGTCTATCTTAGTGAGGCTTAATAGGGATGTCATCCACGAATGTAGGGAAGCATCCCTTGGGTTTCCCTATGAGATTTCCTTGCAAAAAAACTAATATTATGAAATTTTATACATTAAATGTTCTAATCATCTATGTACTAAATTGTTTCATATATTTATTTGCTATGTGCAAATACTCCATCTTATAAGATTCCCTTGTGCCAAGTGATGTTGGCTTAGTTTTTGACATGCATGTCTTTTCAAGATACCTAATACTCAAATAGTTAGTGGTTGTTTATTTGTTTGAGGAATAATAGTCTTTATTACATTGTCACAAACTAATAACAATTTTCGAATTGTTTATTTGTAGTTTGATTGCCCGTTTTGCTTAGTCCAAGTGTTCCTATTAGGAATGATGTTCAACATGTTTATTGAAAAGTTGAAGTCAATAACTTGCTCTTGTATGCGACATTTTCCACTTGTCTAATATTAATCTAACCAGCTTGGTATGCGTGTGTTTACAACCCACTAGAGAGATTCTTTTGCCACCACAACAAAAGTCTCATCTGTACTTTATTGCCTCTACCATTGCAAAAGAATAGCCATTCAAAAACAATCATCTGATATGTGTGTATACAACACATCATTGGATAGATTCCTATGTCATCACAACAAGAGTCTCATATATAGTTTGTTGCATCTTATCATTGCAAAGGAACAACTCATTAAATAGCAATGATGAGATCAACTCGAAGAATGAGTAATTCTCATGAAAGTAAAACAATAAGTTTATATTAGTTCATTTTTTATACACAACTAGTTTGCTTAAAAAAATTATATTAACAAGATGTTCTATAGACAACCCTAAGACCAAGCCAAGAAGCTTGATCTTTGTTCCCATACCAAATTTTCTCAATGGAAACATGTGTTGATCAAAGGAAATATTGTATTCCAAATATTCAATTTATTGTACACTCATAAATGATGATTAAGTTTTTATTTATAAAAAATTGCATTCAACATATGAGAAGAGGGATGCAATAAGAATCGTGTCTACAAGCCAATCCATCTCTTCTACAATGAGGTTGTGTTGTTTTTAATAGTAACTTGTATTTTGAGTTTGTGATGTGCTAAAATTGAATGAAAATTTTATTTGTTTTTTTGCAGCGTCTAGTGCATTCCCCTTTCTAACAATCCATTTAGACAAGATCAACCTTCGCTGGAAGAAAGAGGAACATAAACGTTCAATCTGCTTCGACTAGTAGCAAGGGTGGGGTACGATAAACTTTGAATCTGCTTCTAGTAGTGGAATTGGCAGGAGGGTAGATAAACCTTATAGTAGTGGCAAGGGTGGAGGTATCATTTACTGGCCGATTTTAGCATCCTTTCAGTCACCTTCTATACTCATGAGATATTTGCCATTTTGTATAAAATATTGTAAGGATGTCTTTATTGGCTCTCTCTATTATGATATACGTACTTGGCACTAGCATTTTGTAATTCGGTATTGTACTCTTGAGACAATTAGTAATGAAATGTTTAAAATAAATAATTTGATGATTCATTTATATGAACCTTTTTCATGAATGTTGTTAATGAGTTTGGGTTGATATAAAATCAAAACACCCTTTATACAAAGATCACCCAATGCAAGTAAACATTAAGCCTATTAAAAACATATATTGAGTAAACCATTTTGTGTGAGTTATTTTGCACTTAACAGCAAGAACATTAGATGCGTTTGTCACCATTATGTACAACATTTAAAAATTGCAACAATATTCAAAAAAACATGCTACCTTCTGCATAGGCAATCTTATCTTTTATCAAGTTCATTTAAAATAGATAAATATCAGACTTGAGACGATTTTTATTATGGTTAGCATAGAAATAAGTTGATTTAAATCTTAAAAAAAGTCTTAAGCATGTTTGGAATTCCATTAGATCGTGCCAAATTAACAAGTTCTCAAGCAGGATTCAAATTACTTTGGACACAGACAACCATGCCAAAAAGATAAACGGGAAATGTCAACGCAAGCTAAGATTGCAATGGAAGATGACAAATGACACACATGTTAATAAAGGTTCCACCACCTAGACTTGATAGACAAATGCATATGAGAGGAAGAAAATAATTTTCGAAGAAGGAAGAGAGAAAAGACAATGATAAGAGTCAAGACATATCAACCAATGAAAGATGTCACCAATAACTACCCAGCAATAGGGAAGTCAATACGTTATTCACATATTTATAAACACATATCAAACAAGCATTAAAAACCCAAACATAGATGTAAACATAATTTGTTTCATGTTTTCCAATATTAAGTTTCAAGGAAAATTCAAAATTACCAGCAACCTTATATTCATATGTACTATTGTTTCAAGAGGCACTGTAATCAACAACCATTATACTGTTATTATCTTCAGTACTTACCATAAAATGTTGTATCCCTGCTCTTGCCACATTTGATGCCGTGGACAAAAGCAATGCCTCGGTTTTGTTTCTTTATGTGTGAAGGGATTTTCTCCTGTAATTGGACACATGGCAAGTTCTACAGATTCAACATTTTGAAAATCCTGAAATCACACCCCATAAACAAGCTTAGCATCAATTTCTGTACAGTCAACATAGGTCCTAAAAAATCCTATGTTCTCATTATGCTCTCATAGGTCAACATAGATAAATTCATCCCACTATGCTCTCACATTGGTGCTCCCATTTAGGAAGTCCTATGAAACATTAAGGGTTAGACAAGCAGATGTACGGTCAGCTTCCCATATAGAAAACCAACATATGATGCCAAGCTATTTTCATAGGCCAATGTCAAACAACATGAAAATTGAAATTACAGCTCTATGGTAGTCAATGAAGACAAATCAGGGATATGCGGCATTAGCTGTTCAAGAAAATTTTATGTTAGCAACCTTTGTACTACCCAGAAGATGATCATGTGTCTATATGTGCCTCCAATGGTTAAACAAAGAACAGAATTGCTCAACATTCCTTACATGCTAGTATCTGCATGACAAAGGGTCCCAGCGAAGACCATCCAGCAAGACCTGTAATAAAAGGAAAATTAGTTGAAATTAAATTAAAGGAGGATAATATAACTTTAAGGAGCCACTTGATACAAAACCACGGGATGAGAAATATTTGGCTCATCATCAAACTTTGCAGCAGCATAGGCATAAGGACTTCATGCAATTAATAGAGAATGGATGCCATCAATTTGACTAGGCTCCTCAACATTAGAATCTAAAGAGGGCTCCTCTATCTGACTCATTCCTCCCCATTGATTCAAAATTTGAATCAAATAAAACATCTTCACTTTCACTCAAATTTATTAGTGTGCTAGTGCTGTTCACTTAATTTTGTTGTTTTATCAAGGAAGATATATAGAAAATACATCTCAAGAAACACAAACGAAGTAATATTCAATTTAAATTTTGAACTAGCGAATGATAAGAGTCTAAAATCTTTAATATAGGATTTGCTATGGAAATTTGATATGCATATGTCATAAACTTGGTTCATCCTTTTAAAGTTTTGACATTTTTGAAGCCTTGTTTTCACTCCAACATAAAGCATGACTATAATATCTAGAAAAAGTACAAAACCTAATATAAGTTAGATGGTAGAATTTATCGCAAAAATTCATCAATATAAATCAAATAAATCCTGTAAAAACCTGATTTCACTTAGGTTAACATAATAGAAGAATTTACAATAGAAATTTTGGTAGTGCTAGTGGAAAAACTTATGTTTCAAGTCCACTTTGATTAAAGATATGATATTGCCGAAATATTTTTTATAGAAAATGATTTGAGCTTCTTTTGAAAATGCATGATCTGCTAGAATGCAAATTTAAACCAAAACTAGAGTACAAGCCCCAAATAGAACTCGTGACCACTGCTGATAATATTTCATTTTAACTACTTATGATATAAAAGCCCATTCACATTAACAATAGCGAATATCTAAGTAGATGCATAGTTAAAATGAAAATGTAGTTGAATGTAGCAGGAAAGCTCAAACAAAAGTTGTCTACAAATGGACATGGAAAGTGAGAATTAAAAGCAGCACATGTATGTCTAAATTGAGAATGTGGAGCACTATTGTGGCAATAAACTTTTTTCAGGTAGTGATTAACCATTGTGATCATGCTATGCACATCAAGTATCTATGTAGATGCCATGGTTATAAATATAGTTGGATATAGCAGGGAAGTTCAAACAAAATCTGTATATAAATGGACACGGAAAATGGGTTAAGACCAGCACATGTATATCTAAAGGCAAAAGGTTGATCACTATCATGGAAATGAATTTTTTTTTTCAAGGTAGATACAACACAGCGATGTTTAACCATTGTGACCATGCTACTGTTGAAACTATGCATTTGATTCCTTACCTTCCATAATGAATGGTTTATTGATTACAAAATTCTAGTGATTGATGTGGAAGAAATACAACGTTCCTGAACATATAGCTGATCATGTTCCCTTTCTTTTATTTACCATTTTTGTTACACCATGTCCCAACATAGTTCTATTTACTTACATGCTATGACATTGGAAAAAGTGTGAATAGTCTAATCTCATCAATGTATATGCCTATCAACTTTGATAGATTGAACAATGAACATTAAATTTTTATCTCTAGTAACTTTAAATCTGATAAAGATATATGACGGAGTGTGATTAAAACAATTTGAATGCCAAGCTCTCTTCCTCCACAAGTTTTAACGGCGGGCAGTTGTGGGCTTCTTATAGCATCATATGCAATTCAGGGCAAATATATCTCTAATGGATGATGTAACCACACAAGGTTTTGGACCTGTTGGTTTATTAGTTGTAATGCTGGCACAAGATAGTGAAACACTTTAGATCATAGTTATTGGAGCCCCTGCTCACTGACTGAATTTTTTCAGGAAAATTAGTTGAGAGTCAAGACACTATCAATATTATGGATTTTCTTAATATTAAACAGAGAAGGATATAACCCACAAAAATGATAGGAGGCAAACTTGCTGATGTTGTAACTGAACCAACTAGACATCCAAGAGTGCTTTTGATGGGAATAGAGCTTTATAGGATAGCGTAACATATGTTATTGTGGTCAAGAAGCTTTTCAATCTGCTCCTTATAGACTTGAATGTCCAAAAACAAAAAGTATTTATTTCATTGATCACAGAAATGCTTCCTTTACAGGGAATTACATATATTTAACAAAAATAGCATCCTTGGCATTGGAAAGTTTCATGGAAAAATCAAACAAGTTTTTGGTCAAAAGGGCAGTCCCAGAAAGCAAGTCATTTCCACACTGGGATGAGAATGTTGCATCATTAGACTCTAGAACATGAGGTAGTTCACTTTCTAATATGTACTATAAGATGACATTGGGTACTCTTCATGGTCATGAGACTAATGCCAGAGATCTTGAATCAGTAATTTGCAGAATATGGGATGTAGTACCGACCTCACATTTAGAACCCACTCTTACATATGTGAATATGGTGACAGGTATGATTGGAATGGCTCAAATGGAAATGAAAGGCTAGTAAAAGTTGCAGAAACTATTGACCAAATATTAGAAATTTAGAATAATATACTTGAAAATTTGTTAAAAATCTTTAGGCAGTCCAGACATTGCAAAAGTGCAAAATCAAAATGTTTATACTAAAGGTGGCTATGAAAATCACTCTCCCAGATTAAGCATTCCAAAAGTTAACAAGGAGACATCTACCAACCAAGTTCAATCAAGAATGTTCTTGGAAGTGGAAATGCAAACTATGGAACAAGAGACCTTTTTAAAATCAATCAAAGTGAAAAGTCAAAGTATCGCTACTGATGAAATATTATTAACCAACGAAATAGAAAACAGAACAAGTACATGTTGAAGGTTTAAATACACAAATTAAAATGAATAAGGAATAGCCTAGAGTCAAGATCAAGAAGAAAGTTATGAATTATTTGATGTGTTTGTCACACTGTGTTCAATCACAGTTCTATTTACTTGCATGCTATGACACTGGAAAAAGAGTGTGAATAATCTAATCTTATCATTATATATGCCTATCAATTTTGATAGATTGAATATTAAGTTTTTATCTCGAGGAACTTCAAATCTTATAAAGGAATAACATGGAGTGTGTCCTTAATAGAAACACAATCTGACTGCCAAGCTCTCTTCTTCCCCCAAGTTTTCATGGTAGGCAGATGTGGGCTTCTTAAAGCATTGCATGCAATTTACAGGGAAAAAATACACCTAATGGATCACCGTAATCAACCAAGTTTCTGGACCTGCTGGTTTATTAGTTGTAATGCTGCACAAGATAGTGGGGCACTTTAGGCCATAGTTATTAGATCCCCTGTTCACTGAATAATTTTTTTCAGGAAAATTGGTTAAGACCTCCTTAACCTGCACATTAAGTGGTAAAGCCCTAAAATGCAAATGCAGCTGTAGGGGATTTAAGAGGGGTTGTCCAATATCACCACAACTCCCTCACTCTCTTTAGGCTGGCTCTCCTTTGGCATAAGGTGGATATCCCTAGAAGATGTATGATTAACTTTAGAACTGAGTGGATTGTGGATTGCTAAGACCACTTCCAATCCAATGGTTATTGAGTCAAGGAATACAAACAAAGAGTGCTTACAGTGATATGGAGAAGATGTAGTCAAGCCATACACTAATGTGCCATGACTAGTCTAAATGGATTTTAGGGTACATGAGAACGAGTGAGGGCTCTAACAGATGCACCATCACAACCAATAAGTTAAAACCAAAAAAAAGATGCAACTCAATAATTGAAGGAAGAACCATAACATGAGATTTTAGAGAAAGGCACCAAGAAAGACCGACTTCAAAGGAATGGAAAACCAAGCAACAAGTCACATCAGTGACAGCCTCATAGTATTGAATGTGCCATTTACATGTGCTAATATCAAATATTTTATTACAGTAGAAAATTTCCCAATATCCAAAATTACATCAAGCGCTAAATAGGGTTGAGAACTTCACACTTAGTCCCTTCTCATGTGCAAAGACTTGCCTTTAAAAGAGATCATTTCCAGCAATAAAAATACTAGCCACTGTAGGATAATACCTTTCATCATGACTTGTTTATCTAGGAACATAAAGAGATCAAATTGTTCAATTGTATCATCACATTCACATCAATCATAGTATTTATTATTTTCCTTTTGAAATAATGTTTATAGGTTTTTGTATTCTTTTGCAATGCATACTTGTTTTATGAACCACTTGTGTCATGACACATCAGCATTGACACTAAGTAACTGTAGGCAATGTAACTCCTCGACCTCACATGCATGTCTATAGATTACTCCATCCTGAAGTAGGCAATGTATCATGGGCCATTCACCCCTGGCCTAATCAACATGGCTCAACCAATTCCTTTTGGCTTCTCAGGTGAATTTCATCCATATCCTCTAATCAAATCAGCATGACCCAGCCAAGTTCTTCTAGCTTCACCCTTGGACGATTCGCCCTTGGCCAAATCAGCGTGGCCCAGCCAAAGTCCTCTATGGCTTCTCAAGTGAATTATATCAATATCTCTGATCAAATCAGTATGACCCAACCAAAGTCCTTTATGGCTTCTCAGGAGAAGATCTGTCCAATCTGCAATTGACCTGGGCCATTCACCTCTGGTCAAATGACCCAGCCAAGTCCTTCTGACTTCTCAGGTGAATGTATATGTTGCAACCCTGAAGAGAACTCCTGGCTGTGAGGAGTCAGTGCCCAGGACATCACTCAGAACTTTACGAAATTATTCAAAAAATTAATGGCTGGGAGGAGAATGTCTTTATTCCTCTTGACTGTGAAAATTTTCTCCTTTGACTTCTCACTCAGGCCAAACCCTCAATCATCACAACTTCAAAATATCAATCAGAAATGACAGAAGATAAAAAGGAAAATGAAGTTTCACTCTCTGAGCACATGGTCAATAAATAGACAATGAATTCAGAAAGCTTGGATTTCAGAATGAAGATGCCCTGAGCATTCAGATTCAGGGGTCTCAACAAAATATACATTCTTTGAGCATCCAAGTCTGAACTGCAATAATCTTACTGAAATGTTGGAGGAATACCCAAAACTAACAACTTCTATATTAATCTCCCATACTTAAGTAATCAAGCAGATTTTAGAACCAAAGATACTTCGCACATATTTCTGATTGCAATAAGTTAGTTTGAAAACCCAGAATGCATATGAAGAACAGGGCATGAAAAAAAACAATACATGGAAAGAAAACTTGTTGTAATGAATTGTAGCCGGAATCATCTATGAAAAGTCTCCAGAACTTTTATTATCAAACTTCAAGAAATTTACAGACTTTTGTTCCCAACTTCCACAACTTCCGAACCCCATTTGGTTTTCTTTTCTGACTTTTATTTTCTCCCCAAAACCTAACTGTCTATGTCAGTTATGAAACTGTTTTTTTACAGTTATAAACCTGTTTTTTTAAGGGTTTATAAAAGAATAATAACGAGTCTTTTAAAGTATCGATGACTCATTATTAAATTTTAATACAAAATCTTTACAATTTTAATATCATATATAATATTAAACTACCTTTTTTTCATTAAGTGAAGTTCCACTAAAAAAACCACTATAATAATACATATTTGGGGGTTTTTTGACCCGTCAAATATATATGCAATAAAACTGACACCCCTCTCCCCAGTTTTGAAAATCAGGAAAGGGAATATCTCAACAAATCTCCGACATTGATCCAGTAAAATGGTAGGCATGGATCCCTTTGAGCCCCCCCGTCGTTAAACTTCAACGGGGAAGGGGGCCTCTCATTCTGTCAATCTAGCCGGTCCTGAGCTAGTACCATTGTGAGCTGTTGATTGCTCCACCAAAATGAATCTAAACTTCACAGCGCTTGTAGGAGGCATGAACCCGAATCTGTGTCCACCCACACTCCATATGCATCAGTCCCTCTAGTTTTTCCATGTTACATGCATATGTTTCCAGCCATGGCGTCCAATCCAACTCACCTCTGCTTTGAGTTTTACGTTGATTATCTCCTCCCTAGCCAGGATCATTACCTCTGCGTTATTGTCTTGCCAAATCAAATGATACCCAACTTGCAATTTTAGCAACTACTTTGGTGGCATCCTTAGCTTCAAGCTTGTGGACAATTTTCAGAAAAAGCTCTGCATGAAATACAAATGGCTGTCCAAATTCAGGAAAGTGCTTCCTATTCATGTAAAATTTTACTGTCAGTATTGCAGAAACTTGGTCGCCTCTCTGCATTAAGCTTCCTGACTCAATATCTTATTTTTTGGAAAACAACCTCGTTCTTTGTTTTTCTTTATAGCGAAGTACATTGGATTCTCTAACACCTAAAACCACTGAGCATCCCATCCTCATCCACTTGTCCATTAATTTCAGTTCCATTTTCATCTGCACTCCTCCAGAATCCCACATCCAAAACCAAATCAAAGTTCATACTTTGTTGCCTGCGAAACCTCCAACATTATTCTTACACTCGTCAATTCTAGAACAACACTGAGGGGGAAGAATCAATCAGAGCTATTCTATTTCTTTTATTGTTCATTAATTATGTATATGAAATTGGAATGTGCTTTAGCCCAAAAATCTAGAAGGTCATTGGTAACCCATAGTACATACAACCAAATTACAAGTAGCATAATCATGCTATGTATCCAGCATGAGACCAACTGATATCCTCACTTATGTAATACACCAAGGTAGTGCGATCCCTTCTAAGTTGAAGCACAACATTGATACTATCCTCGCTGGTGCCACGCTAAAAGCCGCATGGAACAGATATAAAAGGAAACTAATTACAGATACGAGAAGACACAAATTTCTATTTCCTTTCGTTCACCTTGAGAGTCGATGAATGGATTACATCGTCATCTGTTTTGAGCTTCCTCTCAAGCTCTGGTATGGACTCTAGTTTTGTGAAGTATGTGAATAGGAGGTAGATCCCATACAAATATGTGTTTGATTCACCTGACAGAATCTTCTTCTTTATAGCATATGCAAGTGGAATCATACCTCGATTGAATACCTCAACACACATACCACCACCAGCAACAATTATCCTAAATCTTTGTGGCATGAATATATTTTATATTTGGCAGACTTGGAGATATATTCTTTGGCCCCGTGGAAATAAGTTTGTACTTCATCAAAGAAACAAACATGGAAAGTGTTGAGAAATAGGTTGAACCCTATCACAATTTTTTTGTTTTTTCTTAAATGTTTCCTTCATACTTCAGTGAGGAGCACCTACCACATATCAAGAAGTGGGACAATGCTCACTGTACACACCTGACTTGCCTCTTGTGCCAACCATATTGCAATTTACACCCTGCAATATACCTCAGACCTAGCTCCTCCAATTATTTTAAAACTTAATGACCAAGACGTTTGACACACAAAATGAAGTATACTGAGAGATTTGAAAATAAAAAGGTCAAAAATACCAAGAAAAAAGAAACCTCCTCGTATCTATGAGTGAGGGTGAGGCACTTCTCTTCTGAGATGTCAAGTCTCAGCACAACCATGGTCTCATAGTCGTGCAGACCTGGAGGGCATTCGCATGACTTCTCTTCCCCAAATTTTCGAGAGGTCCAGACCCCAGGCCATTAGTATCTCCTTTGCTGCCTTAAAAAAAACACCTTTAAAATCCAGAGACAGAGACATGGCACACACAGTTGGAATTGGATATCTGGACTTCAATTTCTCAGTTCTGCATATTTTGCGAATTGTCACGCCACGAAATTGTTGTCTTCGTGCATTAGGAAAATTTAACACAAATATCGTTATGATGAAAAGACTATCATAATAGTGCTGGTGATCGTGACTGTGTTTTTAGGCAACTTTGGAAGACATATGATTGTGAGCAAGGGTAATTGAAACTACAACGTTGCTCCTAATCCAAATTTTAATAGTTGATTAAGAATTGATTGGCATTTTCAGGAAGTGGATTGTTTGACCAAACACAAATGGAGAATTCAACTTCAACACAGCACCAAGCCCTCTGATATAACACAACAATTACAGGCTTTGCACAAGTAATCAGAAGAACAAATCTCCTCTTTATAGCAAAAGCTTTGGCAAACCTTTAATTTTGGTTCCTTGCTGGAGTTTGCTCGAGAAAATCTTCAACATTTTAGCTTTGCAAAATTTTGCTACAACAATATCCATCTCCCCTAGTCAAATTAGCATGAAAAAGCCAAGTCCTTTGGCATGTCAGGAGATGGTCTGTCCGATCCTACAAAGACATCAACACTTCCTCTCAATGAGGGAGACATTCTGCATCACGCCAAGCTTGTCTTTGAAGTATACAAACTTTTCCCTAGACAGAGGCTTGGTGAGAATGTTCGCAATCTGCTTGTCTGTGGATATGTACTAGAGCTTCACTGCTCCCGTGTCTCAGATGTAGTGACCTGATCAAATAGTCCTGCAAGAAGCTTCCGAACCCACACTGCTTCACAACTTGCAACACTCGCTACGATATACTTTTCCTTTATTGCACTGAGTGTGACAGAAGTCTGCTTCCTGCTAAGCCAAGATATCATAGCTGAAGCAACACCCAGATGTGCTTTTTCTGTCCTCTACATTCCCGGCCCAATCTGAATCAGTATATCCCTCTGCAACCTCACTTCACCACCTGAGACATATCTCAAACCATATCTGACTGTACCACGCAGGTACCCCAACACATGCTTTGCTGCAACCCAATGAATCTGCCTCAGCTCAACCATATACTAGCTCAGGGTGTTCACTGCAAAGCAAATATCAGGCCTGGTGTTAACCAAGTACGTCAAGGATCCAATCAACTACTTATACATTGTGGGATCCACCAAATCTGAATCTGAAGCGGAATCACTCAACTTCTTCAAATTGGTCATCATAGGTGTAGGCATGCACTTGCAGTCTATCATACTGAATCTCCTCAAAATCTGAACAATATACTTAACTTGTCCGAGGAAGATCTCATCAGGTCTCTGCCACACCTTTAATCCCAAGAAAAATAGTGCATCATGCCAAGATCCTTCATCTCAAATTTTGAGGCCAACTCTCTCTGACACTGAAGCATGTCTTCCTGTGGTAATCCACGTTGCTCCCTCTATCACACAAGTAAATCCTCCTGCCATTGCTCTCTCTTAGTCATGCAAGCAAGTCCTTCCACTGCTACTTCCTCTGTCACGTAGGCAAGTCATTCTGCCACTGCTGCTTTCTCTATCACTGAAGCATTCTCCGTTGTCTAACATGGTCCCTTCATAGAAGGCATACTGCTCCTAGAGACCTGCCTCTGAGCATCTAGTCTGACAATCTCTACTCATGACATCCTCTTGGAAGGCTGTTCCTTCCACTTTGCCTAATTGTTTGTTGGAAGCTCTTCCTGTCATCTGGTACAGTTCTGGATTTCCTTACAATTTGTTCGAGCCCAAGAATCTGACCATCTGGCAACAGAAGCAAAAATCTTCTCGTAGTCCACTCCCTTTTTCTGAGAGAATTCTCTTGTCTCAAAACATGCTTCTATGCTAGCATCTGCTGCATGAATCATTGCCTTGGGAGTCTCCACAATGAATCTATTTTTCCTTTCTCCAAATTCCATTTAGGAGGCCATGGAAGGAAAAATCATGATTCATAACGAAGCGAAATACAAGGACAAGAGGCTGACCAAAGAATTAAAATAATAATGATAATAAAGGGAGAAAAAAAAATATAAAGTATTTATCTCTTAAACAAGGAAGAAATTTGTTGAGGCTAGTAGGGAATTTTCAACTCCCTCTTGATCCTTGCCTCCTTGCAGAAATCATTGAAGTCCATCTGCAATCTCATCATGCTTAGATTCCTTTGTCTTCTTCTGTGGTGGATGCTCATCATCAACATTGACTGTTGATGCATGTTGCTTTCTCTTCCTTTTCTTATCAGGACACTGGGAGGCAATGTTCAAAATCATGACAAATGAAGCACTTGACCTTTTGTCATATCCTTCTTCTCCTTGGGCACCAATGCCTAGGCTAGTTGTCCTAATAATTTGTATAGTCCTCCCTCTCGAACACCAATCACTCGTGTCAAGTCTATGCTCAAGCCTTTAGGCCATACAAGAACCTGTCCATCTACAAATGCAACTTTGTAGCCTTTATTCTCCAATTTGAAATAGAGTTTCTTCTTCAAACCTAGTACAAACAATACATTACTCATATGTATAAAATCTCCAAACTCCAACTGAACTAAAGTTGTCCAAACTCCTTTTGCAGCATACATGACATTGTCTCCAAATTCCACTTCCCATGTTGAATCCCTCTCCGTCAAATCTAAGAGAGAATTTTGAAAACCAGTCATGTGCCTAGAAGCACCACTATCCACCCACCATACATTACTGCTATTGGTAATAGTGCCTGAAAGAGGGGAAACAAAGACTTTTTCCACAACCCCCTCTAGCTTTGGAAAAGCTTCCTTCTGAATATTTGAAACATTGTCTTCCATTCTAAGACTTGGCACCAATTTGTAAGAGATCTAACAACCCAGTCAAGTTGTTGAACACTCATCTCTTAGACTGACTTCAATAGTTTCTCTTTCAATAAGACTTTGATACCATGATGAATTTTCTACAAGATGCATAATAGAAACCAATTTATGATATGATCAGGGTTGCGGGGGAGCACCCCCCACCCCTTGAATCTGCTCTCGAAGCACGCTCCACTCGAGAGCAGATTTGGAGCGACCTGGGGAGTGCGCACCCTTAAAAAAAATTCGCTCCCTACCTTTCCAGGAGCAAAAGCAGGAGTGATCGGGAAGTGATCGCTCTCGCACTGCTCCTGGAGCAATTTTTTAAAACATGGAGTGATACAGGAGCGATCACTCCCCACTGCTCCCCCTTGCAAAAATTCGCTCCCTGTGATAAAGAGCACACGCGCGAGTTTTTTGTGGTGGAGAGAGGGGAAGGGCCAACATAAATAAAAGGCTTCCTCCCCCTCCCATAATGCATCATTTGCATATTGAGAGAGCAAGAGAGGGCTTTTGGAGCTTGGAAGATTGAGAGAGTTGTTTGAGGAGCTTGAGGAGCTTGCAAGGGAGATTGGAGCTTGGGATTGAAGGCACCAATGGAGAGCCAAAGAGGTAGGGTCTAATCCCATTCTTTTTATTTTTCCATGTAGCATTTGTGTTTTTTATATGTTCGTTGTTGAATGAAAGATGTTCTCTTCTCTCTTTCCCATTCCCATTCCTCCTCCATTTTATTGCAAGCAAGAAACTATAACTCCACCAAACATGTGTTGAGAAATCTAAGGCATTAGGATTAGGAGATTTCTCTTTTGATGGTAACTGCTTGTGAATTCTTTTTACCTCTAAAGATTAAGATATTCTCTTTAGTTTGATTATTATAATGTTCTTCTTCATCAAACAACTACCAAAGCATGAACAATAGAGAGACAAGAGACACAGAATATAGGCGATTGACCAAGGCCAAAACCTCTCCAACTTGAGAGGAAAACCCAAACGAATTCTTCTTCTTATAGAAACTTCAATTGACGAAAACCAAGACCATGACCTAGGCCCTTGACACAACAACCTCTCCAAGACCAAGTCACAAGCCCTCTTGATTCAACTTCCTTGAGTCAATGATGGTCAAACTTCTTCCTTTTGCACTAGCTCGGCTATCCTTCAAATTTTGGTCCCTTGGATTAGATCTGCAATTTTTCGGTCTACTTCAAAAACCCTAGCACATGTGATTGACTAACTTTCAACCTCAATTTTTCTTCGCTCTAGGTGTAGACTTCTTCCTTTCAAACTCGGCTTGAGATTCACCTTGACTTCCTCCTTGATTTGACCTTCAAGTATGATTGTGATACCTCGGCTCTTTCTACAGTTTGGACAACATATATTCTTCGTGTGGAGGATTTCTAGCCCAAAACAAGTTAATATAATTCGGCTTCAAGACTTCCTTTTCCTTGCTTCATGTGTGGCTCATCCTTCTAGCTTTCTCGCACCTTCTCTTGTATTTCAGATCCTTCACCGAATTGTTGCCTTAATTGAGGCTGAGCTGCCCTCTTTATAGTAGTTTTCCCATCCAGAATAAGTCGACTTCTCCTAGTGACAAGGCCAATATGCCTTTCTAGAAATACGTTTAGGCTGACTTGAAGTTGAGCTTGTGACATGATCTTGGAGGGTTAACAAATTTTCTTTTACATGAATTACATGCCCAAATGGGTATTCAATCCTTAACATTGACTTCACTAGACTTTATGACTTGATGACCAAACCTAAGGACTCACAATGGGAGCCTTCACTATATAATAAAATTCTTTGATCATGAAAAACCCATGATTTAAGTATCGCATATATAATTTTATTTTCTTCTTTACATCACTTACATAAAATCACAAATACTCATGTCATTATTTAGTCCGAACCTAGTTACACTTTTCAACACTCCCTCTTAACTAGTGAGGTATTCATAATTCATACAAGGTACTTGGTCATTCTCAACCTGAAGAATTCTCATAAGAAGAATCGGATTGGTAACCTATCTGTATAGCATCATATTATCCAACATTGTCACATAGCAAGGCCTTGACTAACAACTCTATCTCTCCACAGGATTAGAGCACAATGTTGGCGAGACCAATGATGTATAGACACCCTCATCATTGTCTCTCTCATAACAAAGGGCCACTCGGGTTCTCAGAGTGTGTTCCACCAGGACTATTCTTATCTTAGATTCCCAGTCCTCAAAGAATATCGGTCCTCTATAACTACTCTTATCTTGGATGCCCTAACTCATCCTCAAAGAGTATCGGATGCCAGATGTTTACCCAATCCTTCATTATGTCTTCCCAAGTGAAGACAAGAATGATGTGTCTATCTCTCCTCATGGCCTTCACTAAGACTTGCGGTTGTTAGTCACAGTCTAGTGCATGACACATGAAGTAGAGAACCATATTTTTCACTCCCTCTTAACTAAGGATGACCAACCCATTCCATAAAAGGAATTTACCCAAGCTCCCTCTTAATCAGGGACATGTCCAAGGTCCCTCTTGACCAGGGAATTGCTTTCAGCAGCTCTTCAGGTGGAGATCACGGGACAACCAGCTGCATGTAGAACTCCTTCCTTTGATGACATGAATTTCTCCTTTGTCATAGAATCTGCATCTTTCAGGACTTCCTTGTAGGACACAGACCATCCATCACTTTCATCCATGAGTCAGTCATGTCATCATTCCTTTCATTGGAAAGTGATCCATTAGTCCATATCTAGTCTTCCTTTATGTCATGTTGCCTTCTTCATGCCATGTTTCTTGAAGGATATTTCGTCCTGCTCCATGGTCATTAGTGTTGGAAGACATCCACAGTTTTTCCCTTGGCAGCCCTGCATAAGCCCATTCAGATATTATTCAAAAAAAAAGCAACAAACATTAAATCAAAATTACCTTTGTGATGGTCTTTCATCATGACATCTTCCGGTTTGCATTAGCATCTTGCATACATATTGACACATCTCCAAAAGATATATATATTGTCAAGGGTCTCTTTCTTTTTCAAACTTCATCAGAGTCTTCATATCTTTCATGGGGATATCATAGTCAAATCATTTAGTCCTTGGATGTTGATTGCCTTCTTCATAGTTGCATATTCCACGATCTCTTCCCTTCTTTCTTCACACATTTTTCTTCCCATGAACTTTCAATCAGAGTTCCTCCAATTATTGTCAACCACCTCATATTTCATATGAGGACATATTATTTTGATTTCATCTAGTTAATGTGTGATTCATGCCTTCCTGCATCCTTTCAAAATAGGAGATCCTTTCTTGTGATCATGCTCTCGAGATAGAGCATTTATCCACGTTACCTGCAACCATGTGACATGACTCTAGTTTATCAAATACAAGCATACATACCTCATTTTCAGTTAGGTCATCTAGACTTCCATCAGCAGCTTCCTTGATTGAAAGATCTCCAATTCCTTGATTTGCTTCACCTCTTTTGTCATCATATCGTTATCCCATGAATTCCATAGTTGGAATTCTTGATGGAACACTCGTTTCCTTTTAATTGATGAACCTTCCAACGAAGATTCCAATAGAGAATCTTAGGTATCCTCATCCAGCAAATGCTTCCTTTTGACTGATGTATGGTGAGCTTTGTACTAGATAACATTTTCCTTTTCCCATAAGTACCATTTATGCTTCTAATGAGGTTCCCAAGAGCTATAACTGTCCATAGGTGACTACCATAGACTTTTATTTCAGCTATCTTTCATGCTTCTCTATGATCACACGCTCTTGCTTTCAGTGCTTCTATGATGCCATCATGCAACCTATCATGCTCCTTAGTGACTCATGATTGTCATATCTTACAACAAAAACTTGAAAACTAAAACTTGAAAAGAACTAGGTGAGGAAGACTATCTCAATCATAGTAGAGATCTTTTACTTCCTCTTTCTTGGACTTGTTCTTTTTAGCTTCCTCTATTTCTTCGGTGATGTGGGCTTCTTCTCTTTCCCTTTTGTTATTGTCCTTCTTGAGCTGAGGACAATCTCCCTTGTAATGCCCATATTCTTGAAATCCATAGCATTGAATCTTAGCCATGTTTTTCTTTTTCTAAGGACCAAACTTTCCAAATTTTCCTTTTCTCTTCGTCATTGTAGTATATGCTTGATTTTGCTAATTTGATCCCACATCAGTCTTTGCCTTCAACCTGGTTTCTTCAATCTTGCATAGCAACCATAGATCCTGGAATGGAGTAGCTTCTTTCTTCCAATAAATGCTTGAAGCATGGTTGCGGGGAAGCTTCACCCCCCCCCCTCGTTCCCGCTCCCGAAAACGCTTCCTGAGGGGAGCGTTTTCGGGAGCGTGTTTCCGACCCTGTAAAAACGCTCCCTGCCTTTTCAAGAGCGTTTCCGGAAGCGCTCGAAAGCGAACGCTCTCTGAGTGCTTCCAGCTTTTAAAAAACGCTTCGGGAGCATTTTTTAAACGCTGGAAGCGGTTGGGGAGCGTTCGCTCCAAAAAAAACATTTCCCGTCGGCGAGAAAAATTTTTCTTGAAAAAATCGATTTGTTTATAAGAGGGAGGGAGGGTCATTTTGTTTATTGTTTGTAGTTGAGTGAGTGAGAGAGTGAGAGGAGCAAGAAGGAGAGCTTGAGAGCGGAGCTGCAGCAGTGACAAGGAGAGAGCAAGGAGCAAGCTGCAAGGCAACAGGAGGATTGCAAGAAAGAGGTAGGTCTTCTAATCTAATTTTGTATTTTCTAGGATGAATTTGTAAGTTGTTTAAAAATGAAAACTTGATTTTTTTTCTTGAATGTTGCATTTTATTGTGTTTAAAACTTAAAAATTGAATTGTTTTTTTCCTATGTTGCATTTCCTATTCCCATTTGGCATTTCTCCATTTGTTTTGCAAGCTAGAAACTTGAAACTTGAAACATCATGGCTATATGGCTAGGGATTTTCCTCATGTTGGTTCCTTTCTTTATAATAATGGTGGTGGAGAGTAGTACAAGAAAGAGGCAAATCAGAGAAGAGAAGGGTTATGGTGGATTTGAATAAAATCTTGAAGAGGAGGAGGATTATGTTCAGGAGGAAGTGGGGAGTGGAGAACATGAGGACACAGACTCCCCAACTAGACAAGACCAAACTCAGACACCTTTGTGGAAATATGTTCAGAAACAGGAAGGAGGGAAAGGTGGTGGAACCACTAAATTTATTTTCCCTCATTGCAATAAACAATACCATGGTTCATACACCCGTGCGAGAAGGCACCTTTGTGGGAAAATGCCAGGGGATGGAGGAAAAAATATAGGAATCAAAATTTGTACTAGTGTGCCAGCAACACAGAGAGAGAAATATAGAAAGGAAGAGGAGGTTGCCCTACAAAGATCTAAAAGATCTAGGGGTTTCATTGATTCTTATTTAGGCCCATCACGTCATGGACAAACAAGTCCAACTTCCACCCATGCCAGTGGTTATGGAGGCAGTGGCACATCTGGATTAAGGCGTAGAACCATATCCGATTTCCTGGATGAAGGGTGTAGGAATGATGTGGATTCAAAAGTTTACCGGTTTCTATATGCATGTGGGGTGCCATTCAATGTTCTTCGCTCACCTTATTGGCATGAAATGGTTTCTGCCATTAATGATGCCCCCAAGGATACAGGAGCCCTGGGTATGACAAGGCCAGAACCGTGGGTCTTGATCATCAAAAAGCTAAAATAAACCATTCTTTGGCTAAAATGACAAATTCGTGGAATGAGCATGGGGTGTCCATTGTCTCTGATGGATGGACCAATGTAAAAGGAAAGCCATTGATAAGTGTTTTGGTTGTGTCGGTTAGTGGTGCAATCTTCCTGTCAGCATATGATTATTCAGACAAATTCAAAACCGGCATTAACATTGCAGAACCATTACTTGATATAATTGAAAAGACTGGGCCATACAATGTCATACAGGTCATCACTGATAATGCTGCTAACTGTAAGGCAACAGGAGCAATTATTGAGGATAAATACCCCAACATATTTTGGTTTGGGTGTTTGGTTCACACAATGAACCTTTTGATGCATGATATCATTAAAAACAAACAACCTCAATTCAAATGGCTTGGTGATTTGTACAAGAGAGGTAAAAAAATGATAAAATTTATTACAAATCATAGCAATACCCATGGGCTTTTCCGTACTCACTTCAAATTGGAGTTGTTGAAGATAGCAAAGACTAGATTTGCTAGATTTTAACTCACCTTTAGGTGCCTTTTGAAGGTAAGAGAGCCATTGGCTGCAATGGTATCAAGCCCACACTGGCAGGTATTAAAGGACAGGGCAGCGACAATAGTTGACAGGCAAGGTTTCGAACATGTGGAAGAGACCACCCTTGACCCTTTGTTTTGGGCACGTGTGAGGGAAATTTTGAATTTCACTAAGCCCATTTATCACATGATTCGGTTTGCAGATACAGATAAACCAGTGATTGGGGAGGTTTATGAGCAGATGGACAGCATGTTGGGCCAAATAAAAGATGTTGTTAAGGATAATGATCCCAACTTGTATGCTATGATTCATGACTGTGTGTGTGCACGATGGAATAAACTCAATGTTCCACTACATGCCTTGGCATATATCCTTATGCCAAAATATTACTCTCCATCTTGGTTGGGCCAACTTGCACCTGGAGGTGGGGTTAGGATCAAACCTCACACAGATCTAGAGGTACAAGAGGGGTACATGAAGGCATTAGACAAGTTGGTACCCGACAGGGAGGAGTGTGCTAGATTGCGCCTTGAATTAGGCAAATACTTCAGTTGCACTGCTAACTTTGGTTCTTTCCATGCAATGGAAGACAGGGACAGATTTGATGCTCTCACATGGTGGGAAGCATATGGCGGCATGGGAATTTTGCCAAAGTTGGCTAAAAAAGTTCTCTCACAAGTTGTGAACACTTCTTCTGCAGAAAGGTGTTGGAGCACCTACATCTTTATACACAATGTGAGAAGAAACAGGCTGAATGAAAACCGAGCTGAAAGCTTGGTTTATGTGCATTATAACTTGAGGTTGTTGAGCCATTACCGTGATCGGGCAAATTAGGATCAATCATACAGAGTCTGGGACAACAACCCAGAGGATGATAATTTGGAGGACGGCACGTTACATCTGGAAGAATTGGAAGCAGAACTTTATAGGGATGATGATGAAGCATCAGCAACACCGCCACACACAGGGCCAGTCCCACCATCTACTGGTAGCAGTGCGGGTGCGGGTGCCAGTGCCAGTGCCAGTTCTCGATATCAAACTATTGTTCCTTTGCAGATTCAGCCTCCACCTTCTAGTCATGGTCGTGGTACTCCTGAGAGTACTAGAAGACCACCATTTCCTCGTGGCTCGCACAAATTAGACATTTCTTATGGGCGTGGCAAGGGGCCAGCCAGTGGATAAAATAGATTTGTTGTTTACTAGTCTTTTCTATTTTCTAGTAGTTTTTATCTTTTATAACCGTTGACAGTTGAACAGTTGAAACTTGACTCTTTCATATATTTAATGACAATTTAAGTTTGAAGTTTGAATTTGAAAGGTGAAACTTTGAAGTTGGCATTTATAAGTTTACAAGTCATTATGAATTATGAATATGATGCTTCATGAAAGTTATATGGTGATCAATGAATCAATGATGATAAATGTTATACCTTGAATTTTGAAATCAATGAATCAATGATGATAAATGATATATATCAATGATGATAAATGTTATATATTGAAATTTGAAATCAATGAATCAATGATGATAAATGTATATTGAATTTTGAAATCAATGAATCAATGATGATAAATGTTAGATATTGAAATTTGAAATCAATGATGATAAATTGTTATATATTGAATTTTGAAAGCTTGAAACCTCGTATTGATGATTCGCGAGACTCAAGAGTCAATATGTTGTATGCTTCCAACTTGTGGGCGTGGCTGATGAAGATTATAACTTCTAGATGATTGATGTTATATGATTCAATCTATGTTTTTATGTTTTTTATGTCTAATTCATCATTCTACATGTTTTTGTTGACATATATGCATCAAAATATAAAAAATATAAAAGATATATATAAACGCTCCGGACCGGGAGCTTCTAAAAATGGCGCTCCCGCTCCCGCTCCCGCTTCCAAGTAACCTTAGCTTGAAGTAAAGTTACCCCACTCCTCTGGTAGTGCATTTAGTACTACAGTGGTCATCTCCTTGTCAGACATTATTTCTCTTAGATCTTGAAGTTGATCCTTGATCTCAAATACCCTCAAAAAGTACGAGGCTATTCCTTCTTCCTTTGATATCCTTAGTTTGTAGAGTTCTTGCCTTAATGAGATAACTTCTCCTGTAGTGCTTGCATTAATAACTCTACTAGTTTGTCATATATTTCTTTGAAGTTTCGAGTTTTGATACATATGAGATGAGGGGATCCTTGATGGATTCTATGGGAATCCTTTGAGCCCTTACTTCCCCTTTCATAAATCTTGTAAGAGCTTGAGCACCTTCCTTTGAAGGTTTGGTGGTTGAACCCTTTACATGATCCATGACCTCATTTTCAATGAGACTCAGGTTTGTCCTTTTCTTGCATGCAAGAAAGTTTGAAGCCCCAACCAATTTGTTGTCTTCATTGCAAAAAGGCATTTTGACAAATTCAGATGTAGACATAAATATACTTACTTGTTAAGATGCTTCTTCCCCTTGCTGCCTCCTTGAATTTGATGATGATCTAGATAATAGAAAACTTCTTCTTGATGAAGATATTTCTCTTCAAAAGTGATCCTTGATTCAAAGAGAGAGATCACTTTAGATCCTTTGATGATGATGTACTTGATGATAATGATTGATGATGACTCCTTGATATCTTGATGCTACTTGAATGATCTTGTTCAAGGATAAGGTTTCCTTTAGAGATGAAACTCAACAAGAGAGAGATTACCTTAGAACTTTTGATGATGACTTGAGGATCCCAAGACTTCTTTTGGGGTAGACTTCTTCTTCGATCTAGGGTTTTGACACTTCTTTGTAGATCTTGACCTCGCTGATGATCTTCTGGATTTGCTTTGATATCCTTTTAAAGTTTTAACTTTTGTCCCTTGAATGCTTGAGTGTCTCTTTAATAAGATGCTCTTCCTTGATTTTTGTCACCTTAGCTCTGATACCATATTGAGAAATCTAGGGCATTAGGATTAGGAGATTTCTCTTTTGATGATAACTACTTGTGAATGTTTTTTACTTTTGAAGATTAAGATCTTCTCTTTAGTTAGATTATTATAATGTTCTTCTTCATCAAACAGCTAGCAAAGCATAAACAATAGAGAGACAAGAGACAGAATATAGGCGATCATCTAGGGCCAAAACCTCTCCAACTTGAGAGGAAAACCCAAACGAATTCTTCTTCTTATCGAAACTTCAATTGACGAATACCAAGACCATGACCTAAACCCTTTGACACAACAACATCTCCAAGATCAAGTCACAAGCCCTCTTAATTCAACTTCCTTAAGTCAACAATGGTCAAACTTCTTCCTTTTGCACCAGCTTGGCTATCCTTCAAATTTTGGTCCCCTGGATCAGATCTGCAATTTTTCGGTTTTAGAAACCCTAGCACTTGTGATTGACTACCTTTCAACCTTGATTTTTCTTTACTCTAGGTGCAGACTTCTCCCTTTCAAACTCAGCTTGAGATTCACCTGGACTTCCTCCTTGATTTGACCTTCAAGTATGACTGTGATACCTCGGCTCTTTCTGCGGTTCAGACAGCATAGATTCTTTGTGTGGAGGATTTCTAACCCAAAACAAGTTAATATACTTCGGCTTCTAGACTTCCTTTTCCTTGCTTGATGTGTGGCTCTTCCTTCTAGCTTTCTCGCACCTTCTCTTGTATTTCAGATCCTTCACCGAACTCTTGCCTTAAATGAGGCCGAGTTGCCCTATTTATAGTGGTTTGCCCATCCAAAATAAGTTGACTTCTCCTAGTGACAAGGTTGACATGCCTTTCTAGAAATATCTTTAGGCCGACTTGAAGTTGAGCTTGTGACATGGTCTTGGAGGGTTAACAAATTTTCTTTTACATGAATTTCATGCCCAAATGGGTCTTAAATCCTTGACATTGACTTCACTAGACTTATGACTTGATGACCAAACCTAAGGACTCACAACGGGAGCCTACACTATAAAATAAAATTCTTTGATAATGAAACCCATGATTCAAGTATCACAGAAATAATTTTATTTTCTTCTTTACATCAATTACACAAAATCACAATTACTCATGTCATTATGAAGATTGAACCTAGTTACACTTTTCAACAACATGATGCATATATGGCTTGGCATTCTCTTGTTGGTTCCTTTTTCTGCTATGATGGTGTTGGGGAGCAGAAGGAGAAATGATAAATATGATGAAGTGGGTAGTGGTGGATTAGGAAACCCTAGAGAGGAGGAGTACCAAGAGGAAGAGGAGGAGGATAATGAGAGTGGATATGATGATGGAAATCCCCCTTGTGGAAATATGTTACTAGGCTTTCAAGAGGGAAAGGAGGTGGAACCACTAAATTTACATGCCCCCATTGCAAAATCACTTTCACAGATTCATACACCATTGCCAGAAAACATCTCTGTGGCAAAATGGCATGGGATGGAAATAAACAAATAGGAATCAAAACTTGTGGAAGTGTGTCAACACAACTAATGAGCACCATCATTAGGTACATTTTAAGGGGTTAACTTGTCACCTTTTTAGCCTTATTAGTCTCTCTTTCTCACATTTAATTACATTATGGTCATATGTTGCTTAGTGTAGATGGTGTATTAAGGGTGTCATACTTCAAAGGCCTAATGTGGTTTAAATGCAGGAAAATCAAGAGAATATGCCATTTTTGCTTAAGATTGCACAATCAAGGCTCGAAGTAGACAGCAAGGAGTGATTGTAGGGGATTGACCACCTCCTTAACTCCTAAAGGCAGCCAAGGGATCCTTGAGATTCTCCTCCAACAGCTCGAAATCAAAGGCAGCCAAGCAAGTGGAAGATCAAGTGGAGCCAAGCTCCACTTCTCTCGAGTTGCAAGGAGACATATTACCTACTTTTTAGGGAGTTGTTGGTAGCTACCCTTTAGGATAAATAGGGCAAAGCAGGAGCTCATTAGGATTCGATTTTTGGAGATAAATAGAACACTCTTAGCTCTTGTAATAGACATTTGTGAATTTCATATGCTATGTAACAAGATTGGTTATGAAATAAAATGAGTATTTAGTTTCTTCTTCACTGAGTTAGTTTCAAGGAGTTGAGCTTGTGGGTTAGGGCCCAATCCATTGGCCTCAGTCTCTCTTATGTATTTGTGTTTACCTTTCATGTTGTTGTAGTTAGTTTGCTTACATTTCATCTCATTGTATTTAGTTTGCTTCCATTTCATGTGTTGTAGTTAGTTTGCTTACATTTCATCTCACTGTATTTAGTTTGCTTCCATTTCATGTTGTTTTCATTAGTTTCTTTACCTTTCATGTTGCAGTAGTTAGTCTCTTTCAGTTCATGTTGTAGTAGCATACAAAACTCCAAAACTGTGTGTTAAAGCCTTCCTCTCTCACCTCTTCCATTGGAGCTTGAGAAGGGTAGATCTTCACCACAGACCCAAACTTGCTTTCAGTTTATGATTTCTTGGAAAAGTTAGATAGGTTGCTTTGTTTACCATGAATATGTTGTAGATGCATAGTTAGTTTTCTGTTTCAAGTACAAAGGTAGGTTTGCTTAAATTCAACTCATCTTTTCCACCACTTTCATCATAGATTTGTCAATTTGCTTAAATTCAATGCATCTTTTCCACCACTTTCATCATAGATTTGTCAATGATGAACACATGAACAGGTAGTTTTCTTGCAGTTTTGAGTAGAGCAGAAGAGGAGGACTCCACCAACACCATTAGCTTCAGTTTCCACCCCTCATCAACTAACTTCCAACCAAATCGCCTTCAGCCTTGTTTTTGGACATCTCCACCACAACATCGAGAGCCACCTTGGAGGTGAAAGACAAGATTTGAGAGAAGTTTTGAGCTTGGCCTAGGGGTTAGCTACCTTCCATCCACCTAGATCCACCTTCATTTCACCTCTCCTACCCCTTTCCTCACCATTTCTGGCCTCAAACTACCCTCGGCCTGTTTCCTGTAGCGTTTCAGGACATCCTGTAGCACTACAGGAAATCTTGCAACAGATCCTGTAGCAGTGCCAGTCAGTCACTTCTTCAACCCAAAACCTCTCTTTCACCTCATCTAGACCTGGCACAACCTCCAAGTAACCTTCAGCTCTGAAACCATGAGCCCAAGACCCTCTTAGGTCACCTTAGCACCTCCTTTTGTTGCAAAGCAGAGTTATTTACAAGCGTAGTTAGCTCATTGATAGGTGCATGGTTAAGCATAGCAGTCAAGCATGAGATAGATAGATTTCAATCAGTCATTTGGTTCAGCATGTGTGCCTAAGATTAGTTTCCCTTTCTACAAGTTCAATTCAACAATTTAAAATCATGAATGCCACTTAGTTTAACTTTATTTCTTGCATTAGCTTAAGTGTGGATTTCCTTTCTTGTAGTTAGCTAGATGAGTCATTATCATCTAGAATAGTTTCTTTGCTTGCTGATAGAGTAATGGTCATGAGTTATTTTCAGTCTTAGCTTTCATTCAGAAGTGTGACAAACTTCCTTCCCTAAAAGTAACCCTAGCAGTAGCACCTCATCGTAGAACTGAGAAGAGGATGGCATGAGTAGAATGCATTTGTTGTGTATATAGCACTGTCACCTCCAAGTTTGTATGAACCCCGGGTTGATAAAGTAAAGTATAGTAGCCTCTGGGATTTGCAACACTCTTGGTGCAATACCAGGGCACAACAAAGAGCCAAAGACATAAGGGAAGAGGAGGAAGCCCAATACAAATCTAAAAGATCAAAGGGTGAATTTGAACAAGACACCACTAGCCCACAATCACATAGACTAAAAACTCCATTAGCATCCACCCAAGGCAGTGGATACGACACAGGCACAGACATCCCTTTAAGGCGTTTATCTGTAAACTATTGTGGATATTCCATTGGCTAGTTCGCCACAACATATTTGACAATATTATATTAAAAATCTGAAATTCTAATTAGTTCATGCATGCAAATGGAAATTATGCTAAAAATAGAGAACGACAAAATAAAAGCTCACGCACACACATAAGACACAAGATATGCTCTAGGAAACCCTTTCGGGAGAAAATCCAGCTGAAAGGTGAGGCCACTTCGCTCTTTTTCTCTGTTTGGAAATATGGCTGCAGATACAAAGAAGTATGGCTTGTGGCCCATGGGCTGCTACAGTGCACAAATCCTCTCTGTGTGCTCTACCTCCTATCTCTCTTGGCTATTTTTGCTCAGCCATGGAACAAATGCACTCAAAAGAATGGAATGCCTCTTCCTCCTAGTGGCCCAGTTATAACATAGCCCAATAGCCTACTAGTGGTTAAGTTTGACTACCTCAACTCTTAACTAGAGTTACAATATAGACTCTTCTATAGTCTTTTACATCACAATCAAGTGGCTTGCCTGTTTCCATGAACAATGGGGGTTGACGCAGCAGGCTCTCGAACCATGATGGTGAAAATAGGAAGGTCAACTTCCGAGTGGCATAACTTTCGCATACAAGCTTCGATTAACACGCTTCTTGCGTCGTTGGAAAGATCTTTGTGTGTAGAATAGCATGATAATGTATGGCGCCAAAGCAGCAAAGTTTTACCCCAAAAAAAAAAATCGTTTAATGCCTCAAAACGCTCCCGAAAGGTTTAGACCCTAGTTTCCCAAACTAGGTCTCGCCAATAAAAACGATCCTTTGAGCGGATTCCTTCACTTTTTCCACTCTGAATGCATCGAGATGGATGACAAACAATATAATGATCCAATCCAGATCATGTGTAGAACCATATTAGATTTCCTTGATCAAGGGTGTACGGATGATGTGAATGTAAAAATTTATCGGTTTCTCTATGCATGTGGGATGCCATTCAATGTTCTACGCTCACCTTATTGGCATGAAATGGTTGGCACCATCAATGATGCCCCTAAAAGATACAAGAACCCTGGGTATGGCAAAGCTAGAACCATGGGACTTGATCATGAAAAAGCCAAAATAACACATGCTTTGGGTAAATTGACAAATTCTTGGAATGATTATGGGGTATCCATTGTATCTAATGGTTGGACAAATGTAAAAGGCAAGCCATTGATAAGTGTTCTTGGTGTGTCTACTACTGGTGTAGTGTTTCTTTCAGCACATGATTACTCAAAAAAGTTCAAGACTGTTAATTTTTGTAGCATCAGATGGTGTTCTGGTCTCGACAGTTGTTAGAGAGGCTAAGAAACACTAGGACTTCAAAACCTAGAAAAGGTTTCAGGAAAATCCACCTAGAAATGACTTAATTAAGTTAATTAATCTGTAATTAAATTTTTCCTAAGTCTAACTTAGGGAAAATGATTAATTAACAACAATTAATTGAGGAAGGTGAGATTTCTCTAGAAACTCACACAGATCAACTAGGAAATAATCTCAGCCATCGATTAAGTTTTAATCTTGGTCGTTGGAGTCCAAACTGGAGGTTATGAGTAGAAGGGTAGATGGAGGAAAACACTTAAGATCAATTTCCTTGGGCTATTCGATTTTCCAGAGAGCAACAGCATTCTGTCGGAAGAGTTTGAGCCAGAGAGGGGACGCAGAGCTAGAGAGTCCGGAAGAAGTCCTCTAGTTCTGGAGAGTAGCTTGCAAAGAGCCAAAGATATCCACAAAGAGGATGACGCAAGGGCTACGCAATAGCCTCTAAAGGGAAACTAGATCTTGTTAGAGAGAAGCTCGTTTCAGTTCTAGAGGCCCGAAATTTTTTCTAGAGTATCGGAGAGAGTTTCTCAGTCAACAGTAGCCAGGGCAGCTTTAGTAGCAGTTGTTCTAGGCAATGCGTTTGGCAAGCTGCTTAGAGGATCATGTAGGGTCTACACAGGGCAGTTTGGATGACTCACTTGGAGATGGCAGTTAAAGCCCGAATTGTTTGTGGGGTGAGGAAAATTCCTCATAATATTTTGCCAGTATTTTTCTCTGTAGGATTGCCAGATTTCGGCATCCAGTTGTATTCAAAATTTCTCATTGTTGCTTAGTAATAAAACCCTCAGTTGTTGCACCGGTTTTCCCACATTGGGTTTTTCTAGGGACTTTTTCCCAAAAAAACAGTGTTATATTTTTGTGTGTGCGCCAGTATTTTCTTAATTTCCTGTTTATCTTCCGCAGTATTTATTTTGGTGAAAATTGCAGTTTTGAATTATTCGTTGTTTGTCGTGGCAAATAATCTGCTAATTAATTTACAGTTAGAAGAATAATTTCTAGTTTTTGCAATAGTTGAAAATTTCGCATGGTACCAGAGCGAGTTTGATCAGACAGGAGGCTCAAAAGCGAAAGGAAGAAAACATCCAAATTCAGTGGGAGTCTGGCAACTCGATTTCCAAATTTGCACAAAATTTGGCCAGGCAGTTTGAACTGTTGGGCAGAGGGTACGATTTTTCTAGTGCAGGTGGCAAGAAAAATTCGCAAAACCCAATAGCAGTTCCAGCATGCAGTAGTGAAGTCGGGAAGTAATTCCGGAGAAGCAAATCAATATTTTCACTGAGCAGATTTTCTTGTCTGGGCATAGAGGGTTTTTGTAGCAGTTTGTTAGGATAGGATCTGTGTCAGGTGGAAGAGAGAGTGCTCACACAGAGGGAGGAATTTCCAAATTTTCCTAGAGGGTTTCTAGTTCCAATTTTCTGGAGGAGATCCATAGTTTTTCTAGTTGCAGAAGACTGTGAGAATTTGCCTGACTAGCCAGTTCGAGTTGTTGGGGTTGCAGTTTCAGTGTTGGTTTTTTGGAAAAAGACATTCGAAAAGGTTGAGCAAGTAGTTCTAGGAAGCAGCTGAAGGCAAAGCAAGGTAGACATAACAGTTTTGCGCATTCCAGAAGGGAGTGTGAGTTTTAGAACAACCAGTCAAGTAGGAAAACAGGAGGAGATTCCAGTTTTGATTTTTTGTAGAAATGGCCACAGTCGGGCTAAGAAAACAAGATAGATTGGACAGTGTCTCCAACTATGTCATTTGGAAGACCAGGATATCCTTTCTCCTTGATGAGCATGGTCTGAAGACCTTTGCAGAGAACGTAATGGCAGAACCTATTGAAGCAGACCAGCTAAAGGAATTCAAGAAGGAGATGGCTAAGGAGAAGCGGATGATCCTGAATGGAGTTCGGGACCATAGAGTCTCACATGTATCGGCCAAGAATGTGGCCAAGGAGATCTGGGATCCTCTCACACAGCAATACCAGAATCCTTCCAATCAGCGGAAGATGTTCTTGAAAGAAAAGTTGAGGAACATCAAGATGCATAAGGGTGAAGGCATTGATCCCTTTCTCACCAGAATTCAGGAAATCTGGGATTAGCTTGCAGCCATTGGGGAAGTGCCTCAAGATACAGAGCTTGTGCGTTTGGCCTTGAACAGTGTCTCAAAGGATTGGGAAATATTTGTCCAAGGCATTTTGGGACGAGATACTCTACCTAGATGGGACAAGATGTGGTTAGACCTGCAGGAGGAAATGAGGCAAGCACCAGTGAAGACCTCCATCAGTGGAAGCAGTTGTAAGGGAGCGAAAGGTGAGGAGGAGGAAGATAATGTGGCCCTTGCATCAAAGGGTCCCAGTCACAGACAGGGTTAACAAGGGTAGAAGAAGAAAAAGAAGGACCTATCTTAAGGTCAAAAGCTTCAGGTGTGGCGAGTTTGGCCACTGCAGTAATCATTGTCCTCAAAGGAAGAAGGGCAAGCAGGAAAAGCAGGACTAGGCAACAGCATTCGTAGAGATAGAAAAGTTGTCCACCAGGTTGAAGGAAGATTTTTCCATGTTTGCAGATACCTCCAGGAGTGAGGTGGGGTAATATGCAGCTATAGTCCCAGAGTTGCGCAGAGGTTTGGGTAGGGTCCACTGAGGTGAGCATCAGTTGGTGTTTTCTCATGGATCATTACCTTGCTACATGGGCCCACAGTATTCAGTAGTAGGAGGATCAGTGTTTGTTGGTGCAGTCAATTCCAAAGTGACAGTTGCAGACTAGTGGCACTCAAATGTTGAGGAACGCAGAGTAGTGTTGATAGTAGAGCATGAGGATCAGTGCAAAGCCAGCAGCATCACAGATTCCCCAGTGGACAGTGTAGAGGCTAGTAGCAGTCAGATGCTTAGGAGACAAATGCAACACAGAGACAGTTGATCCAATATTTTGGATGCTTCTCAGTTGTAGTAGTTGCAATAGCAGCAGCAACAATTGAGAGGGAGTTGCAGCACTGATGCAGAGTTGACAGTTGTATAGCAGTGTCAACAGCAGCACAGATGCAACATTAGAGTTGCGCAGTGGTTAGTGGGCAGTGTTAGGCAGTCATATTGGCAAGACATCAGCAGCATGTATGGAGGATGATACAGAGACTGGATGTTGTAGTAGTACGACACTAGAACACCTTCCTTGCTAAGAGGGAGTGTTAGTTTTTGTAGCATCGTATGGTGTTCTAGTCTCGACAGTTGTGAAAGAGGCTAAGAAATACTAGGACTCCAGAACCCAGAAAAGGTTTCAGGAAAATCCAACTAGAAATGCCTTAATTAAGTTAATTAATTTGTAATTAAATTTTTCCTAAGTCTAACTTAGGGATGATTAATTAAAAACAATTAATTGAGGAAGGTGAGATTTCTCTAGAAACTCACACGGATCGACTAGGAAATAATCTCAGCCATTAATTAAGTTTTAATCTTGGTTGTTGGAGTCCCAACTTGAGGTTATTAGAAGAAGTCGATGGGTAGATGGAGGAAAACACTTGAGATTGATTTCCTTGGGCAGTTCAATTTTCCAAAGAGCATCAACATTCTGCTAGAAAAGTTTGAGCCAGAGAAGGGCAGAGACAATGAGTCTTGAGGAAGCCTTCCAGTTCTAGAGAGTAGCTTGCAGAGAGGCAGAGATATCCATAGAGAGGCTAATGCAAGGGTTGCGCAATAGCCTCCGGAGGGCAATTCGATCTTTTTGGAGAGAAGCTCTTTTTTTGTTCTAGAAGTCGGGAAATTTTTCCAGAGAGCCGAAAAGACAGTTTCTCAGTCAGCAGCAGACAGGATGGCTTGAGTAGCAGTTGTTCCACGCAGTGCTTTTGGTAAGTTGTGCAGAGGTGACGCAGGGTTTGCGCAACCCAGTTTGGACCGCTCACTTGGAGCTAGTAGTCAGAGCCCAAATTACTTGTGGGGTGAGGAAAATTCCTCATAATACTTTTGCCAGTATTTTTCTCTGTAAGATTGCCAAATTTCGACATCTAGTTGTACTCAGAATTTCTCATTGCTGCTTAGTAATAAAACCCTCAGTTATTGCACCAGTTTTCCCACATTGGGTTTCTCCAAGGACTTTTGTCCAAAAACAATGGTGTTATATTTGTGTGTGTGTGTGCCAGTATTTTCACAGTTTCCAGTTTATCTTCCACAATATTTATTTTGGTGAAAATTGCAGTTGTGAATTATTTGTTGTTTGTCGGAGCAAATAAACTGCTACTTAATTTACAATTAGAAGAATAATTTCCAATGTTCCACCAAGAATCCGATGCGGGGAGACACACAGGGGGATGTGTGGGAGTACCCTGAAATTTTAGGGAAATTTCGGGGGTGCGGGGAGTCGTCGGGGTATACAATTTTTAATTTTATATATATATATATAATTCAAGTTCATATTCATTGTTAAATAATGAAAGCATAAATATTAAATATTAAATAGACTAATAATAATATAGTATATACTATATACTAATATGAATACCAATACATTGAAAATTGAAATTTGATCTACACATGATAAAATTTATATTCATAATTGAATTGAATAATGACATACATTGATCCATCCTCATCATTCATTTTGATACATACATCATTCATATGACATACTCATTATTCTAATATTTATCCATAATCAATGATTATTCAATAAATAAATTCAATAATGAAATCTTCAAATATATTGATCCATGATTCCATATCATTCATCATTCATCATTCTACAATCTAAAATGTACATTGATTTAAAAATTAATTTCATCATTCATCATTCTAGAATTGAAATTAAAAGCAAAACATACTAGAAGTCTAGAAGTAGATAGTAGATACTAAAGTTTGAACTTTGAACACTAAATAGTAAATAGTAAATTTATATAACTCAAAGTTTCAAACTAAAAAATAGTTAAGAGTCAAGAGTCAAGAATCAATCTGAGGTCATCAACTGAAAAGTAATAATGGATAATGAGCACTGAAAATAAAATCAACATCAAGGATGTAGAGTGATCAAGGTCAAAGTCGCAGAGGTCAGGCGGAGGTCGAAGTGCTAGAAATGAAATGAATCATTGAATAATGAATCGTAAATTTTTTTAAACTTACCATTTTGTCTTTTTTGTTTTATTTATTTTTTTAATTTTAAATTTTTTTAAATTTTTTGACTTCATACTATATGATAGTCATTGTTTTTTTACATTAGGTGTCATTGGACAAATCTAAGAGGGGACGCATCCCCCTTCAAAAGGGGGACGCCCAGAAGCACCCTTTTTGGGGAGTTGCGTCCCCCTGCAAAAGGGGGGCGCCTAGAAGCACCCTTTTTGGGGAGTCGCGTCCCCCACACTGGGGAAACGCACCCCCTTGCATCTCCCTAAGACTCCCCAAAAAGGGTGCGCAGGGAAGCGCACCCCCAGGAGACTCCCCGTCCCTGGTGCGAGGGGTGCGAGGGATGCGTGCACCCAACCCTGGGGGACGCAACCTCATGGAACACTGATAATTTCCTGTTGCTACAATAGTTAATAATTTCACAAAGACCGCCATCAACTTTGCATGACTATTACTTCAAACAATTGAAAGTATTGGATCATACAATGTCATCCAAGTCATCACTAATAATGCTTTTAATTGTAAGGCAGCGAGAGCAATCATTGAGGATAAATACCCCAACATATTGTTGAAGAATGTAACTAGGTTCGGTCTTCATAAAATGTATTTGAGTCATTATGTAATGTGCTTGTCAAAAGAATAAAGAAAAGAATTTTTATTATTGTAACAATGACTTATTAAAGCATGCGTTTCATGCTCGGGTCATCATTATATTAGTCAAAGTCCTCATTGTGGACTCCTAGGATGAATATTGAGTTAATAGAGTCATTGTACATTTAAAGAGATGCCACTTGGGCTTTAGAATCATGTAAAAATGTTTAATATTAAGTCAAATATGAATTATGTCTCCTCCACACCAAGTCGGCCTAAAAGAAATCAAGCAGCCAAAAGGAGACCAATTCGACCTCGCCTGGAGCCTATAAAAGGAAGTAGATCGAATCCATTTGGAGCATCTCACCTCAAGCAAGTTCGATATCTCTTTGGAAGCCGGAAAAAGTGCGTAGTGGGTCAAGGAAGGAAAAAGGAGTGTGATTTGGGTCAAGGTCAAAGAGAAGAAGAAAATCGAAGTTTTGGTGCTACTCTCTCTCTCTTTCGTGCCCTAGTTTGGGAGATCGAAGTCTTTTTGTGTTGACGCTGCTAGTTGCTGCCTGATGTCATAAGTTGCTACATAGTCGAAGATGCTGGGGTCAAGATTCTGCTGCTATAGGGTCGAAGATCTGGAAAGGTTGACTTGGTGTGGAGGAAAGGTTTGGTCTATGTCTAGGGTGAAGAGTCTCAAAGAAAACTATTGAAGGAAGAGAATTTTGACTGGGTTTTAATATTTTTTACTTGGAGAGAATTTTATTTTTCTTTCATTTTTATTTTTTGACCAAATTCCAACTAATTATTTTGCCATTTTTTGCCGAAAAATAAAAACAAACACATTTTCCACCCTCAAAGTGTGTCTAAATAGAAAGTTTAGTCTATGAGGTCTACATATGATTACTCATACCACCTATAACTTCTATAGACAACACATTTTACATCTTTTACATCAAACATTACATAAAAAACCCGTTTAGAAAAGGAGATTTGACAATTAAAAACCGACCCCTAGACACAACCAAATTCTGCGAGACTCAAGACATGATCTAGTATGATAATTTACATCGACTCTATACACTAGGACTCACTTAAGACTTCACCATTGAACCCAAACACTAGCTTTGGGGTATGTTTGGGAGAAAAACTCAACCAATTATTTGCAATTAAAAAACACAAATAATTAGCTGAGGAAAAAAAACTCTCTAGAGTGAAACTCTTTAGCGAAAAATCTTAAGCTTACCTATGTGTGTTACATGGCTTCATAAACATACTAGAATCATTTTTACATAATGGTCCACAGGGCTGCAGAAATTGGATTACATTATTCTGATAATCTGCTGAATGATGATGAAGAACTTTGGATGTCTGACTGCTCTGACCATGAAAAATGTCTGAAAAAATGTACTCTGCTATAGGGTAGTTCACACTGAGCCGTCAACAGGAACCATTTTGTGCTAAAGTGTAAAGAAGGGTTTACTTACTGAAAATTTGCCCGCTCAATATTTGTACCTTACATGAGATAATTCTTTTAATGTCCAACAAATGACCAGAATAGTAGGTCAATGGGACTCAGAAGTTCAACTAGTGGCAAATACATAGCAGGAGTACAAAAGTAGCTCCTATCACTAACTAACAAAATGCAAAAAAGAACTAAGAGCTACGCAATGGTGATAAATAAAAATAAAAATAAAGATACAAAACCCCCATTGAAAATAAAAAGCAGACATGAAGACGAGTTAGAGAACTTACCCCATTGGAAAATTTTCACCCTTAAAATTTACCCCATCTATTTTATTCTATTAACCATTGACAATTCATCTATTTTTCAACAAAAGACCTTACATAGTGTGGCAAGCTGTGAAAGTTTCTCATACTACTTCGTGAGGAAATAGCAAAAAGGAAAAACACCAACAAAACTAACACAGGAAAGGAAACTTTAAGAACAAATAGTGATAAAATATCTGGCCAAAATACCTGTGATATGAGGTTCTCCAATTTATCTTCTAACAAAAATCGGCAGTTACTGGAGGATGGACTCGACCAGGTTTGGTTCCTCTGACTCTTTCTTCTGCAAGGCACCATTGACTAGCTCCGAGGAGCCATTACACTGGAGTACAGTTCAGGCACTAGCTTTAAACCGAGAAAATATTGCGTCGATATGGATGCCACTTGCATCCTCTGCCCATCTCTCAGCCTTTTCTGCTGCAGATGGACACTAGACAAAGCCGTCACAACAATCAGATGGCTTATAGTTGTTGCTAATTGTTTCACTTAATATCACCAATAATCTCCACAAGAACACAACCCATCCTTAAAATGATGGAAGCGGCTGCCATCTCTCACAACGATCTCCCGCTTAACAATCTTTGAAATGAATTTTGTGGCTGTGTGGCAATCATCACATACTCGGAGGTTTTTAAAGATCCTTATAGTAGCCCCACAAGGAGTACTGATAAGACCAAATGCAATTGCTAGCTTCTCACTGTGTTGGCTGAGAATGTGTTGCTTTAGCTCCTCCTCTACATCATGCAGCACAAAGTTAGTGTTAGGCTTGTATCCCACCAATTTCATCTGTGCTTCTAAATTCTCTAATACTGAATATATATGTTCGGATTCTGCATGTGATCTGTCCCCTACAAGGAAAACGTGAACCCTGCTTTTTACTACAGTCCAGCTACAACCTGGCAACTTTTTGAGTCCCCTATCTTTCATCATCAATCTCACTTTCGCTACATCTTCCCACCTGCCTTCTGCGGCATAAATATTTGACAAAAGCGTATATCTCCCAGAATTTCCTGGTTCCAACTTAAAAAGCTGCTCTGCTGCAAGTTTACCTAGCTCTCTGTTTCCATGAATTCTACAAGCACCAAGTAATGCTCCCCACATGCTAGAATTTGGTTCACAAGTTGCTGTGTTGACAAACTCCTTGGCCTCTTCCAGGCGCCCAGCACGACCAAGAAGATCAATTATGCAAGCATAGTGCTCTGCTCTTGGTGTAATGCAGTAATCTTCATACACGGAATTAAAGTAGCGTAATCCTTCATCCACTAGGCCAGCATGGCTGCACGCAGAAAGGATACCGATGAAAGTGACCTCATTGGGATTCACACCTGTTTGTTGCAACTCCTCAAACATTTTAAGAGCCTCGTTACCAAATCCATGCTGAGCATATCCTGCAATCATGGCATTCCAAGAAACCACATCTCTGTTCAGAATTATGTCAAACATCAACCGAGCATCCTCTATCAATCCACATTTAGCATACATACTAATAAGAGCACTTCCCACAAAGCTATCTAACTGTATCCCCAATTTTATCATATACTCATGCAACTGCTTTCCCTCTTCTAGAGCAGCTAAGCTGGTGCATGCCCTCAAAAGACTCGTGAAGGTTGTAGGATCTGGCTTGACTCTGTCCCGAAGCATTTGCGAGAAGAATTTCAACGCATCCTCACCCTGCTCAGTCTGTGCATATGCTGTAATCATTGAAGTCCAAGAAACAACGTTTCGGCTTGGCATTATATCAAACAATTGCCGAGCTTCCTCTACTCTCCCACATTGTGCATATCCTGTTATAATAGAATTCCATGATGCAACATCCCGTTCAGGCATTTTGTCAAATAAATGTCGAGCATCTTCTATTCTGGAGTTCTGCGTATATCCAGCAAGCATAGCATTCCACGATACAACGTTTCTCTCAGGCATTTTGTCGAACATCTGCCATTTTTTCGAACATCTGCTGCGCATCCTCAATCCTCTCTGCCGCGCATCCTCAAGCCTCCCACTCTGGCAATACCCCGCAACTATAGATGTCCACGAGTACACATCCCGCTCAGGCATTTCATCAAACAATGCACAGGCGGTCTCCATCCTCCCTTTCCGAGCATACGCTGCAACGATTGCATTCCAAGAGACCACATTTCGTTGAGGCATCATGTCAAACAGTCGGTGTGCATCCTCCAATCTCCCTTTTTGCAAATATGCAGACAACATTATATTCCACGAAATAATATTCCGTTCCGGCATTTGCTCAAACAAACAACGCGCTTCTTCAATTCGTCCGCTGCGAACATACCCAGACAACATCGCAGTCCATGAGACCACATTTCGTTCAGGCATTTGGTAGAACAGTTGACGTGCATCCTCTATTCTCCCATTCTGAACATATCCTGAAACCATGGCAGTCCACGACACTACATCTCGTTCAGACATATTGTCAAACACTAGGCGAGCATCCTGAATTTTACCATTCTTTGCATGTCTTGTAATCATTGCATTGCAGGATCCCACGTCTACAATGTCAAATTTATAGCGTTGGGAATTCGGTTTTCGTCTTTGCTGTAGATTAACAGCAATAGTACTGATTTTACAGCGGTGCTGGATATGCAAGCGCTTGATCATTGTGCTTCTTCTACTTTAAACAGGAAATCTTTGGCTGAATTATTTAATAGGGGTAGACATTAAACATCATTTTCTATGGATATGGCTAGCATTTTGATATAGAAGCCAATTAAGGGTTTAATTGACCATTGTTGATAGGTTATATTGTGGAGAGAAATAGGTTATTTAATATTGTTTCCTTAATGCTTGTAGTTTGTAGACCATTATTTAGCTTAAGTCAAACACTTTGAGCTGGTATTGGCATTAAGTTGCTTCACATTCAGATTGGGAACTTGATTCAAGGGAAGTTTTCTAGTGAGTTGTTACTGATTTTTAGAAAGTTGTTTATGACGTTTTTAGTTGGCTTTTGCTACAGAGAATTTCACTTGTGTGTGTATAAAACGTTTATATCATTTTGATGTTTGTTAACAAGGTGGTTATATACAAATGGAAAGTTCAACGCCATTTAATCTCGGGACTAGGAATGAATAGTGCTAACTTTAACAAGGTGGTTATATTCAAATGGAAAGTTCGACGCCATTTAATCTCGGGACTAGGAATGAATAGGCCGTAGTCTAACTAGCTAGAGGAATCGCCCTGAAAATCATGAAAATTCCGATAAGATTTTCAGAAAATCCGGCAGGAATTTTTCTAAATCCATGTTATAACTATCAAAGTTTAATATTTTGGGTGTCCTACAGGTTTTTGATGGTGCTGAATCCATTTCCAATGTCAAAATCAGGATTCAAACACTGTTTCTACAAGATTTTTTAAATTTTTTTGGCCCGGATTCCGGCCAATTTTGACCGTCCGGGCAATTCCTCCGGCTCGTTAGACGACTCCAATGAATAGTGCTAACTTTTTCAATTTTTATTTTTTTTTTAATATAAGTTTAGCATTGTTGAGGCTAATCGGGGATTATGAATGAATACTTTCTTTCTTTCTTTTTTTATTTTTTTTTAAGTTTAGTATTGATGAGACTACATCATGGTCATGTCCAAGAATAACACTTGAATAAGGCAGGGAATTGAACATGTGACTTAACATTTATGAGTGCCTTAACAGCACATCTAATTACGTCTATCCAAGACCTCGTGGACAAAGAAATAGCATGTTAAGCCATTTGTCAAGTTTATATTTTTTCATAAGCATGAATTTATTATACCTGCCTAGTTACATTGTTTTCATTTATGGTATTGTTGGCTTGATGGGGTCTAGACCCAGGTTCAGAGTGACTACGTCATCCAACAAAACCCACTATTACCAGCCCTTTCGGCAACTATTTGCTTGCGCAGACCGAAGTCTCACCTGAGGCAATATAGGGGGATGCTAGAACCAGGTTTCTGCATCCAGAGGAATAGAAGATTATGACTTTAGGGCTTTTCCTTCTTATCAGCTCTTCGCAGATCAAATCTATCAATAATATAGGCGATGTTCAACACATCTGTTGAACTTATTATAGACTGTGTGATCTTACTTAGTTATGCATTAGACAAAGTAAATAACCATAAACAAGACTACGCTATTCAATTACAAATCGAAACCATTATTCAGCATAGACATTCATAAACAGTACGTAAAAAGCAAGCACATTATTGTAACTCAAATCTTCTCAACAATTCTTTCATTAATAGCCAAATTTTCCTCATACATTCAGTTTCACCCGGTGCACACCGCTGCAACGGTCTGCGCACACAGCTACAGATTTCCTAAGGTCTCCACGAACACAATTGCAGGAGCCTTTTCTCTAACCCAAAACACTGACTCTGACTCAAAACATTCTTACATCCAAATGCGTTTCATCCACTTCTACTTGACTGTCTATGACTTCTATCTAGACTCCTTAAATAGATTTGGCATTTATAATACCATGGTCCAAAACCATGGGCGGAGTCCAACGTTCATAAAATATCCCATCCCATTACATAATAAGGGGCTTTGACCCACCCCAAAGCCCCTATGACACAAAATAAACTCCACATTGCGCACTCCGCTCCTCGATCTATGAAATCTTTCCTTGTTGCTTTCTTCGAGGGGGTCATATCTCCAACAAGCCCCCAACACAAAACTGTGACTCGTCCCAAGTCACAAAGTTGGTGCGCCATCTATCTTCGCTTTGATGCCACTCAAAGCATCCTTCAATTGAGGCACTTCTTCGGCGCACTGCTTTTATTCCACATTCTAGAACCTCGCCCACTTGAGCCACGCTCTCCTGAAGCTCGCTCGCTTGATTCATGCTCGTTTGTGTTTGCTACCCAACTAAAATCTCATGCCCTCGACCAGCTGCGCAGAGCATCAAGACTCTACACCAACCATATAGTCATTGTGAACTGCCATGGATGGAGTCGTATTTGTATAATTTTAATCTGCTACCATTAATACAACTAGGGAACAATTCTCCATTCAGCTTGGCAAGTTGGATTGCGCCTCCTTCCGTCACTTCTCAGACAATATATGGGCCTAGCCAGTGCATTTGCGGCTTTCCCAGGAACTTTGCAAACTTACTGTCATACAACAAAACTAGATCCCCATATTTGAACGTCTTTTTCTTAATATGTCGATCATGCCATGCCTTCCCTCGTTCCTTTTGAACCTGCAGATGAAATCCAACGATGATTTGATATTCTTCCAACTCGAGCAATTGCACCAATATCTACTCCATAATGTCGTTGTTTGCGCTATTCGTCACTGCTATGATGTGAAGACTAGGTACGATATACTCCATTAACATCGTTGCTTCTTGACCATACACTAGTTAGAAGGGGGTCTAACTTGTCAGCTTCCTACAGGTATTTTTGTAGGCCCATAATACAACAGGGATGTGTAGATCCCAATCATTTTTGTTAACGTTGCATATTTTTGTTAGCGCTCTCTCCAATATTTTGTTGAAATCTTCTACTGTGCCATTCGCCTGGGGGTGGTATGGTGTACTCTTGTGGTGACCGACTTGGAATTATTCAATCAAGGCCTTGATAGTGTTATTCATGAAATTTGTTCCTTGGTCTCTCATCAAAATTTTCAGACAACCAAATTGTGACACAATATGCTCAAAAATCAATTTTGCGACTGTGTCTACAATACAATTCTTTACTGGTTGTGCCTCAACCCACCGAGTGAGCTAATCAGTCACAGTAATAATGTACCGCACACATGTTTTCTTTCCCGGAGGATCGATTGGTCCTACAAATTCAATCGCCCATTTATTGAAAGCTCGCAACGTGATCTACGGGTGCAGCACCATTTCATCTCTTCACGATAGTATTTCAGTCCTCTGACAAACATCGCATGTGCTACAATACTCCTTTGAGTCTTTATGTAACGTAGGCCACCATAATCCGGCACACAGAATCTTCTGTGCAGTAGTTTTTCCTACGTAGTGACCTCCAGCTACTCCGCCATGTGCTTCAACCATTATGTTGTGTCATTCGTGTTCAGGGACATATCTTCGCAAAATCTCATCAGCCCCCATTTTATACAGGTGTCTTGCAATCAGAGTAAAATATGCTACCCTTACAACCAGTCTTTCTTTTGTTGCGTAGTGTATTCTGCAGGTGTGATTCTCGTCAAGAGAAACTAAATGATATCCAGGAAATTCTCATCTGCAACATTGATAGCGAACAATTGCGCATTAGGTAATCCTTCCACAAGATTTGTTGGTTCCTCCATTGTCTCAATTATGGACAGATGGTCAAGTCTGGCATTCAAACGGCATGGCTTTACAATTACCTCAAAATCATATTGTGGGAACAACAGTAACCATCGGCAAATCTCCCCCCCACAATACAGGCTTGTTGACCAGGTACTTTAAAGCAGAATGATCCTTGAACATTTTGAAGTGAACCCCCAATAGATAGTGCTTGTATTTTTCGTGCTCTGTGGTGGAGTAGTTCCTCTCTGCTTTAGACAACTTTCTGCTTGTAAAGGCTACAAGGTGATCAATATCTCCTTCTTTAGGCTATGTTAACACAACTCCTAGGGCTATGAAGGACGCATTGACATGTACATGAAATACCTTCTTCCAATCGGGGAAGACAAGAATAGGCGCACTCACCATTTTTTTCTTTAGTATATCGAGACTCTATTGAAAATATTCATCCAGCAGAACTTGACATCCTTCTTTAATAACTTCTCCATGGGCGCAGTAATCTGCGCGTACGCCTTAATGAACTTCATGTAATAGCATGTATGTCTGAGTGTCATGCGTAGATGTTTTACACTTGTTGGGGGTTCCAAATTGATAATCACGACAATCTTCGTAGGGTCTACCATCAATCCCTGTTTACACACAATGTGTCCCAGCAAAATACCATATGGTACGCAGAAAATGCACTTCTTCAGGTTTAAGGAGATATGATATTTCCTACAAGTTTCCAGCATCAAGCGCAGACTATATACATGCTTCTTTAACAGGCCAAAGATTGTCCAGTCATCAAAATTTAGTTCCAAGAACTTGTGGATATATTCTTTGAAAGCTGCAACAACGACCCTGGAAAATATAACTTGCGCATTCTTAAACCCAAATGGCATAAAAGTGTACTGAAAGGATCCCACTCAGTAGCAAAGGTGGTCTTGCTCTTATCTTCTGGCGCAATCCTGATCTGATGATATCTGGAGAATCCATCCGTAAATGAGTATGCTTCCTGCCCGCCAAAATTCTCCAATACTTCTTTTGTGAATGGTGTGGGAAACGGATCATGGGCACATGCATCGTTCAACTTGCAAAGATTAACACAGATCCTTATCTCTCCTTTATTCTTCTTCTCTTGGACCACCATAGGGCTAACCCACTCAGACTCCTCGACTAGTTCAATGATGCCAGCATCAATCATTTTGTCGAGTTCTTCCCTCACTTTCTCCTTGTACTTTGGGTTCAGCCGATATGGGCGCTACTTGACTGGCTTCGCATCAAGCTTCAAAGTGATGTGCATTACTCTTAGATCACCCACAATGCTTTTTAATTTCGAGAATTTTGTAGGGAACGGGTCTTGGTATTCATGGAGCAGCTCAGTGACCTTGCTAACCGTGTCATCATCCCAATAGTCCCCTATCTTGGAAAACTCTAACTCCACCTCTAAGTCGATGTTGACCTATTGCGTTCTGACCAGTTGTGCTACATCCGGCATTGCTATCTCAGGCCCTGCAAATGCACTTTGTCCTTCAGACTCAGGGATATCAATGTCGCGTGGATCCTCCTCGCCTTCCTCCGCGGCCAAATTATAACATTCATGGCCTTGTGCCAACTGCGTAGCCCAGTCGGGTTGTACCAGAGTTCTCGGTTCCTTAGTAATGTGAAATACTCTCTCCTTAACGTCTTGAAGGGCCTCATTAATACACTCCCAACCATCAGTGAAGCTATATGTTAATAGGAACCCATCTATCATCTCATCCCAATCCACGGGCTTATGACGCAGCTTTGTTTCAAGATAACATTGCTGAGGTATCATATCCAAAGTGTGAAATAACATGTGCACCCATTATGTCCGAGGTTCGGTGCCCCAAGCTTCAGTCTAGCGAGCCAAGTGCTTGCGAGGATCCTCTGACCATCATACTTCTCCACGATCTTCGTATCCACCTAACCAAATCTTAGCCTTATCATCTTGCAAAACTCCTTCTATCCTTTGAAGCTTTCCTTGTGAGCGCCCCACCATCGGGTTGCAGTAGACCTAAAAGTGAAGTCCAAAGCTTCATATCTCTGGTTCTCAAGCACCTTTTTCTCAAATTCCTCCAAAAATAAGACAACATTCCCCGCCCCATCATAAAAGGGCAAGTCGCACACTTCTGACCTAACACGACATAGAGATCTAGTAACCATGTTACAAAGTTTATTTGTTACTTCATGCAAACGATTATGCCAATGCTTCAACTCTTCATTGGATTCTGAAATGCATGAACTATCACGCTCCCAACAAATTCTACCATCCACAGTGGGATTGATCCATTCTTCATCCTACGTAGATAAATCGCAACATCCCCATACTCATGCTGGACAAGCTTTGTATAGCGCAAAACTTTGGAAGGATCTAATGGCACAAAAACTCAGGTATCATTCTTTTCAAAGATCATATGCCTCTTCTTCAGGTTGATTATAACATCCATGTTGTAAGCTCAGTCAAATTCTAACAACGCAGGATATGGATTACTATCATAAAAAATGTCAATTACTTCGAAGTCGACCAACACGCTAGCTCCATCAATATATACGCTAATCCCTTTCAATCGCCCCATAGGAATGATCTTATGTTGATTTTCCATTCTCAGCTAAATTGGTGACCATTACAGCTTAGGTCTTCCCATCTACTCCCATGTCTGCTTTGGAAAAACGTTGGCATCTGATCCTAGATCCAGAATGACTTGATCCATCTCATAATCTTTGATCTGCGCAGTCAACCGCATTTCACGTCCGATTCTCTTCTTGTTCTTGTATACTTTGTTTACTGCTCGATGTTCCAACTACAACCTTTCCTTTCCAACGCAATTATCTATCAGCTCCTGAAACCCTTCTATAGCCCTCTAGTCCCTTAGCAAATTCATACACTTATGCAAAAAGGACGCCAAGATAGACTAATCAACTTCTTTTACTTCTGCATTGTCCTTAAGCATGTTCTCCAATGGAAACATCTCTCTCTGCGCGGTAGGTGGCGAAGCTTCAGGGGTCATAAACATATTCCTTGCTTCCATGAATGTTTCTTTCTCACGTTGCACATTAAATCCAAAATTCTTACCTTCAACTTTCCTTACCTGGGTCTCTGTCACAGTATTTTTTTCGTTTGCACGGTCTCCTCCAGTATTCACACCACTACGCGTTACTATGTTAACACGGATTTTCCTGGCACACTTCAACCCTCATCATTTGTATATTCTGAGTCGGATGTTGGTTGCGCTTCTCCTACATTTTAGCTAACAAAATGGGACAATCTTCGATTTCATGACCAAATTCTTGACAATACTTATAGGAAGTCGTAGTAGGATTCTGACAATCCCTGGTGAAATGTCGAACTTGTCCGCAATTGTAACATATCATCTGGCCTCGTCCATGACCTGCTCCTCCTCCTCAGCCATGCCCTCGGCCTAGGAATCCTCCTCGTGTAGTTGGCGAACTTGAAGTTTCGCAACCTTCTACCTGCATTCGATATGCATCATGACTGTTTTGCATCATCAAATCATAGCTCTTACAATGTTGCTCATTGTGTCCCACCGAACTATAGAAATTGTAGAACAATTGCTTTGAAGATATGATAAACTTTTGCAACAAGTGACAATAGTCCGTGGAATGTTGGCCTGCAAATTTGCGTAAGCTACACCATATGTGGGGCCTTACACTTGGCCCTACGCTCGATCCCAGCTTCAATGGACTCGACATCCCAGCATTCAAATATGGTCTAAAAACATGGCACTTCTATTTATAATGACCCTCTGCTTTACACTTGATACACCAGAATTATGACCTTATATCAGAGCAAATATCCTTTCACTTCTTTAGATCCTGGAGCTCCGCCAACTGAATTTGAATATGTTGCACACCTATGCTTGTATCGACTATCGGCGAACCTTCCATCTTCATCGCTATCTCCAATGCTTCAACTGGAGTAACAACCTTATGTTGTGACAATGGAAATCTGACGTGAGGCAACAACGCAACAATGAACCATTTTCTATGTTGTTCATTCAGGATCTTGAAGCTAATTTGGCTCAACTACGTCTTAAATCATTGATCTACCTCCCATACGGTCTTAGTAGCCAGTTGCTTAATCTCCTTGATCTCCGTGATACACTGGGTCTACGAATTTGGTTTTTTGAATTCAACGTTTAGCACATTCTTTGTCTCATCCAAATAAGCATTTGCATTCGTTGTAGCATATTTCATGTACCAAGAAAATGCTTTATCTTGTAGCGCGATAACCAACTGCACTTTCTTCATGTTTTCATCTGTAACATTCTGCGAACTCCATATCGCTTCTACCACGAACCATAATTGTTCAGGATCATTTTTTCCCTTGAACACATGCATCTTTGGGTGTTGGGCCATGGTGAATTGGAGAGGTGGAGGAACATAATGGAATGGAGTGATGACGAGGGTGGAAGGCTGGGGGATCTTCGCAGTGCTTTGTTGACTCTTAGATCTCAGACCCCTTGGGGTAGCAGGGTTGCTTTCTCTTTCTCTAGACACAAACAACGGACTATGTTCCCTTTCAACGTACGTTCCCCTACTGGTCCTAAACCTTTTTCTGCTTCACGTAGCACCAGGTTCTCTTTCTTCACACATCAATCCAAGCACATTTGTAGTATACCCTTTTCACATAATAGCATTTTAATCTAGAACTTCAGTGAATTCGGGCACTTACCTCTGAGGCCTGTGAAGAAATTGTGCTCTACTTCACTATAAGACACATAATTCTTGATCGTGAACTCAATGATAAACCCTCCAAGGATATTGTTTATCCAATAATCAACAGCTCTCGTAATCTCATTATCAATATTTTTCAGCTTCTCAATCAGATCTGGGGTCCATGCAATTAGCTTATTATTGAACCGACCTGTCTGCGCAGCTAGCCTTGAGATCCACTCGTACAACTCATCAGAAAATGACGCGAAAAATATCTCGTACTAATCTGTATAGATATACTTTTGTAACCAATGTTCAGTAGAGATGTGCGGGTTTCTATTTCCTCGCACAACAAACTCTCGTTATTTTAGACTTACCCAATCTTCAATCTCTTGCTTAGACGTGTTCCACATCCAGCTATCCCTCAGTCAAATCCTGGTCCCTTCAACTGAACCATTTGTTGGCTTGATGGGGCCTAGACCCAGGTTTAGAGTGGTTGCGCCGTCTAAAAAAACCCACTATTACCGGCCCTTTTGGCAACGATCTGCTTGCACATATCGAAGTTTTACTAGAGGCAATATAGGGGGATGCTAGAACTAGGTTTCTAAATCCATAGGGATAGAGGATTGTGGCTTTAAGGCTTTTCCTTCTTATCAACTCTTCACAGACCAGATCTATCAATACTATAGGCATAGTTCAACACATCTGTTGAACTTACTACATACTACGCGATCTTACTTAGTTATGCATTAAACAAAGTAAATAACCATAAACAAGATTGTGCTATTCAATTACAGATTGAAACCCTTATTCCGCATAGACATTCATAAAAAATACATAAAAATCAAGCACATCAATGTAACTCAGATCTTCTCAAAATTTCTTTAATTAATAGGCTAATATTTCTCATACATTTAGTTTCACCCCGTGCACACAGTTCCAGAGGTCTGCGCACACAGCTGCAGGAGCTTTTTCTCTAACCCAAAACATAGACTCTGACTCAAAACACTCTTACATCCAAATGCATTTCATCCACTTCTACTTGACTACCTATGACTTCTATCTAGATTCCTTATATAGATTTGGAATTTACAATACCATGGTCCAAAACCATGGGCTGAGTCCAATGTTCACAAAATATCCCATCCCATTACATAATAAGGGGCTTTGACCCACCCCAAAGCCCCTATGACTCAAAATAGACTAATTAATTTGTAAATTTTTATATGGTTTTACAATAGTTTTGAAATATTTAAATATTCAATCAAATATTCAATAATTATAAAAACGTTTTTCTTTTTCTTTTTTAAATTGAATTCTAATTTTCTGAATAGACAAGGAAATTGAAATGAATAATTTTAATTGTTTTAAAATTCATTTATAAAAAAAAATCTAAAAATTATATAATAATCACAAGTGGCACTTCAACTATACTATTCACGTAATTAATTTGTACTTTGCTAATAATGATGCACATTAAATGTTTCATCTAATTACATCGAAGGCGTTCTTTAACGGAGTGGATTTGTCAATGGCTTAGTCGTCTATCTATAGCTACTTATAACCAATTACATGTCCAAGCAAATCATTGTTTCCATTGTCCACTTTTTGTCTTATCTTTCGCAGATTGAATTTTCGAGAGCTCGGTCATCTGTTCATAGTCTATGCTGCTGTGTTCGGCTGATTTCAATGATGAAATTTGAAATTCAAGTTGGGCGATCAAATTCGAAATAAATTCATTCAAATTTGCGAGAGTTTTCTTTTACTATGTTTTAATATATTAAATATTCTTAAGCATCTATCCCTTTTTATATGCTCTCTAATGAATGCATGTTGCTTTGGAATATGCTCTGCAATAGTTGAAATGTGTTGTCTGAAAATGATTCCAGACTGCTAGCGATTTGTCAAAAATTGCTCGTGGCTTTTCCAAAAAGGTTATCCCTTTACACATTCATGGAGGAAGGGTTGATTGTCGGCTTTCCAAAGGAGTTTTGAACTGCCTTCAGTTACTGCTGAAAGGATTGTGATCGCTTTTGATCTAAAACTCATGCCCATGACCTTAAGTCTTTCCTTGGCATCACGGGCCTCCTCTCTTCATTATCATTAGAATGTTCTCTGTTCTATTAGAATATGTTTAACCTATATTATTATATTTATATAAGTTTTCGAATATTATGTTTATATAGGTTAGATTTATCTATTATGTTTATAAAAATTATAACTAGCATTTGCATTAGAAGTGCAAAGGTATGTTGATAGAAGTGTAGATGAATGTAGAGTGACAGAGAGGTATAGCAGTAGGAAATAAGGATGTGGACATGGAAGGCATGAGGAATCATTTCCACATCTAGAATTTTGGTTAATATATTTTTTTCCTTTTTGAAGTGAAACCAAAAGAAACAATTTTGGATGAATCAAATTATCAACCAATGGATTCAAAGGAAATATTAAATTAACTTGTTTCTATTAATGAATTGCCCAACGCAAGATTATTCAGTGCAATTCATATATTCGTGCAACAAGATGTCTCTCATCTCTTACTTGCACTAATGATAATTCAAGCAGAATATGAAGGGAAATCTAATTCGAAATGTAGAAATTATACAAACAATGTGTATACCAATGGATTAAATCCGATCATGCGATATGCTAAATCAAGATGCTAAATCCTTCTACAAATTAATTATGGAAAATTAACATGATCACCAATCACATCAAGTAAAGAAAGAAGAAAATCAAATCACAACACAGATATTTTCCCGTGGAAATCTTGCTGCTCAAAACCCCTCTATCTTCTATTGTATATTCACCAAGGAATCATGAAACAATTACAATGCACTCTTCTCACAAGAGTCTCCTGCACTCTCACAACTGTCTCACACTGATCTAGGCAAAATTGGACCAACACTTAGCCAATTCTCAGCCTGACTTTAGCCTACCTTTCTCACACAATCGCTATGGAATGAAATCCCTATTCTTTAGGAATTTCAGCCTTCCTTGATTGTGCTAAGTATCATGGGCATCTTATGGTGTTTTAACTGCATCTGGGCAACCTACTAATAACACAATCGATAGTTAGCTTCCTTTTAACCTTTGTCTCAACTGGGTCTCTATCAGAACTGACATGCATGCAGCTATTAATAGTAAATCATCAGTCACTTGACAGATCACTGCATGTGAATTAAATATGATTCAATTCACTTGACCTCTCACTAGTACAACAATCAGTTACAATTAGTTAAACTGATTTTAACTCACTTAACTGAGTTAACTGATTTCTCATGCATTAAACTAATGCACTAACTGCAACTTGGACTCTAAAACAAATAGAATCACTCTACATGCCTCACCAACCACCCTCAACTCGAAATTCATGAGCTAACTGAGTCTATCACATTCAGTTAACTATTACAAGTGATTATGAGATAAGATTACAATTTATTGTCCAATTTAATTAAGGGATAATTTAATTAAACACATTTCTAGTTTATTAAATAAATTGAATTGCACACTAATGTATCGCTGGGACCCATTACTGCATGACTTGTAGTCCCACACTAGTGTAGGTGTTGTCATGTTGCTTCTGGATGCCAATTTCACTATTTCTTGTTGCAAATTTCAACACTCCCTCTCAATAAGAAAGGAATGAATATGTCCTGATCCAGTACCTTGGAATGTCCTTGCATGCACACATGCAACACTTCTCTAGTGTTTTTCGCACACACAATTTTTGCATGAAACAATCCTAAAACTGAATAGCTCCAAACAACTGAATCAATATAATGCATTTGTCATCAGAGTCTTCTGACTGCTGCTAGCTACTGCACATGTCTACTGGACTCTCTGCACTGTTGACATCTGCATCCATGCACTCTACACTACTACCAACTCTGATTTGCGCTCCAGTATCCGACACTTGTCACTTTGATTTCTATCCTCTTGACATCTAACTGCATCAATCTAACAGATCCTGCTACTGATGTACTGTGGGCTCCTCGTAGCTAGGTTCGATCCATGAGACATATCATCTCTAGGACCCTGCCCAAATTTATTCTTTGGATTAATCTTGCACATCACCCCACCTCACACTTGGAGGTATAGGTACATGTACTCCCTCTGCCCTTCTAGCTCAAAATTTCCCCCTCCTGGAGGTCTCTGCATGAGTGGTTTCTACCACTCCATGATCCTCCGCATGTGGCTGCTCCACATCCTGAGGTTCATTCTTTGGAACCAAGAGTTCCTCATTTGCATGCAAATCTAGCTCCCTCTCAAGGGACAATCGCATGGCTTTCTCATACTTCCCCATGGTACATCCCTTGCATGTGTCTATCTGTGCAAGAGTACCCTTTGGAAGCCTTGTAGAAATATTTTGCATGACCTTCAAAGCTTCATTGTATATATGGCCCAATCTCATGTGCCATAAATCACCCTCATCCCAACTCACCACTTTGTCTGCTTTACCCATCAATGTTGCGCAATCATCTACATCAAGTTTGTAAAGGTTCTTCACACGAATCCCAATCTTCTTGGCTTGTTCTGTGGCTTTATGACGAAGGGATGCTTTCCCTTGACTGAAAACCACATCATAAACTATATCCTCCAACATTGCAACTAAAACTAAATTCTTTTTCAAGCCTAGTACATGCATTACATCTTTTAATAAGAAGGGTTTACCTGACTGTCTCTAGAAGGTAACTATACCAATCCTGGTAGCGTTGTACCACTCATCATCACCCATTTCGATATGCATCTGGAGGTCCTCCTCCAAGCTATTGAAAATTTCTTTGTCTCCCGTCATGTGGAAATATGCACCACTATCCAAGTACCACACCGATTCCATTGCACTTGACACCATGCATGCAATGAGTGAGAATTCAAACTCAAATTGTGAGGCCAAAGCCTCACCATCTACAGATCCTAAAGCCTTCTTTTTCTTCTTCTTTTGTGGACAATTAGTGGCATGATGTCCATGCTCGTGATAGTGAAAACACTTCACTCTGTACATGTCATGCTCCTTCCCTTCTTCGTCGGTCTCAGATTTGGAATATGATTTCTTTCCTTTCCCCTTCTTCTCCTTACCAGCCAAAGCCCGATTTTCTTCATCATCATTCTTACATGAAGATCCATCCCTGATATTCCGCCTAAATTCTTCTTGCACCAAATCGAACCAAAGTCATTCCCAATCTGGTAGTTTCTCCCTCCCATTGACAGAGTCCTTATAACTATGCCAATTCTTGAGAAGGCCTAGAAGAGCTAGGCTCACCAATTCATCATCCACGATAGTAATACCTACACTCCCAATCTCATCTCGACATTGGAAAAACTTGGTCAAGTATTCCAGAATAGTGTTGCTTTTCTCCATTTTGATTCTCCTGAGCTTGTCCTTCAGTGCTAATTTCTGTGGTCATTACTACTCTGAAACAGATCTGTCAAAGCCTTCCACAATGCATATGGAGTCACTTTTCCATGGAGACTTGAGACAATGTGGTCTCGTACTCCCTCTAATAAGATCCTCCTCCCCCTTGCAACCTTATTTTTCCAAGCATCAAGATTTGCGGCATCTGCTGCAACGAGTTTAGGAATGTCATTATCAATGAATTCTTTCAACCCATTGTCCTCCAGTACTGCCTCCATCTTATCTTTCCATGCAATATAATTGGAACTTCCCTCGAGTGCATACTCCAATATCAAGCCATTGAAATTCATCTCAGTCCTAATCCGCCTATCACACCAAGAATATTTTTTCAAATTCAAATTCTATTCAGTCACAAACTCAAATTTTTCTCCACTATAGTGATTTCGTGTGCTCTGATACCATGTAGAAATTATATAAACAATGTGTATACCAATGGATTCAATCCGATCATGCGATATGCCAAAGCAAGATACTAAATCCTTCTACAAATTAATTGCGGAAAATAAACACGATCACCAATCACAAAAAGTAAAGAAAGAAGAAAATCAAACCACAACACATATATTTTCCCAGGGAAAGCTTGCTTCTCAAAACACCTCTATCTTCTATTGTATATTCACCAAGGAATCATGAGACAATTACAATGCACACCTCTCATAAGAGTCTCCTGTACTCTCACAACTTTCTCACACTGATCTAGGCAAAATTGGACCAACCTTTAGCCAATTCTCAGCCTGCCTTGCTCACACAATCCTTATGGAATGCAATCCCTATTCTTTAAGAATTTCATCCTTGCTTGACTGCGCTGAGTATCATGGGCATCCTATGGTGTTTTAACTGCATCTGGGTAGCCTACTAATAACACAACTGATAGTTAACTTCCCTTTAACCTTTGTCTCAACTGGGTCTCCATCAGAACTGACATGCATGCAGATATTAATAGTAAATCATCAGTCACTTGAAAGATCACTGCATGTGAATTAAATCTAATTTAATTCACTTGACCTCTCACTAGTACAACAATCAATTACAACTGGTTAAACTGATTTTAACTCACTTAACTGAGTTAACTAATTTCTCATGCATTAAATTAATGCACTAACTGCAATTTGAATTATAAAATAAATAAAATCACTCTACATGCCTCACCAACCACCCTCAACTCGAAATTCATGAGCTAACTGAGTCTATCACACTCAGTTCACTATTACAAGTGATTATGAGATAAGATTACAATTTATTGTCAATTTAATTAAGGGATAATTAAATTAGACACATTTCCAATTTATTAAATAAATTTAATTGCACACTAATGTATCGCTAGGACCCATCACTACATGACTTGTGGTCCCACACTAGTGTAGGTGTTGTCATGTTGTTTATGGATGCCAATTTCTCTATTTCTTGTTGCAGATTTCAACACGATACGTGAAAATGTCATCCAATTTGAAGTGGGCAAGGTTCTTTCACTCTCGGCCAAGGAAACCAAAATAACAATTGTACACTCAATATCATTTACATGCACTTTGATGACATGTGGAAAAGAATGCCACTGCTTTTAAATCTAACTTTGAGAATGGCTCAAGAGCTCAAAGCGGAGCAAAGGATTATACTTCCACTCTCTAAATTATATTATCAATATTTTCCTAAGGCTTTCCCAAAGAAACCACCTTTGATTAGGTGTTTCCAATAGTATATTTGCTTCTGTCTTCACAAAGAAGTTCACAGGTCTCACTCATAGGACTGCATCTTATGTCTACAAGAGGAATAAAGCAATCCATGGATATTCTAGGAAAATTGAAGGCAACTTCTCCAATCGTCCACACCTCTTCCATGCGAGTCTTTGTGTGGCTCATTGCAACCTTTCCGAATTTGAACATGGAAACATTTGTTTGGCCAGAATGAGCGATCATGACACCATTTACATCTTTGTGGTCCTTTAGGAATGAATTTATTATTTTTTTCCGATAAATTGGATCAACTCTAGTGGATTGAATGTGAGTAAGATGAGAATCCTCCATGTAAATCAAAAGCTCGCTTCTCTTACTGAAGTAGCCAAAAAGAACATGCTTAATAATGTCTAAGAGACCATCACTCCTAAATGTCAACGTTGACATATCTATTGATAGCTTGAGGATGAAGCAATATTATGCATTGATTTGCTTCTCACCAATGCATTTTGCATTGGCACACATGGTTGTAGTTGACCTTGGATCCAAACCATGCACAAAAGGCAAGCCAATGACATGATTAATTGAACACCAATTTTGAAGAGAAAGCTTTCTAATTGTCCCATGTTCATAACCATCCAACCAAATATTCAAGTTTGTTCAATTCTTTATCACTAACGTTGGGATTCAACGCTAGTTTCTTTTAGATAATTTTACCATTATACTCTTTCATTACGGTGACAATTTGGATGAATCAAATGTTCTATTAATATTGGAAACCAACAGTGATACAATCATTAGAGGTTTGATAGATAGCCTAGAAAAAATGTCCTTTTTGTATACTAATTAATATATTAATGGCTAAATTTACAAAAAAAAAGTAATCTATTATAATATGAAAAATCCCTTTTCTTTAATAGTATTAAGTTCTAGAGTATAATTTAGGAGATGTTTTTGGATGATATGTTAAAGTGATGATAGAACATGTATCTAGGATCTTCAGAGAGAATAGTATGCTCTTTGCAGATATCATGAAATGTTATTTAGTATATGCATAATGCAATAATTTTTTTATTGATGCAATGTAATATTCCCAAATGGGAAAAGCAGGAATATAGTGCATAAACATGGAAATAACATGGAAGATCAATGCATAAATATTATAGACCAATATGGAGCTTCTTTATTAATCATAACAACAGCAAATAAGTACAAAATAATGGGGCCCAAACCATACAACATGAATCAACAAGCCTCCAATAGATAGACCCCCTCAATAATGAGGTGCTTCTACTACAAAAAATGCCAGAAGACTGCTACAACGCAGTCATAAGAGCACTGCTACAACATATGAACATACAAAATATGATATGGCTAATATATGCCTCAATAGATACAAGAATAAAGATATAGGCTCTATACAACCTCTAACAAGAAACCCGAGAGGGTTTTCAGAAATACACCATTATACAAGAAATGAATCAAAGCCCTAGGGCTGAAGATTCACTGCAACAATATAATTGGAAATATGTGGCTGATTTTATGTAGCAAGAAATATAGCCTCCTCCAATAGACTCTCTAGATGAAAGGCTGATCCCTTCACTAGAAAACCTCCTCCCCAAATGGTGTACTGAAACCACCCCTGCAACTCCTCCCTAAAATAACACATTCCAAGATTGAAATTGCATTGTAGGGGCAACTGATAATGTGGCCTGGTGGAAAATGCTGAAATAAGGCTCAAGGGCCTTCCTCACTAGCCTCCCAATGGAAGGAGACCTTCCTCCACTGACAAACAACTCAAAAACCACCCAAATTTATTCTTCACTACTGCAACCTGCGACACAACACAACCCTCTACAGAAACTGCATTGTAGATGAAATATGGAGCTTGGCATGATGCCAAAATGTGGAAATGTAGTGCAATCACTTCTCCTAAGTAGGCACTCGAAGTCCCCCGAGGATGAAGGTGAGATTCCCGCTCGGGAACACCCTGTGCTAAACAACACTGCAGTCTTAGCTAAACAACTGAAGAGAGAAAACAAGTCTTAACATACCATATCAAAATAATAATCTAAAACATATCTTCTATGGCTGCCATCCCCTTCCTTATATAAGTGGTGGGCTTCCTCACCCTTGGCCCCACTCATTAAAGCCACTACTTCCATGCATGGAGTCTCCCTCCAAAAATGCGCTGTCCCACAATGAATGCTACTCCTCCATGACAACATTGTTTATTTGGTCAAAGTTGACCCAGTCTACATGCTTCAGCCTCTTTTCACACATAAGGGTGCTTTATCAAGCCACTAAAGTGATCTCCTTTCACATTTAGCAGTGATTTTATTCCTAATAAGAAGATTTATGGGTCTCCATACCCTCTTATTCAGCAAATTAAGAAGCAAAAGCAAAAAATAATATTCCAACTAGCTCATGGCTAATTGGGAATATTACAGTCCTCCTCTCCCAAATGTTGCTTGTCCTCAAGCAACTGTAAAGGTGAGTGTTGCAACTCTTCTCCTCCTTCCTTGGTGACACCTCCATGTGATAAGCTCTCCTCATATACCTAGTGTCTCCCAATCAATCCCTCCATGAAATGCTCCTCCCAAGTTCTCATGAGATACAAATGACTCATCCCATAAGGAAGCAAAAGACCCAATGAAGTAATCATGGTTTTCCCAATGTTCTCCCTGAAACATGAAGCATAAGAAACATGGATATTCTCTCTCCCAAAGGGCATGCTCAATCCTCCCATCCTTCCTCCATTCATTCCCATAATAAGAATAAGAACATCATCAATGTATGGGATCAAAACCAAGAACACATAAGCTGCCATATGCAGTAATGGAGGTGGATCATAATCCCACATGTGGAACTAGTGCAATATATCTCCTGACTGCCTCAGATAATGATATGGTAATTGGTTTCCCCACCACTTACTTGCTGCCATAATCTTCTCAAAATTTTTGAGAAGGTGAGTAACGTTTGGTGCCTTTGGTGCACACCCGGAACGATAAGTCATCTCCCTATATCCTCACAGGGAGTGGCCATGCTCAACACTATTTATGGCCCAAAGTTTACCATGAAGTTTATAAGGAAGAATGCTCTCACTTGGAGCAATGGCCTGCACATGTATGGTTAAGGAATGCACATATTCATTATATAAATCATTATGCATACAAACATGATCCTTACCATATGCTTTGTTCACACAAATGGAGTGGTCCATAGATAGATCCCCTCTCATTCCCATAGAGGAGAGAGGTGGCTATGATACTCCATCAAAAATTTATGTATCTCCTCCCATCTCCACAAGATCCATGCATCTCCTCAAATGCTGATATATATCCTCTTCAAAACCTTCCCAAGTTATCCCCTCCATGATAGCATGGTATGATCTCACGGAATAAGTGTGGCTGAAGAGAAAATCCTCATGTGTTGCTTGTAGTAACTTCTCCTTGAGCTTGGATGCTCTATATAAGAATATACTACCATGATAGTAGATGACCTCATCTATGACTGAATACCCCTCCTCTAATAGCTGGTCATCAAGTATCATGCATGTAAAAAGTTCCTTGGAATAATCCACCAACAGCTGGGATTTCCAATAAGGATCTATCCTCCAAAGTGACAGTGCTGATGATCTATCATATAAATCATCTGTCATGTGGCTGCCCTCCTCTTTGACATCTCTTATGCCAAAGCTACATACTAGGATGTTGTTATCCCTTCTCTGTTGCTCCTCTTGTAGCTGCTCATGCTCAATTAAAGGTTGAAGCTTTTGGAGGTTAGTCTTCCATGGGAAGCTATCACCTATCGAAAACTTCCTGAGTTTGGCCAAAGCATGCATGAGTGGCCACCATCCTCTACCATGTGTGGAAGATTTCTCCCTAAGTGAGAACATATTATGAGCCTCCAAAGTCAAATAATAGTCTCTTTGCACCATGATGGTGCCATCCTCCATCCCTGTAGCATCCTTTCTTAGCGCAAGATGTGGTGTGAGAGTGGGTAATAATGATAGTGGGAGAATGTCTCCCTCCTCCTTGAGTCTACCCAAGGCTCTCTGTGCTGTACTATGACATCCCAATGTTCTCACTCCTCCTGGATCTATGAGTGGTGCAACATGTTGTGAGACGTCTCCCACCAACTCCTGATTAGGTGGCGTCCCAGGTGGTTTGCCACAAAACAGTAATGTCTCATGGGCCAAAGTCATATGCATAATAGATGGGACTGTTATGTCCCTGCTTCCACTGCGAAAATTTAACTTTGTTTTCTGTGTAGAAGTTTTCTGATGCTTTGGTACTACTCTCAGTGATGCAAGAGTCCCTCCAATTGGAGCAAATGCTCCATTCCCACCTCCTGGTGGTGGTCGATCATTCCCTGCTATCCCAGCGTTGTGACCTTCTTCTGGTTCTCCTTATTCTTCCTCCTCATCATATGGAAAGACCTCTATATAGTGTGCCTTTCCTGCTGCATGTTTATGTCCGGGTGCCCATGATTATTGGCATGTGAAGAAAAGCTTCCTTCTCCTCAAGTCTCTTCAGACATCATCACTAAGAGGTACTTTGCTTTGGCTCTGTTTTGAAAAATGAGCCTTCTCATCTTTTCCCTTTGATGGGAAAGTGGGCTTTTATTGAAATTTTGCCTTTGCTTTTGGCAAGGCATCTTGTAGATCTCTAGCCCTCTCAATGGAATCTTGAAGGGTAGTGGGTTTGGTAGATTTAACCAACCCATGAAGAGGTTTTGCTAGCCCATCAATAAACATATAGACCCTTCTTGCTGCAAATAAATCAGGAACCATAAAATTTAGAATGAAATATGTTTTGATTACCCGACACGTTTGAGCTAGCTTATCCCCATGAGAGCTCCTGATATCTTTTATCAAACCTCTCCAATTGGTGAATCAACATACCAAATTGGCATGAAATAATGGTAGAAGAAGCATGAAACCACCAATCATGTGCTTCACCCTCAAGGTGCAGCGCTGCTTTTTTGATGGCCTCCATCTCTGGTACTTGGTTCAGTTGGAAGTATATGTCCAGCTTCTCTACCCATGATTTGGCAGTGCATTTTGATGACCCATCAAAGTTGGTTAAGAAAAATCTGCCCATAGTCTAGTGTAGATCATGATTCTGTATGAATCATCCACCTCTATTGTGATGCTGGGGTCTCCTATTTTCCTTGATATGAGAAAATTATTGAAAACTCAAGTGATCCTTGAATCTATGAGATTGAGACTCATACTCTGTGAAATAGTCTTCAAGGGTTTCTTGTTCTTGAAACCCTCCATTTCCCACTGCTAAAAATGTAGGCATTGTAGAGCATTGGGAAACCTGCTACTTCACTGGTTGATTACTCCAGTGATGAGAAATTTCAGACCCTTCACCATGTAGAAACCCTTTAGGGGATTCCTTGTGTCTATCCATCCTCATCTCCTTTATTTCTCTTGCAATGTCTTGCATAGTTTGAAGAAGAAGCTTAGGGAACTCCTTCTCCTCTTCTTCTCCTGATAAAGGGGTTTTACCCTTGTCTTATTTATCATCTGTATAATCATACTTACGGTTTATTCTGAGACACCTCTTCTGTCTATTTGTGAGAATATCTCCTTATTTTGATGACATATTGGCTTAATATGCAAAGGCTAAGCCAAGATTATGCTCTAATACCACTATAATATTCCCAAATGGGAAAAGTAGGAATATAGTGCACAAGCATGTAAATAGAAGTGAAGGTCAATGCATAAATATAAGAGACCAATATGGAGCTTCTTTATTCATCATAAAAACATAAAATAAGTACAAAAACATTATGAGGCACAAACCATACAACATGAATCAATAAGCCTCCAATAGAAAAAACTTCTCAAGAATGAGGTGTGGTGTTGTCATACACAAATGCCGAAAAACTTGGAACAACATAACAAGGAGCAATCGCTACGCATATGAATAAAAAAATACGAAATGGCTAATATATGCCTAAAAATATAATGTACATGAATATCAAGGCTCTATACAACCTCCAACAAGAAACCCAATAGGGTTTTCAAAAATACACCAATATACAAGAAATGAACCAAAGCCCTAGGGCTGAAGATTCACTGCAAAAATATAAATGGAAAGATGTGGCTGATCTGATGTAGCAAGAAATATAGCCTCCTCAAATAGACTCTCTAGATGAAAGGTTGATCCCTTCACTATAAAACCTCCTCCCTAAATGGTGTACTAAAACCACCCCTGCAACTCCTCCCTAAAATAACGTAGTCCAAGACAAAAACTACACTTGTAGGAGAAAATGATAGTGTGGCCTGATGCCAAATGCTACAATAAAGCTCAAGGGCCTTCCTTACTAGCCTCCTGATGGAAGGAAACCTTCCTCCAATGAAATCTAGCTCAGAAATCACCCAAATCAACTCTCCACAACTTCTGCCCTACAATACAACACAACCTCAACAGGAACTTTGTTGTACCATAAGACTGAAGCTTTGACCTAATACCAGAATGTGGAAATGAAGTGAAATCACTTCTCCTGAGTAGGAGCTTGAAGTCCCCTGAGGATGAAGGTGGGATTCCCTATCGGGAACACCCTGTGCTAAACAGCACTGCAGTCTTAGCTAAACAGTTGAAGAGAGCAAACAAGTCTTAACAGACCATATCAAAATAATTAATCTACAACATATATTCTATGGCTTCCATCCCCTTCCTTATATAAGTGGTGAGCTTCCTCACCCTTGGTCCCACTCATTAAATCCACTACTTCCATTCATGGAGTCTCCCTCCAAAACTACGTTGTCCCACAATGAATGCCACTTCTCCATGACAACATTGTTGATTTGGTCAAAGTTGACCCAGTCTACATGCTTCAACCCATTTTCACACATAAGGGTGCTTTATCAAGCCACTAAAGTGATATCCATTCACATTAGGAGTGATTTTATTCCTATAAGGAGAGTTATGGGTCTTCATACCCTCTTATTCAGAAAATTAAGAAGCAAAATAAAAAATTAATATTCCAACTAGCTCATGGCTAATTGGGAATATTACATCTTTGTTTAATTCTCTATAATCGATGCAAATTCGCCATCTCCTATCCTTATTTTGGAGTATCACCAATGGAGAGACCCACTTACTGTCGGATATAGAATAGATAAAGATGACATCTAAGAGTTTTTGTAATTATTATTTAATGATTTCTCTTAGTGCAAGATTCATTAGCCTTTGTGGTTTTCGGACATGTTGGGAACCTTCATGAATATATATATGATGAGTATATGTTTCAGGAGTGATGCCCTTTATGTCTTCATAACTCCATGCAAAGGCATGAAGATGGTGTCGTAACAAGCTCACAAGCCTCTCTTGTTGGGATGGGTCGAGGTCTGAGCTAATGTGTAGATATTTTCCTGGAATAATATCAAAAAGAGTGTTATCAGACTCAAGAATAATTTTGGTGGATAGTAGACTCTGTAGTGGCGAATATAAGGATTGGGGATCACAATTTTCCTAGAAACCTAGACTAAAAATCTGGTGAAGTGACTCAAAATTATACATACTATCTAGGTTGTTTAGGAAATATCGGATCTCACCCTCGCCCGACTCTGTATATTGATGGATCAAATAAAGAGACTGAGTCTCTTCATCACTACTATCATAATCCAACCATAAGGTATCTCGAAGCTAATGAATAGATCTAGCAGGTGGGTACAAAGTGACCTTTTTCCTAGCATCCCCATGGGAAATATACATATCACCTAAGCGACATCCTATATAAGCATATGTTGTGTCAAGACACAATCATCCAAATATCAAAGGTTTACCCCAATAGGATTCTTTGGTTGTAGCATAATAAATCAGTGGGGTACTCCCATGAATCGATCGAGACAACTACATCATCTAACACAACATCTGGCTTAATTTTACATCTATCAGTAGTTCAAGCACACTAGGGCTAGGACGAATTTGAGTCAATCGAAGTTGTTCCATGGTTTTCCTAGTCATAACATTGATGGCTGCTCCAAGATATATTAATACATTTTTGACAAGGACATCACCTATTTGAACAGAGACAACTAGGTTTCCTGGATCAGTATATTTTTCCATTTGAACACATCATATCATCAACTCAGTTTCTCTTCCAACAAACTAGATAGTGCAAGGTTCAACTCTCTTCCTCCCTACCTTTTTACGGTAGATTTACTTAACAATATTGCTACATATGGGGATCTCTTTAATAGCCTGCAAAAAAGGGAAATTTATAAAAATATTCCTTAGCTCAGAAGCCAGATCATACTCAGGGGTAGGGTCAAGTTTCTCCATAACTAGCCTTTGTGGAAAGGGAGGTTGGTTTGAAGAAGAAGGTAACGTCTCTAAGTGTGTGGGAACAAGTTGAATGGTGACATCATTGTTTGAGAGAGGGGTTTCCTCCTCAATGATCACTATAGGTTGTTTTGCTTCTGTTTTTCTAAATTTATTACCCTTCTCAATCTCAGCTAGAGGTCATTAACCAAAACTGGTGTGGTATGTTACATGGGGAAAGGAAGCATTCCAATATAATGAATCAATTTACCTCTTTATTATTTGGGTTAGTCATTGGCTATGTAGGAAATTAAAGTGGTCGAAAAGTTGGTGGCAATGGAAATGGTGGCATAGAATAAGTCTGCTGAGGCAAGGTTGTTGGAACTATAGATTTTGTCATGGGATACGATGCATATTATGTATGATATGATTGTGTAGGCATGGGATAAGAATAATGCGAGTATGGTGGTCCCCTCCATCCTTGTTGCCAAGGAGGGGGGGATTTCCCATACTAGAAATGGTTCCCATTCTACCAAGATTGAGGGTAATAGGAATAGTGTGGTACATTATAACCAGAAAAATATGGTTGAGGTTCAAGAATCATACTTGTACCTACCTATGTCCATGATTTTTGTGCTCCTAAAGCAGGTTATGGCTGAGGTTTTGAATGCTCTCCTTCAAATGTTTATTTTAATCCCGGTATAGAAGGGAATTATCTGGTAGGATGCTTCCCTATACATATTACACAATTATTAGCACCCTTAACATCTGTGGGACATTCACGTAAAAGATGTTTTTTTCTGTACTTTGGACAATAAATGGATAATGTTTCTTTCTCTTCTACTAATTTTTGCTGAAATTTTAAGGAAAATATTTGTTTACTAAAAATATTCACAATTTCAATCCTCATATTGTCCATTTTATTTTCCAAATAAATAATCATAGCATATGCAAATCCAAATCTGCTATTTTTAGAATCTCTCATGATTCCTTTACCAAATCTAGATTGATTTTGTGAGAACTTCCTGCATAAGTCACAATTTTGATCAAAAGTATTTTGACCAATATCTCCTTATCCTAACACATTTAGATTATTTCTAGAATCATCTGTAAACCCTCGGAGAAATGATCAGGTTATAATAGTGCTTAGATCAAATTTATGTTTCGACCTTTGAAGGATATATAAAAACCTTTCCAAATAATCTTCCAGGGTCTCATCCTCTTTTTGTGTAATAGTGAAAATTTCATCCAACATTTCTCTAGACTTGCAATATTCTTGATATTTTTTTTAAAAAACCCTCTTCATTTGTTCCCAATGAGCTATATTATTCCCTCCTAGACCCATGAAGGAACGTAAATCTGAGTTCTTGAGATTTGGAGGGAATATTTTTAGCTTCTCGGACACTGAAGAATAGTCATAACTTCTACACAATATATCAAATTCAAATGAAAAGGAATCTGGATCCTCGTGCAATTTACAATGGAAATATGGGAGAACATATTGTGCAATATTCTTCATTTGAATTGTTGCATGTGGATCCATAATCGGAAATGAAAAATTAGTCTTCTCCCCCACTGGATATTTCTCACCAGTCCCCTCAGCATGGTCTTCTTGATAAGTCATTTTATTCCCTCTAAACATGCCACTCCCCACATAATGTGAATTTTGAATCTGGTTCAAGTTTTACTTTCTAACCCAAGTAGCATCCTTCTTCCCTCCCGTTGGTTGTGAAATTCCTGCACTATTGTCTCCAAAGTCCAAATGGATAGTACCTGCGTGGTGGGTTTGTGTCTGTTTGGACTTTATGTCTACAATGGAAGGCCCAAAGTGAGAAAATATTTCCAATTTATCAATGTTTCCTTTTCCCTTATTGGGATTTGGTCCCCTACCTCTCCTAGTCATACATTTTAAAATAAATCAACTAGAAATAATAAATAGGACTGAAAAAACGTGTTGTGATAAACTAAATCAAATGTTGCAACTGGAAAAAATATGTCTACAACACCCAAGCCAACTCCAAATAAAATCTTTCAAGAAATAGAAGAACATTGCACTTGAAAAAATAAAGCAAACTTAACCTTACTACAAGAAACAAAAACCAAAGCTTTCACAGATTTTTTTAAAAACCCCTCCCCGACAACGATGCCAAAATGTTGGGTGCCAGAATTGTATTTCAATTCCTCAACACTTAATTGTCAAACCAGGGCTATGTAAGATTTTAGGCATAGCACTAGAAATGCCAAGGATTCTAGATTTACCCTCCAAACCCTACTTCTATTCCTGCAATTAAATAATGTGAAATTTGAAAGAACAAATTACGAGAAAGCCTTTTCAATCATTACTTGAACTTGCAAACATAATGACACCACTCCACTCTAGAAAATGGATTCACTCAGAAACAATAACCAAAGACTTTGTTGAAAGAAATAAAGCATGCCACTCAATAACTTAACCATAAAACTCAAGAAAATTTTTTCTTGTACTTTAGTCTAGTGCTAATAAAACAGATTAAATTTATGTCCTTGTTGTATAAGTTCTATATCCCATACCATAGGGACCCTTACTCCTATACTGGAATGATCATATTCTTGCACTTAGAATGAGTCTGCTCCTATACTTGAACCACTCTATTCCTGTACTAGGATGGCTGAGTTCTTCTACCATAATGAGTCTACTCAATCAATCATTTATCTCTTAATCTATAAATAAAAAATATGTGTTATCAAACAATAAATAAAAAAGTGAAAAAAGGAAAACTTCAACTCAGGAAATAATAAAAGAAATCCCAAATCGAATGTGAATTGCAACTCAAAACTATAAATTGTGAAAGTAAATGGGAAACCATCAATCTTAGTGCAAACAGTAAACTCTTGCATTTAAATAAAATTTCACCAAATATTCTTTACTCACATCCTCTCTAAACTTTTATCACTTTGTTAATTATATCCTGTGCATAAACAAATTCAACATTAAATAAATAAATTTTGTTTGCAGTCTTGAATTCGGATAGGATTCTTGTACTCTATATTCTTCAGTAAACAACCAATTAAAAAATCAAGGAACACATCACAAATGTGATAGTTAACACAAGTGTGCTAATCGCCTTCACATAGCTACGTTGAATATATATCTTAATTAGAGTATTCTTGTTGTAAATAAATAAATCGTTAAACAAAACTCAAGCCTTGCGACCCTAATCAATAACCTGAAAATGATTTAAGAGGAATTTTCTCAGATAAAATACATATTGCGGTGCTTAAAGAAATAAATAAAAATTCTTCAATATAAATGGAAACACACTCAACACATGCAAACCCTCAGATTTGTGATCACTCAGCGAAGAAGAATTAAACACACAAGAGCATTACCAATCCTACACAATCACCATTGAAAATCAAATTTCACAGCATTCATTCATGTACCTAATACACACAACTAGAAACTTTGGAGGACGAGCTAGGTTGTTTGTGTCCTAGCCAACGAGCTTGTTTCCATTTTTATGAAAATGCTAGACTTATATAATCAGAGTTACCATTACAAGAAATGATAGGAAATATATATAAAAATTGGCACTAACTTCCTATTATTAATAAAACAGAAATTATCTGCAAGTATACATTACAAAATCATGGATCCAGCCCCCAGAGGGTTATGGCGATACAAATCTTAAAAAATACATGTGCGAAAGTCTTCCACAATAGCACTGACTTATCCTATTATAAAATCCTAACTTATACATGTTTCACCAGCTCTCGGTTGTGTCGAATAGCTAAAAAACAAACACAATAGTTGGTGGCTAACCTCCATCTTTGGAATCCTCGTAATGCCTCGAACCCTATACAGGAAATGAGAGAAGTCTTCAAGAGGATTTGTACGCCATTTCCCTTTGACAACTACAATGCACTCATAGCTAATAATGATCAAATCAGCAGGTTGTCCAAATTTGGTGCGGGAACCATAGTGAGTACAAGAATGTCAGGATCTTGTACCAACCACTTTGACTTCGATTAATGACCATTACTAGTCAAGCCATAAGGTAATGTGAATAATGGATTACATGAAATAAACATAAACTTATTTAACCTTTTTAATCAATTATAAGCTTACATAACCAATATCCAAAAATTCATTAAAAGGAACCAGAAATATATGTGAAGGGATTAATTCAGGTTGTAGAACTAAGGTTAAGGTAAGAAAATTTAGGGTAAGGAAAAGGTAAAACAATACAATTTTAATGACCAATACTATGATGAACCACAAGTATGTTGGACAGTTAGTTATCCTGCAGGAATTCAATCTATAGTGTACCTACCACAAGAGAAAGTAGGTGCTTATCCTTGTTGAGTTCATCAATGATCTCCCTACAGAGACCCAAGGGTCCCCCGTTAATGATTATTTCCCTGACAAACATTATTTCTTTGTATAAATGGATGACACCTAGTACGAAAACATCCTTCTCTTTCTACAAACTAAAAATTTTAAGCCGCATATTACCCGTGATGGATAAAGGCGCATTCGCCATCAAGCCCCCCATTACCTCCTTATGGTGGATACCCTCTATCTTCAAGGCATCGACACCATCCTTCATCAATTCGTTATCACAAAAAAGCTGAGCATGTCTTGAATTATTGACATAGTAGATCTTATGGCAGCAACCTCTTAGGGATGGCCACCACTCATAAAATAATTTTTGTCAAATGTTTTTGTCCCACCCTATTCCATGACTGTATTCAATAATTCAAGAGATGTGAGTGGTTCCAAATATACTCTCATAAGGAACGAGCTCCACCATCTCCCCTACACCTAGTCATGATCATTGGCCCCTTCTGCAAATGGGGCATAAACTTCATGACCTAAAACCCACCATCTTGAGGCGACCATAAGTTAATTTTGGTTGTCTTTGATTACTTCACCAAATGGGCAGAGGCCATGCCCACATATAATAACACTTTCAACACTGATGCACGATTTTTCTTTAACCATGTCATAACACAATTCCATGTTCCCAAGGTGTTGTTCTTCGATCATGGAAAACATTTCAAGAATGAGATATTTCGAGAGCTATCGCAACACCTTGGTTTCTCTCATGACTTTTCTTCCCAATACCACCCTTAGTCCAATGGCTAGGTATAAGTTGTCAAAATATTTCTCAAAAAAATGTTGCAACATATCATGTGAAAAACCATAAAACCAATTGGCACCACATGGTGTTTTCAGCCTTATGGGCGTACAACACCATGGTAAAATTTTCTACTGGATTCACACCTTTCGAATTATTCTATGGAGTCGAAATTGTTCTCCACATTGAGTGTGAGATCCCTACCTTACACTCAGTGATCAAACTTATCTCCAACACCACACCTTTAGAGAAAAGGTTGGTGCATCTGAAACACATTGACAAAAGTTGGCGAGAGTCACTCCATCATAATTAATCACAAAAAAAAATGGATTAAAGCCCCTTTCGACCGAAATGACACCCCTCAATAATTTCCTGAAGGGGAGTTAGTCCATTGCTACGATGTTGCCAAAGAAGCCTTAGAATCGAGGAGTTTTGAGACATTATGAAAGGGACCATAATATGAAGAACCACAAGTATGTTGGACGGTTAGTTATCCTGTAGGAATTCAATCTAAAATGTACCTCCCACAAGAGAAAGTAGGTGCTTATCCTTGTTGAGTTCATTGTTGATCAGTGGTTGTCATTGATGTCAACCCAAGCAGCACCAGGGGCTAACCCAATATTTCATGAGAATTTTGACCTACCAAATTACTATATTCTAGTTCAAGAATTATTTTTATGGTTTCTACCTGTCGAGATTTTTCTGTTGATATATGGCACACCACGTAATTCTTCACGATTTGAGAGATATTCATGTTTGACGTTTATACCCTAGTTAGTGGGCTAAAACCCCATAGGGTTGTCGCATGGGTCATTAAAAAGTCATAATTAATATTTTTTAAGCTCCTAAAATCCCTCCCACATTCACTTGTTGAAGCCCCTCTCAACCTAAGTGTTTATATAAATTGTGATTCTCATTTCCTCCTTATGTAAGGGATTTCACCATCTGAAACAAGTCATCGTGGAATTTTCACTCTAAATTTTTTTCCTAAGAAGGTTCAGAAGCTGAAATTTTTATGAGGTGAAGCCGAAATTCTAAGGAAGCTGCTGTGAAAATTTTAAATCAAGGTGCGCAATATTTTCGGATATATGATCTGTGTAAGTCAAGGTTTTTGCAGACTCTTGAAATTCATCTCAAAGAAGTGACCTTGGTAAAATCGTCATAACTCTCTCTCTGAGTATTGGATTGGAATTATATAAAAAGTGACAGATAGTGCATAGACCATAGAAGTCTCTCTATCAATTTCAGATCCAAATGAAAAAAAAATGACACGTGGCATGCCATAAAAATTCGCTCTGCTGAAACAGTCCATAATTAGGGCATTGTGAGATATTGGGTAGAAATCGCTCTTGAAGAATCCAAATTGGGTCAAACTTGTGGCATTGTAAAGACAACTCAGATGAATAATATGGAACCTAAAATTAGATATTGGGGATCTAAAATAACAGAGATACACCAGATTCAATATCGAGCTCCTAGAAGGCAAAGAAAAAGCTAGATCATGTGTTGCCAAGGGCTGCAAAGGACCATAATTTCTAGGGAAGCAAAGAAAAGCAAGGTGCAGCAGAGGGTAGCATGAAAAGAGTAGAAACCAAGGTGCATAATATCAGCAATAAGTTCATCACATGAAGTCTTCAAGTGGGCAGCATTGCATACAATCATTGTAAAGGTATCATTGTACTAAGTCATTGTAAATACATTATTGTACAAATTGTACTAGTGTCTATCTGCCAAGAGTTGAAGAGACAGTGTCAGGTGGTCTGGGATTATCATTAGGTGGTTGTGTCATAGTTGGGGTTATGGTCTAGTGTGTCTTATTCTTCTACATCGTTCTATATCATTGTAAAGTGGACCATTTTCTCTGGTACGGGAGTCCATTCTTCTTTTATTCTTCTACAGGGAGGTAGGGTGGTGCTAGGGTGAGTTGTATCTCATTGGGTGTTGGGGCATCCATTCAATTGACCACTGAAGAATATTGGGCATTGGAGCATCCATCCAGTGGGAGCTGGAGAAGAATGCTTTTCTAGATTCTAAGAAGTTGGAGCTTCATTTTCAATTGGAGTTGAATATTAAAGAATTATTAGAAAAGCATTAGGTGGTTTTTGTCTCAGAGTGGGTTTCCACTTAAAAACTATGCTATCATTGTACAAACACTAATAATAATTGAAGATTAACTCATGCTCTAATTGAAAGGAATAATATTCACCCCCCCTCTCAGTATTTCCAACAATTGGTATCAGAGCTTGGTTCCTTCAATAGAAGTTTAACAACTGGAAGGAGGTCATGGAGCATACCAAGAATGGTGTACCTCTATTAAATGAAAATAATTATGCACTCTGAAAAGGAAGAATGGAGGTCTATCTCTTAGTGCTAGGTTGCGAACTATGGGACACTGTTCAAAATGGATTTACATCAACCGCGGATGAACAAGGTAAGAAGAATTTGGTAAATGATGCAAAATAAAAGAATATTATTATCAGTGGAATTATTGAATCTGCTTATCATAAGGTGTTGGGTTATAAAACCGCCAAAAATGTATGGGACAATCTTGAGAATATATATGCAGGTGACTCAAATGTCAAAGAAGCAAAGCTTCAAATCTATAGAGAAAAATTTGAGCAACTCAGAATGAAAGAAGATTGCAACATTGCTGCATACTTCTAATACGTTGATGAAATAACTAATACTCTAGAAGGATTGGGAGAGCCATTTGACGAGAATACTATTATACGGAAGATTATTAAAACATTAGTAGGGAGATTCAACCCAAAGGTATCGGTCTTATAATACAGTGCAAATCTGGACAAACTCAACAAAGAGGAGTTACATGGAGTTCTCATAGCATATGAAATGAGACTTGATGAAGAAGAGGGTACTTCAAATCTAGAAACTATGTTCATTGCATCTAAGAAAACCAATAAGGACAAACAACCTTCAATTGAAATGACATGCACCTGCAAGTGTGAAGAAAAGGGAGATGATGGAGAAGGTCTTTCAGATGAAGAATATGGTTACTTTACGAGAAAACTAAAAACTGGTAAGGGAAAATTCAAAGGTAAACTTCCATTGATATGTTTCGGTTGTGGTGAGGTTGGGCATTTTGTAGCAAAATGTCCAAACAAAAGTGATGGAAACTCAAAAGGAAAGAAAGGCTTTAAGAAATTCAACAAGCAAGGCAAAAAGAAAGGATCCAAAAGGAACTTTCTCTCTGAAGAAGATAGCTCATCATCCGATGAAGAAAGTGACAACAAAGAAGAAGCCAATGAGAAATTATTGTTTATGGCCAAGCACAATAAACAAGAAGTATCAAACAATGAAGAAGAAGGGTTGACCATAGAATAATTTTATGAGGAAGCAATCAAGCTTATAAAAGAGCTCAATGCTGAGAAGATCCGTTCCAATACTCTTGAAGAAAAAGTTCAAGGTCTCAAAATTGAAGTTGAAGAAGACAAATGTATTGAAGGGTCACTTCAAAAGAAGTTGGAAGAGAGAAACCAAGAAAGGGAAGCATTAGAAGCCGAAGTAGTCTCGCTGCATAGGAAAGTGAAGAGGGGAAAATTGTCCGAAACTATGCCAACAACTCAAGGGCATTGGAAGAACTCATCAAAAATCAACGATCTTACAACGACAGAACTGGCCTTGGTTACAAAGAAGAAGAAGCAGGACCTTCTACAAAAAAATACAATGAACCTATGAGATCTGACATACATGTAGACTTCATTGGACAAGATTCGCAATCACATCCTTGGAAGAAGATTCCTTGACGAAGATTTCCATCCAGGTACCAACATATTTTCCATGGCTATTGTTATTCATGTGGAAAATTTGGTCATAAAGCTTTAGAATGTCGCACGTACCCTAGGAACCAATACAATTCCAAGAGATCCTTCAAATATGAACCTCCCAGGGCTCAATGAAACATCAATAGATTTGAACATTTAATAAATAATATGGAATGTTACAAATGTCAGAACTTTGGACACATAAGCAAAGACTGCAGACTTGAAAATCCTCCAGAAGAATATTCGAAGCCACAGAATGAACGAAAATGGAAGAAGAAGAAGACTGATAATTTTGCTCTTGCTCTCAAGGCTCAAAACAACAAAGATGTGTGTTATGTTGACAGCGCTTTCTCAACGCATATGACTGGAGATAGAAGGAAATTTGTATCTCTGAAAGAAAATAAGGATGGAACTGTATCCTTTGGAAATGATGGATCTTCAAATGTTATAGCATCAGGTACCGTCATTCTCGGAAGCAAAGATGTTATAGCCAAGAATTTTATGTTGGTTGAAAAAATGAATCACAATCTACTTAGTCTTGGAAAAATGTGTGATCAAGGACACATAATGCTATTCAACTCCACAAAATGTGAAATCAAGAAAGGCAGGTATGGTAAAATTGTGGCTACAGCAAGTCGAGCTCCCAACGACATATATGTTTTGGATGAAGCAACTAAAGCATGTCTACTAGCTAAAGAAGATGAAAGCTGGTTATGGCACAAATGAATGGGTCACATATTTGACAATCTTGTCAGGATAAGCAAAAAGGAAGCAGTACGAGAAATGTCGAAAATCTCAAAACCTTCCAACACACTATGTGAGGCCTGTCGGCATGGCAAGTAGACAAAAGTCCAATTTAAAACAAAAGAACACTTTGCATCACATCCATTGGAATTGATACATACTGATCTATGTGGTCCTATGAGAACAGAAGGCTTAAATGGAGAATTATATTTCATGTTAATGATATACGACTATACCAGGATGACAACCGTCAGTTTCCTAAAGAAAAAATCTGAAGTATTTGAGTGCCTTAAGATCTACAAGGAGTTGGTTGAAAATGAAACTGATATGAAAATAAAGTGTCTAAGATCAGATAATGGTGGATAATTCACTTACAAATGATTTTAGCAATATTGTGATGAAAATGGAATAAAAAGACAATTTTCAATAGCATGAACACCTCAGCAAAATGGAGTTTCTGAAAGAAAGAACAAAACTGTATAGGAAATGGGTAGGACAATGTTGAAGGACTCAAAATTGGATGAAAAATTATGGGTTCAAGCAATTGATATGGTAGTCTTCATTATCAACCGAAGTCTTCTTAGAAATAATTGCAACAAGACTCCATATGAATGATGGAAAGGAAAACTGGCTAATGTAAAATATTTAAGAATCTTTGGAAGAAAATGTTATATCAAAAGAGAAGATCAAAATTTGGGTAAGTTTGAATCACGTGTTGATGAAGGTATCTTTGTTGGTTACTCATGCAAAAGAAGCGCCTATAAATGTTATAATCTAAAACGAAAACAGATAGTGGAGAGCATAAATGTTACATTTGACGAAGATGGTGTTCTAGAAAATAACGATGAGGATCTAGAATCTTTGAAACTTGAGACAGAGGCTGAAAAAGACACAGATAAAATTGTAAAACAAGAAGCAACTATCAACAAGGAAGAAGTAAACAATGATCATCAAGATATACCAGAACAACAACAAGAATATCCTCCAAGGAGAACAAAAGAATGGATTCAAAAGAACCATCCATCAAATCAAATCATTGGTGACATAAATGAAGGTCGACAGCTTTGTTCATCACAACAAGCTGCCACATTGCTTTTATAGCAACCTTTGAGCCTAGTAGTTTTGAGGAAGCCAGCCAGAATGAACATTGGGTAGCAGCTATGAATGAAGAATTGGATCAAATTGAGAAGAATAACACCTGGGAGTTAGTTCCACGACCAAAAGATAAAAATGTCATTGGGACTAAATGGGTGTTTAGGAACAAATTGAATGAAGATGGGCAGGCTACCAGAAACAAAGCAAGATTGGTTTGCAAAGGCTATGCACAAGTGGAAGGAATTGATTTTGAAGAAACATTTCCACCAATTTTCAGAATGGAAGCCATCTGAATGTTTCTTGCCTATGCATATTCAAGAAAAATCAAAGTCTACCAAATGGATGTTAAGTCAGCATTTTTGAATGGAGAATTAGAAGAAGAAGTTTACATCGAACAACCTGAAGGTTTTCTACTATAATAAAAAGAAGAGTATGTTTGCAGGTTAAAGAAGGCTCTATATGGTCTTAAGCAGGCTCCCAGAGCATGGTATGCTAGTCTTGATGGATATCTACATCAACAAGGGTTCAAGAAAGGTATTGTTGATAGAAATCTTTATGTACAAATAGATAAAGATAATTTAACAATCATTGAGTTATATGTGGATGATATAATATTTGGTAGCAATGATGATCGAGTAAGTAAGAAATTTTCTACAAAGATGCAAAGTGAGTTTGAGATGTCTTTACTTGGTGAGATGACATACTTCTTAGGGCTTCAAATATCTCAGCAAGAGAAAGGAATATTTATATGTCAATCCAAGTACATCATGGAAATGCTCAAGAAATTCAAAATGGAAGATTGCAAACCTGTTCTTACTCTGATGGTAACAGGTTGCAAATTGAGCATAGACAACTCATCTAAGGATGTGGATCAGAGGTTGTACATATCTATGACTGGTAGTATTCTATATGTAACAGCCTCTCAGCCATATGTTATACAAGCAGTTGGACAAGTAGCAAGATTCCAAGCAGCACCAGAAGAATCACATATTGTTTCCATCAAAAGAATTCTTCAATATCTAAAGGGCACAGAAGAATATGGCTTGTGGTATCCCAAAGGTAACAATCTCATCATTCAAGCCTTTCCAGATGCAGATTGGGTAGGAAGCATTGATGATCGTAAGAGTACTAGTGGAGCAGCATTCTATCTAGGAGGTTATCTCGTATCATGGTTGAGCAAAAAGCAAACCTCAATCTCGTTATCTATAGCAGAAGAAGAATACATTCCAGCAACATCATGTTGTACTCAAGTCCTTTAGATGAAACAAAATTTTCAAGATCTTCAAGTACAATTCAGTGAGCCTATTCCCATATTCTGTGACAACACTAGTGCCATCAGCAGCTCCAAGAATCCTATCATGCATTCAAAAACAAAACACATTCTGATCAAATATCATTTTGTTAGAGAACAAGTCGTTGAAAAGAATATAAAACTTGAGTATGTTTGTACAAAAGAACAAATTGCTGATATCTTCACTAAACCTTTACCTCATGAAGCATTTTAATATCTTCGTCAGAAGCTTGGGATTCTCCCAATTTCTCATTATATTATAGGTCTGCAGGATGGTTGTGTGTCAGGGGGAGTGGAAGTGTGTACAGGTCCGCAGGATGGTTGTGTTTTAGGGAGAGTTACCCTTTTCCATTGATGTCAAAGGGGGATAGCATGTTGTAGGAAGAGGTGTCATGATCGCAGGGGGAGTACTTGTGTTTCCACCAATGCCAAAGGGGGAGATTGTTGATCAGCGGTTGTCATTGATGTCATCCCAAGCAGCACCAGGGGCTAACCCAATATGGCATGGGAATTTTGACCCACAAAATTACTATATTATGGTTCAAGAATGCTTTTGATGGTTTCTACTTGTCGAGATATTTCCATTGATATATGGCACGCCACGTAATTCTTCACGGTTTAAGAGATATTCATGTTTGAATTTTATACCCCCAGTTAGAGGGATAAAACCCCATAAGGTTGTGGCATGGGTCATTGAAAAGTCATAATTAATATTAAGCTCCTAAAATCCATTCCACATTCACTTGTTGAAGCCCCTCTCAACCTAAGCATTTATATAAATTGTGATCCTCATTTCCTCCTTATGTAAGGGATTTCTCCATCTAAAACAGGTCATCATGGAATTTTCGCTCTAAATTTGTTTCTACGAAGGTTCAGGATCTGAAATTTTTATGAGGTGAAGCCGAAATCCTAAGGAATCTGCTGTGAAAATATCAGATCACGGTGCACAATATTTTTGAAGATATGATCTGTGAAAGCCAAGGTTTTTGCAGGCTCCTGAAATTCATCTCAAAGAAGTGACCTTGGTAAAATCATCATAAATCTCTCTCTAAGTATAGGATTGGAATCCCGTAAAAAATTTTAGATAGTGCATAGACTTTAGTTTTCTCTCTATCAATTTCAAAGCCAAATGAAGAAAAAAAGTGACACGTGGCACGCCGTACAAGTTTTCTCTGCTGAAACAGTCCATAATTAGGGCATTGTGATATATTGGGTATAACTCTCCCTTGAAGAATCCAAATTGGGTCAGAACTGTGGCATTGGAAATACAACTCAGAGGACTAATAAAGGACCGAAAATTAGATATTGGGGATCTGAAATAACATAGATACACCAGATTCAATATCGAGCTCCCAGAAGGCAAAGAAAAAGCTAGATCATGTGTTGTCAAGGGCTGCAAAGGACCATACTTTCTAGGGAAGCAAGGCAAAGCAAGGTGAAGCAGAGGGTAGCATGACAAGAGAAAAAAACAAGGTGCATAACAATAGCAATAATTTCATCACATGAAGTCTTCAAGTGGGCAGCACTGCATACAATAATTGTACTTAGTCATTGTCAATACATTATTGTACAAATTGTATTAGTGTCTATCTGCCAAGAGTTGAAGAGACAATGTCAGGTGGTCTAGGATCATCATTAGGTGGTTGTGTCATAGTTGTCATTATGGTCTAGTGTGTCTTATTCTTCTACATCATTCTATATCATTGTAAAGTGGACCATTTTCCCTGGTACAGGAGTCCATTCTTATTTTATTCTTCTAGAGGGTGGTAGGGTGGTGCTAGGGTGAGTTGTAGCTCATTGGGTGTTGGGGCATCCGTTCAATTGACTACCGAAGAATCTTGGGCGTTGGAGCATCCATCCAGTGGAAGTTGGAGATTTATTTTCAATTGGAGTTGAATATTAAATAATTATTAGGAAAGAATTAGGTGGTTTTTGTCCCAGAGTGGGTTTCCACCTTAAAAACGGTGTGCATTTGTGTTCCTTTTGTTTAATGCTATCATTGTAAAAACAATGATAATAATTGAAGATTAAATAATGCTCTAATTGAAAGGAATACTGATTCACCCCCCCTCTCAATATTTCCAACATTCATCACTGAGCTCCCTACAGAGACCCAAGGGTCCCCCGTTAATGATTATTTCCATGACAAACATTATTTCTTTGTATAAATGGATGAACCCTAGTATGATGACATCCTCCTCTTTCTATGAACTAAAAATTTTAAACCTCATCTTACCCGTGACGGCTAAAGGTGCATTCGCCATTAATCCCTCCATTACCTCCTTATGGGGGGTGTCCTCTATTGTCGAGGCATCAACACCATACTTCATTGATTCATTACTCACAATAACGCTGAGCATATCTTGAATGATTGACATATTGGATCTTGTGGTGGAAACCTCTCAGGGATGGCCATTGCTCATAAAATACTTTTTGTCGATTTTTTTGTCCCACCCTATTCCATGACTGTATTCAAGCATTCAAGAGATGTGAGTGGTTCCAAAGATACTCTCATAAGGAACAAGCTCCACCATCTCCCCTACACCTAGTCATGATCATTGGCCCCTTCTAAAAATGGGGCATAGACTTCATGACCTAAAACCCACCATCTTGAGACGACCATAAGTAAATTTTGGTTTTCTTCGATTACTTCACCAAATGGGCAGAGGCCATGTCCACATATAATAACACTTTCAACACTGATGCACAATTTTTCTTCAATCATGTCATAGCAAAACACCTTGGTTTCTCTCATGAATTTTCTTCCCCATAGTACCCTTAGTCCAATGGCTAGGTAGAAGTTTTCAAAAAAGTTCTCAAAACAATTTTGCATCATATCATGTGAAAAACCATAAAACCAATTAGCACCACATGGTGTTTTTATCCTTATGGGCGTACAACACCGTGGTAAAATCGTCTACTGGATTCAAACCCTTCAAATTATTCTATGGGGTCGAACTTGTTCTCCACATTGAGTGTGAGATCCCTACCTTACACTCAGCGATCGAACTTATCTCTAACACCACACCTCTAGAGAAAAGGTTGGTGCATCTAGAACACATTAACAAAATTCGGCGAGAGTCACTCCATCATAATTAATCACAAAAAAGTAGATTAAAGCCTCTTTCAACCAAAATGACACCCCTCAATAATTCACTAAACGGGAGTTAGTCCATTGCTACGATGTTGCCAAAGAAGCCTTAGAACCAAGGATGTTTGAGACATTATGGAAGGGCCCATACATTTTTAATCATTGTCTCCTCAAGGGGGCATACATCTTAGAAGAGCTGGATGGGACTTGCCTCAATGATCCTGACAATGGGATATACGTCAAGAAATTTTATCCATAACACTCAAAGAAACCCTAGAATGTAAATGTATGCACCATGACTTATTTTTATGATGACCACCTCATCATGTATGTACACTAAAATATATATCTCATGATGTGTTGCAGATGAATCATATACCAACCTATCATCACGTGTTCCCTGATGGTTCTTCTCAATGGTCACAAAAAATTGCTGCAGTAGCCTCGGCCATATAATCTCTTAACTTGAAACCCTTTCACCACAATGGGATATCAGTATCGAGTCAACCACCAACAATCAATATGAATACAATGTCTTCATAGTAATCTTGGTCGATGTCTCCCATATAGGTATTATTCACCTACATGTGTTCCTTGATCCCCAACTTATTGTATCACAATTGAAAAAACCTTAAAATTAGGTGATCCATGCCTTTTTCATAAATACTTAGATGCACAAAGGTTAGCTCATGGTTTTTATCATATCATTTTTTCACATGTACCAAGAGATCAAAATCATATAACCGATTGCATATCTAATCAAATCATAGATTGGAATGTATCACATATATATCATCATTAAGACACATAATTCATGAACACAATATCCATAAAATAAATGCAGAGAGACATCACATGTCTAGAAGTATACATATAAAAACGCATCATGAGAGCCAAAAAAAGAACCATATATGTATTAAAATATATATATATATGTACAAAAAAATGCATATGCTGCTACGGGCCAGAAAAATAATTCATCAATAGGGGAACATCCTCATATTGGGTGCTTTCCCTGGTACAAAAATTAAAAATACATCTAGGGCCAAGGGCCATCACCCCTCGCACCCCTGCCTCAGGCCCCCTAGCCTCATCTGGTGCTCGAGCCAAGATAGGATGAGAAGTTTCCACTGCCATCGCAAGAGAACAAAGGATAGGATGACACGCTCTATCATGAGCAATAACCCTCTCCAATGTGTCCTCCCCAAGCCTTGCCAAAACCTACTTAAGAATCCCCTTAAGCAGGGCGATCGCACGACCCCACGCATCCTCGGCCTCCCTCAACTTCATATATGCATGCTCTTGAAGTCTCGTCGTCTTAGAGTGGGTAGAGGAACTACCTCCCTCTCCAAGTTGGATGTGGAGCCTGATTATCTTCCTAATTTAGAGGTATTGTTTCATTCGCATTTGGATTCCAATCCTTGATGGAGGGTTTGGAGTGGCTTGCCCTCCCTTAACGGGGGTTTTGGGGTAGTGCCCCTGAAGCTAAAAATAGATGAAAATTTTCCTTGTAAAATATTTTAATTTCATAGTCAATCTGGGTCATTCATTAGGAGGATGATCTAACGATAAAAATAAATTTTAATTTAGGGTTTTTTTCCCTAGAAGGAAACCCCTCAATTTATACGAGGGAATTATATTGCAGATGTGGATTATTATTAAGAGCGAGAAAGAGAGAGGAGGTTATGTGAGATTGAAGAGGAAATTATAATAGATATTTTTTAGGTTGTATCTCTTCATTTTGCTGGATAAAATATAAAAGGAAAGAATGGTTTTTCCTCAATGGATGTAGCCCAAATTAGCTTAACCATGTATATCTGTGTCTCTTTTGTTATATGAATTTCTTTATTTGTTTTTCCACAATATTTTTTGTATTTTATTGTTTCATTAATTAATTTCTAACAACTGGTATCATAGATGATGGTTTATTTGGCTGATAAACTCATAGGAAAGAGGGGTTCCTGGTTCAAGTGGGAGAAATGGCAGAAGATGGTAGGTTTAGGGACGAGAAATTTAACGGCCAAAACTACCAGATGTGGAAGATGAGGATGTAAGATTATTTGTATTAGAAATACTTGTACCTACCATTGGGAAGAAATATAAAGAAGTTGACGAGTATGTCAAATGAAGAATGGGAGATTCTTGACATAAAAGCACTAAGAACAATATGGTTGTGTATGGCGTTCAAAAGAAACAACAATGGAAGGTATAATGAGGGCCTTGGAAAAACTTTATGAAAAAACCTTAACCTCAAATAAGGTATTTTTTATGAAGCGTTTTTTTAATATGAAGATTTCAGAAGGTGGATATGTTGTTGATCATTTAAATGAGTTTAATATGGTTATCAGACAGTTAAGTTATGTAGGGATAAATTTTGATGATGAAGTTAGGGGTCTATTATTTATCTACTCACTACCAAAAATTTGGATTGGTTTAGTTATTTCCATTAGTAACTTTTTATTTGGATGTATTACTTTGAAGTTTGATGATGTTGTTAGTGCCATCCTTAGTGAGGAAATGTGACGAAAAAGCTTCGGTGAGACATTAGGAAATCCTCTGACTGCAGAGACTAGGGAAAGAAAAATGGAAAGAGGAAGGAGCCTAGAAAATTTCAGTAATTCAATAAAAAGGAAGATCCAAATCCAGATCAAGGATAGTGTGCTGGAAATGTGGGAAGAAAGAATACTTGAAGAAAGATTGCAAATCTTGGAAGGTAAAAGAAGGAGATGGTCAAAAAGAGAACAATCATGAAGAGAATGTGACAGGTGATGTGTTGCAAGGTGCTTTGATTCTTTCATTAGAGAATATTATTAATGTCTGGGTGGTATATTTAGGGGCCTTATTCCATGCCACACCTGATAAGAAACATTTTCATGACTATGTTCAAGAAAGATTTTGGATAGGTTCGTTTGGGTGATGATAAACCCTGTAAAATCATTGGAATAAACATTTTTTTTATAAATAATCATAATGGAAACCAATGGTTATTGAAGGAGGTAATGCATGTTTCAGATTTGAAGAAAATTCTAGTCTCAATAGGGTAGTTTGGAGGTGAAGGTTGCATAACTAATTTTGCAGACAAAACTTGGAAGGTCACTAAAGGAGCCCTAGTAATAGAAAAAGGAGAAAATGTTGGTAAATTGTATTTATGCATTAGTACTTCTAATCATGTTAATTATTTAACATCCACAAGAGTAGATACACCACTCTCACATCATAGGCTTAGGAACTTGATTGAGAAGGGGATGTAGATTACTCACTATGAAGCATTTTGATTTGGATTTATGTGAAAACTATGTTTATGGAAAATAGAAGAGACAAATTTATTAGAATTAGGAAGGAAAAGAAGAGAAAAAAATTAGATCTTGTACATACATATGTATGGGGACCTACTGAAGGTTCATCTCTCAATGGCTCTTGCTATTATGTTATTTTTATTGATGATGCAACTAGGAAAAAATGGATTTATTATATTCAGAAAAAATATGATGTATTTTATACTTTCAAGAAATGGAAATATTTGATTGAGAATGAGATAGCGAAGACGTTGAAGTGTTTCATATCAAAAAATGGAGGTGAATATTGCAACAAAGAGTTTGATAATTACTATTCAGAGCATATCATTCGTAAAGATAAGACAATTCCATGAAAACCACAGGAAAATGGTGTGTCAGAAAGGATGAACATGACAATCATGGAGTGTGCAAGGTGCATAAGATCGCATGCATGATTGCCCTTAAAATTTTGGGCAGATTTTGTAGATATTGTTGTTTATCTAATAAACAGAGGGCCTTCAAGTTCCTTGGGTGGCAGTATTCCATAGGAGGCATCAATAGGTAAAAAGGTAAACTACTAATTTTTAAATATTTTTGGTTATGAAGCCTTTGTCCACATCAGTAAATAAAATAGAACAAAGTTTGAAGAAAAATTAAAGAAATGTACATTTATTGTATATGGTGTTAATGATTTTTATCTCTTATATTATTATGAAAATCACAAAATAATTAGGAGAATATATGTCATATTAAATGAAAAGGTCTTGTATAAGGAACAAATGCAGGGAAAGAAATAGGAAAATGAAAACAAAGAATACGAAGTGCTTGATGATATCACATAAAAAGTAATTTTTATAGAAAATTAGAATGATCAAAAGCCATAACAACAACAAGCACATCAAACATCTGAAAGTGGTGTTAGAATATCTACCAGGATAAGTAGACCCCTTGAACGATACTTTCCTTCATTATATTATGTGTTGTTAATTGATTCTAGTGAACTAGGAAGATATGAAGAAGCAATGCAGGTAGAAATCGGGAAGCAGTGGGAGCGAACCATGGAAGAAGAGATGGAATCCTTGATGTAGAAACGTAGTTGGGACTTAATCAAGTTTCCTGCAGGTAAAATAAAATTGCAAAACAAATGGGTTTGTAGGTTGAAGGAAGAAGATGGAGGTAAAAAAAATGTATAAGGCTAGACTTGTGGTGAACGGTTTTTCACAAAATAAAGGTATATAATTTGATGAAAGTTTTGCTCCTATTGTTAAAAAAACTTTAGTAATAGCTATTTTAAGTCTAGTGGCAGCATAATATTTGCATCTTGAGTAGTTATATGTAAAGAAAAATTTTCTCCATGGAGATTTAGAGGAATAAATTTATATGCAGCAGTTGCAACGGTATGAAGTTAAAGGGAAGGAGAAATTAGTGTGCAAGTTGAAGAAAAGATTGTATGGATTAAAACATGCTCCAAGGCAGTGGTATCTAAAATTTGATAGATTTATGTCTAAAAAAGGTTATACTAGATGTCACTCTGATAATTGTGTTTATTTTAAAAAGAAAAATGATGGAAAATATATCATATTGTTATTGTATATAGATGGCATGCCAGTTGCAGGGTCTAACATGTAGGAAATAAATGTGATCAAAATAAAAAATGGAAAATTCATTTGCAAGAAGGATTTGGGTGTTGCAAAACAAATCCTTGGTATGATAATAACTCGAGATAGGACAAATCGCAAATTAAAAATGTCTCGAAGTGAGTACATAGAAAAGGTGTTGGAAATATTTAATATGAAGAATGAAAAACCAGTCATTTTACCTTTGGACGGCCATTTCAAAATAAGTAAGGAGATTTGTCCCAAGACCCAAGAAGATATGGATTATATGTGTAAAGTTACATATGCAACAATTGTTGTAATATTAATGTATGCAATGATATGCACAAGACGTGATATTTCACATGAAGTTGGAGTTGTAAGCATGTATATGAACAATCTGGGAAAAGAGCATTGGATGGTAGTGAAGTGTATTTTCAGGTATTTGAGAGGTACCATAGATCAATATTTTTTTTTGGAGTTTCAAACATTGCTCTACAAGGATATGCTGATGTAGATATGGAAGGTGAAAAAGGCAATAGGGGGATCACCACAGAGTATGTGTTTACTATAGGTGGAACAACTATTAGTTTGGTTTCAAAATTGAAAAAAATTGATGCACTTTCGAAAATAGAAGCAGAGTACATTGCTACTACAGAGGCTAGTAAAGAAATGATTTGGTTGAAAAGGTTTATGGATGAGTTGGGAAAGAAGCAAGAGATGAGAATATTATGTATTGACAACCAGAGTGACATTCATCTTGTAAAGAGTTAGCACATTTCTATGCTTAGTCATGAGTGTGTTTTAATTTTATTTTTTTTAGGATAAAAATTTGTAAATCTCAAAAAATTTTATAATGTTGTTGGAAGTTCTGGTAGCATCTATTTTAGCCTTGTCGGAAAGTCCTTTTTAATTCTATTTTTTGTCTGTTTTTCCTTTACCCAATGCTACCGAAAGTTCCAGTAACCTCCCATGTTTTTTAATTAAAAAAATGCATCCAATTTTTTGTTAGCCACGTGTTCTCATCATCAACTAAGATTTAAATCTTTTAATCATGAGCCATGTCATGTGATAGGAAAGGTTAGATGTTTGTGTGATGTCGAGTTAAGTTGTGGACATATGTGGAGGAGTTAGTTGTCAATCTACAGTTATGAAGAACCAAGCGTTATTTGTCCTATCTGTCAGCCTGAGTCATTATATCCACATGTCAAGGTACGTATTTAGTGTTAAGATAAATCGTGGACTTGTGATTTAATTTGGTGACCATTTGGTTAAATCGTGCATGAGTGCTGCCGAAATTTTAGGTCTGCCATAAATAATACGATGGAGGTGACTACCAACTCCAACTTCATTAAGCTCCAGCCACTTATCGTGGAGAATCTGAAACAAATCATCCAAATAAATTTAATCATGGATATCACGAGGTGTGGTATATGGTTATGGATATTCCCTATTATGAAAAGATCTTATGCATGGAAAAGTGAACCAACATATCATTTTAAATCATCGAAAGAAAGGGAAAGCAACCAGTTCGAATTTGGTTGTTGGTGAATGAGCAGTTGCAGTGAGCAGCTTGAAGGAGGAGGCTACATTTTCAAACAGTTTGCATTGAACATTCAACAACACATGTTAAGTAAGATTTTCTATAATAGCCCAAAACAAGAAAATACAGTAATACAAAACATAATAGCTGGAAACTGAAACAATGAAAAAATAAAATAAATACACCATGAAAATAGATAGAATAGCTGAGTCAATTTATTAACAAGAGGTGGAATATAGTGTACAACCGTGCTAAAAAATAGAAACACTAAAGCTGACAGAGATGGCTAGAGTGACCATCAAGTCCTCTCATTGAAGGTAATGTGTAACTACTGATATGTTGGAGGCTATATTGCGATGTCCCTGCTGGAAATACCGGGACTACAACTATTGGCTAAAAATAATGTGTAGATCAGGTTGTTCTGAAGCTCATATGATTCTGGGATTTCAGATCTAGGCTCTATAATGAAAACCGAAAATAACCCAGAAAGGACTTCCAATTTGGCACACTTTGGAGAGTGTGCAAGAGATGTCAAAAGAAAATACGATATCAAAATCTAGACTGATTTTCTTTGCTTCCCTCATATTACTTTTATGGTTCTGAGCCTTCCCTAACCTTGGCCCACCTCATAACTGTGCTGCACATGTGGCCACTAGCCTCCATGAAGAATGTGTTTTCTCTCCATGATCTCCACATTAATTCTCTATGATCTCCACTCTTCCTTCAGTAATAATCTACTCCACTACTCCATAATGTTGATCTACTATCTAACCCACATTCAAACAACGAAGTAGATTTTATTCATCTATGGGGTTTATGGGTCCCTCCACCCTTTTATTTACTTAACTAAGTAAGAAATGTAAGAACTCTAATATTCCAATTAAGCGATGGTAAATTGGTAATATTCTAGGTCCCCTCCCCACCAAAATGTTGATTTTCATAATAACTACAAAAGTTAATGTTTCCTGACAATCCATCTCCCTCCAAATGGAATCCTCATATGGAAGGTCTCCTCATATGCTCCTATGTTTAATTATTTCCTAGATCCGCAACTACCAACCTCTCTAGTATGTCCCGGGAAAGGCCTCGAAGCTATGTGATTATATTCTCTTGCCCATCAATGAGTCCCCAAGTGGCAACCATATGTTGTCCAAGAGCCTCTTCTCTCCATGAGATATATGAAGTGAAGTGGTTCTTTCCCCAAGCGGAGAAGTCAACTCATGAACTATCTCTCCAACCCATGCTCTACATGGAGTAGGATGTATCTCTCCATGCTCCCATAATTGGCCTTGTTGGCCCTGCTTGCTCGAAGCATCATCTCAACACCGTGCAAAATAGGAATTAGAGACATATTTTTTGACATGTGAAATTTCAGACCATACTATCTCAATAGCAACCACTGCAGCAATGCCTCTTGCTACCACATCACACCATCATCATACCAAGTATGGTGGCCATACTCTCCTAACAAAATCCAACGCAGTAAGGCCTCGTGTTTCCATCCTGCATCTTCATCATGTAAAGTATGGGAGAATTCCCTCCCATATTCTCCCAAGAGTAACCAAAGAAACAAGGACACTTGCGGCCACCTCACGTCATCATAATGAAAATCATGGAGCAACAATATATTGATTGACATGTAAAATGTCACATCATACCAACATAACCAAGCTCCCTACTGACACATCATGTGAGTATTATGATATGTCCCACACAATGATACATACATTGACATGGGATACGTCATGTGATGGCCAAAATCCCTCAAGAATAGCTAGCGTATCCATGCCTCCTGTTGTTGCATCACACTAGTAATATGCAAGGCATGGATCATACAAATATGAAATGTCGGGTGGTAACCATACTCACCCAAGAGAAGCCAGTGCAACCATGCTTCTTGTTGCCTTGTGTCATAGATTTGCAAGTAGCTTACCAATCACTTTCTCATCATGCCCATCCATCCATCCAACTGTGGGTGATGAATCCTATCATGCTTGAACTTGGTATCCACCCAATGGAGAATACCATCCTCCCCAATCCGATGACAATATTTGCACTCCATGATATGTTGAAGTGCATCCTCCTTGAGGTATCTCCATAAGAACCTCTCACTGATGTCCTGGTAGGACCTATGACGTTTTGAATATGTTGTACGCAGAAGCTTCCCTTTGAGTTGTGAGATGATCATCAAGAAGTATCTATCCTGATAATGGAAGATGTTATCCATCACAAGGTGTCTATCATCTACCATCTTCCCATCCAATGCTTCATAAGTGAAGTGATCGTTGGAATGCTCCAAGAATAATTGGGTCCCTAAATTATTATTTCTCCTAACTCACAGTGTTGTTGATCTCCATGATGGTGCATTTTCTATCTCATGGCCCTCTCCATACATAATGTTGAACTCACTTTTTTGCATTGTACTGATCCACCATTTCTTCCTCTCCTGCAGTTTTTGATCCTCCTTAGAATGATGTCGAAGACCATGGTGGTTGGTCTTCACCCAAAATCTATTGTCGATAAAAAAACTTCTGGAATTTGACCAATGCATGCATAATGGTCAATATCTCTTTGTCATAAATAGAATACTACAGTTCATGCGACAATAATCTCCGTCTCTCGAAAGATATTGTATAGCTCCCCTGCAATAGGACTATGCTAATCCCATCCTCCAAAACTCCACACTCCAACACAAAGTGTTGTGTGCAACTCAATAATGTAAAATTGGGGTAGATATGAATCTCCTCCTTGAACAAGTCAAGGGCCCTATGTGCAGTGAAAGTCTTCTGCTCCAAATCAGCAAGGTGCTCTAATCCTTGGTTATGCAATTGCCCTGATGGCATGACCCCACAAATCTCAAGTTGAGGTGGTAAAATAATAGGGACTAGAAATATTCGCAAACATTGGATCAGCTGATACTTGGGAACATCTTGCGAAGCTAGAATATTTCCTCCAACTGGGGCAATGGCTTCTCCAACTACTGGTGATGGTGATGATAACTCCTATATTGTTGCACCAACGCTGGCATCTACCTCCTCCTCCTCATGCATCTCCTGAAACATGCATGGGACTCCCAATGTCAAAGGTTCAGGACCATCTTGCAAAGATTCAAATGCTCCTCCTGCAAGTACTTCTACAACTAGTGGTTGTGGTACTTGCTTCTCTTCCAGAGTGATATTGCTGGCATCTTCCCTTTGCTCCTCATGTGCTTTCTAATCAATTTTGGGAAATTTTTCAATGAGAATTACCTCTAGTTTTATTATATCACAATTATTTATCAACCTTTGAGTGAAGTCTGCATAAACAGTCTCTCTTTCATGTTTCATATGTCTGAACCACCAATCCTTTGCTCCACCCATAAGGTGTAGCGCTACAATCTCAATAGCCTCTCTTTCCACTATTGGGTGTAGCAAGAAGAAATCATCTAACTCCTTCATCCAAGATTTTATTGTTCTTGTGGATGACCCATTAAATGTAGGCAAGAATAATCTATTTTGTATATGCCTTATTCTTCTATTGCTGCTACGGGATCTTCGATTTTCTGTGATTTGGATAAACTATTAGAGAGTTAGATTCTCCTTGAGTGCTCTAGACTGAGATTTTTACTTTGCAAGATAATCACTCAGAGTCTCATGCTCTAATTATCCTCCATCTCCATGCCATTCATCTTCTTCTACAAGGAAAGTGGACATAGAAGAGTGATGTGGAGCTCTTTGCATTTCCGGTTGTTTATTATGTTGATAGGAAGTGCTTGGACCTTCCTCATTCTAAAACCTTCTTGAGGTCTCTTTTTGTCTCTCCCTTCTCATTTCTTTGACCCCCTTGGAGAGATCTTGCATAGATATAAAGAGAAGTGTGGCAAAACTTAATCCCTTTGTCATTTTAGATCTCTACTTTCCACTTCTTCTTATGATTTCATAAGATGTAGTGTCCACAAGCTGAGCCAAAGATCATGCTCTCATACCACTGTAATATCCAAAAACAGGAAAATACAGTAATACAAAACACAATAGTTGGAAACTGCAACAATGAACAAATAAACTAAATACACCACGAAAATAGATAGAATAGCTGAGTCATTTTATTAACAGGAGGTGGAATACAATGTACAAAAATGCTCAAAAATAGCAACACTCAAGCCGATAGAGATGTCTAGAGTGACCCTCAAGCTTATAATATTCCCAATTTTTGCAGCTCACGGGAATATTGTATTTTATTTTCAGTTTTCTTTATTCATGAATAAAAGTATGTGAAGAGGTTTATTAAACTCCTAAGTTGAGAATAAATACATGCCCAATGTGAAAGGGGATAAATCTAGGCTATTATATTAAACACCCCTAAGTGTGAAAAGGGGAAATTCATTTGAATGGGTCAATCTTGGCCACACCTACATCGCAGATTAGAGGGAAGATTATCCATCAAGCACAACGTACTTCTAGAAGAGGATCTCTTGTGTGAAAGAGGATAAGTTGAAGAAGGTGGTTTAGGGTTTTGGCAAGCCCTCATGTTATAAAAAGAAGGAGAGGCAGCAAGCAAAGGTTGTTGAAGAATTTTAGAGGTTGTTGTAGCAACTCTAGTCTCTTGGCTATTTAGCCTAAGGGAAGAGGATTTCTTGTTTAGGAATCCTCTCTTCTTCCATGGAGTAGCTCTTTGGAGGAGATTGTGATGCATCTCTCCACTATCTGGCATTACGGCCAAGCTTCATCTCTATAGTAGCGCTGGTCCTGTTGAGGGTTTTGTAGCTGCTTGTGAGTTGCAGCAAGTGGGTGAAGTAAATCTGCAAGATCTAGTTGTTTAGAGGAGATTTCTCTCAAGCAGGGTGTCTTGTGACCACCCGGAAGAGGATCCCACTCTCATTTTGATTTCAGATCTGTATTTTAATCTGCTGTATCATTTCATTCAAGCTACTGCGTAGTCCCTTCCATGAACTGCGTTATTTTCATGTACTAGTTTCACTGCTATTTGGATTTCTCATTGTATTGGATCTCAGGTGATTGAGGCTTGCCTCTCATCTTGAAGATTTTTAAAGTAGCTTATTGATCTAATCTTATTCAGATCTAATATATAATGTAATGAAATTCATCTTCAGAAATCCCTGAAGTTTTCTGTAGTTCATTGTGCAAAAAGCTAGATCTACACTTTATTATGCATTATTTTGATAAAACCCCAAGGGGATCTTGTTAAGAAGGCTGAGTAGTTTCCAGATCTGGTATGGATCTGATGTTTCAGCCATTTATCAGTTGTAGATCTGATTTTTAACCTACAGCAGCTGAAGCTCCTCATATAGGACACTATCAAGTCTTTCTGCAGCTTTTCTATGTGTTACTGCTATAATTTCTTAAGGATTCTTGCTCTTGCTTCATGTAAATTCAATGCTTCTACAAAGGAACTTCATTATGGATCTGATTTCTTGTTGCCATACTGTAATATGAGTTTAATGGCTGATTTCCAGTGAGTTCTAGCGGAAACTATGCAATTCCTGAAGGAGGGTTTCTCTATTAACCCAACTCTCTCCTTTAGCTGACTTTCAACTATTGTTAATTGTGGGAGATCTGTTTAAGCCCTCTAAACTCATGTTTTTTAGCTGAAACTACTACATTATTTCTACACTGGCTTGCTTATACAACATCCTCCTTGAGCCTATTGCAGATTTTCCTAAGAGTGGAATTTCCTGCTTCTTCCTTGTTTGGTTTTTGCTTCTCTTTTGGATCCATTTTTTAGATTTGTAGATCTAATGTTCCTAAGGGTAGCAAAATCTAAGAGGATTGTGTCATTCCCACACTTTCTATGTTTCACCAATCTTCTATAGATAGAGTCTGGAACAGGCTAGGAAGCCTCTGGTTTTCACCCTCTCTTTAGAGGTGATATAACCAGTAAATTCCCTACTAGTCTATCTCTGGTTTATATATATTGTTATGATTCCATATTGTTGTGATTCCGTAGTGGAATATCTTAATATATTCCCTACTAAGCCTATTTTTCACCATTTGGAATATTACAGTGGTATCAAAGCATGATCTTTGGCATAGCCTGTGAGATCAAGCTACCACTGAATTTAAAGAGCAAAAGTAGAGAACAGTTGGATGGAGCAGATGAGATTATTATCATCATTTTTCAGATCTAATAAGGGCCTCTCCCAAGAGGTAAATCAGAAGAGAGAAAGAAGAAGCATCGAGACTCCTAGAGGGTTTCGAGAAGAAGAAAGTTGCAGTAAGAGATGCATGAGATTTCAAGAAGAATAAGGAAGCTATAGCACTTCCTATCAGCAAAGCAGAAGATCAGAGAATCCTAGATCTCCTAATAGATCCACTATTCCCACTTTATTTGAAGAAGGTGAGAGGTATAGAAATGAAGAATAGTGATGAAAATAAACTCCTAAAGGGTTTCAAGATGAAGAGGAAGAACCATACACTTCATGTTATCACAAAGCAGAGAGAATGACCGAAGAAGAGATCTCATTGCTTCTTTTTCAAGCATTGAAGATTATTGAAGAAAATCTGAAGGAGTTTGAAGAGAAGGGGAAAAAGAAGAGCTACAAAGAGACATCTCCCAAGGAAACAAAGGATAATGTCAATCTTGACACTTTGGGCAAGAGATCTCCATTTTCACTACCTACTGCTAAGGAGCTTGCATATATAGAAGAGGCACTTGCATCTTTGCAAGGTAGTCTTGGGTTCTTAACATATGGGGTCCCATGCATGAATCAGGAGATGCATGAGAAGGAGAATAAAGATTCCAGTGCTGGTATACTTGAAGAAAGGATGCCATCATTCTTACCAGCAGTTGGAGGCATCAATGATCCGAACGGAGGAACTCTTGTGTTCTGTCAAGAGGTTCCCACATATCAGTTGATCCAAGGTATGCATGATAGTTCAACACATATTATTTCAATATCCATGAATAGCCAAGGGATTAGATCAAAGTGCTGATTTGAAGCAAAGGTATATCACAACGCTATCACATAGTGGCTATAACAAAGAGGCTTCATCATTATTTGAGCTTGTTGAAGGTATTGCTGCAGATCCAAAGCTTCACTGGTTTTGGAAGATAATACATTAGAGGAAGGTCTCACTAAGAGATCTCAATAAAGGTGCATTTCAGTATTCCTTGAGATGCAAAGTTCTTCAATGGGTTGAAGGAGATGGTATTCTGCAAGTGGAGAATGCCATAATTATGTATCACATCACTCAACTTCCATATTTGAGTGAGTGGATGAGGATGGTGAGAAAGGGGTCACATAATCACTTGCAGACATATATGGGCCAGCAAGCTTGGTTACGATGGTTTCCCTTGGGAGACTCCGTTCACTCTCTCAAGGCACCTATTTTTCTAATCTATGCCTTAAAGAATGGTCATGAAATGAATAAGGAGGCATGGAAACGTTGGTTGCCTTGGGGTGGGCATGATCTCTACCCAAAATATTATCATTCTCTCATCTCATGCTGGCTACATCATTAGTAGATTATATGAAGAGGAAGCATTGATGATGTGGTTGTTATAAGGACAGTTGGACATCACAAAGTTAAATTTTATGTCCATGTATTCACCTATGCTTGAAGTATGTCTCATATGTCCACATGCATTTCTGTTGGAGGTATATTTCATGCATGAAATTTGGCTTGGGAGGAGGAATGACTCCCACAACATGTGGTATGAGGAGCTTGCTTGTACTATGTTGATGAGGCATTTTACATGTTCATCATTGTGTTGATGCTCCAAGATCCACATGTTGATGAGGCAAGAAGGCTGCAAAGTCCTTATTGCTATGGCTGCTTTTGGGTGAGTATGGTTGCTACCCAATAGCCCATTATTTCCTGAATCATGCCTTGGATTTAAATGTTATGTTGCAGCAAGAGAAGGCATGTAAAATTTTGTTTCACTTGAGAAGGTATGGCCACCACATGACATCTCCTATGTCTATGCGTTTTGCATGGTGAGAAATTTGGCATGATCATCTCAAGATGTGCATTGATGATGGTGCTTTGTATTGGGCTGATGTGACATATCATATGACCATTAGCATGGTTTAATTTCATAATGCACATAAGAAGGAAAGAAGGCAGCAAGATCCCTTGTTGCTTTGATGCTTTTGAATGAGTATGGTGACCACCCCATGACTCATAATTTTCTGGTTCATGCCCTATGTATCAAATATAACTTGCAGCAAAGAAGGCATGCACATCATCTTTTGGGAAGCATGTATTGTCCATATTACATGGAGGAGATGGAGGATGGAAGCAAAGGGCCTTGCTCTGGTGGTTGATTTTTGGAGAATATGGTTTGAAATCTTTTGTTTACCGATATTACTCCTTTCCTTATTCTTTGCATAACGCTGAAATGATGGAGTTTGGATAATGTTCTACATGATGAAGCTTTTTCTTTATGGGAGGAGCTACCTTACTTTATGTCCCTCATGTGTTTGTGATGGCGTTGGAAATCATGTATTTGTCATCTTGTACTTCATGATAAGCAGAGGACATCTAACCTTACAGTTGGAAGTCATCTCATGCACTTGTGGAAGACAACTTTGGAACCAAACATACATAACCTACTGCAGCAAATGGAGGAAGCCTTCCTTATGTGGATGCCATTTGGAGGGAATAGATGGCTTGCATATACAATAAGAGTTTCTTCAGGGCAAGCAACATTTTGCCGGGGGAGACTGTAATATTCCCAATTCTTGCAGCTCATGGGAATATTGCATTTTATTTCTAGTTTGCTTTATTCATGAATAAAAGTATGTGAAGGAGGTTTATTAAAATCCTATGTTGAGAATAAATACATGCCCAATGTGAAAGGGGATAAATCTAGGCTATTATATTAAACACCCCTAAGTGTGAAAAGGGGAAATTCATTTGAATCGGTCAATCTTGGCCCCACCTACAGCGCAGTTTGGAGGGAATCTTATCCTTCAAGCACAACGTACTTCTAGAAGAGGATCTCTAGTGTGAAAGAGGATAAGTTGAAGAAGATGGTTTAGGGTTTTGGCAAGCCCTCATGTTATAAATAGAAGGAGAGGCAACAAGCAAAGGTTGTTGAAGAATTTTGAGAAGTTGCTACAGCAACTCTAGTCTCTTGGCTGTTTAGCCTAAGGGAAGAGGATCTCCTGTTTAGGAATCCTCTCTCCTTCCATGGAGTAGCTCTTTGGAGGAGATTGTGATCCATCTCTCCACTATCCAGCATTGTGGCCAAGCTTCATCTCTATAGCAGTGCTGATCCTGTTGAGGGTTTTTCAGCTACTTGTGAGTTGCAGCAAGTGGGGAAACTAGATCTGCAAGATCTAGTTGTTTAGAGGAGATTTCTCTCAGGGAGGGTGTCTTGTGACCACCCGAAAGAGGATCTAACTCTTATTTTGATTTCATATTTTTACTTCTTATCTGTTTTAACATTTCATTCAAGCTACTTTGTTGTTTCTCTAGAGGACTGCGTTATTTTCATGTACTCGTTTCATTGTTGTCTAGATTTCTCATTGTACTGGATCTCAGGTGATTGAAGCTTGCCTCTCATCTTGAGGATTTGTAAGAAGCTTACTGATCTGATCTTATTAAAATCTGATATATAATGTAATGAAATCCATCTTCAGAAATCTCTGAAGTTTTCTACAGTTCAGTGTATTAAAAGCTAGATCTACATCTTCTTGTGCAATATTTTGATAAAACCCCAAGGGGATCTTGTTAAAAAGGCTGAGTAGTTTCTAGATCTGGTATGGATCTGATGTTTCAGATATTTATTAGTTTTAGATCTGAGTTTTAACCTACAGCAGCTGAAGCTACTCATATAAAACACTGTCAAGTCTTTCCGCAACTTTTCCATGTGTTTCTGCTATAATTTCTGAAGGATTCTTGCTCTTGCTTCAAGTAAATTAAATGCTTCTACAGATGAAATTCATTATAGATATTATTTATTGTTGCCATACTATAATATGAGTTTCATGTCTGATTTCTAGTGACTTCCAGCAGAAACTGCGCAATTCCTGAAGGAGGGTTTCTCTATTAACCCAACTCTCTCCTTTAGCTGATTTTCTGCTAGTGTTGATTGTGGGAGATCTGTTTAAGCCCTATAAACTCATTTTTTTTTTCTTAAACTCTGCATGGAGGTCCCATACAGCCTAAAATAAGGGAACCCAGCCCTGGTATACGTTATTTTTACACTGGGTTTCTTATACAGCGTCCTCCTTGAGCCCATTGCAGATTTTCCTAAGAGTGGAATTTCCCACTTCTTCCTTATTTGGTTTTTGCTTCTCTTTTGGATCCATTGTTTAGATATGTAGATCTATGGTTCCTAAGGGTATAAAAATCTAATATGATTGTGTCATTCCCACACTTTTTGTGTTTCACCAATCTTCTATAGACAGAGTCTGGAACGGGCCAGGAAGCCTCTGGTTTTCACCCTCTCTTTAGAGGTGATATAACCAGTAAATGCCCTACCAATATATCTATAGTTTATATCTATTGGTATGATTCCATAGTGGAATATCTTAATATATTCCCTACTAAGCCTATTTTTCCCCATTTGGAATATTACAAGTCCTCTCACTGAAGGCACTGCGTAACTACTGATATGTTGGAGGCTATACTGCATTGTCCCTTTTGGAAATGTCGGGACTACAACAGCTCGCTGAAAATAATATGTATATTAGGTTTTTTCGGAGCTTATATGATGCCGATATTTCAGATTCAGGCTCTATGATGAAAACCCAAAATATCCTAGAAAGGATTTCCAGATTGGCACACTTTGGAAAATGAACCTCCTAAGGCTTGCAATACATAACTGCTGGGTATGAAAATCTATGGGAAGAACTGAAGATAAAATGGCTGCAATGATACACAATCAGCTCAATGCTTTAAGGGATGATTCCTTCTCTAGATTCCCAAGCTAGAAGCTTTAGATCTAGCTCCTACTTTCTCTGCTCAAGTTGCAGCTGCAAACTGCACAACTGCTTGAATGGACTGCGTTGTCAAGGAGGTTGAAGTTGTAGTCTGCTACTAGGTGATGAAATATTGCTCACAACTGATGGAAATAATCTCCCAAAAGTGAGGGAATGATCCTTGAAAGGATTCCAATATGAAATAATTGGAACTTCCTTCCTCCACTGGATCTACCCTGCTGGATTGCGTAATTCTTGAAGGAACTACTACTACATGGAGGTTGAAAATGATGGCCTGATTCTAGATGTCACAATGATGATCCTGGAAGGCTGAAATTGCACGAGGAAAAAGGACGAACCTTCCACAGGTTTCCTATTTGATATGCTAGAAACTACTTCCTCCTCTCAAACCCTAAGACAAGAATGCGTAATTCCTAAATTTGTATGTGCTGTAGAGAGGGGATGAATGTGGCACCAATGCCGGATGAAGAATTTCCTGCTCAAGAAAATCTTCATTGAGTAGGCACTCGAAGTCTCTCGTGCGTAAGGGTGGGATTCTCGCTCGGGAACACCCGTGTACTAAAAAACATAGCAAACTTTGCAAAACATATGAAGCGTGCAAAGAAATGTCAAACGACAATACAATATCAAATTCTAGACTGATTTTATTTACTGTCGTCATCTTCCTTTTATGGTTGTGAGCCTTCCCTAGCCTTGGCCCACCTCATAATTGCACTGCACATGTGGCCACTAACCTCCATGAAGACTATGATGTCTCTCCATGACCTCCATGATCTCTACAATTAATCTCCACTCCCTCTATCATGTGTGCATTTAATGCACTACTTCCTCCACCATTTCATTATTATATCTCCATGATCTTACTTTTATTCCTCCACTATCTCCATCATCTTCCTCATTATTGCTCTATGATCTCCACTCTTCCTTCACTAATAAGTTGCTCCACTACTCCATAATGTTGATCTACTATCTAAGTAACCCACATTCACACAATATAGGTGGATTTTATTCATCTATGGGGTTTATTGGCCCCTCCAACGTTTTATTTACTTAACTAAGTAATAAAATTAAGAACTCTAATATTCCAATAAACTGATGGTAAATTGGGAATATTAAATTTTCTAATCTTGACACCTTTCTGATCTAACAGAAAACTTTCATTTATTGCTCAAATGACTAAGAAAGGAGGAAAACTTAAGTGTATTGAACCTCAAGGAGCTTATTTAAGAGATGCCAATCCGAATGTGAGGAGGTTTGTTGTACAGGCTGGGTGGTATCCATTTTGTTCAAGGTTAGGAAGCTCTCATCTAGGAGTAGCTAAGGAATTTTCCCTCTCATTCGATAAACAAGAAGCAAATGCTTTTGGCCTTAGACTGCAGGTATCAATAGAATCCATTGTTGAAGCTTCCCTCTCCCACACAAAGGATAAAAATGGTTCAAAATCGAAGTTATCACTGGAGGAGACCTCAAAAGCTTCATCAACGATGAATACAGAGACCCTAAATGGGTCGAAGGGATTCCTAGCAGTTATCTCAAGGATGAATGGGCTAAAACTTTCAAGCTCATTAAGATTTACCTTACTTGTGAGAGGAGGTATATTGCTGTTTTTCTGTATCACATGAGGTTTTTGTTTGACATTGTAGGTATGTTGACCTTCAACCTACCTTTATTTTTGCTAAGAATCTTGAATAAGATGTCATCTAGAATAAAAACCCATGCAGTAGCTTCAGAATATAGCATCTACCATCAAGCTCTTAGCAAGGTTTTGGTTGTTGAAGAACTCAAAATAAGAAACCAGACTTGGGAGCACTTCCTATTTTACAGGGCAGGCCAACCTGCACCTACACAAAAAATCACTGCTTAGCAATCTCCAACCTCACAACAACATTCTCAGCCTGCTAAGTAGAAGGGAAAATTTTAGAAACCAACTACTTCATTAGTTGGTAAAAGGACTAAAATAAAATCTAAGAAGGTGAATATATACAAGAAGGCTAAGGACAAAAAGGAAAAGGCTCCCCCAACCAAAGTTCAAGAGAATTTGGAAAAAGGTTTAAGTTTCATGTACCAGTAAGCCCAAATCAATGAATATTGTGCCTCTTATTTCTCCTTTTCCCAAGGTATATGCCAGGGCACGGAGAGGAAAAACCACAGTTGAAAAAAAATAAAAACAATAGGTTTTGTTGGAAGTTTCAGAAGAAAACATTCAGCATAAGGTTCTGAAGGATTATCAACCCACCAAGTCATATTATGAGCTCATGAAGGATGCAGGGTATGATATTAGCATCAAGAAAATACAAAAGGATGCAAGACAAGTTGTTGGTAGCAGAAAAATACATACAAGAGCCAACAACAAATTCAGGCTGAAATTCAAATCCTTTCATAACCCAAGTTTGATGAAAAATTTATAGATTTGGAGAAGAATATGAAGGGTTACAAACTGTAACACCTTCAATTGTAGAATCTAGTGGGTACAATAAGAAAGAAAATGGTAAATCTCCCTCAAACCAGAAAACAAGAACCTCCAAGAGAAGAAAAGTCCAAAAGAACTTAGAAGAGAAAAAGTCCATTGCAAAAGAGATAGCCACTAGGACTACAAGGTCAAAATTAGTAGTTGACAAAAAAATAGATTTAGACAAGCTTGCAGAAGTTGCAGCTCATATGGAGGAGAGGTAAAAGGGTGTCTTAGTGAAATACCTTTTTACCTACTAATTATAAAAAAAAAATAACAGCTCAATTTTCAGAATGTTTAAGTTTGCACAAAATTTTTCAAGTATCTTGCTATGATTTTTTTAAAAGGAAATAGAGCGTTACTGGAAATTCTGATAGCATTACAGCTTTTATGCAGTTACAGGTTTTTACCGGAAGTGTTGGTAGCATATGTTTTAAATGATTTTTGATAGTTATGAGAAGAATTTTTGAGCTAGTTCGTTATCACCCCATAATTCCGAAGGATAAAGACAGAATCACGGAGGGAAACATCAAACCGCTTTGGAGTCCAGGACCTAGCCTTCCTAGACTCAGAGAGGGCTCTATCTGTTAGATATAGCTTTGTTTATAGGGGAATTTTATGCTAGCTATTAGTCCATAGGGGTTTGTTTGAAGATTTGGTTGAGGCCTGGAAGGGGAAAAAACCATTGTAATAGACTCATCCTGTTGTAAGCACTCTCTTTTGGATTAATGAATGATTATGATGTTTTCTAAATTCTTGTGTTATGATCTGTGGTGAAGCATTTTCCCATGTAATTTTTTATTCTATTGTTTTTGCATATTGTTGTTCTTTCTCTACTGCAGATAGAATTTTTTGTGTATGATTTACCATGGGGTACCCTGCTTAGTTATTATTGGGGAGTTATTGAAAAGCTTAGTATTTCATTAAAAATAAAAAACCCTGACAGAAAACTTTCATTTATCTCTCAGATGACTAAGAAAGGAGGAGAACTTAAGTGTATTGAACCTCAAGGAGCTGATTTAATAGATTCCAATCTGAATGTGAGTAGGTTCATTGTACAGGCTAGGTGGTATCCATTTTTTTCAAGGTTAGGAAGCTCTCATCTAGGAGTAGCTAAGGAATTTTCCCTCTCATTCGATAACCAAGAAACAAATGTTTTTGGCTTCAAACTGCAGGTATCAACAGAATCCATTGCTGATGCTTTCCACCTCCCACGGGAAGGAGAAAAATGGTTCAAAATAGAATTTATCACTCAAGGAGACCTCAAAAGCTTCATCAATGATGAATACATAGACCCTAAATGGGCTAAATGGATTCCTAGCAGTTATCTCAAGGATGAATGGGCTAAAACTTTCAAGCACATTAATATTTACCTTACCTATGAGAGGAGGTATATTGTTGTTTTTCTGTATCACATAAGGTTTTTGTTTCACATTGTAGTTATGTTGAGCCTCAACCTACCTTTATTTCTTCTAAAAATCTTTAATAAGATTTTAGCTAGGATACATACCCATGTAGTAGCTTCAGAATATAGCATCTACCATCAAGCTATTATCTAGGTTTTGGTTGTTGAAGAACTCAAAATAAGAAACAAAACTTGGGAGCACTTCCTATTTTACAGGGAAAGCCAACATGCACCTACACAAAAAATTCATTCTTAGCAATCTCTAGCCTCACAGCAACATTCTCAACCTGCTAAGTAGAAGGGAAAAATTCAGAAACAAACTACTTCATCAGTTGGTAAAAGGACTAAAATAAAATCTAAGAAGGTGAATATCTATGAGAAGGCTAAGGACAGAAAGGAAAAGGCTCCCCCACCAAAGTTGAAGAGAAGTTGGAAAAAGGATGAAGTTTCATGTAGCAGCAAGCCCGAATAAATGAATATTGTGCTTCTTTTCTCTCCTTTTCCCAAGGTATATGCCAGAGCATGGAGAGGAAAAAATGTAGCTGAAGAAAAATAAGAAGAATAGGTTTTGTTGGAAGTTTCAGAAGAAAACATTCAACATAATGTTCAAAAGGATTATAAGCCCACCAAATCATATTATGAGCTCCTGAAGGATGTAGGGTATGATATTAGCATCAAGAAAAGATAAAAGGATGAAAGACAAGTTCTTGGAAGTAGAAAAAGACATACAAGAGCCAACAACAAATTCAAGTTGAAATCCAAAGCCCTGCATAACCCAAGTTTGATGACAGAAGTTATAGATTTGGAGAAGAATATGAAGGGTTATGTTGTGCTATGCAACAAATCCCCCCATTTTTATTATCAAAATAGTCTAAAATTTTGGTAATAAAAATAGGGACCCTTCTTAGAAATGTATTTTTTCATTTTAGATAAAAAATCAAACTCTAAAAAACATTGTTAAATAAAAAAAAAAACAAAAAAACAAAAAAAGAAATTAATAAAACATACTTGTGATTACCCTATCGCAAATCACATTCTGCATAATATTTTCTCATTAAAAGTTAAACAAAAAAACAACAAAAATGCCAATTTTGCGATCTATGATTTGAGTTTCGCAAGCGACATAATAAATCACACATTGCTGATATATGTTTAAAATTTTAAGCAAGTCTTACCAAAATTCCGATATTGCGATTTTTCGATTTCGCAATATTGCGAAATCGCATATCACATAAACAAAAAGTGATGTGCTTCATAAATACGGGTTCAAAAGACATGATGCGATGGATTTGACAAGTTTAAATAAAGGTTTTAATATGAAAATAAATAGTGTCAGAAACGATTAAGTATGTTTTATCATCCGAATGCAAATAGTTATTGTTTGGTTACGGATAATTAATGGAACAACTGCTTCCCGGATCTTTTATTTGCAAATTGGCCATTCCAAACATATCTTTCATCATTTGATCATTACTCTTTTTTTAATAGGGATTTTCCTTCAAGATATGTCCACCCGCAAAAGTAATGCAAAAGCACAGCAAACAGACTGTTGCAGAATTGGAATACACAAAAATGTCACCCATAGTCTCGGATACTGTTTGCACTGCATATGGAGGTGCTACAAAGTGGCAAGCTATCTATACTATCCTCGAAGATGAAGAACCTAAAGTAGTGGAGGTCAAGGAAACTATTGATGATGCAAGACCCTAAAATTTACAGTTTAAAGATAGTGCATGCTCCTTTCTTCATAAAATAACAACAAGGGCCAGTCTTTTACCATAAATCGACATGATAAAGTGGGTACTTGAGAATTCAACAATTAAGGATAGACAATTAAGGACCGTTAAGAATGAGATCTTAGGTTCTTTTAGAGCTGAAGATTTGAAATTCATGTACAAACTACCCAACCAACAAGACATCTATGATAATAGATTTGTTGATAAATTTTCAAAGAATAACAAGGACCCTTTCAAAACAATTCAAGGTTGGAGGAAACTAGATAACAAGTTTAAACATGAGAAATTAGGTATGTATCCTATCACTTCACTTGCAAACCCCTACAATTTCGCAGCAGCAATGCTATGTAGATTATATGGTTTCCCTGATAATACCAAGTTCTCTATAAATTGGCTTCCCCTGATTGACTCCTGTGTTAATTCCCACATCATGAATTGGGCAACCATTCTTTCCAAAAATCTAGATAAAGCGATTAATGAATATCGCCAGACAAGAGCTTCTTCCTCCAAACTTGTTCCCCAATTTTACATGAGTGCATATGTTTTTGATGCCATCTGTTTCTCTACCAGTTTTCCGATTATGGGTTGGAAATGGACTCCCGAGGATCCTACCCCTATTAATTTGAATCATAAAGAAATATGGGAACATAATTATGTACCACATTTCCATAGGCTATGTCATGGAAGTTGTATGGAAAGACACTCCATCAAACCCAATTGAAAACCTTACTCGACTATCACAATTTTCTGGAGAATATACTATTGCAACAATGGATAAGGCAACTGAAGTATCCATTTTTGTTCAGTAAAAGGATGATAAAATCATGGAGCTACAGTAGCAACTGGATGAAGAAAGGAACGGTCTAAGTTAAAAGGTCGAGCAGTAACTCTTCAAATTTTAGCAAGATATGGAAGTTCTTAAAATAAGTCACGAAAATGAATTATCCAGCAAGGACACATTGATTAAAGAATTGAGAGAATATCTTACAAAATATGAAGGAATTCCTACTACAGAGGAATTCATAAAAGAAGCATTGGAATTAAATGCCTTACTCTCAAAACAACAAAACTTGTTCGTCTTACAAATGTTAGACATAATCCCACACTTGGAAACTAGTGAAAATTTGACTAATATAGTCATTGACCAGAGAATTGAGTCTAATGAAATAAATACCAAAATTTCTGATTATATTGAATGGTAGGATTCAAAGGAAGGGAGAAATTCAAGTCTCCCAAAGATCAAAGAAAATTTTAAAAATATTCTTTTTACCAACTAGGATGCACAGGTAAAACAAGCAGAATTGGAAATAGCCAGAGCAGCGGGTATATCAAAGAATATGGTCAAAATGATTAAACACATGTTGCATACCTCTTGTTTAATTAAAGAAGGAAATCATAAATCGATTCCTGATCTCAGAAATTTAGAGCAAAGTTGGAAAAACACAAGTCAAATATGAGAAGAAACACTTGCACAGCCAAAGAAGACTGATTGGGAGGCGTACTTGTAGCTCCTGGTTAAGCCTCATAGTCAAATAATGATGTTGAATTGTTCTCTGGATTCCATACAAAAAATACAACCACTTTTACTCGATGCTATATTTACAAGACAGATGAAGACACAGTTCGATAAGCCTCCACAAGCTCAACCAATGTCCAATATTTGTGAGAAGAAAAGTAGAGCTGGCAGTAACCTATCATCGGGCATGATCATGAGTTAGTTTGTTTTTAATAATTTCAATTTTAGCAATTAGATACTAGGAATGAGGAAGGTTGTTTGAAACCACCTCATAAGATATTTTGTATAATCTATTTTTGTAAGTAGTTAATGTAGTATTTAAACCCTTCTCATGCATTTAGAGAAGGGTCCATAATTTTTATTAAGAACATTTACAAAGAATGCTTTATTGTAAGTTTGTGGATGTCTTGATAAAATAATGGAACACGGTCTTTTCAATTATATATCATTTTTTTTATCACTGTTGATGCACTTTTGTATTCTCTGAAATGACTTATTGATAGAAGAAATGATTGTGGCCTATTATTGCTGATCAGATGAACAGGATAACACACATCTGGTACTATTATCATGTATGCTAAAATTTGTTTTAAACATTAGTGATAAATCTAGCTTTCATGAATTATATATGAGATCAATTATTTCTATTTGAAGAATCAGTTGCATTATTGTACGATATAAGAATAGAATTTGATTTGTTTTATAGATGATCATCAGAATATATACAAAATGTTTCACATCTTGTTTTGATTAGCTCTTTTTCAAAAGAATTATCTTACAAAAGTATTAATTATATTAAGTATGTGATTGATCTAAATCATCACAGAATGAATAGATATAATTTTAGATCGCATAAAATCAGTATTATCCCGGGTTAGATTAGATTATATTTAATTCAAATTTTTGCATTTTAGAATAAATTTGTTTTAGATTTTTAGTTATTCTTTATGAAAATTGTTTGAGAGAAACCCCAACAATCATATAAAACCAAATCTGGGAAACTGGTCCCATTATCCCCAGTCGGAGCCACTATCCCAAACGGAAAAGGAACTGCTTTAAGGTCTGGACCGGGTGGTTATCCCCCTTGTTGTTGCCACATATTTATGAGGCCTCAACATTTTTGGCGCTAGAAGAATGGATTGACTATGAATGGAATATAAATCTAAAATTCAAGCTAGAAGCCCTCATAAGAGTTGATCTCCCCAAAAGCATCTTACAACTTCCCGATCATACTCTAAATCACCAACTCAGAAATCGGAAATTGTAGAAACTTTCCCCTCATCTCCTGAAATATGTCGACAGTCATCTGATTTAGAATTTACTCCCGAGTCTCTTGAATTTCAATCTTTAATTCTAAAATTAGAAGGAATATATATTTTTGCTAAAAAGCTCGTTAATCCTGAAGCATCTGAAGAAAGTGTCACTTCCCTATTTGAAGAAACTGGTATATTAACCTGATCCAAAAGTGAAAAAATCGGAATTCCTCCTTTTGAGTTTCCAATAGAATCACATCGCAAAAAAAGTTTCTATATCTAGATCTAAGTCAGATACGAGTGAAGTCACATCAAATTTTCCTTCAGTTACTTCTTCGCATCCTCTTACTCAATCTACATCTTCTTATTCTTCCATTTACTCTACTCAAATGATTAGTACTATCACAAGTAGTATTGTTCTAGTTGTAAGTTCTACATCCATCCCCCCTACTTTTGGATCTACTTATGTATCTTCAAAAACTTCAAATCCAATATTGGCTAATCAGCCTTGGACGAATCTTGGTGTTGTATTGATTGCAAATCCAATTCCCCTTCTAGATCATCTAGAAAAATGGTTACCTAAATATAATCCAGATGATGGTCTTCCTGCTAAAGAACATATCAATAATTTTATGTTAGCCATGAATCTTAATGGAGTTTCTCATGAAGATATTGTAGTAATATTGTTTCCTTATACTTTACAAGGATCTGCAGGATCCTGATACTTTTCACTTCCAGCAGGATCTATTATCGATTGGGAAACTTTTGAACAAGTTTTTCTTGAAAAATTTGGAGATGATAGAACTGTTGCATCTTTAATGAATTCTCTTTCCAATTTAAAAACAAATTCAGGTGAAAGGATCAAAGATTTCAACTCCAGATTTAACAAGTTATTAAACAAAATCCCAACTTATTTTCCTGTTGTTGATGTACAAATAGAATGGTATATTTCTTCTTTACCTTATAATATAGCTATTTTTGTAGATAGAGCTGGAAAAGCCACCCTTTTAGAAAACATGAAATAAGCTCTTGTTGTAGAGAAAATAATCTTAGCATTAGAAAAACGATCAGAGATAGAAGACACGAAATCAAAGAAAGTGACATTTAGTCAAGATTCCAAAAAGAAAGTCTCGAAAGATCCATTTGATCTTGAAGGTCTTAAAAAAGTGTTAAAGACTATGTCAAATGACATGATTGATATAAAGAAACAAGTTGTTGAATCATCAGTGCCTAAGAAATCATATCACCAATTCAAGAAAAATACCTCTTCAACATCTCAGCCTTCAAATGTGATTTCAAATGCTGAATCTGATCAAGATATTGAAGATCCCTCACCATCTGAATAAGAAGCAAAGTCTGAGGAAGAAGTTGAACTAAATTGGTTATGGGATTTCATTCTCCCTACAGAAGAAGAAAAAAAATTTATGCCTATGTCTACAAGAAGTAAATCTTCTCCTGATTCAACTATATCAAATCACAAATAGAAATATCTCCCCACAAAGGAGAAAACAGCAGTCAAAAAATCTAAAACTGTTCAGACATATCCTATTTCACTAGATCCTCTTACAACTTCCAAAACTTTAGTAGTTTTAGATACAGTGGAATACAATATAGTTGAAGATATGGAAAATAATAAAGCAACATTTCATTACATGAAATTACCAAGCTTAAATAACAGCAGAAAATTTTACTCGGAGAACTCAAGGCAATCCCTGTAGATCCTATACAACCACCAGTTATAGCCCAAGCTTCTAAAGATATGAGAAAACCTATGTCAACTTCAAACAAAGTAAATCCTGATGATATTGTTTTAATTGGTGATAGATCTATTTCTCACACTCCTCCTTTACTTCTGACTTATGATATTTTCAAAAAAAATGTTCATAATTGTCTTATTGATTCATGAGCCTCTTCAAACATCATGCCAGGAATAGTATCTACAAAACTAAATGTCACTCCTAAAAATTCTGTTGTACATATAGTTGTTCAATTAGATAGAAAAAAAGTCGAGGTCATTGGAGAAATGTTATCAGTATCCATTAGATTATCATCCAATCCCAAGGTACTGCAAGTAATTGATATTTTGGTCGCAGACATCCCTGAATTTTATGGTCTTATTTTAAGTAGGGTTTGGTCTGAGAAGTTACATGGATATTTTTCTACTGATTGGTCACACATGTGGTTTCCATATAATGGTAAACCAAATCAGATCAGAGTTGATCGTAAGAAATTTATGAAACACATAGTCACTGAACTTCAAGAAACAAATGAACCTGTAGCTTTCACTAGTAATATTATTGGAAATAATTCAGCTGAATCGTTTCTTAGATCATTCAACACTCAGATTTCACCTTTTTCAATAAATACTACTATTTCTCAAATTGAAAACTTTTCTCAAACAGACACTTCTAGATGTATTAATCTTAGTAATAAAATTTCAAAACATTCTTTGTTTTGGACTTTATACTTTGATGGTTCAAAATTAGAAGATGGTGCAGGAGCATGTTGTGTTTTAATCAATCCTCAAGGAGAGAAAACAATGCTAGCATGCAGACTTGAATTTCAATTCACAAATAATGTTGTTGAATATGAAGCATTGATACAAGGTCTGTATAAAGCTATTAGTTTAAATGTTAAATATTTGCAAGTATACGGAGATTCTAAGATAGTTGTTAGACAAGTCAGAAACACAATTCATTGTATTTCTGGACATTTGAAACACTATCAAGCTTTAGCTCGAAGCCTTACATCCCATTTTTCTGCATTCAATATCTCCACAGTTCCTAGATTACAAAATGGAAGTGTTGATTTATTTGTTAATGTAGCATCCAAGCTTATACCATTTGAATAATTTAGCCCAGATATATTTTCAATTGAATTAATTTTTAGGCCTTCCATTCCTGACAACGTAACAAATTGGAGAGTATTTAACAATGATGCACATATATTAGAATTTCTTACATCAGACGGATCTTATGAAGGTCAAATCATAGATGAACATGAACATGATTTACAGATTGAAGATAAACAAAATGCTAATCCAATTCCTAAGTCTGTATTCAAAATGGAATATCTCTATGATTTGAAAGATAGGTTTAAAAATATTACCAATTCGAAAACCCGGAGTTCTACTCTAAACTTTGAATTGATTAATCTTGGTACACCAAAAAAACCTCAAAACATCAACCTAGGTCTTGGTTCAAAACCTGAAGAAAGGATGTCATTCATTAAGTTGTTGAAAACATATAAAAATATCTTTGCATGGGATTATTCAAATCTCAAAACATATGATACTTCTGTAATTCATCATACTATACCTACGATCTCAGATGACAAACCTGTTCAGCAAAAACTTAGAAATATCCATCCAAACTTAGAAAGTCAAATTAAATAAAATGCTCAAAGCCAAAGTTATTTTTCCCGTTAGACATTCAAAATGGGTGTCAAACATGGTCCCAGTTAGAAAGAAGAGTGGATACATTAGGATTTTCATAGACTTTAGAAATTTTAATAAAGCTTTCCAAAAGGATAATTTTCCCTTGCCTACCATGGAACAGTTATTACAATCAGTTGCAGGATCTGAATTGATGTCTTTTCTTGACGGATTTTCAGGATACATTCAAATTATGGTACATCCGAATGATAGATTAAAGACAACATTCAGAACAAAGTGGGGAACATACGCATACCAAAAAATGCCATTTGGGTTGATTAATGCAGGTGCTACATTTCAATGTGCCATGGATATAACTTTCTGAGGACTAATCAATAACTCAGTTGTTATATAATTAAATGAAATTACTGTTTATTCTAAGCATAGAAAAAATCATGTTAATCACCTAAAACATATTTTTGAAAGATGTAGAAAATTCGGCATTTCCTTAAATCCAAAAAAATGTTATTTTGCATTATCAGAAGGTAAATTATTAGGGTTCATTGTCTGCAAAAAATGAATCCATGTTGACCCTGATAGGATCTAGGAAATAGAAAACATTCTTCTACCACACAATAAAAAAATGATGCAATCATCTTTAGGACAAATTAATTTTGTAAAACGATTTGTTCCTGATTTTTCCCAAATCATCTTATCCTTGCAATCAATGATCAAGAAAAAATCGATGTTTAAATGGGGAAAAGATGAGAGAAATTATTTTGAGTTGACTAAAAAGGATATCATCGAAACTCCTTCTTTAACAACTCTCAATTTTTCTGAAGCCATTTGTATTATACACATTTTCTTCTGATACAACATATGCAACAATTTTGACACAACTAAATTATCAAAACATTGAAGCACCCATTTTGTTTTTTAGTTCTAACCTTCAAGGTGCTGAGTTAAATTATTTAGTTGTAGAAAAATAGGCTTTTTTTGTGTTTAGAGCCTTGAAACATTTTAGACCTTTTCTCCTAAAAACACATACGAAAATAATAGTACCTTACTCAACAGTAAGGAAATTATTAATCCAACGAGAAGTAGGAGAGAAGAGAGCAAATTGGGTTACTGCACTTCAAGAATATGATGTAGAGATACATCCTGCTAAAATTGCTAAAGGTCAAGGTCTTTTCAGGATGTTAACTGGAGCCTCTCATTTACCCACAAAAGAAGATCAATCAAATGAAATACAACTGTCCGAGGTAAGCCTAAACGATTCTCAGTCACAATATGCTGATCTAAAATTTTTCTTGAAAAATGGATATGCTCCATTTTATCTCAATTATACAGCAAAGCGTGCTCTAAGGCTTAAAGAAAATCAATATCAACTTATATATGATGTGTTATTTAGGAAGAATTATGATTCTGTATTTCTAAGATGTTTAGAGAAAACTGAAGCTAAAAAATTAATGCAGGAATTACATGATGGACCAGCTGGAGGTCATTTTGGAGGAAACCCCACAACTCATAAAATACTGCATGTCGGTTACTGTTGGCCAACTCTATTTAAATATGCACATGAATACGTGAGAAAATGCAAAGTATGTCAAAATATAGTAGGAAGAGAGAGGAAAGTAGCATTTCCACTACAACTAGTAAATATCCAACAACTATTTGAACAATGGGGTTAGATATCATAGGTGAAATAACTCCAAACTCTTCTAAAAAACATAAGTATATTCTAACTGCAACAAATTATTTCACAAAATGGGTAGAATTTATCCCATTAAAGGTGGTTAATACACAAATTATTGCAAATTTTATTGATCAGTTCATAATCACCAGGTTTGGCCTCCCATCAGCTTTGATATTTGACAATGCATCTTATTTTTCTGGAAATGCTATGATAGAATTCGCTTTGAAAAGAGCTTTTAAAATAAAATACTCAGCTAACTATTATCCACAGGGTAATGAATTAGTTGAATCTACAAATAAAAACATTATCAGAATCATAAAAAAAAATACAAAACAAAATCATAAAAATTGGCACAAAGCACTATTATTCGCTCTCTGGGCAGATAGAATCACCCAGAAAGCTTCAATAAGTACTTCTCCATTTTTGTTAGCTTATGGGAAAGAAGAAGTTCTACCCAAAAATATAAAAATACCATCATTTTCTTTAGTGCAATTTATTGATGAAAATCCTTCGTCTTCCCTTCAACTTAGACAAGATCAAATTCTTGAAATGGAAGAACGGAGAGAAAAAGGCAAAGCTATACATGCTCATCATCAACAAATAGTGAAAGCCTCATTTGACACAGCATCTACCAGTTCAAAAGCTTTTGAGATTGGAGACCTTATCTTGAAATGGGATAAGGCACATGAGGAAAAAGGTAAGCATACCAAATTTCAAAGATTATGGCTTGGTCCATTTCAAATCATAGAAAAAATAGGCTTATCCACATTTTTGTTACAAGATTTATTAGGTAAGAAAGATTCCTTACCAGTGAATGGTCAAATTCTTAAAAAATATTTTTCTTAGAAAATCAAGTTTTAAATTTTATTTTTCTTTAGGAAAATAAAAGTTGAAAATAACATCATTTTTTGGCTGATTCAAATTTTCAAAATTTATGATAAATTATTTTGATTTTTTGCTTCTATAAATAAGTAAAGTAAAAAGATGATTATAACTATGAGAATTGAATAAAATTTATTTTTTGAAATAATTTGAAGTTTACTAAAGGCATTTACTTTCCGAAAATACTCTTGATGTCATAAAATATAGATGTGATGTATCAGTCAAAAAAGGAAACTTTTAACTTAGCAAGGATTCTCTACGAAAAGGTATCTACCAACTCTATAATTATCATCCATAACTCTTAAACGAGCTAATGAGTCATCCCATATGATAAAATTTCTTCTTCAAAGTCTAATTTAAAAAAGAAAGAGAAATATATACGATATATAAATTCAAAAGAAAATAAGTCTCATCACGAGCTTGTTTATCATGATCATAGAAAAATAATCTAGAGTGATATTACCAATACTGCATACCACAATAGGGAAATAGCTAAATGATTATGAAAAATAAAAATACCAGGGGTCTCATTACAAGCCAACTTGTTCTGTCTAAATTACTATCAGTGAATGACATTGTCACTATCAGGCCACCAAATCTGGACAATGATTTTGAAAATGTGTCAGGAAAAAGAAATTCAATTATATGTCAAATTATATTTTGAAATAAGAAATCAAATTCAGATGGGACCATGAATCATTATTGGTTAAAAGATAACCCTATCGAGGCTATAAACGCCTGTTGGCAACAGTGGCTCTATCTGTGATAAATGAGTAAAAACCTATGAAACCAATTTTTAGAGAATACCTACTTTATCTTTTTAAATCCGATTACTGACTGATACAGATACCTATGTATTATCATTGAAGGGGTTAGATAAGAAAAAAATGAGATAGGTAAATAGATTATATTCTAAAAAAACATTGTTTAATTCATGAATCATACTATTTTTATTCTTATATCTTTTTCTTGTTTTGAAAGTTTAGAAATATCAAAATAAACCAATCAGAGATATCTAGTTCTCCCAAGTGAATTGCCAATTTTTGTGCTATGCAACAACTCCCCCAATTTTTATTTTCAAAAATAGTCTAAACTTTTGGTAATAAAAATAGGGACCCTTCTTAGAAATGTATTTTTTCATTTTATATAAAAAATCAAACTCCAAAAAACATTGTTAAATAAAAACAAAACAAAAAAACAAAAAATAATAATAAAACATGCTTGTGATTACCCTATCGCAAATCGCATTCCGCATAAACTTTTCTCATTAAAAGTTAAACAAGAAAATAGTAAAAATCTTGATTTTGCGATCTGCAATTTGAGTTTTGCAAGCGACATCATAAATCGCACATCACGGATATACGTTTAAAATTTTAAGCAAGTCTTACCAAAATTCTGACACTGCAATTTTGCGATTTCGTGATATCGTGAAATCGCATATCGCATAAACAAAAAGTAATGCACTTCATAAATACGGGTTCAAAAGGCACAATGCCATGGATTTTATGGGTTTAAATAAAGGTTCTAATATGAAAATAAATAGTGTTAGAAACAATTAAGAATGTTTTATCATCCCAATGCAAATAGTTATTGTTTGGTTATGGATAATTAATGGAACAACTGCTTCTCGGATCTTTTCTTTTCGAATTGGTCATTCCAAATATATCTTTCATCATTTAATCATTACTCTGTTTTTAATAGGGATTTTCCTTCAAGATATGTCCATCCACAAAGTAATGCAAAAGCACGACAAAGAGACTGTTGCAGAATTGGAATACACAAAAATGTCGCCCATAGTCTTGGATACTGTCTGCACTGCATATAGAGGTGCTACAAAGTGGCAAGCTATCTATACTATCCTCGAAGACGAAGAACCTGAAGTAGTGGATGTCAAGGAAACTGTTGATGATGCAAGACCCTCAGATTTACAGTTTAAAGATATTGCATGCTCCTTTCTTCATAGAATAGCAGAAAGGGCCACCCTTTTACAATATACCGACATGATAAAGTGGGTGCTTGAGAATTCAAAAATTAAGGACAAACAATTAAGAACCATTAAGAATGAGATCTTAGGTTCTTTCAAAGCTGAAGATTTGAAATTCATGTACAAGCTACCCGACCAACAAGACATCTATGATAATAGATTTGTTGAGAAATTTGCAAAGAATAATGAGGACCCTTCAAAACAATTCAAGGTTGGAGGAAACTGGATAACAAGTTTAAACATGAGAAATTAGGTATGTATCCTATCGCTTCACTTGTAAACCCCTACAATTTTTCAACAACAGTGTCTTTATGTAGATTATATGATCTCCTTGATAATACTAAGTTCTCTATAAATTGACCACACAGTTGAATCTGTGTTGAATTCACATAATGAATTGGAAACCATTCTTTTTGAAAATCTAG